>JARHVA010000317.1:2152500-2822500 GCA_037957365.1 Torreya grandis | reverse complement strand
ATATGAAACCTATAGATGGTTTGAGATAAGGATTCAAGGGAACTAATCAAGTTGAGAGAAAAGGACCACTTGGTGGATACTTTATATGTGGAGGATACCATTATGCTAAGGATTGTCCTTGGTGGAAGAGAAATTGTATAAATAATAATTCATCCACCTCTACATCATAATAGTGAACCTTTCAACAACATATTCATGTAATGGTTGAGAATCATCAAGTATAATTTCAAGCCTCTTACATTGAAGTATCAGGTACTTTGTTTGGGTATCCTATTTCTATTTTGATAGATACATGAGCCACTGAAGGTTTTATCTCTCCTATAATGTTAAGAAAATTATATAAGATAGATAGTTAATGGAAAATGCTTAGTTAATTTAGTATGGGAATGAATCCAAGGTCAAGGTTTATAGATATCTTATTGAGGCTAAAATAAAATTTCCAAAATTCACTAAAGTTATTGATCTATATGCAAAACCACTAGGATCATATGATGTGGTCTTAGGAGTGAATTGGCTCTCTAAACACAAAGCCAAAGTTGATTATTTTCTTAAGAAGATTGAGTGTTTAGATGATTTGGGAAATCAAACCTAAATTCAAGGAGATCAAAGAGAGTTGAAAATTAAGAATATTTCAGCTATTTAGTTGAAAAAGGCTCAATCAAAGGGATGTTAATTGTTTTTAGTCAAGATGGATGAAATTGGTGAAACTAAGGAACCCTCAATTGAAAACTATCCTTTTCTACAAAAATTTCAAGATATTTTTTTAGAGGAATCATCGAGTCTACCTCCCAAGAGGGAATTTTAATTTAACATTTATATCATTCCATGGTTAGAACCATAGTCTAAATCTCCCTATAGAATGACAAAAATTGATTCAATTGATTTAAAATTCTAAATTCAGGAGATATTGGCCAAAGGATTGATTTAGTAAAGTATTTCATCATGGGGTGCACCTGTAGTCTTTGTCAAAAATAAGGATGAAAACCTTCATCTATGTATTGACTATAGAATTATAAATAAGGAAACAGTCAAGAACATGTATAATTTACCTTGCATTGATGATATTTTTGATCAAATGCATAGTGCAACAATCTTTTCAAAGATTGATCTTTGTGTTGGGTACCATTAATTAAGAATTAGAGAGGAAGATATTATAAAAATAGTTTTTACGGCTTGTTATGGACACTATGAGTTCATAGTACTTAATTTAATATTAATGAATGGAACTACAACATTCATGAACCTCATGAATAGTGTGTTTATAGATTACCTTGATGAGTTTGTGTTAGTCTTCCTCAATGATATTCTCATCTATTCCAAAATTGAAGAAGAATATGTTGAAAATTTGGATTTGGTTTTGTAGTAGTTGTAGAAGCATAAAATATATGATAAATTATTTATGTCTTATTTCAAATAAGAGTAAAATAGTTTGGACATATTATCTCTACAGAACAAATTTATATAGATCCAACCAAGATTAGAACCATTATGGACTAGTCAACACTGAAAAATGTGTATGAAGTGCATAGTTTCATGGGTTTAGTAGGGTAATATAGGAAGTTTGTGCCAAATTTCTCTTAGATAGCTAATCTGATCACCTCTCTTCAATAAAAAGAGCAATGTTTTATTTGGACTGATAAGTGTGATGAAGCCTTTCAGATTCTAAATATGAGGCTTATTTTAACACCAGTGTTGTAGATTCTAGATCCAAATGGTCATTTTATAGTTATAAAAGATGCATTAATGGATGGTATATGTGGAGTTATTATGTAGGATGGTTTAGTTGTAACCTATGAATCAATGAAATTGAAGATTTATGAGGGAAATTATGCTCCTCATAACCTAGAATTAACTTCCATAGTTCATGATTTTCAAGTATGGAGGCATTATTTTTTGGGAAATTTTTTTGAACTTAAAATTGATAATTTAGGACTGCAATATATATTTATCCAACCTAACCTCAATGCTCATCATACGTGGTAGTTATAATTTTTGTCAGACTATGATTTTGACATTAACTACATTAAGGGAAAAGAGAACAGAGCTACAGATGCACTTATTTGTAGAAGGTATATTGTGGAATTAACCACTATAAAGAGTAATCATAGAGATTAGGTAATAAAATTACACCTAGAGATGATTTCTATCAATAGGTAAATAAAGCATTACCTGAGAATTCTTAGGATCATAGATACCATGGATTTAAATTTGAGAATGATGGGATTTTAAGATATACTGGTAGAATATATGTACCTGATAGGGGAAATTTGAAGAATATTATGCTAAAATAATTTCATAATGTTTCATATTCAAGGCATCCTGGAGTGACTAAGCTATTAGCATAATTAAGACCATTATATTTTTGGAAGAGAATAAAAAAGGATGCAACAAAATTTGTGTTTAGATGCTTAGAATGTCAACAAGTTACGGCTGAAAAAGTTCATCTTAGTAGGTTATTGTACCTACATTCCATACCAAAATGGAAGTGGTAAGTTATTATCATGGGTTTTTTCTAAATATTTCATATGTCCAAAAATCATCATGACATGATTTTGGTAGTTTTGGATAAACTTACTAAATTAACTCACTTCATTACAAGTAACCTAACTAATGATGCACCAATGCTTGCCAAAAGTTTTGTAAAGAGGTATATGAATTGCATGGGTTTCCAAAAAATATCATTTCAGATAAAGACCCTAGGATGACCTCTAGGTTTCAACAAACTCTTAATTCAACTTTGGGTACATAATTGAACTTTAGTACAACTTACCATCAAGAAACAAATGGGTAAACAAAGAGAGTAAATCAAGTTTTGGAGGATCTTTTGAATGTATTGCATGGATAAAAAATACAAATGGGAGGAATACCTACCATTGGTTGAGTTTTCTTATAACAACTCATTTTAATCAATATTGAAAATGGCTCTTTTTGAGGCATTATATGGTAATAAGTGTAGAACAGCAATAAATTAGGATAAACTAGAAGATAGATTGATTTTTGGACTTGATATGATTGTGTAAATTAAAGAACCAATCAAATTAATAAGGCAAGGATTGACTGAAGCTAATGATAGGTAGAATATTTATGCTGGTCTAAAAATAAAAATAAGGTAATTCTCAGTTGGAGATAAGTTTTTCTACTAGTAAAACCCCAAATGAGTGCTATTAATTTTGGAAAATCGAAAAAATTGTCACCGAGATATGTGGGACCCTTCAAAGTTATATAAGTGATTAATCTTATAGCTTATAGGCTTGCTTTAACACCAACTTTAGCTCAAATGCATAATATTTTTCATGTATCTTATCTTAAGAAGTATATAGTTGATCATTCACATGTTTTGGATTGAAATGCATTATAGGTTCAATATCTAGGGGTGATCATAGTAGAACCAATTGAAATTGATACTTGTAAATCTTATCTTGTGTAATAGATACGTATCATAATGCAAGGTTGAGTGGGACCATTAGTGCTACATGGGAAGATTATGAAGAATTCTTAAAGTTATTTTCTCATTTATTTAAATTATTTTTATACTAAATATTATTAATTATTACTTTAACTATTGTTTTAAATAAAAGTCATTGAGACTATGATCTATTTTATCGGGGAAGGATGTTACATCCTTTCCCATTCTATAAAAACTACTTAAGTATCATTAGGGGATATTTTTTAGTTATAATTTTCTTATTTAATTTGGATATTTATATTATATTATTGGTAGTAATAGTTTTGTTTTTATGATCAATTATATTAGAGGACATTTGCATATGTTATCAATGCACTATGACCATGTTTGACTATGATTTCATTTGTAAATTTATTTACATTACAATAGTTAATTGATAATTTTATATATTGAGTATTTGATTACTTATTATAATCTTAGACTAAACTACCTTCTATTTGATTGAGGTGGTTGCAGGTTTGTCCCACCCTCACAAGTGGTATAGAGGGAGAGTATTTTCAAAGAAGAGGGTATAAAAATCAAAATTGGGGATGGAGAGAATTCAACCAAACCCATTTACACACACAGACCACACTCTTATTTTCTTAAGTGAAATGAATGTCGACCAATATTTTACTAAAATTTTGAATGTTACTTGCATTGTTTAGCCTTACAAAAAATAAATCATGTTTGCATTGTCTAATTTCATCACTTGTCATGATTAACATAGTATGTGAAGTCTATGAATTGACTGATTGTGTATTATTAAAATATTTATAAGAATTAAACTAAACTATGCTAATCTTGAATGGATTCTAGTTTATATAAGTATTGAGTGTTTATTGATATTGTTTGATTGTTTAATTATTACCCCTTTTTGGTGACATAAAGAGGGGGTAAAAAATGGTGAAAGCACCTGGTGTGATTTAATTAAAATAACTCTGGGTTTTGTTCAGTTATTTTTATTATCATATGACATGAAGTTTAATGAAAAATAAATTAGGTTTTTGGTTTGTTGAGTTAAATTGGGCATTAGACAATGATGGATAATCTTCATGTGGTGTCCATGTTGAAAATTTTGGATATGGACTATGAGTTAGCAAGCTTAGCATGTAGATCAAGTGGAAGTAGAGGGGAGTTCATAATGAAGCACTAGTAGTTTGGTAAGAGGTGGATGATCATGCAAAATATGGATAGGGTTTTGGAAAATAATAAGAAGAGGGAAAAAGATGAGAATGAGGGATGACAAAGGATGAATGAAGCTTATTGGGAAAGTATGACAGCTACCATTAAGTGTATTCAAATGATAGAGAACCAGGTCTATTGAAATTCTAAGTTGATTATAGAGTTTTAATAAGGGACAAAATAAAATATGTTCTTGATTTGGGTTTTGAAACACATCTCTTTGAATGAGTTCTATGGTATTTTTTGGTTATTAAATAAAAACATGGTTTCATGTTTATGATTTTGGGAATGAGATTGGTTCCATCTGCAAGTTTGTAAACACAATGACAAATATTGTATACAGAAAAACTAAGTTAACATAGTTGTAGTTTTTATTTAATAAACCTAAGACTCATACCTATATACCTAGTAATGGAACTTGGTTCCATCCAAAGGAATACAAAGATGAAGCTGAGTCTTTTTTTTAAAGAAAATTGGGTAGTCATTTGGGAGGAAAACCCTTATTCCTTGCTCTCATTATTATAAAATTGCAAAATTAGGTGAGCCCATTATCATCTAAAAACTTAGATTATTTGAGATTAAGCATATATATGTTTCACTTTAGAACTTAAATCTCTTACATTATTGATAAAACCTTACACAAGCTAGGCATGTATATGCAAGTTATAGTAATTAGTTGAAGCTCATTTTAATGGTAACCATCTTAGTCACTGTTATAGTTGCCATGAAGTTGCAAAGATATAATAAGATTGTTTAGTATATAAAAAATATAATTATTTTATTGGATATTTTATTTGATATGTTTATTTATAATATAAACCAAAGACTTGTAGCTTGATATTTTAGTTATAAAGACTTGGGTTGGGATATTTGAGCTTCAATACAAAAGAAACTATGTGTGTGTGTTTGTATGTATGTATGTATATATATATATATATATATATATATATATATATATATATATATATATATATATATATATAAACACGTATTATTATATTAACATGTATGCACACATAAAAACATGTATATATACACACACATATATGTATACACACACACACACACACACACACACACACACACACACACACACACACACACACACACATGAAAGTTATACAAACCTGTATATTATCAATTCAAATTATAAAATATGTGTATAAATAATTGGTACTATTAGTTTTTGGGAAACTTATTTATTTATTTTACATAAATTAATATGTTTATAGGTATATAAATTTATATATACATGTAAAAAATGGTTACATATAATTGTGTATGCAAATACAAGACTGAAACATACCTTGAGATATTGAAACCAAGTATATAGTTGTTAGTATAAGTTGTAAGTTATATTGGGGATTTTTGACTGAGTTACTCAATTAATTTAAATACATTAAAATGGGTTGATGAATTCATAGATATAATTTTAGTTTATAATGAATTTTAATAAATAGGACAAACTGGGAGTTTGTATATGCTTAATATACTCTTCAAGTGCTATTGCTCCCTTAAAAACTATAAACCAGTTTGGGTCAAAATGTTATATATATATATATAGGTTATATTTTACTTGGTTAAAGTATAATATTTTTTTACAATAAGGAAATTTTGGAAATAAGATCCAAAAAAGGAATTATGTAAGGTGTATAGAAGATCTTAGGGAACTTGTTTTATGTTCATAAGATATTCTGATTTTGTCTAAGTTATATTATTTGGAATGGTCCATTTATATAAATATAATAAATATGGAAAATTTGGTAAATAAAAAATATATAGGTTGTACCTATTTAGTAATTTAAATATGAGAATTTATTGTGTCAAGGGAAAGATGGAACAAGTTTGTAATGGATAAATTTGTCAAGGAAGTATAAAATAAGTTTATTATATATCATTTTTATTCAATGACTTATTTTGAGACTCAATTGGTTTATATTGTTATATGAGTTTTATACCATCATGTATTATATTAATTATGTTTGAGAAGAAAGAGATAAATTTTATGGAATGGATATAGTGTTTTTAATCTTGGATTATTATTTTAGTCCCATATGCATTCAGGTTTAAATGTTAAATAACCTATACATAACATTAATGAGTTTGAAACAATGAGATTATTAAGTGATGATTATTTACTCCTTTCATTACATGATTTTTTGGATTAGTGGTTGCTAAAATTTGTGTTTATTATTCCTTGATTTTATATGTGAAAATTACTAGGCATGCTGTATATGATAAAAGGCGATAGATAAATGAGGATGATGACTTAAAACTCATATATTTGCCCCTACTATCATCTAATAGATTATAATTCATTATAAGAGAGTTTCCATGAGTGGAATTGAATTGGATCTATTTGAGATTTAATTTTTATAATGAAAACTTTGGCCAAAGTAATGTTATAACTAAGACATTATCATTCTATTTTACTTTCTAGTTTACATATGTATGATGATGTCATAGTAGATAGAGGATTATATTCCATGGTCTATGTGACTATTACATGTATTAATGATTGTATATACATGGGTTCCAGTTAATTTCTTGATATCTATATTGTTCTCACCTACCCCTCCATGAAGTAAAGGGCCACTACTAAGGGGGAGATGTGCGAGAGACTGACAATTTATGGTTGGAGGTAAAACACTTAGATTATACTCTCCATCTCTTCAACTATTCAACCATTTGGGGATCATACTAATCGCTATTACTATAGATCATTGATTTATTTCTGAGACTCATTTGCACTTCTTTACATGATATATTTTATATTTGACTTTGCATTTAAATATAATTTATGGCACATTATTATTGACTATTCAACATAGTAGTGGTCATGAGATTTGTAAATAATTATGAATATTGTACTAGTAGTGGTTGTATGCTTATTTATAGTTTATATCTAAGATTTGACATACTTGACTCCTTCCATTATTCATCTTATGAGAAATATCCATCTTGTATTCTGTAAGAGGTTGTTTGAAAACTAAATGGATCATAATATTAACTAGTGGATTGATACATTTATGCATTTATTGCTTGAGTTACATTTATTAGTCAAATAATAATTATACAGATGATTATGGATGATTTTATAATTAATTTAATGAACACTTAAAAAATAAATTTTATAACTTTTATGAAACCCAAATGGGGTTCTAAAAAAAAGAAATAGGACCTCATAGGTGCTTAGGATAGACCGAGGTGGTGAAATAGGTCTAAATTAAGTGTACAAGTTAATTAAATTGAAATGGGGAAAAAACTAAATTTATTAAGTATTCATGACCAAATTTCAGTGACTAAAATTACCTCCACTTTAGTCTATAAATAAGACTACTAGAGTAGAGGATAAATATTATCTAAGTGTGTACAACACACTTTGCATTTGAGACAACTTCAAAATCATGCAAGGTATTCCATGGAAAAACCTACAATGATGTCGAAGTAGTTAATTCTCATAAGTGAAATTAAAAAATTAAAATGTAACTTCAATTGAAAAGAACAAGGAGTACATATGTATGTGTGAAACCAAGGTTGATCTTGTAATTTTTATTGGATATGATACTTCCTTGAAGAATTGGAGAAACACTTGGAGAAGTTGATTCCTTAGTTGAAACAATAGATAATTTGAGGGTGATCAAGCCCAAAATTTAATTTAACTTGTATAGAAAATAAAACCCATTTAGGGATGCATAAACTTTAATTTTCACTTTCGATCTTTGTAACCCCAAGACATGAAATGGGTTAAAATCTATAATGGATTTGTAGACATAATGCTAAAGGGAACTAAACCTCTAAGTTATGCATTATGAACTTTAACTAAATCAATCATTGTAGATAGATTTTAGATTCAATTGTCACTTTGTTCCTAAAATATGATCAAAATAGAATGAATAACATCAATGCTTCTACCATGTCTATAGATAATAAACAATATTAAAAATCATGGTATGAGTTTGTATCATGCCCTTTAAATTTTGAAAAATACTATAATGTGTGTGAATCTATGTAATGTCCCCATTGATAAATGTGGAATTTGTAACTTTATGTAGATTAAAATTTGTAAATTCTATTTGAAGCTTATGCATGAACCTATATCATGCATTGAAAACTATATAAATGTATACTTTTATCCTATAATGTGAGTTCATATGCATGGAATATGTGCCCATTATTTATGCCAATGATTGGATTTTGACCATTTGGAAACTTTAAAACTATATTTTGTATTTAAAACTATTTTTTTCCCTTAAAGGGGATTATATCATGTGTGAAAATCCCAAGAAAATTCCCCCCATTTGAGGTGAGTGAATTTATCATATTGTTCACTCATCTCAAAATAAAAGTTAATTATATCACACATAATAAAATTTAATCATCCAATAATGTAGTATATGTAAAATTTATGTCAACATAGTAAAATATGTGCCATTTGATTCATGTATATAACATATGAATCAAGGCCTATAACAATGTATCAATGAACCTCATAGTCATAAATTGTAGAATTATAATCTTATGCATTAGTTAGTACTTGATATGAATCATGGGACTTATCAAACTTAAACAGTTTATCAAGCACACAAACATAACAAACATAATGTCATACAATAAGGCCAAGGGTTACATACAAAGGATATGTTCAAATATTAAGTAGGGAAGGATTTAAAATACAAGGTGAAGGGTCACATGTAAAGTACATGATAATATCATAAATAAACTAAATGTTTAAATGTCACACAGACAAAGGGACAAAGGCCACAAGCAATGGACATGTTCAAATGATACACATACTAAAAAATTATCTCATAGAGATGTTAGACAAAGGTATTAATTTTATCCTAGAATGAAAAAAGATTTAGATGTTTTTGTTTCAATATTCTTAGAATGTCAGCGTGTTAAATTTAAACACTGTCATATGGGAAGTTTTTTATATCCACATTCATTCCCAGAAAATAAATGGGTTATTTTTTTAATAGATTTTATATTAGGACTTTCTAAATCTCAAGGTAGACATGACACAATTTTGGTTATCATTAGAATGACATGTTCAAATGTTACACACAAAAAAGGCCAAGGGCCAAAACCAATAGACACGTTCAAATGTCACACATACTAAACAATGATCTCATAGATATGTTAAAAAAATGTATTACTTTTGGCCTAAACTGAAAAAGGATTTGAATGTTTTTATGGTAAAATTATTAGAATGTAAAGATGTTAAAGTTGAACATTATCATTTGGGAGGTTTGATATATCCACTACAGTCCTAGAAAATAAATGGGTTGTTGTTTCAATGTATTTTATATCAAGACTGCTTAAATCTCTAGGTAGACATGAATTATTTTTGGTTGTCATTGAAATGACATTTTAAAGTGTTGCACAAATAAAGGGCCAAAGGACATAAGCAACGGACATGTTCAAATGTCACACATACTAAACAATGATCTCATAGAGATGTTAAATAAAGGTGTTAATTTTAGCCTATACTAAGAAAATATTTGGATGTTTTTATTGTAAAATTACTAGAATGTCAGTGTGTTAAAGTTGAACATTGTCATCTAGGAGGTTTGTTATATCCACAATGAGTACCAAAAAAAAATGGGATATTATTTCATTAGATTTTATATTGGTACTACCTAAATCTTGAGGTAGAAATGACATAAGAGCCCAGGGCCACACAATATGCAAACAATAACTAATCTACTATTACAAGTAGTAGCATCAATAAAGCATAAAATTAGAAAGATAGCCTATAAAATATATATGTAATGTGATCATATCCTAGAAAATAACATATCTATGTACATAATATAATATAAAGATATCTGTGAGACATATGTAATAATTATATAGCTTGTCAGTATATGATTTATATAATGATAACACTTAAAAATATTGCAACCTATGGATAAGATACCTCCAATTTAACAAGGATACTTGATAAGGCAAGTCCAAAAACTTAGTCCATATGAGATTTCTATGTCTTGCATAACATTCATGAATACTAGTGAAATACATGTGTGATAGAAAAAGAGTATCTTATCTACTAATCATGAGATAAATAAAATATGACAATGATGTAAACTAAATGTATAATCATGCTCAGGTCTTGATTTTGGATTTTTAAAATATTTTGAATATTTTTATATTTTTGAAAATTTTGAAAATTTAGAATTTGTTTATATTTTTAAAATTTGTGAAATAGAAAGAGAGAATCTAGAAAATAAGCCATGGGGTCAAAAGTATAATAAAGAGAGATATCTAAACAATCCATAACATGTGTCAAAGTAAATCATGCACTAAAAGTTATGGCATGGAATTATATGAGCAAGATGCCCCCATTATATATGTGAGTTATAACTTTAAAATTAATGTAAGGAATTGAATAAGTATGAAAATTATTGATTGTACATATTTGTTTGATCAAATGTATGCTTTTAAAAGTATGTATCATGTATGATAAATATAACATAAGAAAATAAATGTTTTACATGAATAAAGTACTATTTTACATACTGTAATTGAGTGAAATATATGGAAATAGGCATTATTAAGGCTCTATGTGCTTAGGTTTTGATATCTAGGTGAAAATTTTCACAAGATGGGATTGACCAACTGAGGACAATAGTGGTAGTCATTTCTCTCCCTTACTGGTTTATTCTTTCTTTGTTAGAAAATGTAGTTTTAGCAGTTTAAACTATGAAAATAGAGAGGTAAATGGAATAATATATCAAAATGGATAATTGTTTTAGACTTTTCAGATCTAGAACTGTGAGAAAGAAGAGCCAAGGGGATCAAAAGTTAAAGAAACAAAGGCTTATAATAATTGACCAAATTAATCACATGTGTAAGAATAATAGGATGAGACAATCAAGAATCTATGTACAAACAGATTTTTGCTTTTTGAATTATTTGAAACTTTTAAAATATTTGAGTATTTAAAAATCTAATCAATGATCCCATCAATATGGGAGTCATTATAATCTATAATAATTTCTATAAGGATTACATTTCATGAATGTATTATATTATACGTGCATGAATCAAAATCATAAAAGGCATCATGTACTATAATAAAAGTATCTATATTAATAATTATGTAATCCTATGTAAGAGGAGTAGCTCTATGAGATATAGAATGATATGAAATTTGATCAAAACTAGTATGTATGCATCACCAATTTAGAAGATGTTATATGTAATAGTGCTTGTTTGAAACTAGACACTTTTTTAAGATAAGCTTGCTTTTGCACTTGTTCCTTTTGAGACCTTTGCACTTTTTTCTAAATTGGTTTAAAAAAATAATGTTTTTAGGTGTAATAAATTTAAATGTGTTTTTTTCTTACATAGATGTACCAATAAACTATGGTGTTGCATGGGGATGGGAAGGTATTGTTTCGGTGAATTTTAGCTTATATTTCAAAAAGGAGAAGAAGAAACTAAATACGAGTATAGTTGAAAAACCTATTTGGTTGTGAATGAATTGAATTAAAAGATTGTGAAGAACTCCTCTTTGGCTTGGGAGGATGACCTAAAAATAAGACAACACTAAAGCAAATGGTTGGTTAGATAGATAGTTGAGTAAATGGCCTAGCGCTAGCTAGCTCCCAGAAGTAAAAGCTTCCTTAGGGGCTATCAATCCACACATTTTAAATAGTTAAGTTTATAAAAAATGATAAAGTACTTGCATCAATAATCAAAATGTATTAAAATTGAATACATGAGATACTAGTTGAAGAAATAGACTAGAAATGACTAATACAATAATAAGCAAGTCAACACTAGTGTTAAATGGCTTGGCTCTATTTCAAAAAATTAGGCAAGGGTCTATGAATAGGTAGGAACACAAAAAAATAGATTTGGTTGGGGGAAAGAGGGTGAAAATAACTTATTATTTTCTACCATAGTGACCATCAAAAGTTAGGTTGACTGTCGGTGATCAAGGTGATCATCAATAGTCAAGGTGACCATCAATGGTTAGATAGACTATCAGTGGTTACTGTGTGTATTTTTGGATTGGTAAATATCTATTTGATAGGATCACAAAGTTGGATTTTGAGAGATGGTTTGGTGTTATTTTGAGTGTGAAAGGTAAATAAAGTAATTAAATATTGGGAAATAAATACTTATCTTGTAGAAGGTTGACTAGGTAAGTACTTGAGGTGGTTGACTAATTGGTAGAGTCTGATTTGATTCTGATAGAGTAACGATGCTTGATGCTTTGGTGGAGTGGTGGTGGTAAGTTGGTTCTCTGACGTGATGGCTAGATCATTGGATTGTTGATGATGATTGACCTACAAAAAAAGGAACATTAGATGTACAAGATCTTGATAATAATTGTAGATGGATTTCACCTCCTTTTTCCTCTCTTCTTATAGGCACAGGAAAGAGGTTCAAGTGGAGGTTAAAATAGTCTTCTTAATTATAACTCATGCATGCAATGGCTTATTTATGGATTTAGACAAGTTATATTTATAAAAGTAAGGTGGGTGGCTTACATGTTGGATTTTAGGATGGTGAACCCTGACTGTCGATGGTCAAGGTGACTATCAGTGGTCATCCTAACTATCGATGGTCAAGGGTGAAGGTAAAAAGTGGGTAAAAGGGTAGGTTAAATTAGTTAGTAAAACTAACCATGGGTTAGGCTCAGTTAGTGGTCAAAATTTCAAATTGGTCCCAAAGGGGTCTAGGGGAATTTTGACATTTGAAATTGTAGTGTGTGGATTTCTAGTGTCTACATTTTCCCCCTTTTTGTTATGAGGCTTTAAATCAAAAGCCACAAAACAAAAATTGATTGCTAGTCAAAGATCTAATTGCCCTGAGTATGGGAGGAGGTGTTCCTCCTCAAATTAAGAGTGGATGAGGTAAAATAGAATCAATACAAGTTTGATAAGGTGGATGAAGGTGATGATAAAGGTGGATGTCATGAATATGGGTGATAGGTTGGGCACTAAAGTATGAAAAAGCATATAAAGTGCAACAAAAGGTGTGATAGCCAAGATCATGCATTGATGAGGTTGCCATAATTGGTAAAAATAAGGGTCAGTACTAGAAGAACAAGTGATAAGTGGACCACATGATCATAATTAGGTGTGGTAGTTGGGTACACTCACAAGTCTTCTAAGTGATCCTAATGAAAACACAAACTAGTCAAGTATCATGGGTATCTGATGTCAAAATTACTTCCAAGAAGACATAAGTGGGTTTGGTAAGCATGAGGTGGTGCAAGTTCAAAAAATGGCCAACATGGAAAAGTTGTCATTAGAGTCAAAAGACTAGGTAAAAATTCATCACAAAATGTGCAAGTTAGGCTGAAATAGACCAATGGTGAGGTGATGAGGTGGTTAGGCTAGGTGGAGAAGTTAGTATCCATGGTTGGGTGTGGTGATTTGATTTTGTTCAAAAATGGTTGCTCAAGGTAAGAGAAAAAAAGTGAGCCACCTGACTATCGATGGTTAGGGTCCCTAAGGGTGACCATCAGTGGTTACCCTAATCATCAATAGTCAAGGTAAAAACCCTAAAAGTCCAATGATTAAAAGTAATTTTGAAAGTCATTTGGTGAATTTTAATTATTGACTTTAAGCTCTAACTTTTGGAATCTTATGACTGAGAATAGTGTTGATGGTGATTGTTGAAAGGTGAGAGGTTACTGAGTTGGATCGAGTGGACCTAGGGGACTAGGGAGGATGTAGGGAGCACATAGACATGTATGAGGATATGTAGGGAATCCAAATATTCCTCCTTGATGATGGTTAAGGAATGAAGTAGTGGATGCTATTCAAATTGGTAGATTAGTTTGGTTTTGCATATATTGGTGAAATTGATTTATCAGTTAGTTTATTGGGGTGGATTTAAGGTTTTACCTTAGGTAGGTTTTGGGTGAATTTTACTAAAGAAAGTTGAAATTGATAGGGTGGGGTAGGTGAAATGGGGTATGGGTAGGTATTTAGGTTAGGATTTAATAAAGATTATAGTTAGTTAGGGAGTTGTTTGGGTAGCTAGGGTTTTGGTTATTCCACTAGTGAAACACCCATAGTGATCGTCGATGATCAAGACTAACCATCGATGGTCAACATATATAGAAATATAAACACCTGAATATCGGTAGTCATCATGACTGTTAATGGTTCCCTAGCTTAAAAAAGGCCTTCATAAACATTAAAAGTTTTTAAGGTATAATAAACATTGAATGGTATGGTATAGGTTAACCTAGAAGTTAGGTGGGAGGTTTGGTGGGTTGGAATGTGAGGTTTAAGTAGGTAGGAGTCAAACACATAGTCAAATGGTAATGTTAGGTAGGTTGAAGCTGTTAAGCATATAGGAAACAATAGTATAGGTGTTTAAGCTTATGGATATGGATTACATGTAAGCATAAGAGCATATATAGATGCATGATTGGGTGTCATGCATCTTTGTAGAGGTTCACTAGGGGATGACCCCTATAGATTAGGCACATATGGAGGAGGTTGGCCTCAGAGCAATGAGGCATTACCATCATGTGCCCCATGATGTGTCTATGATTATGGTCCTCATTGAGAGATAAGATCCTGCCATGAACACTTTCCTACTACCCACTAGTGAGCTCATGATCTTACCAAAGGATGTGCATCAAATTACATGCTTACCCCTTCAAGGTGAGTTGATATACCATATTGAGCAAGAGGAGAGGGTTGATCTATTGGAGATTTTATATAGAGATGACTAAGATCATGTCAAATGGCATGCTAGGGGCTTTAGTTACTCTACACTCTATCATAGCGTAAGGGATGAGAGAAGACTGATGACCATGATGATAATGGCCATTTTGTGTTTTGCCCTTCCTAACTTGAGTAGTGGGAGGTTCCCATACTTGATATTAGGGGTGTTAATTAAGATGCTTCTAGGTAGGATAGTATTCAGATGGGTACTAATATTAGTTATGCAGATATACATGGAGATGTGGGTTTTTAGGGCCCATAAGAGATATGGTATTAGTGTTGGCCTAGTTTTACATTATTGGGCCTATAAGCACATCCAGGTGATGAGGCTAGTGGGGATACCATGGGTAAGATACACTCACATAGAGTTACCAGTTTAATTCATGATAGAGAGGTGACTTGTTTGCTTCAAGTGCGGGAGGAGCCCATGATGTTGATTGGTTTAGGGGTGCTTTAGGTACACTAGTGATTGGAGACATCACCTAGAGACCATATATTTAGTTTATAGTATGGCCTAACTACAAGAGATAGATATTCTCTTTATATATTTATAAGTGGATTCTCAGTAGGAGGGATGGGGAGGTAGAGCTTATCCCCTTTGATAGGGCTCATAGGTAGTTTGGCCTTGTTTAGGGTATCCCAGGAGCATTTCCTAGGTATCGGCATGTGGATCTAAAGATCATATTGCCTAAGCCACATCCTATGAGGATGCTACTAGATCATGAGGAGATACCATCTAGGACATAGGTATATGATGCTAATTTTGTAGATGGGTACATGGCATGGTACCATGCTTTATATGTGGCTATAGATTTTAGTGATGGTGATGGTGGTAGGAGACTGATAGATGTGGACCTAGATGGGAAAGGGGGTCAAAGGGCATAGACATAAGGGGATAGTCCTAATGTATAGATATGAGTGGCACTATCCACTACATAAGCATAGGTGGTAGCACTATAGGGGTAGGTGGCTACATTACATGGTCAACTAGCCATTGTGATAGGTGAGAGGGACTAGGCTAGAGCTACACTAGCCCTAGTCACCCAAGAGCAAGATGCTCTAAGATAGTCCAAAAGATCAACAATAATACCAGTAGGTCTAATAGGGACCATTGATATACAAAGGTACATAGCCATTATATAGGATTTGTAGTAATATGAGGCTATAGTCTTCACTCACTTCCTAATGAAGCCCTGATGGGGTGAGTACAAATCTAACTTGGAAGGTGGTGCCAATGTGGCAACACCAGGTCAGTAAGCATCATTTATAGGTGGATAAATAGGTACATTTGGGGGATAAGTAGGCACTATAGGAGGGCAACAATAGGATCTAGTAGTGATCCAAGAGATAATGGTGCCCTTGGGGCATAGATAGGACATATCTTGGGTATATATATGTTTATATATTGTCGTATATCATTTTGATTCTAGCCTACAAGCTGATGCAATGGTACGTACATTTTGAGAGGGAGAGACATGTATATCTATTATGTATATAATTATGATGTTATCTAACTCATGTTATATATATATATATATATATAAATATATATGATATTTGTTTATTGTTCATAGTCATGGTCTATGATTTGCTTTGATATTGATGCTTATGATGTGATGGTTATATTGATTATGGATTATGTTTATCTTATGGATGATAGACACTGATTTAGACTTTACTTAGTAATGCATGAGATGAATTTTAGTTATGGGTATGCTTTATGTCATGCTTGGTTTATGACATGTTAAATTTTAATGAGTATATGCTTCATTATTAGATTTAGACATGTGATGAAAAATGGTTGATTATGTTATTGATCATGGATGATATGATGTTATTATGCTTTTTATGGGTATAATTATGGTTAAGTGTTTTCTTATAACACATGTACTTATGCTTGTTGTTAATTTGTTTTAAGGTAAAACACATGAGGTATTTTAACAACATTAGATAGGTGAACAAAGAATATAATCAAGAGAAACATCGTAATGAAAATACCAACTAGTCATGATAGGATAGGAAGAGGGCATGACACTTCTTATTTGACAAGGACTAAAACAAAATTGAAGTTGGATTGGCTTAATGAATAGAATCCCTTTGAATGCTTCATATTTAGCATTCATTAGTTGGTTAAAAAGGTGTCTTGACCACATAATGTGAATTAAGATCGAAATCCCTTGTGTATAGTGTATAAAGGGGATATGGGTGGAAATGGAACATTATTGTGAGACTAGCATGCCTCTTTTATAGGTTTTTAAAAATCTAGTATAAATAATTCTATGCCATATAAGGTGTAAACTGATCGATGTGGGAAGTCTACTTATGAAAGCTGATTGCAGCTTCCACCTTATTTTGTTATGTGAGAGTCAATTACAGCTTTCAAGATTAGTTTTATTTTTCTGTTATTTTTAAAATGGGTCTTTTGCTTTGCTGCTATATATGGGAAGTTGATTGATGTGGGAAGCTTCCAATAAATTGCTATGCTTTTGAAAAATGCTTTACTCAACCATCCTTCAAGGGAGTGGTCTAATTTTAATTTCTTGTTTAATGCTTTTGTGATAGATCTCATTTGAGTTATAATTCCACCTTATGTTTGGCAATTTTGAATAAAATTTCAATAGCTATCCTTCAAAGGAGCAGTCTACAAATGCTAGGAATGACCCATGATTGATATTAGTTTAGATTTTGCTTTTTAATTTTTTGTATTTTAATTGATATAAACTTGTTTATATAGGCTTAAGGGTTCACCTTTAATAAGACAAAACTAAAAGCATAAGGAGGTTGATTTGGTGGAAAGAGGTTTAGGTGATAATGATCATGGGAATCCATCTTGGGAGAGGGGCAGAAAGTACCATGAAAAGCATGCCATGGGTAGATTCATAGTACCCATTGCTCAATATTAGGTAATGACTATGATGGATAATCATATAATTTAGTTTAAATCAATTTCCCCTAAAATAGGGAGATGAATGTGGTTGAAAGCAAGGGATGAGCTTAAGTTAAAACAAAAGGTGAACTTGATCCTTCTTAACAAAAGAATGGACATAGATGTGAAGCATTGAGGAGCTCAAGTTCTAGGTTGCCTTCAAGAGAAGATAATTGGTAAGCTCTTGATCCATACTTATGGGTTATAACATAGGATTTGAGTCAATAGAAAGTAAACTGCCTTGCTTGCTTTTATTCATATTGGTGACATGTTGATTTTCCTTTAGGATGAAGTCTCTAATGTTGAATTCTCACACTCTAAGATGTTTTTTATAGGCATTCTTGATGCATTCATGATATACATGAAGATGGGTAAGGGATACTAAGTGATGCTGGTGTAGTAGTTCAATTTGGGCTAAGCAGTGCTGAAGATAATCATCCTAAAAAATGAGATCTTGCAAAGATATGCGAAGAAAAGGTATTTGGAATTTGAGAGGCAAGATGGCCTCTAGTCTAAACACAAAAAATAAAGGGGTAGAACCCATAGGGGTTATTATTCTAGTACAAAAATTCCCATAAGGTGAAGGGTATTGGAAATGCAAATCTTGACCAAATGCATTGACCATTTTAATTAACATGTTGTTAAGAGTTTTGTTAAAGGCCTCAGCATGTCCATTCATTTGTGGGTGATAGGGTAAGGAGAAGCTTAACTTAATGCCAAATTCATCACATAGACCTTAGAATTACTTATTTTAAAAATATTTACCATTGTCGATGATAATCTTATGAGGAACACTGAAGTGGTAGATGATGTGATGGTTGATAAAGTTGATAATCTTCTCTACTTTGGTCAAGATTAGAGGAATAACCTCTACCCATTTGGTAAAAATATTTATTCATAGTTATGATAGAATAGTGTATCTTCAAATAATGGAGGTTAATTTCACCAATAAGGTCTAGACCCCATTGTGAGAAGGGCCAAAAATCAATGGAAACATGAAGACTATCACTAGGTGCGTAATGCAGATTAGCGCATTGTTGACACTTAACACACTTTTTCACATAATCATAACAGTCTTGGTTAAGGGTAGTCTAGTAATAGCCAAGGTGAAGGATATGTTTAGAAATAGCGAGGCCACTAAAGTGTCCCCCATAGGTATCATCATGTGTTTCATTAATAACATGAGAGGCTTTGTGATAGCATAGGCAACAAAAGAGGAGACCATAAAAGTCATATTTGTAAATAATTCCTCCCATAATGGTATAACATGAGGTAGTCTGGATAAATTCTCTTTGAGCATTCCTAGAGAGGCTAGAAGGAATGATGGCAAGGTTGAGGTAGTCAAAGGTCTACTAATACCAAAGGTCAGGTTGGGTCTCTTCCACATTAAAAATTGTGGGAGAATCTAGTTTAACATAAGAAGGTTGAGTAAGTTTGTGGATATCAACATATAAGTTAGAGTTAGAGGGTGAAATTGAGATTTGAGAGGTAAGGGAAGCCATTATGTTGGAAAACTTATTCTTAGATCATGGGGTCAATTAGATGTGGTAGTGTTCAAATGATGCTAAGAGTTCATCAACTAGTTATTTGTACTATTGTAAAACATCATTCTTGCATTGGTAAGAGCCATTGATTTGATTGACCACAAGTTAGGAGTCACCAGAGATGTTGATTGTTTTAACTCCTAGGATAAGGTGGTTTGATGGCCTATCACTAAGGCTTCATATTTAGCCATATTATTGGTACATTCAAAATCAAGCTTGAAAGATAAAGGAAGAGGTTCACCATCAAAGAGAATAAGGATGATACCAACCCCCCCACCACATTGACACTTTGATCCATAAAAGAACATGGTGATTTGATAGGTGAAGTCCACTTGAGAGAGGGTTGTGATGGACTCATTAGGGAACTCAAGAGGAGGTTGGTTATCTGTTAACAATGCTTCAGCTAATTAGTTGGTAATGACTTGTACCTTAATTGAATTTTACTAAAGGAATTCAAGATCAAACTCTACTAAGAGCATGATCCACTTAGCCATATGTTGGTTTTGGTATGGCTTGGAGTAAATATACTTGAGTAGGTTGGTATTGGTTATGACATAGGTTTTGTGGTTAAGAAGGTAATGATGAAGTTTGGTGACCACAAAGACTAAAGCTAAGCAACGTTTATTAGTGTGGGTGTATTGAGTCTCATACTCTATAAGTATGTAGCTAATATAGTAGATGGATTGCTCTCTATGTTGTTCATCTCGGTGAGCAAGCATTACCACTAGGGAGTGGTTACTGGTAGAGATATAAAGGTAGAAAGGTTGGTCATCTTTGGGAGGGGTGAGGACAAGTGGAGGAAAAAGGTACTTTTTGAGTAAATCAAAGGCCTTTTGACAATCATTATTCCAGTTGAAAGATACATCCTTTTTTAGAAGGTGATGGAAGGTATGACATTAGTTTGAAATCTGGGAGATAAAGTGATGAATGGATTAAAGCTTCCATTGAAAACTATAAATTTTCTTAATGTTGATTGGAGGAAGCATGTCGAGGATGGATTTAATCTTGGTGGGATTGACTTTGATACTATGAATGGAGACAATAAAACTAAGAACCTTTCCTAATAAGACCCTAAAAATGCACTTCTTGGGGTTTAGGTAGATATGGTAATGGATGAGGCACTCAAAGATAATATTGAGAATGACCAAATGGTCCTTTCAAAGCTTAGATTTCCCAAGAAGGTCATCCACATAGTCCTCTACAATATTATGGATAAGGTTATGGAATATATAAGTCATAACACATTGGTAGGTTGTATTAGTGTTCTTTAATCCAAAAGGCATGACTCTATAATAAAAGTTTCCTCATGGGGTTGTAAAGGTAGCCTTGTGTTGATCTTCAAGGGTGATTAATATTTAATTATAACCTAAGAATCCATCCATAAGAGATAACATCTTGTGGCTAGCTGTAATATCAGTTAGTTGGTCGATGCTTGGTAGAGGAAAGTCATCCTTAGGGGAAGTGAGGTTGAAGTCAAAAAACTCCACATAAATGTATAGTCCCCCTGTAGCTTTGGTGATAGGTATGACATTCAAGATCTATTAGAGATAGCCAATGGGTTGAATGAAATTTATAGATAGAAGATGTTGAATCTCTTCTTTGATGAGAAAGGCTATGTAAGGGTACATGCATCAAAGTTTCTACTTGGTGGGCTTGACATCACAATGGGTGACTATGTTCTGGGTGGCAATGGTAGTGTCAATTCTAGGCATGTCATTATAAGACCAAGAAAATGCTACGTTGTAATCTTAGAGGAAGGAGGGGAAGTCTCAAAGTACTCATCATTGATTAGCCAATTTTGATAATGCAAGGGTTATCTAGAGTGCCCAAGTTGATATCCATGTTAGATTCATTCAACATGGTCAAAGTCTCAAGAGGGAGGGATTTATGGATGGAAGAGTCTATGGCACCAAGGTAGGTGAGAATGGATTCATCATCTTGGCACTGAATAGTATTAATGGTAAGAGAGTCATCTCCTATCATCTTAGGATGGATCAAAGGGATGGTTATAGTTGCCCCCTCCTTTTGATAATTTAGGGGCCCTAGGTTGATCATGTTGATGGAAAAAAGTTAGGTGGGATGATGTCATCATCTTCACATGCAAGTGGAGAAGAGGTTGGTGAGGAATGGGTGTCTTCCTTGATAATGGTGATGATAAGTGGTTTGGTATGATTTTTGGTGGGTAGAATGAAATTGAGGCCATGTTTATCATGAGGATTTTTGGTCTCAATGGAGATCAACTCATGTGGGCTATGCTCATATCATCTAAGACCAAACCCTTTCCAAGCACACATATAGAGGTATGTTTTGGAAAAACTTGGTTTGTTTAGATAGAAGAAGTTGAAGATGAATGGTCAAGGTGAAGAGGAGGTGGTAGAAGCACCAAGTGGTTTGTTGAGTCCCCCATAAGTTAAATGGGTTTGATAATGAGGAGATCTAAAGAGAATAATGGTTTAGACATTAGGGTCATACACGGGTTGGTGGTCAAGTTTCCCATACTCTTGGGGAGTAGGGAAAGCATCAAGGGCTAAAGGATGATAGTCCCCTAGTGAAATATGTTTGAATATGGATTCCAAGTAGTCTGAGGTGGGGATTTGATCAAAGTGGATGGATGATATATTTGACACTTCATTAGTTAAAGGAGGTAATAATTCCTCTTCCATGGTGGTCTTGTCCTTAGTCAAGGAGGGTGTGCTAGATAGGGGTAGGAGGACGTCATTGGGTCGATAGGTCATGCTACATGTCAATAAAGGACTTAGGTCAACTTAGATGGTGATTACCTAGCCTTCATGCTCAATTTTAATACAATGATGAAGGGTAGAGGGGATGCAACCCATGGAGTAAATCCAAGGTCACCCTAACAAAAATTATATCAGAATTCACTTTCCACTACATAGAAGAGTTTTGGGAGTGTGCGAGTTCCTACATAGATATGAAGGATATTAGTTCCTAGGTTAGTGGTCATGGTATCATTAAAATATTAGAGAATAGTTGAGGTTCTAGACATGAAATTATTTGGTAGGTCGAGTTGGTTATAGGCATGGGAGGAGATGATATTAATATTATCTCCCCCATCAATCATGACCTATTTGATGCAAGTTTGGTTAATGTAGGTAGTAATAAAGAGAGGGGCATCTAGGTCATTAAGATGGATAGAAGGTATTTATAAATCCTTAAAGGCAATAAGGTTAGAAATTTGGGGAACACTGATAAAGGCTGCCAAAGGTTGGGGGTCTTTAAGTTAGACCTTTACCAATTACAATGCCTTAACTATTGCTTGGTGATGATGAGGTAAAGTAGTAATCAACTCATATAACCTCATCTTCACCAAGGTCTGGTGAAGTTGTTTGAGCACCACTCTCTTGATTGATTTGAAGGGCTAGGATTGGGAGGCACCTAAGATAAATACCTTGGGTTTGGTTGAAGGTGAAGGTGTTTGATTTTGGTTTGGTTAGGAGGTAGAATATGGGTATGTCCATGTAATGGATACTTTGGCCTTCCCTTTATCCTTCTATTGTGCTCTTATGACCATGTGGATGGTATGGATAAAGGGAAGAATTGAGGTATGAAATGGGTTTGGTTCCTCATCACTCTGAGGTGAGAGTAGAGGAATAGGTAGGTATTAGGTAGTGGTTATTAGTTGTTAGATTGGTAGTGGGCATATGGGAGGTTCTTCTAGTAAGATATCATCCTCATCATAGAGCTGATGGATAATGGTTTGGAGAGCTTTATAGTTCTCTATGTCATGTCCTAGTGTCTTATGATAAGAACACACTTGGTGATCATTATACTAAATAGATTTTAAATTGAGAGGGTCAAATAGCCTAATAGGGGGCAAGGTCAAGAAATAACTTTACAATAACCTTTGAAAAATGGTAGAGTAGGATTTAGCTAAAGGTGGAGAGGGTTTAGGGGTTTTGGTCTTGGTTGGTAAGGTGGAATCCCTTTTGGGAGTAGGTTTGGGTAAGGTGGTGTACTTGGTTTGTGGTTTTGGTTTTGGTAAGGTAGAAGTTAATAAAATGGAGATATGAGGTTTCAAGGTAGGTAGCTTGGTCATTATTGGTTCGATGAAGATAGGTGTGTTAGAAAGCAAGTGTGTCAATATAACTAGCAGTGGTGGTTGGGTTTTGGTTAGGATAATTGGCTTCCTACTCAGAGTGGAGGGATAAGGTTCCAAGATAGAGGGCAAGGTTGACGGAAGAAGGAGTTTGGCCCTCTAGCCCTTTGGTGGCTTCACATCCTTGGTTGATTTGGTTTTGTGGTTGGTTTTTGGGTTTGGTGAGGTAAGATCTACTTTCATAGATGGGTGATTAAGAATCTATGCAGGGAAGGTGCCAAGGTTTGTGGTTGGTTTGGTTAGTTTGGTTGGAGAGGGTGATTTTTTTGTTTGGGTTTTAGATGCCTTGGATGGTTGAGTAATTATTAGGTTGGTAGAGGTTTTTATCAATTTGGTTGGTAAGAAAGGGTTTGGATAATAAGAGTGGTGGGTTGGTTTTCTAAAATCATGGTTGGAGGTTCCTTTTTTGGTGATACAAGGGAGCCCCAATTGCTACCAAAAGGTGGATCGATCCATGTCAGGGTTGGAGACAAATTCCAAATTTTAGACTAACCTAGAGAATGGTTTGTAGGCTAGTTTTATTCCCTATATAGTAGACTTAAATGATATGACCATAGGTTGAGATAAGAGATGGAAAGTACATCATTTTACTCAATCAAAGGATGTAAGGTTTGAATGGGTGACTCCACTATGGGAGGTGCAGACATGGTGGTTTCACCTTTGGGAATGATCTCTAAAGGTGTAGTAAATTACTTGGTGGTTGAGGGAGAAGGTAAAATTTGCATTTGTTCTAATATGGTAGTGGAAGGGGGTTGATGGATCCACTATCTAAATAAGTGGAAGAATAAAAAGGGGTGCTTTCTCAGTTTGGATCTCTAAAGGAGGAGAAGGTAATTTCACTACCTCATCAAAGGGAGAGGATGAGGAACGTATAGGTTGGGAAGTAGGTTCTTTAGCAATGAGCATGCCAAGAACCATGTTAATAGTATAGGCATCATGAGAACACTCAACCATATTGCTCTCATTTTTTATAGGCACATGATTTGGGAAAGGTTGTATAAATATGTCAAGGGCTTGGTTTTGAGGTGCGTTGGGGTTATCTAACACAAGCTCCCCCTTGTCAATGAGAGATTGGACAACACTCTTGAAGGTAATACACCTACTAACATCATGCCCAAATACTCAATGAAAAGCACATAGATCTTTCTTATTATACCATATAGGTGAAAGATGAGATAAATCACATTGCTAAGGTGGTTTTATAGGAGGAAGTTGTATGATATATGCTTTCAATAACTTCTCCAGGATTGAAGCATAAGATTCTCCAAGTGGAGTAAATTACTTCTAATTGTTTTGGTTTTGGTTCCTCATGTTTTGTTTTAAAAAACTAGATGAATTTGGTTGGTTGACAGATGATGGAGAATTAGATTTAAGGACAACCATGTTCACAGTTCCCTTAATTTTGGTCCCAATGTTAGTTTGATTATTTATTTTAGAGGAAAAGGCCTCATTGGTTTTATAGGTAGATTTATTGTTTTTCAACTTTAGCTTTCCTTCATTGATGGCTCTATTTTCTAATTTAGGTGCCATGATAAAAGCCTCATCAAAGGTTCAGAAGATCTAAACATGCAATGTGGAAGAGATGTGCTTCACACATGTACAAGCAAATAGTTTGATCAATTTGGGCTAAGGCAAGGAAAAATAAAGTTGGTTGATTAGGATCCTCCAATGAGATACAAAATTGGTAATGAATTCATCATCAAATTTCCAGATGGAGTAGAGGTTAATGATATAAACCTTCTTGGAGATATTTATCAAAAAGTGATCCAAGAAAGTTTGGGCCAGCTAGGTGAAGGAGAAGATGGAATGTTTGGTTAAATCACTATACCAATCCAATGCCGATCCTGACAAAGACATAAGACAAGTGTGGAGGAGGAGGGCATCATCATAGGTAATCAAATAACATAAGTGCCTAAATTCCCTAAGGTGCTATTGGGGATCTTCCTTACTCTAAAACTTGGAGAACTTAGGAAGTTCCCACTATGGAGGATAGGGTCAGATAGGGATAGATGGTTGAATGGGTTTTTTATAGATATGATCATATAATAAGACATTGTGAGATTCAAAAATGGATGACTCTAAGGTATTCATCTTATTCATGAGCATCTTCATGAGGTATGCTTGGGGTTGTGCACCTAGAAGGTAGTAAGGTTAATAGTGTTGTAGTGATTGGGTGACATATTGATAGTGGGTAGGAGGTTGGGAGACTACCACATATTAGTATATGAAGATTGGTGGTTAGGTGGAAGATATGTAAGGGTAGGTGGATATGGGTGGTTGGGTAATAGGTAGAGGGACATGCCCTTATGGGTTAGGGATATAACCTAGTTTTGGTGCAATGGGTACTTATTAGGTAGGAGTGGTGGTTAGTTTGGTGGCCAAAAGAAGGGTAGTGACCTTTGTGCTAACTATAGTGACCTTTGTGCTAATTAGGGGTAAGGTAGAACATATGGGCACCACAAGACTTTAAAGTGGGGTATTGGTTAGTGAATTTGAGGTACCTAGTGGAGGGTTGGTAATGCTAGTGGTAGGTACTCCCATGGTGAGGGGAGTATAGGTGGCTAGTGATTGACTTGCTCTTAAGGTGGAAGAGTTGTTGGTAGGGGTGGAAGGTACAAGGGTGTTTGTAGGTTGGATAGGTTAGTTTTCTATAGTAGTATCAAAGGGATTGTTTGTAGATGAAGATGCTTGGGTAGCTAATAGTTAGGTGGTGAATGTGGTAATAAAGGTGTTTCCCATAAGGTGGGGAGGCATGCCATAAGGAGGGTCCATAGGTGGAACTAAAGTAGGGGTATAGTGAGGCATGGTTTTAATATAATGCTAAAGGGCCATAATATTATTATCTATGAAGGTGGAAAAGTTTTCATCTCCTTAGGGAACTTCCTAAGGGAAGGGAGGACTTTCGAAAGGGTGAAGAGAGTCTGGTAGTTTAGAGATGTAGTCCATAGATGAGGAGGTAGATGAGGTCGATTAGTTTGGTGATGGGTTTTGCTCTACTAAATTATTTTGTTGTTGGTGAGTTAGAACCATCTAAGGTGAGGGGGAGAGAATACACAATGTCACCACTCAAACACAAAGAAGACAATAAATGATCAAAGAAAACAAATCACACTGTAAAAAGTATGTTAAGTCCTAAAGGTTATTTTTAGTCTCTCTCTTGGCTTTTGCCTTAATCTTTCAAGAATTTATGTGATAAAAGTTTGGGTTGTAGGATAGGCACTAAAAAAGAAGTCTATGGTTGGTTTTAGGTTATTTAGGCTCTCAAATGAATCTATATTCTAAATCAATACATGTCTTGGTATTGGGGCCTGCCCCCTCAATTCACATACCACAATGATACGGGTGTCATGTGCTTAGTCAATATATATCGATTTCTAGAGTTTATACTTAACTAGAGAGTTGAGTTAGTTCTCCCCTTGGTAGTGACCTCTAAGGAGGATTTCTAGGAAAGGGTAAGGTGGCCACTAGGTGATGAAATCCTAGTCGAGCCTTGTCTTAAGTTTGTTTGATGTTTAATTGCTAAAAGTGGTTTGGTTTAGGGTGTGTAACAAAAGTGATTCTATGATAGGATTACTTTGCTTTAATTTAAACTATGTGAGTTAAACTTGTAAGCAATCAATGTATATATTTAATTTTGATCCCAAAAGAAACTTTGATGTCATTTATGAGCATAGAATATAGAGGAGAATATGACGTAAATAAGGGAAAACCCAAGCAAAGACTCAAGGTCCCTCAGGTATGCCAAAATGTTTAAATGAATTTTAGATTATATTTTGAAAATGGAAAGATGAAGAAACTAAATATGGGTATGGTTGAAAATTTTATTTGGTTGTGTGCACATTGAATCAGAAGATTGTGAATAAATCCTCTTTATTTTGGGAGGATGACCTAAAAATAAGACAACACTAAAGTAAATGGTTGGTTAGATAGATAGTTGAGTAGATTGTATAGCACTAATTAAAACCCAAAAGCAAGAGCTTCCTTGAGGGCTATCAATCCACACATTTTAAATAATTAAATTTATAAATAGAATGGTAAAGTACTTGAATCAATAATCAAAAGGTAAGGAAATTGAATACAATAGATGCTTGCTAAAGAAATAGACTATAAATGACTAATACAACAATAATCAAGTTAACACTAGTGCTAAATGGCTTGGGTTTATTTCAAAAAATCAAGCAGGGGTCTTTGAATAGGAAGGAACATAGAAAACTAGATTTGGTTGGGGGTAAGAGGGTGAAAATAACTTGATGTTATTGTCTACCATAGTGACTATTAGTAGTTGGGTTGACTGTCAATGGTTAAGGTGACCCTCAATAGTCAAGGCGACCATCGATGGCTAGACAAACCATCAACAGTTACTATATGTAAGTCTAGATTGGTACATAGTTGGTTGATAAGATCACAAAGTTAGATTCTGAGAGATGGGTTAGTTCTGGGTTGAGTGCGAAAGGAAAATAAAGTAATTGAATACTGGGAAATAAATACTTATCTTGTAGAAGGCTGATCGGGTAGGTGCTTGAGGTCATTGGCTCATTGGTGGAGTTTGATGTGATTCTGGTAGAGTAATGATTCTTGACACTTTGGTGGAGTAGCAATGGAAATTTGGCTCTCTGATGTGATGGTTGGATCATCAGATCACTAATTATGATTGACCTAAAAAAAAGGTGCTCTAGATACACAAGCTCTTGATAATAATTGCAGATGGATTCACCTCCCTATTCCTCTATTCTTATAAGCACAGGAAAGAGGTTCAAGTGGAGGTTCAACTAGGCTACCTAATTATAACTCATGTATGCAATGGCTCACACATGAATTTAAAAAAGTTAAATTTATAAAAGTATGGCATGTGTCTTGCATGTTGGCTTTTGGGATGGTGGACCCTGACCATTGACGGTCAAGGTGACCATTGGCGATCATCCTAATCATCAACAGTCAAGGGTGAAGGCAAAGAGTGGGTAAAAGGGTAGGCCAAGTCAGTTGGTAAAACTAACCATGGGTTAAGCTAGGTTAATAATCTAAAGGTCAAATTCATCCCAAGGGGATCTAGGGGAATTTTGACATTTAAAATCATGGTGTCTACATTTCTGACGTCTCCAAGTATCATAGATTATAAATGGTACTCATATCTAATTCCTAAAATTATAATAAATTGATTTCAATGAATATATTTTAGGCACCCATCTATCTTAGAAAGTACACCATGAATATTTTGTATCAAAAATATATATACTACTTTAACTATTGCTAGCATTTTCATGTTTCCATTCTAGAATAAGAGGGAGAGAAGGCTTTCACACATTTGTATCATTGAAATTTTGAGAGAGAGGAATATATTCACTTTTTGCATTTTATAAAAATGGAAAATAATCTTCATGTTTTATAACATTATCAACATTTGAAAAAGAAAGAAGAGATTCAATATATGCATAATTTGGTAATGAAATTATATATTAAACTTTTTATCAACACACACCATGTGAATATTATATTCATGGAAGATGAATCGATGAAAATTTTGAATAATATGCTTCTTTTTGTTTGCATTCATGTCCATTTTATAAGATTTAATAGGATGTAATGCACTATAAAATAATAAATAAAAACTAGGTGTTTTCTTAAACAATGCATCACTAGATTGTAAATCAAGTAATCTAGAGAAAAGAGGAGAGGTAGGATCCTCACACTCAATTTATAAATTTGTGGAATAACTGTCACAATAATAATAATAAATAGTGTTAAGAGTCTTTATATAATCATTAATATTTGCATTTACATTAACTTGATCATTTTTCCATTTATTAACATAATGTATAACCTTAATTTTTTGGATGTGGATGTGAATTGGGTAGATAGGGTTAATAATATATAAATGACAATGTACAAGGGTGATAATCAGATCTACAAAAGGCCAATTAAATGATAAACTTAGATACAACATATGTTGAATTTATTAAAATAAGATAGGCTAAAAATAGTAAGTAAAACTATGTTAGATATGGAAGTGACAAAGAAACAATGTACCTTAGATGGCTATGATGCTAACATAGTTTTGGATCTAGAACAGGTAGGAAGCTGACTAGAAGAAGATTCTTGAATGGTCTCTAAATTATATATTGAGTGACTCTAGAGTCATGGACACTAGCATCAACCTTATATGTTATCATGATACTATTATTTGAATTAGATGTAGTTATCTTGTATAGAATACCTACAAGAAAAGGATACAACCACCTAAATGCTTTTGGTTTTATCTTCACCTTCACTCTAGTGCATTCAGATCTGGGTCAAAAATGGCCACTCCTTATGAAATTAAAAAGTATTAGTTATTCATATTCATAGTGACCTTGGGATAAATGGATTAATGGGCTCATGGGAGCTATCAATGGGTGCTACCTATTAGTACTCCAAGCTACACCCTTTGAAGGAGATAGTTCAATTCTTCTTCAAACTTGGAATAACATGGGATTGGCCTAAAGGTTGTGGGTGACCTATAATAAGACCAAAACTCTAGTTTATGGGGATAGCTTCCATGATATATCAAATTAAACTCTCTTCCTAATACCTACTAATAATGGGATGAAAAGGGATAGGATGAAAACATGAAAATAAAAACCTACTCTAAGGGTGGTGATACACCAATGTTCACTTATCCTCTCTTGACCAATATTCAACACACTTTGTGAATCCAATGAAATACTAGTGACTAAATAGTATTCTTAACACATTCCTAGGCATAAGTATTTATTATGAAGATTATGTGGAAGGTTTGAAACTTGAAGGTAATTGGAGGAAGGTCTGTTAGAGACACTACCAATCAGTTCACTCTTCAACACTTCGCATGACCTAAAAAGAATGATAATGTAACAATAGGTGAAAGAGAGGACCTAAAAAATAATATGGACATCATACTTTTTAGAAGTCAATAAACTGTAACACACACTACTCCTAACAAAAGTCTACAATAGTCTTTTTCTCTATTGATTCTCAAGGCTCAAGATATAAATTGGTAGAGTTTTGCTACACCCAACCGAGGGTGAAAATAAAGGACTCAATGCCAAAATATATAGAGTTATGTACAAGAGAGAGGAAGGAATATTTGCCTAAAAATGGTCATCAAGAGGCCATAATTATCATCCAACATTTACAATAGTCTTCCACTCTCCCCTATGCATTGCTTGGTTTAATAGTACCTTGAATGAGTACTTTAGAACATTGAGCTCTATTTTTAGCAAGATTTGATTCATGAGGGGTCCATAAAAGCCATACTTAGTCAACTCCCTTACCTTTAATTAGTTATTAATCATTAAAAGAGGCAAAATTAGGCCTTCTCCATGAGGCATTAAGTAGTTTCCCTTATCTACACATTGGTTATGTTTAAGAAACCACCCAAAATCCTTCATAATGCTCATTAATTTAGAGTCTAATCACCTCAAGGGATAATTATAAATGTCCTAAGATGGAAAATTAATTCCAAAATGGCCTTCGACACCCATGAGCTTATCCATTTATTAGTTAATTAGGACTTATGGACTAGTATCCTAGCCTCTTATTCATTCACTATTTGGATTACTATGAGAGTTGAACCAAACCTTTAGTTGAGGTGGAGATAGGGTCTTGAGACCTAGATGAGCCTTTAGGTGTTATAAATCCACACTGGGTATTGTAACCTTAGACCCTCTATGGATGCATCTATAGATATCATGGGCCATAATGCCTTCCTCAATCCATTTCACATCTTTTGTAAATGCCTCTATCTGCTCAGACCACTCACCAACCCTATTCTCTCTTGTGGCTTGCCTTAAGCATCATTTTTTAATGTATAGGTCTGAATCAATTGACATGAAAACTTGGGAAGTCCCTTTTATATCCTTATATGGGTGTGATTAATTTTCTTTGATCATGTCTCAAATCATGACCATATCCCTCAAGCTCATCTTATCCAACTTTGCCAACACACCTATATACACAGCCATACCATCACTCATGTGCTTCTAGGTCTACAGCTTAGACCAAACAACTTCATTTATAAGGGGTACCATCAAGTAATACCATGAGTAGTTTGTATGTGTATTTATCCCCCAAAGACTCTCTTTTCATATATTTTGGGCATTGATACTCTCATTGGTCTTGGCAGTTTCACATTATAGGCAACCTTGATTGACGGTGTGAGCTTTACTCATTCCAAAATGCACTCCTACCAATTTCTCTATCTTAAGTGAGATAACCTCCATGTTTTACCCTTTCCCTTAGTTTGAATTTTATTCCTTTATGTTCATATATTGTCTCATATCTAGGGTAGGGTGTAGACTTAAGACTTGTCAACAATACTGTCGGTATTAATCCATGCATACAAATTGTCTACAGGTTTATGAAATAGGCCCTTGAGTTAGAAAAAAGTCTCCATTTGCATACCTAAGGTCCCCATATCATTTTTTATGTGTGATTCCATCTTCTCAAGAAATACATCTTCCTAGCCACAACCCTTTGTTATGCCCAATGCTTATCTACATATAATGAGTTTGAAGGTCATTACGAAGTTGGAATTAGATTATTTCCTATAGGTAGTGATTTATAATATAAACAAGGTTAATGAATACATAAGTACATTTATTTATATCATTTATGGTTCTTGGTAGCCTTATATATTTTTTAGGTCTTGATCTCATGACTTGGACTTGGGTAGGGGGTGGTGACCTATGGGTGATGACTGTGGGGTCATATCAGGGTAAATTTTAGTGGTCTATATAGAAATTAACTTGGGGTTTTTTGGTGAATATCTAAGTATGTGTTTCAAAAGTTTGGATAAAGTTAGCATACAATGTTTAGGTGAGAACATGAATGGATAGGCGAATCCTAATGGGGCATAAAATCCAAATGGGTTTGTGACTGTATAGAAAACCCATAAATAGACTACACCTAGTTTTTCTATAGATCACACCTCTTAACCACTATATGATAGAATTGATGATGAATGGCATAAATGATATCAAATGATAGCTATGCTACCATCTGACATCAATGATCTCAAATGACAAAAAAATTGTCACTTAATAATTATACTATTGAATGAAAACAATATTATCATTTGACACTAATGTTGTCAAACAACAATAATGTTCTGGTTTGAAAGAAATGTTATCAAATGATCATAATGTTGTTGATTAGTATTAATGATGTCATTTTACAACATTTTTGTTGAATGATAGAGATTAATTTTAAATGATAACATTTTTTTTGTTTAACAATATTACTATCACTTGGTAGCATTACCACCATTTGGTAGCTTTACTATCAAGAGACATCATTTTTTTCATTTGGTAGCATTTTTATAATTTTAAAGCATTGCTATCATTTGAAAACTTTTGTATCACTTGGAAACATGTTTTCATTCAATATCATCACCAAACACTTCCTTCATCCCTTTCATGCTACTAAAATTTTCCATCATGAGTATATGTGTAAGTGTCTATTTACAAATAATGGTGAATAAGATCATATTGAATTTTGATAGAGTGGCGAACTATATTTAAATGCATGAAATTTATTTTAAACAATAGGTGAGTTGAATTAAAAACCTAACTTACACATATATAATTTAGGTGTATCCACATTGTTCAACACCACCTAAAAATAGCCAAATTACAAATTTTAAAACCTAAATATTCATGAATTAATGAAGAATAGCCACTAAAATTTACCTTAGGTCATATGGAGTTGGAAAATGGAGTGTAGGGCTTAAAATTGAGGTGGAATTATAGTGTAAAGGTTGTCAAATGGTAAAGGTTCTTGAGGGTTTGAAATGAACTATGAACTCACACCCGAGATAGATTACAGGGGAATCTATGCATATCTATACATATACTTAATAGAATGAAACATTTTGAGGTTCATAATGAGGTATATGCAGTGGGAAAAGAGAGCTTAGGATCCTCTAAAAACCTTAACCTTTTTCTAAATGGCATTAATCTCTATTAAAAGGATTGTGATTGTGTTTAAGGGTTGATTGGTAGTTCCTAGGCCTATGGGGCTATGATGAAGTTTGAGAAACTTGAGGGAAGGACTCCTTGGTATGAATACAACATTCCATGATATATTTTCACTATGTTTTCTCAACCTTCAAGCCACCATTATGCAACATATTACCTTTTCTTATAGTGGAACTCAAACTTGAAGACCATATCACTTGGAATCACCATTAATAAGGTTGGAGATCCATCTGAGCATTCAAGATGGAGTAAATAGACATGAGTGTCCTAAAGACACCATTATTAGACCTTAAAACACTATTCAACTTTAGATGTGTGCAATAGATACTGCTCTTCATCAATGAAACATTGCCTATAACATGCAATTATTAGTAGTTTAGACATTTCTCACCTCTATATGCCCACATGTGTAATATAAATGTTGATGAGGCCATGAAAATTCTCTACAAGACTTGAAGATCCATCAAAAATCATTAGTTTTATCAAACAAATCATAAACTCAATGAAACCATCCTCTTTATTTTACCCCATGTAGATGAGGATGGTGACCAGATCAATTAACTTCTTAGCATTTATTCATAGAGATAAGGGGATTAAACCTACGACCAATGCCCATGATTGGAAGGTTGACCCTCTCTTTCTCTCCTTTATATGGATTGATAAACCTGAACTGCTCTCCATGTTTTCCAATAAGCTCAGTGGAGAAAGTGGATTGGTTTGTGGCTCTTTAGGCCCTAAAACACTTTGGTTCCTTTAATATATGCCTGTAGTGAACTCCCCTTATAGAACCTTGACTCCACTTGAGCTAATCCATACCATATGGATCTATAACACTCTAAAAGATCCTAAAACCTAAAATTTTCCTAATTTTTTTTCATGTTTCAAATGATAAACCAATTATTGGTTGGTAAGAGGAGGGAAAATAAGGGTCAGGTGATGTCTAATAGATCATGGTATGACTTGGGGATTTGAAGAAGCACATTTTAACATGTGTGGGGAATATTTAGTGACAATCAGGTGTATTGACTTATGAAAAGGGAATCATTAGTGTATGAAACACTTGGACATGGCCTCATGGGATTCATGGAGTCTCTTGAAGATGTGAATGGTGGTTTTAGTGGCCTTTCAAAGTCAAGTGGTGTCACATTAAATTTAAATGTTTCTATTTTAGACCATATAAATGACTTCAAGAGGGGATTTAAAATAAATACCATTTAAATACATATGAAAATACTTTAGAACCCACTAAGGACTTTAATTAGGCTCAAATTATCCTAGATAACATCCATAAAACTTAAGATTAAGCCATACCTTGCATATTTATCAAAACAAAAGATAGGTTCATGATGAGTTATCAATTGCATCATTCAATCATCTTCACCATGGCACATTTGAACTATTGAGATCACCTAAAATCCCATTGTGGACCTTCACACATGATCAAACACTATGAGGACACTTGACACAATTTGAAGTAGGGAGTAGGGATAACCACTATATGTTTCATAACATGATAAGACAGTGGACCTACTACATTTGTTATGACAACCAGTGACCTTGATTTGGATTATCCTACCTCATTAGGAGGTATAAAAATTATGAATTTTAATGGTGGAATAGGGTGATTAGGGCTTAGGTTTCCCCATTTCTATGCCTGAGGATAGAAAGCGGTCAACATTTCTAGTGATTTAGCTGGCTTGACCTACTTGTTGGTCAAGAGAACCCAAAATATCTTTGCTTATCACTCATGACTAGATAACACTACTTAATTACAAAATGACTTTTAATAATACCTTGAATCCTTTGAGGACCAAAAAAACACAATAAGACATAAAACAAGAGGCATAAAAAAAAAATACACACATTAAGAAACAACTAGAACAAGTCAACAACTACGAAGCATGTACAACAACACTTAGATGAGACAAACTAGCTAGTATGTACAAGAGGACTTAGTGATTCTAATAAAAATACTTGAGGAACATCCTATTGATAGGCATATGTATTTTCTCACCAGTCAATCTAGATAATTAGAAAGCATTACTCTCATTTTAACTAGTAATAATGTCCCATTCTAAAGACTATCAAATTTTGAATGCTTACCTAGGTTGGCACATTTCTCATCCCACTTAAGTACAATGACACCTTGTTAAAAGGTCTTGGATGTTAAATTATCTTTTTACTTGGTATTTTTTAGACCACATAACATGCATGACATTGTCTCTTGTCTCTTTAAAATCCCTCAACTCATTCATCCTCACTTCTATTGCATCACTCTCCATGAGCTCAAGTTGATGTGTAAGTTCAAAGGCTGGAAGATCAAGTGAAATTAGTAGTTTTACTTATTTTTAATAAATAAGGAGATAAGGTGAGTGACCAGTATAATTCTTAGGATTAATCCTATCTACCCATAAGGTAGTCCTTAACTTGGTGTGTCATTCCCTTTGATTATCCCCCATTATCCTTTTTATGATCCTAATCAAGTTATTATTAATGGACTCTACTATTCCATTAACCTCTAGATAGTATTTGGATGAGGAATTGAGGTAAATACCATGATTAAGGTCCCACTCACACACTTTTTCAAGGCATTTTCTGATATACTGGTGGAGGGGACTCCAAATCTAATCACAAGGTTGTCATAGAACTCCAAAAATGAGTTCTCATTTGCCTCTTTGAGTGAAGATACCTCCACCCACATGGTAATGTAGTTAGTATATATTAAAACCAACTTATGAATATAAATATATGTAGTATGAATCATACCTATTAATTTTAATCCCCATTATATGAAGGGATGATCAACTTAAATGGGTTTTAGAGGCAAGATAACTAGTCTTTACTTACCAGTAAATATAGCACATTTGGGACACCTCCTAACCCAAGCATGTGAGTACCTAAATAAAGTGAAAAAAAAATATCCTAATATTATTATCTTTTATGCTTTGGTATTTTCTTCAAATCTCCCTTTTGTAGGCCCATCATGAAATTGCTCTAACAACTTATCAACTTGACTAGTATCTACACACCTTATGAGCATACCACTAATGTCCTTCTTAAAGAGTACCCCATAAACCAAGATTTAATGGATGGCTTGATTATTAAATGTATCCTCCTTCTCCTATCTATTCCCATAGTACATTCTGTTGTTTGGAATAACTTTACTATGTCTTGGGTCCACCTAGAATGAGAGATAATTATAACTGCTTGTTGACGGTCTTGAAATACCGAAATCACTTATTTATCCCCCTTAACATCTACTACAAGGTGTTAAAAAATCAATTTAACTATGATAAACTTATTAACCTTCATCTCTATGTCATACTCCATACCCTTAGTCGCCCAACTAATCCTCTTCTCACTCAAGTTCCTATTGAGTAAGAAATATTTTATACTAGGGTGAACTACCATTACAAGACTCTTATTGTTAGACACCATGTGTGTGAAATTATTTAGGCCTGTCATGACAAAAAGGATTTTTTTTTAAACAAATGTATATCTTTCCTCATATGCTTTAAATTCTTGACTAAATAAGGCAATGGGTTTCTCTAGTCCTTCATTATTTTGTTGCATGAGCATATCATAAATAGTATCACTTGTGAAGAAGACATACATTAATAAGTATTTAGTAAAATCAAGGTTGAGGATGGTGGTATATTGGGTAATTTCCTTATTAATGGGATCAAAACTTATTTTACCTTCTTTGGTCCATGAATTTTTTTTTTTGTGTTTCTTGAGCATGTGAGTTAGTGGCCTCACTAATTCTACAAATTTGGGAATGAATCTTTTGATGACATTTATTTTACCCAATTTTTTTTTAATCCATTCTTGTTTTTGGGAAATTACAAATCAATGATTTCATATATACTCTCAAGATCAATGGAGAGGCCATCCTTTGACACAACATGTCCTAGAAGTTTGCCTTCAAGGACTACAGATATGCATTTTTTGGGGTTCAAAGAGACCCCAAACTGCCTGCACCTATCAAAAACCAACCTCAAATGTGTCAAGTGATCCTTGGGATCCTTGGAAAACATGGAGATTTCATCAAGGTATATGAGCACCATCTCATTTATGATCCATTGGAAGGCCACATTCATTGCCCTTTTAAAGGTAGCCCTTGCATTAGATAGTCCAAAGGGTATCTTCTTGTATGAATATATGCCTCACTTGGTTGTGAATGTAGTTTTGTGTATTTACTCATCTCTCACCAATACTTGGTTGTATTTGGAATATCCATCAAGAAAATATAACCTTTGTGAACATGCAACTCTCTAAATAATCTGATCTATTGATGGAGAGGATAGTAATCTCTTAGTGACACCTTATTGAGATCTCTAAAGTCCACACACAAAAATATCTCCCCATTATTCTTCCTCATACATATAATATTTTCGACCCATGAATAATGTTTGATGGGGAAAATAATTTTAGTCTCAATAAGCTTTGTCAACTCCTTCCTCATAAGGATCTCAATTTTGGGGTTGACTAGGCTTTGCTTTTACCTCATAGGTTTGGAATTCTCCTCCAACTCTATGGTAGATTGGGCCAACCTTTGGTCAAACCCATTAAATTCATGATATTCCCATGCAAATTAATTTTCAAACTATTGGCATAATGTTATGAAGGATTCCTTCTCATTTTTGGTATTCACCTTTCCTAGCTTGAGTAACTTGTCTTTGAATATGATAACCTTTTCATAATGTTCCTTCTTAGTGGATATGATTAGCTTATCCTTCCTTAGATGTTAATCACCATTTAATATTCTATATAATTTTACCAATCCTTTACTCAACTTATTTATCCTCAATTAGATAATATGATCTCCATATTGATGTTACATCTTGCCTTGATTCTTTGAATAGACTTCTACCTCATGATATAAGAAACAAGAAATTTGTCTATCATTTTCAAATACTTTACAAATAAAATCATTATCAAGGACTGAGGGCCTTCATACCACTTTGATTTGGGACTTCTCTTTTATATCCTTAACCCCATAAACTATATCATACTATGCTCTAATGGTAGCTAACCAATCTACATGATGATTGGCCTCCCTAAGAATGGAGCAAATGTCAAAGGATTGAAATTAATACAAGAGATCCCAAACCCTATGTTTATAGGCCTTAAAGAGTGTATTCTTGACTAAACTTAGGCCTCTTACTTGTTCTACCACCAATTCACTATCTCCCTTAGCTTGTAAAAGCTTGATGCCTCTCTTCCTTTCCCATTGTAGCCCATAGATAAGGGTCTCATATTATATAGTAATGGAAGTGAAACTAAAATAAAACATTAGGGTAGAATAATACATTTTCTTGTGAGGGGAGATAAGCAAATAACCTACACTAGTCCCATTTTTTGATCTAGACCCATCAAAAAACAAGTTACATACCCCTTCAAGTTCTTAACTTGTGTTAGTGAGACTTGGCATGGTAGATCCTTATTCATGCATGTAATACACACCCATACCTACCTATGTAATGGTAATATAAGGATTATATCCATGATTATCATCTACCCACTCATCAAGGAGCATATTTGATATGCCTTCTAATGGTTCCATAGGCTCTTAGTGATTGGGGTGCTCATCTTCATCCAAGATAGTACAATTGACATTTCATAGGTTGGGAATGTAGGGTTTTAATTAGAACCTATAATTGGGTTCAAAAATTACGGTAACCTTTATCCTATACCTGGTCCCAAAAACCATGTTAGACCAATCAAAATAGAGATACCCCCTAATTTTAGCAGTGAAATCCCTTAACAAGCATAAGTAAAAGTAGGGAGGAAGGTCAACTACCATGACATCTTGAGATATAGTGAAATTAGGATAATAATAAAATATTATTTTAAGGTCCTTAAGGACACCCATGTCTTGGTAGGAGATCCATCTAACTATAAAACCCCCTTTACATTAGGTTCATATTTAAGCCCTAGTTTATCAACTATAGACTTAGGCATGATAGAAGTGATAACCCCACTATCTATCATGTAATTATACACAAGGGATTCACCTATGATTATTTAAATGTATAATGGAGGTGGATTGACTATCTTAAGTGTTTTGGACTCATGAGGTTGATTGGAATTAGTGAGGATTGCACTTACCTTTTTTACTTGTTTGTCCAAGACATGGAGTTTGAAGAGTTCTTGAAAGACGTCCTTTTATCCCATAATAATTAAAGTATCCCATATATGGATAGTAACATGGGTATTATTCATATGTTCCATAATGCTAATATGAGATCTGGCTACTTTGGACTATAACTTAAGTGTAGAAACATTTCTTGGAGCTGGTATAAACTAAGGTATAAAAGGACCCTTTTAATTTTTTCCTTTCCTATCTTGCATATGGTGTTTTGTGACATGAATATTTATTGAAATACTCTTGATGTGTTTGATAAGGTAGATAAACTACCTTGAAAAGTCCCAAACTATCATCAACTACCCTTTTCTTAGCCCTTGTATGGGTTATAATTGAATTGTCCACCTTGGCTAAATTCTGACCCTGATTTGCTACCACTTGCTCAAATGAATGCTCACCTTCTTGGAAGATAAAAAATGTAGTTTTAAAAGGTGATTTTCTTCCACTTGACCTTTTTTGACTTGGAATATCGGCTTTGGTCATGAAGGAAGTGTCCCCATGTGGCATAGGAGGACCTTCCTTGTGTTGTGGAGGAGGTAGATTATCATGTGATAGAAGAATAGGACATTACTACATAAAGGATGATTGAATCATATCACCACTTTGAGTCATTTACATATCATTTGATTACCCCCATTGAATTAGACATTGACCCTTTTGAGCATAATTATTATGAGTTGGAACCAAACCTTTAGAACTACTGGCAGCATTAAGATTATAACAGTTATAAGGCCTTGTTTGTGTAATCTACCCTTAGCCTTGTTGGTTAGGATGATAAGAAGGTTTGTCATATTGATAAAGATGATAAGGTTATTAATGGGTTGATTGATAATGCCTATAGGGTATATTTTTATACCTATTCAAGGCCACTAACTTGTTATTTTGGGCCTTGAGAAGCCCTTCTATCTTTCTTAATCTATCCATTTGACTGCCATCTGCTTGATCCTAATTGGTTGGGATTGCTAATAGAGAAATGGTAGGCATAAAAGGTTAAATTTAGAGGAACAAAGGTATGAGGGGTCTATGGGTGAGCTTACCTACTTAGATTAGGAAATTTTATGCCCTTATTTCCACCTCATAAGCTTCTAACAAAGTGCTTCTCCCCATGGATTGTATCATGATAGCCACATCAAAATTAAGATCCCTTAGGTAGTATAAGAATGCATAATTAGGGGTGGGATTGATGATTATGGGGATCTTATCCCAAGTTTTATAAAACTTATAGTTTAAATCTACCATGAATTATTGGGGGGCTCTATTAATTATGGTGAGTTTCTCCACCAAAGAAAGATGATTACTCATATCCTCAAAGTTCTTACACAAATGCTCTCCAAACTCATCCTAGGTATTGATGGATGTAGGTGTTAAGCCCCTATACCACTTGAGTGCCTTACCCTTCAATGAGGTTTTCAATAGCCTCATAGCCACATTCTTTTGGGTTACATTATGCACTAAATACAAATTGGATATGTCTATAATATGTTCTATAAGGGTAGTTGATTTCTCTCCTATGAATTAGGGAAGGATTTTGAGGGCAGTAGTAGGTATATCATCAAACTGATTGAGGTTTAATGGGATGCCATCAGTGAAAGGCACAAAGGCTTGAATTATAGGCTTATCCATTGGAGGTATAGGATTTACAACAATGTTTGTTTGGTAATAATTAGGAGATTTAGGGGGTGTAGGATTGGGATTAAACCTAAGACATCTCTTCCTCCTAGCAATGTCTAATGACAACTCAATAAAATCAATGTCCTTACCTTTTGAGGAAGATCTTGTGGCCACCTTTTGCATGTAACTTGACTACATATCTTCCACTAATGTACTTGAAGCTTTCATACATTCTCCAAGACTACCAAATCATGCTCTAAGACACTTGAAATATGGTCCCACCAGGTATGCCAAAACTATTAGCACTCCAAGATGCACCCTTTGAAACAGATAGTTCAATTCTTCTTCAAACTTGGACTACTATGGGATTGGCCTAAAGGTTATGGGTGACCTATAATAATACCAAAGTTATAGATATGGGGATATCTCCCATAATATATCAACTTAAATTATCTTCCTAAGATGTACTAATATTTGGATGAATAGGGATAGGATGAAAACATGAAAATAAAAACCTACTATAAGGGTGGTGATGCACCAATGTTCACTTATTCTCTCTTGACTAATCTTTAACACACTTTGTGAATCAAATGAAATAATAATGGATAAATAATCTTCTTAAAACACTCTTAGGAATAATTATTTCATTTGGATGTTAATTAGAAGGTCTGAAACTTGAAGGTAATGGGAGGAAGGTCTGTTAGAGACACTACCAATCAATTCACTCTTCAATACAGCTACCACCTCTCAACACTTCACATGACCTGTATATAATGATAATGTAAAAATAAGTGAAAGATAGGACCTTCAAAATAAGATGGACATCATACTTTATTTAATTAAACAAACCATAACACACACTACTACTAACAAAAGTCTACAACAATCCTTTTCTCTATTGATTCTCAAGGCTCAAGATACAAATTGGTAGAGTTTTGCTACACCCAGATGAAGGATGAAAATAAAGGAATAAATGCCTAAATATATATATATTTTTATAATAGATATAGTAATGAATCTTGGTGTATAATTGGTCATGAAGAGTCTATAATGGTCATGCAGTAGTTACAATAGTCTTCCACTAGTTGACTAGTGCCTTGAATGAGAACCTTAGAGCATTGAGTTCTATTTTTAAAAATATTTCATTCATGAGGGTTATATGCATGCCATATTTATTCAAATAACTTACCTTTAATTAGTTAATAATCACTAAAAGAGGTCCAATTAGGCCTTCTCCATGGGGTATTAACTTCCCTTATCTACACATTAGTCATGTTTAAGAAACTACCCAAAATCCTTCATAATGATCATTAATATGGAGTAAAATCACCTCAAGGGGTATTTATATATGTCCTAATATGTCACATTAAATCCAAAATGGCCTTATACACCCATTATATTATCCATTTATTAGTTAAGTAGGCCTTACAGACTAATAGCCTAGTCTCTTGTTTATTCACTATTTGGATGACTATGAGAGTTAAACAAAACCTTAAAAATGTTTTAGTTAAATTGTTTTAAACCTTAATCAACCTTACATACTAGAATATATACCCTTCAAATATTATATACTTGCAATCCCAATTCACTTAGATGACTAGGCCATCTTCACTGGTGTTTTTACTCTAGTTGATAAGTGGAGGTTTGCAGAAGCATCTCCAAGTAGTGTTTTAAAATTTTCATGATTTTATAAGATGAAATAAGCCTAAAACCATCCCATATAATTATTAAAAACTCATTACCAATTGTTACACTTCATCTCCTACTTAAATATTTGTAAACTTGTAATTTCTAGAGGTGTCTATACACTATCTGTACAACCTAGTACCATGGAAGCAACCTTGTCTGAGTGAACTTCATGACCCAAGTGTTTTCCAAGTGATTTTAATGATTTTTTATGCACTTTATCTTAAATATTTCCATATAGGTCCTTATTAGGGTTTTAGGGAGGTTTAAGAGTGTTTAGTGTTCTTAACAATGGTTCATAGAGGTTAGGGCCTAAAACTCTAAAACAATTCCACTAATACCTTGTAGACAAGGCCCCACAAATATCCTAAAGTTCTTATCTCTCCATGCAAAAGTTTCATATAATTGTGAGCATGTGAAGCTACCTCTTAGGTGAGAAACATGCATTATGGGCAGTCTTAAAGTGTTTACAAGCCAAAAGGAATAGTTGTGGTATCTCCCCTATAAACCAACATGATCCACACATATAAAATAACCTAATGATCACTACCATGAAGGTTTTATGTATCCTTTGATCTTATTTTGGTGTTCTACTTTAACCTTTAAGTGGCATTGTCTCAATGGAGGTACTAGATCAACATGTCTAACTATAGAGTTTCTATGTTTTGGTCTTAACCTAGAGCTATGAGGCACCTAGACACTATCTTTAATATGAGAATCATCCTTGAGGGCCTTTAGAGAATCTATGTTATCTTGATCAAGCCATTATTGCATGCATATAGTCCTTCACTTAGACACCCAAGTCTATATGCAAGAATAACCAATTATGGAAGCTCCTATAAGTAACTAATATTAGGTTATTTAGGAAATTTTATACCCCTTATCTCCTTAAAAATGCATGATGTATGCAAATACTTCCTAACTCCTTGCTTACAGGCTTAAAATAAATTTCCTAGACCTGATCCATATGATGTATCCCCTACATGTGCCAACCAATACATCATTTGGATGTTTAGCAGACTTGGGGAGACCATTAGGACCATTTCATAGCTCAACTATTCCATTTGAATGAATTTAGAGGTATAATTCTATCATCAACTACTATCTAGGATTTAAGAGGGGTTTTGGAGATTTATCATATTAACAATGGTTCATACAGTACAAACCTCCAAACCAAAACCTATTATCATGAAAATTTATTCCATTTACCCCTTAATCTCTCTTAAATATCTTAGGATCCCATGAAAATTGTGTGTGGAGATATGAGTGATGGAAGGTGTGCCTCAAGCTTCCTATTAGGTAGTTTGAGAAGGTTAACTTCTTAGCATTCATTCATAAAATTGGGGCCCCAAACCCAACTCACTCCTTTATGTATTTTTATTCCACATGGGTTCTTATGTTTTCTTAAGAGCCCTAGGCCTATGTCCCTCTATGGTGAAATGTATGAGTGCTTGAACATGTTGTTTAGCATGCCTACTCAGGAAAATAGAGCTTGGGAAAGGGATAAAACCCAAAAAGGACCATCTCCTTACATTTCTCTACTCCAAATGATTTATTTATGGTTTAAAACATTCTCCCACACATACCATATTATATTGAACTTACTTGAAGTTCTAGACCACATGTTGAGGTGGAGGTAGGGTCTTGAGACCTAAATGAGGCTTTAGGTCTTATAGAGCCAAATTGGGTATTAAAACCTCAATCCCTTTGTTGATACATCTATGGTGTCCATAAAATTTCACACTTGGGAAATTTTGGATTACCCTTATTGAAATTTTTATCGTTTGTCTTATGTGAGTCAGTTGTCCTTATCAAATTTCGATCCCCTAAATAAGACTTAGGCTTTAGTAGTTTTCATTATAATTGCTTTTGTTACCAATTATTTCAAATTGCTCTAGAAGGTCAAAAAATGTTTGCCTAGGTCATTATCATAGAACCCATTTGTCCATCTTTCCAAGAAATCCAAAAAAAGATAAGTTTTTGGATTCATTGCTAGACCAACTCAGGTTCTCTAAGTTGTTTTACTTATTCAAAAAGGTGAATTAATTTGTCTCAATAAACCCAAGTTACACCATTTAGTTTAAATCAAAATTGTTTAATGACTTTGATTCTCATAAAAAACTGAGTAAAGCAGTTTCATAAATATATAAAGCATAGCTTAGAACAACCCAAGGAAGCCATGGACGATGATGGAAAAATGACTCATGATTCTTATCATGCAATGGGAGGAAATAATGCTCCACTTCTAAAAATTGACTTTAAGAAGAATCAAGTAAAGACTATTGCTGAGAAAACTTCAATGGTTCGCATTATGACTTTAGCATGGCTTCTTAGTAAGGGCTACTACATGAAGGATCCAGTAATGATAAAAATGGGTTAAGTAAGTCATAATATGAAATCAATACAAGGATAAAGTAGTCAAGATCCAAATAAAAAGTTAAAATTGAAGAATAATGTTGATGGTACATACTCCCTGGTAAAAGAAAAGGAGCTAGTTTAGCCAGTTACCCATGCATCTCCTTCAGTCTCTTCCACAACCACTCCTCCTTATACCACACTTACTCATACCACTCTTATTTATACCAAACCCACCAGATCTTCATCTTCATTATCAATGAAAAACATACATCTAGTAATGAAAGATGTAGATCCATCCACACTCATGTCACCTCTAAAGTCTCCTAGTTTCAAACCTCCTAAAAAACCTATTCATAAGGAGAATAAAGGTCCTCCTCCTACACCCTCATCTTCTCCACCTACTACTCCTCTACCTCCTTCTGAGGATCAGCCCACCATTTGTTCTATTCATGCTCAAAAAGAGCTAGAGTAAGTAACTACTAGAGAGGTGATTGCATCTCAGGAGGTATCATAACAAAAGATAACAACTAAACCTAAGGATAAAGAGAAAGAGGTAGGGAAAGAGATAGAGACATAGAAAGATAAATAATTAGAGAAATAAAAATATGAGCAAATATTTTCCAATGTTGTTCAAGATATTCCAAATTTAGAGGAAGTTTTTTGTCAAGAGATAGTGGTGAGAGATAATCAACAGTAAATGGTAATACATTTAGCCACTTCCACTGGTACTAATTTCTATTCATGGTTGGAATTTCAAATAGATCCTAATTCAAAGGAAGAAATTAACATAGAGGAGATAAACTTACAACTTTTGAAAAGTCTTGATCATAAGGGTAAAATGCCCAAAAGTGCCAAAGTGACTTCAAAATTGACAATTGAGCCTTCAGGTCAGAAATTTTTAGAAGTATCAATTCCTCCACAAGGTAACCATAAAGGTGAAATCACTGAAGAAGACTTAGTAGTTACAAAATTATCCCTTATGAAAGTCACTATAGAGGGCCTAAAGCAAGACACGTAGACCCTTATCAATAATATCTTTCAGAAGCTTGACGAAAAGAGGGTTGATAATTCTAAGTTAAAAGAACAAATTTATAAGTTGTGTGAAATAATTACCAAAGTGGAAAGATCTGATCCTCAAAAATCATTAATTTTTAGAGATGATTTTAATCAAAAAATAATAATTGATGTAGATTAAACTAGTGACAAGTCCAAAGTAGTTGATGAATGGATGGAGAAAATGTTACAAACTGCACAAAAATGGTTTCCTGAGGTCCTAAGTACTTTAGCTAGCATTGAGAATAAATTGGAACATCTAAAAATAATGATTAAGGCGATTGAAAGTGAGAATGGAATAACTAAATTATAAAAACATATCCTTCAGTGAATAAATACTTTACGTGAAAAGATTTTGATTGAAGAAAATATTGTTGTAGAAGGATCAGTGAAGAAAGCAAAACAAGAGGAATATATCATATCTTTTTGCATGCGCATTTTGGGAGAAATGCTTGAAGAAATAAGACTCTAGAAGAAGATGCTTGTAATGTGAAATTAGATCTGGAGGATTACATATTATACCTCACTAATGTTTTATCTAAAAAATGCCAAGGACACATGAGAAATTACATCAACAATTCAAGTAATTAATTGAAAAGGCCACAACTCTTTCCACAACAAAATCTATAAAGGAGTTAATAAATAGTTAACAAGAGGTCAAGAGTGTGGAAGCTAGGATTGAAAAGGTGAAAGGTTGTTTCAATAAGCTAAAAATTAAGCTACTAAGATTAGAAATAGAAAGGCAATCAATTGCCAAGTTAGATGATGTAGCCATCTAGTTCATGATGTCTCAACACATCAAGTATAGGGAAAAGTGCAGATTAGAAGTTCACAAATTAGAATAATTTTTATTGCTTCTTTTCTCAATAACTTTTCTATTTTCTTTCATTTTCTTCATAAATGTATTTTAAGTAATTTTTTTTAAGTAGTTACTTTATAAATAATGTCACTCAGAGAAGTTACTTGTAAAATTAAGTTGCTTTGTAAAATGTAAGACTCAAGTAACTTGGCTAGATGCCATTACTTGAAGTTGTTTTATAAAAAAAAATAACTTAAGAGAGCTCTACACTAAATTCAAGGAAATTGTATTTGATCTAAATAGTGAAGCCAAGAAGTGCTACATGTCATTAGTTGTTGCATGCCACATAGGATAAAATTGAGGAAGATGTTTCTCAACGATTTTAAAATTTTAGCATAGCACATGGGAATTAAAGGAGTTGTATCCTAATTATTTTTAATATTTTAAATATTATAAGTATGAGTGAATGACAACATACCAAGGAGATGTTAATTTTTGAAAAGTAATTGTAACTATTAAGCAAGAAAGTTTAAGTAATCTAAAACTTTGCATTTAGAATTTTGAATGTTTTTGTATGAACTTAGTTCAAAGTGAATAAGAATAAAGTTGATTTATGAGGAAATTTACATTTAAGGAGATATTTTGGTGCATTTATAAGGATTAAAATGGTAAACTTTGTGTTACCTTTAAATCTGAGCATGAATTCCATTTTTTCTTAATCATTTGTTGAAATAATTATCATATCTTGTATGTTTATCTACTTTGTACCGATACAATAAGCTATGTAAAACTAATTAATATAAAGTAAAATTTATTTATTTCTCATATATTCTATTCATTTCATTCTCTATTTCCTATAACTTCTTTACATATTCTTCGATCAACTACTTACTTGCTACAAAATCACTCTGTTATGGTTCATAAACTTTGTGATTAAAGTAATACCCCAAAATAAGATAACTTGTGCATGATTTGTATAAACTGTGAATAATCGAAAGTTGTGAATAGTTAGAATATATAATCATAATCATATGGGAGCTTCACCATTAAAAGAAGGGGATTTAATCCCATGACTGCCTAGGTACTTTTGCTAGCCTACAAAATATCTAACTGATAGTTTTTAGAAATAGTATATAGCGACTCTGTTGAAGAAACACAAACTTAACCAAAGCCAAATTAGATTATCCACATAAGGGAAAGATAAACATAGACTAGTGGTTAGTTATCCAAATTTTCATGTTTTTTGCACTATCATATAATAAATTGCATGCAAAATAAAGGTGCACTTATGATTTGAAATGCATTGCTTATCTTGAGTTACTGCTTATCTAAAAAAAATACTATGCTTATCTTGAGTTGCTGCATGTCAAATGGAATGTTTTATGTGTCTTAAGTTGCTACATGTTAAGTAATCACTTTCCAAGTTTTTGCTTATAAATCTGAAGTAACTCAAATAAATCCTTAGAGAAGCATAAGTGCATCAATCTAGCAAATCAACCTTTCACTAGGGCAAGAAGAGCTCAAGGCCAAATAGATGACTTCTTTTAATTACAAGAATGGTTTAATTTCAGCTTTCCTCCCCAAACTAGAAAAATAAGAGTGATTCTTTCACCTTTGATACAAGTGAAAACTCCTAGGAATTAGTTTTGACATAATTCTTCAAGAATAATCCAACTTGCTAATCCTTAATTCCTTATTCCCAAAAGAATGGTATGGAAACTTCCTATCCCTTGGGGGTTAGTGATTGGCCTATTGAATTTAACTCCTCCTCTCAATTACTTTCCTAAGGGATTAAGAAATAACTTTCCTAATTCCATGGAAAGTAAAATCTAGATGAGAACTTAGTTGTTCTCTTTGTAGTCTATGGAGAGATTGACATTGAACATGAAGATGTGTCAGTCAGGATCTTCATTGAAACCTTACATGACTTAGATAAATAATGATTTTACAATTTTTCACTTGGAACCATAACCAATTGGGCCACTATGCATGAGAAATTTGAAAAAAAATTTAAAGTAACTGAAGACTCATACATGTTGCTCACCTAGTTTACTCAGCTTAAAAAAGAACCACATGAGCACATGCAAGATTTCATTGATAAATTTAATAGAATAATCTAAAAAACACCTCAGGTTTCTCAACCCACTGGTGATAACAAAAAGTGATTTTTCATCAATGCTCAATTACCCAAGGTTAGCTATCAGCTATGCAGAGCACGTCCTGTTGATTTAGCAATAGCTTAGAACATTGCTACAAAGGTTGAAGATGACCTTATTATGGTTGTAAATATCAAGAAGATAAATTCCAAGGTGGATAATTTTACTTCAAATATATTATAAACCATACGAATCCCCTATTGCACAAACTAGCTAATGACTTACTACAAGTTAAAAGGCAAATTGCTCAAGGTGCTCATGTTGCTCCTATTAGAAATGCACCTGCACACAATTTCAATAATCAAAACGAGAATCATATTATTGTATATCCATAAAGATTGGTGATTGAGGATGATCTAAAGAACCATGTTGAAATTAATGAAGAATATCATATGGCTATTGACCTTGATAAAGGATTTGCTGATGAGGATGATTTTGAAGATCCTACTGGCGATTCCAATATAGGCTACTTTGAATATAAATCAAAAAATGATTATCAATAAATGATTAAAGAGGATCATAGTCACTCTTTTGAATTATTTACAAGGTCATAAACTCAATAATTTTGTGAAAAACCTTCCAAGGAATAAGGGAAAGAGAAAAAATACTCTAAGTCAGATGCTAGCATTCTCAATAGAGGTAGTCCTTTACCTACTTCTCTTGCTCCAAAAGATAAAAATGCAACATATTTTTCTCAACCTCATAAGATAATAACTCATACTTATGAATCCAATCCTACTTTATTTATGTATATCCCTTCTTTTGACATTATTTACCACATCAAAAAAACCAAGATTCAAATGTCAAAAGCCAAATACTTGAGGTCATATCCAAATCAGCTAAATAGACTAGTTAAGTATGTTTAAAGTAAAGGATCAAAAAATATATCAAATACTTAAAAAGTTATATTTCTGACTCCTAAACAGGTCTCTTTCCAAAATAATGTTACAACTACCTCTCCCACATCTACTTCCACATTCGAGACAATAGAGCCATTCTAAGTGTCTCTCTTAATCAACGAGTTCAAGTTGAAAAATTATATCTTGGATTCTAGAGCTTTTGATAATGTCATGCTAGCTAAATTAGTCGATGCCCTTGGCCTCACTTTAACTAAGTTAATATGGAGATGTTACTCAATGGAAAGATAAGTTCCCTTAATTAGACAAATCAAAGATGATCAAGCTAGTCTAGCAGCTTTTCCAGATAAAAAGATTAAAATGATAATTCTGGTAGCGTATATTCTTATTTTTTATAGAATGTTGTTGAGTAGAAAATTATGCAAAGATATCATAGGAGAATTCAAAATGGATTGGTCTTGTACTCATATTCCAATCAAAGGTGTAAATTAGAAACTTGAGCCTGAGAAGAAATCTAAGTATAAAGTTTCCAAGTAAGATGATCCAAGATCACATATTATTTTTGAATAATTAGATCATGGAGTTTATTACCTTGAATTGGGCAAATAAATACAAGAACTAGAGATAAAATATGGATGCTAGAATTTGATGGTAGTTTTTATTCTCTTAGTTCAAGTGTTGGGGTTGAATTGATATCACTAGATGGTAAGGTTTATCCTTATTCATATAAGATAATGTCTGAAAATACTAATAACATAGCAGATTATGAATCACTATTGTTAGGACTGGAACATGCAAAATAAAAAGGAGTGAGACTTATAAAATCACAAGGAAATGTTGAGTTGATAGTGAGGCAAATTCATGGACAATATCAAGTAAAGAAAGATATGCTAAGGCACTACCATGATCGAGTTATAAATGAAACACTTGATTTTGTAGCCTTTTCAATTAATTCCATTCCTCATGATCAAAACTCCAGAGTTGATTCTCTTGTGGTTACTATAGCTCTGCTCAGGCCAAATTAGCAACCTACACTTTTTCAAGAAGGTGACTATAGAATTGAGATGGTTTTTCATCCAAAGGTTCCAAATAATGTCAATTAGTGGTAGGTCTTTAATTATGATAAACAGATAGTTGCTTTCCTTGGGTAGTAAGATAATTTTGAAGAGTTGTATTTTGAAGGAAGTAGTTCATTTCCATGCTAGATAACAAAAGGTAATACTAACCTTGCTCATAATGATAATGAAGATGTGATTTAATTTAAGGGAAATAAAATCCCTAAAGGGTTAGTATTTTTTGAAGAAATTTTTGATAAACGATCAGTTTCTGAAGAAAAAAAGAGTATGATGAGAGTTATTCAGAAGTACATCAATTTAATTTGGGTACTAATGAAGAGACCAAGATGGTCAACATTGGAAAATGTTGTTCCCAAGAGGAAAAAATAAGAATTTATTAAGCTTGTTAAGAAATATATCAATGCATTTGCCTAGTTTTACAAAGACCTGAAGACCTTTCAGCCAAAAGACGTACAACATTACATTCCACTTCAACCAAAAGTGAAACCTTTTAGAAAAAATATTTTAAATCATAATCCAACAATCATAGGTACAATCTTTGTTGAAATTCAAAAACTACTTGATGCTAAGATCATTTATCCCATTCATCACTTAGAATGGTTAGCTAACATTATGCCAGTAAGAAAGAAAAATGGATAAATATATTTGTGTGTTGATTTCTAGAATCTCAACCAAATTTATTTAAAATATAACTATACATTGCGAATTATGGATCATATCTTACAAGTTATTATAGGCTCAGAGATGTTGTCCATGTTAGATGGATTTTCAAGATATAACCAAATAAAAGTGGTTGAAGAAGATCAATACAAAATGTATTTCACAACAACATGGGGGACATTTTCCTATCAAAATATGCCCTTTGCTCTTGTTAATACTGGATCAAATTTTTAGCGAGCAATGGATCTAGCATTTTCACATTTAAAAAACAAGATTATAGTTGTATATCTTGATGACTTAACAGTCTTCTCCAAGAAAAGAGGTAATCATTTGGCTAGTTTAGAAGAGGTTCACATCTAGTGTAGGAACATGGGATCTCTTTGAATCCTAAGAAATTAATATTTGTAGTGACTAAAGGGAAACTTCTTGGTCACATCATCTCAAAGGAAGGAAGGAAGATTGATCCACAAAGGGTGAAATATATTCAAAGTCTACCTATGCCTACATCTAAGAAAGGAGTACATTCATTTTTTGGTAAGATTAACTTCCTTAGAAGGTTCATTCCTAACTTTGTTGAGTTGACTCATCACATTTCTGACATGATGAGAAAGAAGCAAGATTTTAAGTGGAATGTTGAAAGTAAGTTATCATTGTAAAAGGTTAAAGTAGCCATAGCTCAAGATCCAGTGTTGGTTTCTCCAAATTTCAGTAAGGAATTCATTTTCTATTGTTATACTTCTAAGCATACCATTTCAACCATACTTATACAAAATAATGATGAATATATTGAATCTCCTATAGCTTTCATGAGCCAACCATTGAAAATTTATGAACTAAAGTATATACAAATGGAAAAACATGATTTTTTTATAGTCAAAGCATGTAAAGATTTTAGGTACTATATCTTGTCTTCACATACTAAAGTATATGTAATTGACACTAAAATTAAATCTATTATAACACAAAAAAAGTTGGGATTGCTAAGAGGCACCTAGGTATCTAACGTCCAAGAGTTTGATCTTGATATCAAACCTAAAAAGCCAGTGAGAGGAAAAGGCTTGTGCCAACTAATGATAGAAAGTAAACCAGATGACACAAATATAATGGTATCTTTGTTTCAAGATGAATTAGATAAAAATTTTCCCATGGTTCTTTTTGTTGATCTTGTTGATGAATGGTACAGTAAGATTGTTTTTTTCCTAACTTATAGAGAATATCCAACTCATCTTACACATAAGGAAAAATGGACCATCAAGCTAAAGTCAAAGGATTTTATCCTTTAGGAGAATGGTTTATATAAATAGGAATTGATGGTGTCTTCCTCCATTGTGTGGATAAAGAACAAAAAAAGAGACTACTAGAATAGTTCTATTATAGAGCATGTGGTGGTCATTTTTCAGCATGAGTTACAACACATAAAATCTTATGACTAAGGTACCATTGGCCTACTCTTTTCTAGGATACTTTGTATTAGGTTTCTAAATGTCAAGCATGTCATAATTTTATGGGATGTTTAAAGTTACCAGCATTACCTTTGAAACCAGTCATAATCAATGAACCATTCCACTAGTGGGGTATAGATTTTATCGACATGTTAAATCCCTCTTCAAGTGTTGACCATTGTTATGTCTTAACCACCACTAAATACTTTAGCAAGTGGGTATAATACATTCCCATAAATCAAGATACTTTTGAAGTTGTATATTATTTTATCAAGGAAAACATTATAGGGAGGTTTGGTGTTCCTCACAAGATAGTAAAAGATAATGCAACTAAGTTTTCTTCAGCTGAACTAACTCATTTCTATTATTTACATGGAATATAATTAGTTCACCCTTAAAATTATTATCCTTAGGAGAATGGCCAAGCTAAATCAAGTAACAAAAACTTGATGACTATCATTTGGAAGCTAGTGGATTATAATCAATGTAACTGGCACAATAAGTTATTTGATGAATTATGGGCTAACAGAATCACTCTAAAGAAAGTCATTTTCATGTCATCACTTCATTTTTTGTATGGTATAGATGTTGAAATACCCATCACCATAGAGTTGCCTAATTTACAACTGTTTGAGACTATTGAAGATGCAACTTATCAAGATTTATTAGATAAGAGGATTATGTTTTTATCTGAACTACAAGAAGTGCATGCTCAAGTTGATAACCATTAGACAATCATTAGATGAAAGTAAAGAAGATTTTTGACAAAAAGGCTAAAGAAATAAAGTTTAAATTTGGTGACCTATTCATGTTGTGGGATAAGCAAAATGAACCAAAAGGGATGCATGATAAATTTGATTCACTATGAAAAGGACCTTTCACAATAAAGAAAGTTTTTAGAAAACATAGTTTCATCCTAGCTTATTGGGATGGTATTGAAATACCATTGTCTTACAATGGGTTTCACTTGAAGTTTTATAAGAACTGAGTAATAGGGTAACACCTATATGTATATAAATAAGTCCTCAATTTTTATTTTGTGCATTTATTTTTATTTTTCTATTTATTTGTTTTAAGGTAATTTGTGATCAAGTTTTCACATGACTCCATACCCAATAGACAAGAATAAAAACCAAAAATACTGGGATCTCATCCTTTTTTCATTCTTTATAATAGAAATAAAGATGTCTTTAGTTAGAGCTAGCTGGTGTCCCCAAAATTTCATACTTGAGAAATTTAGGGTTACCCCTATTGAAATTTTTGTCTTTTATATTATGTGAGTCAGTTGTCCTTGTCAAAACTCAGTCCCTTGAATAAGACTTAGGTTTTAGTAGTTTTCATTGTAATTACTTTCATTACCAATTGTTTTAAATTACTCTAGAATGTCAAAAAATGTCTGCCTGGGTCATTATCATAGAACCCATTTGTCCATCTTTCCACGAAATTAAAAAAAAGCTAAGTTTTTAGATTCATTGCTAGGCCAACTCATGTTCTCTAAGTTGATTTACTTATTAAAAAAGGTGAAGTAATTTGTCTCAATAAATCTGAGTTACACCATCCAGTTTAAATTAGAATTGTGTAATGACTTTGATTCTCATAAAAAGTTGAGTAAAGTAGTTTCATAAATCCATAAAACACAACTTACAAAAACCCTAGGTTTCAAATTTACTAAAATTGATCAAAGTCATAAGTAAAAGAAATAAGGGTTCACAAGTCTAAAGTATTCACATGCTTAGACCAAATCAGGATTGTAGAGTTACTTGACTTCAAAGACCACATTAAGTAAAGCAGTTCATGAAACTTGACAAATGTCAAAATACTTACATGGCCACCATCTCATGTGTCACTTAGTTGTCATTAATGCATGGGTTAATATAAATATTTAAAAATTCCACCTCATTTCCCACCTAGTTTTCATGTTTTCTAACCTAGCTACTACCCCTATGAATCCTAAGCAACATTGTTTAAGCTTTCAAAGTGATTTTGGAGCAAATCCTTCAAAACCCATTTACATTCAAGGGATTTAGATTGTTTACCCTTTGTTTTCATGTTTTCATTTTGGTTCTTTATCTGATTTTTATTATGGTAAGTTTCCATGCACCATTTTGAGGTTTCTCTATTAACCCTTGCTTTGCTTGTAATTGTTTATCATTTTTTGCATGCATAGGTGTTGTTAAAAATTTTAAATTATTCAAAAATGCTTGGCATCTGAAAACCTCAAACAAAAACCTAGTAGTTGACTTAGATCACCTACCCAAACTTTTCATGACTTATTTCTTACTCAGAGTCTCAAACTTGAGTAACTGGTCTCAAGAAACCTGAAGCTCCTAAGGGCCTAAAGTTACCAAGGGGCATTGCCTACTCAAATTTTTAGTTATTGATTACTTACATAGAGTTTCAATTACCTATTGCTTCTGCTTCATTAGGTTTTCCAACCCAAGTAACTTTCCCAAAGAAACTCAAAGTTGTAAATGCTTACCACTCACTCAAAGCCTTAAACACTAAAGACTTGAAAAATATCTAGACCTTCCTAAAGTTACAACACCCTTTTACTTAGAATGAGTTTGTCAAAAATTTTAAAAATATTTCTACTATTAGAATTTTCTAATACCTGAAGCTTGATTATGATTGTTACTTAAGACAATAACTTAACTTAATTGTTCAACCTTTTCTATACTAGTAGGAAAAATCATTGAGTTTTTAAGAACATATACCAAGTCTTCCCAGTGTTAGTCACAACAAATGTCAGGAGTGAAAGAAGAAATAACTCTAATTAAATAAGTTCCTAATCTCGCACTTGAAGAAGTTTTAAGACCAAGTAGGAGAGGAAAGATAAAAGAAAAGAGAGTTGAGAAGCCAAAATAAGAAAAGATGAAGTATGAATACAAAGGATATTCCATTGAGTCTTGTACTACATCTAAATTATCAAAAATTAGTGATACTAATGTGGGACATGTTTTCATAAATGAATTATTGGAAAGATCCAAAGCCACAATCAAAACACCACTCATGCAAGCAATGATAAATAGTGGAATCCTAAAATTTTTATCTTTTCCAAGCTCTTCACAACTTCCTAAGTTTATCCTAAAATGTGCTAAATATTATTATTCTCTCACTAGGATGGTAAAAGACATTGTAGGCAATGTGGTGGTTAGATTAGATGTATAGTATTTGGACTACTGTTTGAAGATCCTAGAAAGATATAAAGTGAGTGACGTATTAATGGCAAAAGATAAAAATTAATGGAAGAATAAAATAGTAGATTTTATCAAGATAATGATTACAACTAATCTAAAGAAACCAAAGCAACCCTCAAGGTTTCCAAAGCAAATAGTGAGATATAACTTGGTCCAAGAAGTTGATGACATCGCCTAGTTATTGTGTAGAATAAATGGAGAGAAAAATGCCAAGAATTTTTCTACCTTGATGTATGCTTACATAAGGGATATTGATGTCAAAAGGAGTTCTTATATGATTAAATGGTCAAGAATGATAAACAATAACATTGATCAGTATCTGAGTAATGTATTGTAAAATTTTAACTTCAAAATGACTTCATATTTAGTATACGTTGCAACATCCAATGAAACTTTTTCTAGGTTGAATACAAAAAGGATGTTGGAAATAGATCCCATATATGAATATTACCCTCAATTGACTCTTTTTGAATACTTAAAACACTATAAGAGGGTAAATGATGCATTCTTTTATGAAATCATTTGTAAATTAAATGTTGTTTTGAAAGCCAAGAGAGTATCTGATGTAGTTTCGGATACAATTTACCATTTTGGATGTGTTTTCATTCAATTCTTGAATTTCACATATATCAAAGTTGGTGGTTTCATAGGGAAACCAATCAAATTGCTAAGGTAACCTAGTGATAAATGGATTCAAATGGAACTATGTAGGTAGCTAGTGGAATTACATGATCTTCAATCAAGAGTACATTATTCTTCAATTGGTTTTCCTATTGCTATTTGCCATTATCATTGTGCAAGTATTTATAAGGCTAAATATGTATAAATAGAGATATACCATAACTAAAATAAATCACATTTTGAGTCTAGAGCAAATTTTTATTACAGAGGCATATCACAAAACATAGTTTCTCTTGAGTATATGCATATCCCTACACTTGACTTTTGGATTGATTACAGAGATGAATTTGAAGTGAGAAGAAGAGATAATAGTAGGATGATTGTTGATAAAATTCATTATTTTGATTTAGCTACCATTATTGAAGATATATAAGGTGACGAATAAGTGATTCATGATTCGTATCATGCAATGAGAGGAGATAATGATCCACTTCCAAAAGAATCAAGTAAAGACTATTGCTGAGAGAACTTCTGTGGTTCTTGCTATGAATTGAACATGGCTTCTTGGTAAGGGATACTACATGAAAGATCCATTAATATTTAAGTCATAAGAGGAAAGCAATATAAGGAGAAATTAGTCAATAACCCAAGAAGAAGCTGAAATTGAATACGAATGGTGATGACACATACTCCTTGGTAAAGGAAAAAGAACTAGTTCATCTAGTTACCCCTGCATCTCCTCTGGTCTCTTCCACATCCACTCCTCCTTCTACCACTCCTATTTATATCACACCCACCACATCTTCGTATTCATTACCATTGAAAAACATACAACTAGTAATGAAATATGTACATCCATCCATACTCATGCCACCTCCAAAGTCTCTTAGTTTCAAACCTCTTGAGAAACCTATTCATAAGGAGACTAATGTTCCTCCTCCTCTACCCTCATATTCTCTACATAATACTCCTCTACCTCCTAAAAATCAGCCCACCATTCCTTCTATACATACCCAAAAAGAGCCAGAGCAAGTAACTACTGGAGAGGTGATTACATCTTAGGAGGTATCACAATAAAAGATAACAACTGAACCTAAAGATAAAGGGAAAGAGGTAGAGAAAGAGGTAGAGAAAGGGATATAGATAGAGAAATAGAAAGAAGTAGAGAAATAAAAAGATGAGAAAATAATTTCCAATGTTTTTAAAGATATTTTGGATGCAGAGGAAGTTCCTTCTCAAGAGATAGTGGTGAGAGATAATCAACAACAAATAATAATACATTCAACCACTTCCACTAGTATATATTTCTTCATGGTTGCCATTGCAAATATCTCTTGAGTCAAAGGAAGAAATTAAATTGGAGGAGATAGACTTGTAACTTCCAAAAAGTCTTGATCACAAGGATAAAAAGCCCAAAAGTGCCAAAGTGACTTCAAAATTGTTAATTGAGCCTTCAAGTCAAAAATATCAGTTCTTCCACAAGGTAAGCATAAAGGTGAAATCATTGAAGAAGACTTAGCAGTTAAAAAGGTATCCCTTGGAGAAGTCACTATAAAGGGCCTAAAGCAAGACATGTAAACCTTTATCAATACTCTCTTTTAGAATCTTGATGAAGAGAAGGTTAATAAAGCCAAGTTAAAGGAACAAATTTATAAGTTGTGTGAAATAATTTTCAAAGTGGAAAGATCTGCTCCTTAGCAATCATTAATTTTTGGAGATGATTTTAATCAATAAATAATAACTGAGTTAGAGGAAATTGGTGATAAGGCCAAAGCAGTTGATGAATGGATAGATAAATGTCACAAATTACACAAAAATGATTTCCTAAGGTCCCAAGTACTTTCACTGATATTAAGAATAAATTGGCACATTTGAAAATAGTGATGGAGATTGAAAGTGAGAATGGAATATCTGGATTACAACAGGAGATCCTTTAGTGAATAAATGCTTTAAGTAAAAAAAAAATTATTGAAAAAAATATTGTTTCAAAAGGATCAGTGAAGAAATCAAAACAAGATGAACATATCATATCTTTTTGCATGCATATTTTTGGAGTAATGCTTGAAGTAATGAAGACTCTAGAAGAAGATGCTCGTAATGTTAAAGTAGATCTAGAGGATTACATCTTCTACCTCATTAATTTTTGGTCTAAAAAAACACTAAGGACACATGAGAAATTACATAAGCAATTTAAGCAATTAATTGAAAAGGCCACAACTCCTTTCACAAAAAAATATATAAAGGAGCTAATAAAAAGTCAACAAGAGGTCAAGAGGTTGGAACCTAGGCTTGAGAAGGTGAAAGGTTATTGCAAGAAGCTAGAAAGGGAACTACTGAGATTGGAAATAAAAAGGCAATTAGTTGACAAGTTAGATGATGTAACCATCCAATTCATGAAGTGTCAACACATCAAGTATATGAAAAAGAATAGATCAAAATTTCAAAAATTAGAATGATTATTATTTCTTATCTTCTCAACAATTTTTTTTATTTTATTCATAATGTATTTTAAGTAATTTTGTTTTAAGTAGCTACTTTGTAAGTAATGTCACTCAGAGAAGTTACTTGTAAAATTAAGTTACTTTGTAAAATATAAGACTCAAGTAATATGGATAGATGCCATTAATAAAATTTATCTTGTAAAAACAAATTACTTAAACCAAGAAGTGTTACATGTCATCAGCAATTGCATGCCACACAAGAGAAATTCAAGGAAGACATTTCTCAATGGTTTTTAGATTTTAGCGTAGCACATGGGAATTAAAGGAGTTTTCTCCTGATTGTTTTTGACATTTTAAATAATATGAGTGAAGCCCTGTATGCCAAGGGGATGGTAATTTTTGGAAAGTAATTGTAATTGTTAAGCAAGAAATTTTAAGCAATCTAAAACTTTGCATTTATAATTCTAAATGTTTTTGTATGAACTTGGTTCAAAGTGAATAAGAATAAATTAATTTTTGAGGAACTTTGCATCTAAAGAGATATTTTGGTGCATTTGTGAGGATTAAAATGGTAAACTTTGTGTTATCCTTAAATATAAGCATGAATTCTAATTTTCTTAATCATTTTCTTAAAAAATTATCATATCTTGAATGTTTATCTATTTTTTACCGATACAATAAACTCTATAAAGCTACTTATTGTGAAGTATAGTTTCTTTCTTTCTCACATATTCTAGTCATTTCATTCTCTAGTTCCCAAAACTTGTTTACATATTATCTAAATCAACTACTTGCTGTAAAATCACTCTATTATGGTCCATGAACTTTGTGATTAAAATAATACCTCAAAATAAGTTAACTTATACATGATTTGTATAAACTATAAATAATTGAAAGTTTTATATAGTTATAATAGATAAACATAAGCATATAGGAGCTTCACCGTAAAATGAAGGAGATTTAACCCCATGAGTGCCTGGGTACTTTTGCTAGCTTACAAAATATCTTGCCAACAATTTGTATATCTATTGGGACATAACACCTTATTCAATCCATTTTCCATATTTTGAATATGCCTATATTTACTCAGACCACTCACCAACCCTATTCTCTCTTGTGGCTTACCTTAAGCATCACTACTTAATGTATAGGTTTGAATTAATTGACATGACAACTTGGTAAGTCCCTTTTATATCCTTATAGGGGTGTGATCAAGGTTCTCTCATCATGTCTCAAGTCATGACCATATATCTGAAGTTCATCTTCTCCAACTCTACCAACACACCCGTATACACAATTATACCACCACTCATATGCTTTTAGGTCTGCAACTCAGACCAAACAACTTCTTTCCCTAGGGGTACCCTTAAATAAGACCATGAGCATTTTGGATATGTCTTTATCCCCAATAGACTTTCCTTTCATATATTTTGGCATGGCTACTCTCATTAGTCTTAGCAATTTCACATTAAAGGAAACCTTGATTGACTGTGTGAGCTTTACTCAGTTCAAAATGCACTCTTATCAAATTTTCTATCTTAAGTGAGATAGCCTCCATGTCTTACCCTTTCCCTCAATTTGCATTTTATTCCTTCATGTGTATATATTATCTCATATCTAGGGTAGGGTGTAGACTTAAGACTTGTCAACAGTACTATAGGTATTGATCTAATCATACTAACTATCTATAGGTCTATTATATAGGGCTCTAAGTTAGAAAAGAGTCTTCATTTACATACTTTAGGTCCCCATATCCTTTATTATGTTTGAGTCCATATTATCAAGACATACATCTGCCTAGCCATAGCCCTTTCTTATGACTAAGGCTTATCTACATATAGTGAGTTTGAAGGACTTTACCAAGGTGGACTTAGGTTATTTCCTATACATAGTGATTTTGCATCTCAACAGGGTTAATGACTACATAAATCCATTTATTTATAGCATTGATGGTTATTGATAACCTTATAGAGTGTTTAGGCCTTGATCCTATGACTTGGACTTGGGTAGGAGGTGGTGACCTATGGGTGATGGCTGTGGGGTCATATGGAGTTAGAAAATGGAGTGAATAGCTTACAACTAAGGTGGAATGACAATGTAAAGGTTGACAAATGGTAGAGGTTCTTGAGGGTTTGAAATGAACTATGAACTCACACCCAAGTCATTATATAGGGGGGCCTAAAAATCTATTTACATATACTTAATATAATGTAACATTTTTAGGTTATTAATGAGGCATATGTAGTGGGAAAAGAGAACCTAAAATCCTCCAAAAACCTTAACATTTGCTAAATGACCTTAATATCTACTAAAAGGACTATGAAGGTGTTTGAGGGTAGATTTGTAGTTCCTAAGCCTATGAGGATATGATTGAGTTTGATAACCTTGATGTAAGGACTCCTTGGTATTAATGCAAAATTCCATGTTGTGTTTTTACAATGTTTTCTCAACCTTTAAGCCACAAATATGCAACATATTGCCTTCTCTTGTAGTAGAACTCAAACCTAAAGACCATATCATATGGAAGCACCATTAGGAAGGTTGGAGATCCATTTGAGCATTAAAATTGGAGTAAATATACATGAGTATCCTCAATACACCATTATTAGACTTTTAAACACTATTCACCTTCAGATATGAGCACGAGATATTCCTCTTCATCAATGAAACCTTGCCTATAACATGCATATATTGGCAGTTTAGACATTTCTCACCTCTATATGCCCAAACATACAAACCACATGTGGAGGAGGCCATGAATAGTCTCTGCAAGACTTGAGAAACCAATAACAATCATTAGTTTGATCAAATAAATCAAAAACTCAATGAAAATGACCTCCTTATTTTGTCATATGTAGATGAATATGGTGACCAGATCACTTAACTTCTTAGCATTTGTTCATAGAGCTTAGGGGACTAAACATGTAACCATTACCCATGATTGGAAGGTTACCAAGTTTAATTTTTTTGGATAAGATCTTTGACCTCCTTTCTCTCCTCTATACGGAATGAGCACAAACCTGAATTGCTTTCCATGTCTACCAATGAGCTTGGTGGGGAAAATGGATTGGTTTTTTATCTTTGGGAATTGAAACACTTTGGTTTCTTCAAGATATGCCTATAGTGAAATCCCCTTGCAAACCCCTAACTCCCTTTGAGCCAATCCATATTGTATGGATCTATACCACTCTAAAATTTCTTAAAATCTATAAATTCCCTAACTTTTCTCATGTTTCAAACCACAAACCAAATATTAGTCATCAAGAGGAGGGAAAATGGGGGTCAAGTGATGTCTAAAAGATCATGGTATGATTTAGGGAATTGAAGCAACACATTTTGACACATGTGGGGCCCATTTAATGAAAATTAGGTGTGTTGAATTATGAAAAGGGCATCATTAGTGTATGAAACTCTTTGGGCATGGCCTAATGGGATTCATGAAGGATATTGAAGATGTGAATGGTCATTTTAGTGGCCTTTCAAGGTCAATTGGTGTCACATTAAGGTCATATAATTTAAGAGGGGTTTCAAATAAATACCATTTCAATACATATGAAAAAACTTTATAACTTTCTAAGGAATTCAATTAGGATCTCATGATCATGAAATTCATAAAATTTAATATTAAGCCATACCTTGCATATTTATCAACACAAAAGATAGGATCATGATGAGTTTTTAATTGCATCATTCAATCATCTCCACCATCACACATTTGAACTATTGAGATAACTTTAGAGCTTATTGTGGACCTTCACACATGCTAAAACATTATGAGGACATTTGACATGATTTGACATAGGGAGTAGAGATAACCACTATGTGTTTCATGACATGACAAGATAGTGGACCTGTTGCATTTGATATGACAACCATGATCTTGCTTTGGATTGTCTTAACTCATCAAGAAGTATGAAAATTATGGAGTTTAATGGTGGACTAGGGTACTTAGGGCTTAGGTTTACCCCTTTCTAATCCTTAGGGTAAAAATTGATTAACACTAACTACATAGCCACTACTCTAAATAGGGCCTCAGACTAATGTATTTCTCCCCTATGTGTTAGCTTGTGTGTGAATCATGTAATATGTGGAAATCAAGTACAATAGTGACCTAGCTTATAACTTAAAAAATTAGGCTCTTACGCTATTCCTTTAGTAATTTAAACCTATGTATGTGTTATTCCTATGAATTATATGAGAATAAAAGAAAATAAGAAAGTTTTTCTTTATTGAGTGCTTTATTGAACACTTAGATAAGTTACCTTAGTCTGTGCTAGGTAAGGAATGAATGAGAAGTGATTGTGAATATATACCACTCCAATCAAGAAATATTTCACATTAAAAAAATTAGGTTGGCCAATTAATATACATTTCATTTGTAAATTAGATGAATTTAGGGCACTAAACATCTACATCAGGGTAAGACACTAGCATCAATTTATGGGTCTAAGATTAATGCTTGTGTTTAGTTATTTATAATATAGGTATAGCCTCAAAACTTATAGGGGCATAAGATAAGCATATTTTAATCATTATAAGAAAGATAGAAGGTCTAGGTCATCAACATAAGTTTGGTTAGACTAAGAGATAGGCTAAGGGGCATAAGATAGAGTAGATGTGAGACTTCCTAAAGTATAAAAGGTCTAAAACTGAGAGGAATAACCAATGTCTAAGTTTGACAAGTGTACAAGATTGATATGTTATATAATCCATAAATATCATCTACATTTTCCCCCTTTAATATTTTAATGAAATTATTGGTTTAAAGGAGAATAAATGTGTGCCTTGGTGTGTATAACACACCTTGACTTTGCGTGAGCCCAACTTGAGTGCTTTTTTGGTGATTGGCATAACACCAAGAGCATGTTATAGTATATAGTTAGTGCTCATAATCTGAAATTGAAAGCATTTAAAATTAATTTAAATTGAAAGAAAAAGGTTTAGGAGTACACCTATGTATTGATACAATTGCCTTGGTTATTGGCAAGTTTATTTGAAAGATGTATCATTATGAATCACTAAAACTAAAACTAGACAAATATATAAATCTGGAGAGTGCATATATAAATATGGATAGAGAGATATTGGAAGGCACATGCCCTCAACCTTAGACAAAATGTGAGTTGTCACTCAATAGTTAAAATTATCTCAATTGTGCAACCCAATCATACTTAGAACCTGGTGAGCATGAGTTAATAGAGTCAACCCATACCATATATTTAGTGAAGATATGTGATATAATCAAGTCTAACCTTTAATCTTGGAAAGATTGAGTGATTTATGTTAGGACCTAGGAGCACCATTGATTACCATGTACAAGCAACTTAAATATGCGAAATTTAACCAGAATCACAAGTAACTAGAATTCAAAAATAACACAGAATATGAGAGACAATACCCAATTGTATTAATACTCTTCCAGAAGGAAATACAACAAAGAAGATGCCACAATCTTCTTCCTTACACACCTCTAGGGCTCCCACACCTCTAGGGAATAAATAGTAAATCTCTTCAAGAGCTCACTCTCTCTCTTATGGTCCTAACAACAACTCAAGCACAGAGTTGTTGTTCACCTCCAACCAGTCAGTATCACTACTGCCAGTACACCGAGTATACACACATACTCAACTGAGTACACAACGCACTCCAAGTAGATCTCCCATGAACTTGCAACAACTTGCAACTCAAATGATCTTACTTTGGAAGGATTTACCTTGCCTTCCTCTTTACTCTCCAATCGAGTACACACCGTACTCCAAGTAGATCCTGCCTGATCTTGCTACCTATTGTGTTGTTGATCTCCCTGAGATCCTGCTGCCACCTGTAGATCAATTTGGTCTTACACACCTGCCGACCAACCTAGTTTTGCACACCTACAACCCTAGATCTTGCACACACAAACACCTACAAATCAATGATCTTACTTACCATGTAGATCTCCAAACTTGGCCTTGCACACCTACTGACTGAGATCATACATACATGAAGAATCCTTCTAATTCTCCAAACCAGCACCCACACTTGGCACTATGGCACTAGGAGGAACACACCTTGCTCTCTTCACTCGGAAGAAGCTAATTTTTGCTCTCTTACTCTTTAACACACTTTACAATATAGTCCATGAGTCTATTATATAGATCCCATGCAAACAATAATTAGACACCTAATTACAATAATTAGATCCGTATCTCAAGACTAAAATTAGCCTTTCAACATGCAAACAATCAGTTTGTTAACTGGCTATTCCTGAACTAGTAGTTTTGGAACCACATAGGCGATCGATGTCAATCCTTGTCTGGTTGGAGATGACCGATGTCGATCGATACTTGACTGATGTTGGTTGCTATCTTCACTTTATATGACCGACGTCGATTGATCAGACCAATGGCGGTTGCCCTGCAACTCAGCAACCTCTCAACAACCTCCTCCATGTCTGCATCAGTGAAGCTTTCGGCTCCACAACCTAACAATTTAATCATCTCAACCATACCAAAAAATGAACCAATTACTAAAGTAAATTAGATTGATATAGTCTATAATAGTATGACCTAGTGGGTGATGACAATCCATAAAAGAGTTTTGAAATCTTAAATTTTTTTAGAATTTTCAATATTAGGTGCATGTTACATAGCTTATGCACCTTAGATATGTCTCATGTTGAAAATTTGTATAAAAATGGTACTAATGTATATAATTTTTCCACAAATGTGTATATGAATCATATGACTATGTGCTTTAGCCAATTTAGAAATTGTGTAAGTGAGGATAAAATGCTTCCAAAGTATGCCCCCACTATATATGGAGAAATATGAAAATGGATATAAGTACCAATGTGGAGGACATGTTTCAAAAACATGCCTCTATTGAATCTGGGTATGTTAAATATTGAATAAGTATGGAGAACATGTTTCCAAAGCATGTCCCCACTGAATCTAAAAAATGTGTCAAATACTAAATAAGTGTGGAGAACCTGCTTCCAAAGCATGCCCCTATTGAATCTAAAAATTGTGGAAAATGTAGAGAATATGTTTATATGACATACCCCCATTTATATGACCCCCTTTAAGGTGAGGGAAGAATATAAAATATTATTTTCCTCACCTTAAAAGGATAAGACAACTGCATAATTTTTTAATAGAACCATGTAGTATATAGAAGAACATGGCTTGGTAAATGTAACATTAAAGTCCATAGAATAATGAGATCACATGAAGGCCTAAAACACATGATAAATATCATGGAAATATATAAATATAAATAGGACAAGCTCAACCAACAAATAAACACACACACAAGATCACTCAAAATCAAGTCAACATACAATGATCTAAAGATATCGTAAACAAGGGGCATGTTCAAATGTCGCACAATTGAAGACATATAACTTAGTCAAATGTCCACAAAATCAAGAATGACATATTAAAATGTACATATAAAAAATAATGATATATTAAAATGTCAAAAAAATTACACATAGGCATGGGTACCATAAACAAAGGAGCATATTCAAATGCTCAAACAAGCAAAACAATAACAAGGCAAAACACATAAGAAAGTGCATATAAGAAAGCATAAGTAAACAACATAAACACATCATAGTATTCCATGGATAAAATGTGTTAGAAAAAAATGTCAAGTGCATAACATATCAAGTACCTTATATAAGATATAATCATGGATAAAGGCATTTGTAAGTATGTAATAGCTCAAACATAATAATGAAGAGACTGTACAATGATATAACCTATGTGTATCAAAATCAAAGAAGTGGATTACCCCAATTCCCACATTACATTAGTAGAGGGAGGGCCTAACAACTAATATAGGAGTAGATCATGTATCTATATATGCATGTATCACACTCGCATAGAAGCATGAAGAACATGTGTATGTATAAGTAACTAATATTCCATCCATCAACATGGAACTAACACATGGATGCCAAGGAGCCAATAGAACATGTTTTATACTGAAAATGTTTTTGAATTTTTGAATGTTTTTTATTTTTTTGGTATTTTTGGAATATGTTACACTTTTCAACATTAAGTAGGATCTTTGAAAATGTTTTCATTATGATTAGATAAGTTAAAAATATACATCACATGTTCCTCCTCATGCTTTACATGTGTATAAGATGAACTAATTCTATCATTTAGAATATGTATTAATTTTCCTTCATGAGAAAAAGAAATACCTTGATGATTTTGGCCAATTTTTGCTTCCATTTCATCTAACAAAAGAGTTTCTAGTGTAAATTAATATGGATATGTCATAGGAATAAATGAAACCCATGTTTGAATTAATTTAGGACCAAAAACAATTGGTTTTATTATGTTTCCCAAGGAGTCTTTACAACCAACTTCTATTTTTAAGTCTTTTAGATCAAAGCCAAACTATTGTAAATATTGTACATTACAAATAGTTTTTATTTATGTAGGATCAATAAGATTATGCTAAAAATAAGCACCACCCATGAATAAAGTGATTGTTAAATCTTGGCACCCATGAATAAAGTGATTGGTAAATCTTGGTTATGTGAACTCTTTATATGTTGTTCCCCTTGGGATTCTTTCATAGGACATGAACCTTATATTAGGCCCATGTTAAGTAACATTTATAAATTAGTCATATAAAGATTAGGAATACCACATTTTTTTTCATAATGATCCTTAGGTAATTGGTCTCCTTCCCTTGTGTGAGGGATAAAACTTTTGTCTTTGCAAGGAGTTCTGTTAAGTTTCTTTGAATGAGTAATTATGAATGAAGCATATCTATGCACATAATTATATAAATGGCTAAATGACTCATATTTTTGATTCAACATTCTTTCATTTAATGGGGAAAGAATCCCTCTATAGAAAATAAATTTCAATTCCAAATCTAAGGGTCTGAATGCTAGCTCATATGATGTACTTTTGAATTAAATAGTACAATTTGAAGGTATTCATCATCACGTTACTTTAAATTGTGAAAATTTGATAAATTAAGTTTTTTCACCTTATGGATATTTAAATCCATGAAGAAAACATCTTTCAATTTTGAAAAAGTGGTTAAAGAATGTTTTGGTAGGTTATAGAACCAATTATGAGCCTCGTCAAAAATGCTCATATGGAATACTTTTAGCAATAGTTTATCATCTTTTGCCCATTGACCAGAAGAATGTACATAGTTAATCATGTGGTTAAATAGGTCCTTATGACTAAAAATAAAGGTAAATTTAGTAGTTCAAAATCTCTTCGAAAAGGATATATCAGTATACATTATGTAATAGGTTGATTATTAAATTAAGTCATATTTGCATCAATATTATAGAAAGCCATTTGCATTTGAAGTATAAAAACCTATTTTTGAAGATCCCCAATAGTGGTCATCATAGAAATAACTTATTCCATGGGAAAAATGGTGTTTGTCATAGGTGTTATCATTAGTTCCAACCCACAACCTTTTTTGAATTTAGGCATATGAGTATCATCATCCTCATGGATAACAAGTTGAAGTTCATGACCACTAAATTTAAGATATTTTGGTAGTGGTATTGGATCTTTAAATTTTGGTGCTTTTGGTATATCATTTGAATAGATTGGACCATTGGGAGAATTTGGTTCATTCCATTTTGGTAATGATATAACAATTATAGCTTGACTAAGATTTTATAAAGGCATCTCTTTTGTTATAATAGGAACCTTTGGTAAAAATACATCTTTTGTATAATTTGGCACATTAGAAACATTTTTCACTTTAGGTTTATAATTCTTTGTTATTTTTGATGGATTAATGTTGCTTGGTAAATAATCCATGATCTCTTGGTTAACCTTTCAAAAAAATTTAATATCAAATGAATGTAAGAGAGAATCATCATCTTTGATAAGGGGGATATTATTTAGAAATGTTAAAATAGGAGAGTTTTTTATCAACGAGCTTGAAGGAACATCCCATTTATAATTAGTTTGTAAATCAATCATTATTTATTTATATATTTGTCAAAAATTTTGATGATCATATGAAGGAGCATCTTGATCATATGTAACCAATTTTTTGATAGAATGTATGAAGGGCCTGATTAGATGACTTGCCTTGTTGGTGACTCATGGATTTTTTTAAAAATCTCAAGCCTTGTTGATTTGTATTATATTTAATAGATACAAGGTAGGTTATACCTTGCTCATGTTTTCCAAATCATTGGCCATTGTATCCATAATTTATCAAATATCAAAGGCTAAAATCATATGATGGTGGTGTAGGAAGTAAAAGGAAAGGATCTTTATCTTCCTTAAGATGTATCAACTCATTTCTTGAAATGGTGGGAACATTGACTTGATTATAAGGATAGTAGATACCACCATTTAAAGCTTTTATATTTTATGTTTTTCACTTGGAATAGTTCAAGAGTAATTACTTTTGATTCCTTCTTTGAGGGAGAGTTTGAGATTTTCAGAATCACAATCATCAAAGTGATCAATATCATCCATGATAAGCGATAAAGAACACAAATATTAGGACAAAGCATGTAAGAAACATCCTAAATGGTGCACTTAGACAATGATGATGTTAAAATATTGGGTTTACCAAATGTTTAACCCTAATTTTTAATATGTGGATCCTACTTGGATAGATATGGTTAAGAATATAGAAATGATAATGCACAAGAATGATAATCAGATATACAACATGCCAATTAGATGCTAGACTCAGATATAACATATGTTAAAATTTATTAAATTGAGATAAGATAAAAATAGTAAGTACAACTATGATAGATATGTAAATGATAATTAAATGATGTACTTATTTGGTTTTTATGCTAACATAGTTCTAAAACTAGAATAGGTAAGAAGTAAAATCGAAGAGGATTATAGAATAGTCATCAAATTCTAGATTGAGTGCCTCTGGAGCCATAGACCCTAGCATTAGCCTTAGATGTTAGCATCAATGCTACTATATAAACTAGGCATATGTGTCCTATATATAATACCTATTGGAAAAGGATGTAATCACCTGGATACTTCTAGGTTTGCCTTCACTTTCACTTTAGTGAATTCAGATCTGGATCATGGATTGTCACTCTTTATGAAATTGCAAAACCTTAGTTCTTCATCTTCATAGTGACCTTGAGAAAAATGGGTTAGTGAGATCATAATGTTGATCTAACCCCAAAGACCCCTATATAAATGGGTACTACTTACATATCCAATATTCTGAAGAGGGCCTCAAACTGATGTAGTTCTCCCCTACATGTTGGCTTGTGTGTGAATCATGAAATATGTGGAGAGCAAGTAAAATAGTGACAACTTGTAACTTAGAAAATTGGACTCTTAGCCTGATATTTTAGTACTTCAAACCTTTGCATGTGTTATTCATATGATTGATATGAGACTAGGAGAAAATAGGAAAACTTTACTTTATTGAGTGCTTAATTGAATGCTTTGATAAGTTACCTTGGTATGTGCTAGGTGAGGAATGAATGAGGATTTATTATGATTATATACCACTCCTATTAGGAAATATCTCACATTAAATCACTTATTACAAACATCAGGATACATTTCATTTATAAATTAGATGAATTTAGGGCACTAAACACCTACATCAGTGTAGGATACTAGCATCGACATAGGCATCCAAGACTGATGCTTATGTCCTGATAGCTAGAAAATAGGTAAAGGCTCAAAACTTGTAGGGACATAAGATAAGCATATTTTAAGCCTTATAAGAAAGATATAAGGTTTTGGTCATCAACATAAGATTTTTTATACCAAGAGATAGGCCAATGGGCATAAGATAGAGTAGATGTGAGACTTATAAAAGTAGGAAAGGTCTAGAAATGAGAGGAACAACCAAGGTCTGAGTTTTTTAAGTATATAAGACTGAGGTGATATATAATCCATAAATATCATCTATACATAGCTATAAGTAAAATAATAATATTTATCATGTTTATTGCTAGCTATTATATCTTTATAAGTAATGTATTGATCATCAGGAAGATTGAATATGAAATCCAATGGATGGGGCTCCTTAGGTTATTCACTATGAGGGATCATTTTGAATATCATAAATCCAAAAATACCCAAAAATAAAATCATAAAGGCTAAGATAAGGTGAAAAAAATAACCTATGTTACACCCATATAAATAATCAAATATTGAAAATATATGCAATAATCTAAAACTCTATAAAGTTGTAACCCTAGGGCAAGAAAGTTAGGATTGTTGTTCAATTTTGGCTTAGAGGATGGGTTCACCATAATATTTTATCTAAAATGGGATTTTATAGAAATAAAACTTTGAATGTATTTATTTAATATTGATATCTATACAAGATAATATAATATTTGAAATAAATTAATCCAATCATGTGCAATAAATATAATCAATGAGCTACACACCTAAGGGTTAAGAAAGAACATTTATTGTATTTCAATTTGTTTTAGATCATCATAGTCACATAGTTTTGTCTTAGTCTTGTAATGTATCTCTATGTTTTGTTTGTTCTGATTTTTTCCTCTTTTTCTACCCTTGAAACTAGGATCAAATTTGAGACACTAGCATTGATGCTCGTGTCTTGATTTCAATAATTTTGTCTATGTAATGTATCCCAATCATATTCTACCTAAATATACACTTGTACATGTGTTTCTTATTTTTATCTAAATTTAGAATTATATTATACGTGATCATCTATTGGCACTAAAACCCTAGCCTCTTTCCTCTTGCACACCTGTGATTCAATACAAAAGGGGTTAGCACATGAGTTGAGTTAACCCTAGAAACCTCATTTTTTATAAGTGTTACCTAAATATTCATATACTCTAAAGAGGGGATCAAAATCACATGCAATTATCTCTCCTAGGTGTATGTGTGTAATGGTGATTGTGCAACTATATTATCCTTCTCCTATTGCAACCCTTGGTATAAGAAATATAAGTGAAAATTGAAATTTTGTAATACTTCAAGATTTAAATTTAATAATTTAGTATGTAGTGTAATTAAATATACTTTGAATAAAATAATTTATATTTTAATTGAAATGATTCCTTGATAATCAAATACTATGCCCTAGCCTTGTATATAGGGAACCCTTTTAATTTAAATTAAAACCTAGTGGCATGTTAAAAGTTGACCATAAAAAAACATTTAGATCCTTTAAAACCATCACAAAGTAAAAGCATAGGGAAGATAATAAGACGTGAGATTATTTTTAGATTCTATACATTAGGATGGATGATAGTGTCTTGATATGAATGGTAGTGTCTAGAGTCTCAAAAGATTAAAAAAAACACAAACACTCAAGGATCCCTATAACTTGATGGCTAGAAGACAAAGAAATGACCAAAAAGATACAAAAGATCAAAAAATGCAACAAAGAGGGGCATGGAGCCAAGGAGGTCCATGTAATATTGTGCCACTAAATACTTAACTCTATGTTAAAATGTTTATACATCTAAGACTATGCAAAAATATATTAAAAACTAAAAGCTTGTACCAAATATGGGTATCTACAATTAGTAAATTCCTTGAAATATAAGGTCAAAAGAAGGTGATTTAAATGTTAGATATCATATCCAAGGTTAAAATAAAATGATTTAAGTGTCAATGGTTAAATCTAAGGTTGAGACCATATTATTTGGTATCAAATTTAGATCCCAGATCAAAAGAATACTCTTTTAGTGTTAAATATTCATAAATGTATCTAAACCCTAGGATAATGTTTTTTAAGTAATGCTAAAAAAAAAAGTGGGTTCACCAATGCAAATATCAATAAAGGTGTGAGTATCTTAGGTTCACCAATATGTTTAATCAAAATATGAAATTCATGTGGTAGTTAAATCTAACTTAGATAAATTAAATAAAATATTGTAAATCAACTTGTGATAAGCATAACATATGCAAAATACTAAATTATACAAAGGAAAATAGAAATAAAGAAGATTAAATATGAATGAAATGATAAAATTAGTTTTTTCTATATGAGATCTGGTTGTGTGAAGCTGATATAAACCTAAAATAGACAAACATGAACCAACCTTGCAAGCATACATAAAATAAGACTGAAACTAGTGCATGACAAAATCATCCAACTTGGGACATGATTGACTACCACTATAGTCTTGAGTTAGTCAATCTTTTCCTTTTCTTAAAATTAATAATTCATGATACAATCATCTATGACAACTAAAATTAGGTATGTGTGTAGAAATGTAGTCTTTGGATGTGTGTCAAAAACTCAAATAAATTATTCAAGGTTATAACCCTAATAGGGTTTGAAATGATTGAAAACATCCAATTAGAAAAGGAGGGGAGTGTAATGGGATGAGCTAACCCAAATCATCCCCGTGATGACTGAACGTTACCTACACATCCAATACTTCAAAGATGGAATTCAAGCCCATGTAGTTCTCCCACTTAGAGTGTTTTGTGAGATTTTAATCCTTTAAATATATGATTGAATCTAGATATGAATTTAATAATTAATCATGATTTGATTTGGGTTGGATAAAATATGATTTTAACTTGGTTGAGGAAGACTTAAAGTGATTAGAGTCAGAATTGAGAAGAATGTTGTGTTGTGGAGCCTATTTCTAAATCATAATGTATTTTCAAATATTGTACATTTTAAATGTACTATACACTCTATATGTATTCTCACCAGGGTTCAGGGCTAGGTCAGACCCCGATCAGGGCTTAAGGAGTGGCATCCCCTAAAAAGTGGGGGTTTGGGGGTGATAGCCCCTAAAAAAAAACTTGGACCCCCTTTAATGGGAAAGCATTTTGGGTTGATTTTGCCCATGGTTTTGGTATCCATTGTTTTATAATACCGCTTTGTTGATGTGTTATGTATAGATGGACATTTTTTAGGTCATACATCATGAGAACAAGGGTTTGAGAAGTAAGAACAGAGTGTGTGAATTTAGGTGTGAATTCAGAAGGGTTTGTTAAGCGCATCTCCAAAAAATATTTTTTGATTATAATTGTGAGAAGATTGATCTAAGAGTGGTTTGTACTCTCATGGCTTATAATAAAATTTGAGCAAGTGTTTCTTGGTGGATGTAGCCTACATTGGGCGAACTAAATTAAATCTGGTCTTCTTATTGTGCATTTTATTTCTTTTTTTTTTGCATAACTATTTATATCTATTATTGCAATTCTATGAAATCATTTTGCATTAATTTTCATATTTATTCCTAACAAATAATAGAGAAGATTTTCTTAATGTGCAATAATGTAAGTGTGCCTCTATATTGAAATTCCTAAGTGGTATAATAAGTGACTTAAGTGTGCCTTTATATAAATCCAAAATGGAAAACCTCATACCAAAAATCATAAAAATATGGATAAAAATTGTAAGGGAGGGTTCAAGTTTGAAAAATTACTATTAGAAAACCAAGGACAAAAATGTCCCATAGGGGACAAGAGTGTTTTCCACTATTTTCCCCCTACTAGATGGTTTTGTCCTTTAAGGAACATGTGAATTTTGGGTTTGGAGCTATTCATACAAATGCTTCAAGGGTTTTTTAGTTGTTAGAACATTTCTATAGGTGGTAGATCAAAATTTATAAAATAAATAAGTCCTTATAGATGCTTAGGATAGATAAAGGTGGAAAAATAGGTCCAAGTTAAGTGCTAAAGTTAATTAAAGTGAAATGCAACCAAAACTAACATTGAAATGTAGCCATAACTAACATTATCAAGCATTTGTGACCAAATTTGAGTGACCACACCCTCTTAAATTGAGTATTGAATTAAAGATATGGTCCTTGTAGATATTATTTAATGATTATATAACACAGTCTTGTAAACTTGGAAAACTCAGACCTTGGTTTTTCTTCTCAATTATATCCCTTTTTTGCTTCCACATGTATTGCATCTACTCTATGATATTCCCTTTGGAATATATCTCTTAGTCTGATTAGTCTTATTTTGATGACCCAGGTCTTCTATCTTGTCCAAAATGACTAAAATATACTTATCATCCATCCCTATAAATTCTAAACTTGTACCTACTTCCCTGCTCCTTAGGCACTAATGTCTAAGATAGATACTAGTGTTGATATTAGTATCCTCAAATGTATCTAATTTTTAAATGAAATTTATCTTAATGGTCTACCTAAGTGTTTTAATGCAATTTATTACTCTAAAGGGATTGATATAAATATAAGATCAACCATCATTCATTCCTCAACTAGAAAGATGGGAATAATACCAAGTATCCTTACCAAAGAGCATTCAAATATTATTCAATTAAACAAATATTCCCTATTTCCATACCAAAAATAGGTACAACACATTTATGCGTCTAAAATACTAAAGAAACAACCCAAGAGCCTAATTTTCCAAGTTACAAGCCCTCTTATGGAGTATTGGCTAAGTCCAAGGCCCTCTTCTAGAGTATTAGATATGTAAGTAACACCCACTAATAGTGGGGTCTTTGGAGTTAGCTTGACACTATGTGCCCACTAACCCATTTTTTCCAAGGTCACTATGAAGATGGAAAACTAGGTTTTTCCATTTTATAAGGAGTGATAATCCATGACCCAAATTTGACTACACCAGAGTGAAGTGAAGCAAAACCTAGAAGCATTCAAGTGGTCACATCCTTTTACAGAAGGTATTTTATATATGACACTTGCATAAAACCCAAATAGTAGTATCAATGCAACCATCATAGGCTAACATTAGTGTCCAAATCTCCAAAAGTGTCAAATATAGAATTTGTTGACTATTCTAGAATTACCTTATAGCCTTCTTCTTACCTATTTCATATCTAACACACTGTCTGCATCATAACCAACTAAGTATATTACTTCCTTGTCATTTCCATACATAGCTTAGTTATACTTTCTATATTTACACTATCTTAGTTTTATTAATTTAGCATATACCTATATTTGAATTTAACATAAAATTAGCCTTCTATAGATCTTATTATCACCCTTGTGCCATTTAATTTCTATATACCCATTTAATCAAATATGTTTCTAACAATTTTATCACCTAGATCATATTAGGGTGAAACATTTGGTGAACCCAACCTCTTTTTGTTGAACCAAAACCCTAATTTCCATATTAGGGTTTTTTCCTTCTTCAAAAGTTCATTTCAGATTTATATATTTCATTTTAGATCTAATTTATCTCTTACTTATATATTCATATCTTAGGAATTCTTAGTTACATCTTTACTTTGGCCCTAGTGGTTGTGCGCTTCATAGTTATCTTGAACATTGCAAACCTTATGTCATCACTAGTAAAATGCCATGTATGGAAGCTTCATTATGATCATTTATTTAATACACCTTCTAATCAATGTATTACATATGAATATATTGTATAATATTAAAAACATGATAAATTTTCTTTTTATTATAGCTATGATAATGAAAAACCAATGATGCAAACATGAGTATAAACGTACAAAGTCTTGACCATGATGTTTCTACTCTTGGTTATGAATGTGACTAGGTGCCTCTTGGTCATGACACCTCTCCTATTACTCTATTTTATGATAATTAAGATCCAACTAATATGAAAAATGATACCATTATTAATGTTGAAAATCAAAATATTAGATCCATAGCCTTTTTTATTATTTCAAAAAGTGAGTGTGATTCTCCCCTTTCCAATGTTTAAAATGTCAAAGAAGTTGAATGTTCCTCCTCCATCTCTCATAATAAAAATCTTGATGAAATCAAGTGTGTGAGTTATTTTACAAGTAATAATAATATTGAAAATTATTTTCCATAATTGGATGATCCAAATGCAAATAACCCAATTTTTCCTTCTCTTCTAGTTGGTGATGAGCAAAATGTATGTCCTATGTCTCCCATTGTATTACATGAGGAATAAAATGAGAGTGCATCAGAAAATCATAAGGAATTACTTTAAAAATGTTCATTTTTTGGGGACACAAATAAAATCCCAACTATATTCCATGTATCATTTGCAAAGAGCAAGTCTTATAAAATAAAGAAAATCAAAACTATCATTACATCTTCTCTCCCTTCTTTACAAAGTAAAAATAAAATTGAACATTGCATTCCTCCCTCTCATGATGTTGCTAATGAAATAGAAAATATTTATTTCATCCATCCTTTTCACTTTTTGATTCAAAAGACAAAATGATTATAACTAAAATTCTTTTCTCTATTCATGTTCAATGTCAAGACATTTCAAATGGCATAAAACCTTATTATGAAAATAATGCCAACCTTTGTGCTATCCAAAATGATATGATCACCTCTTTAACCGTGTATACCCCTTTATAAAATGAAAAAAAACCATGTGATGATCCTCCTAAACCTAAGAAGGGTGATAACTCTCATCCCTCTATCTAGATTTAGAATATCACTTATCCAAGGAGTAAGGTGGCCCACCCTATAGTTTAAAATGAAGGTAATTAATTTGAAATACGTAGGTTTTGTGCTTGTGAATCCCTAAAAGATAAAATCACTGGTATGATAAAGTTAATAAAGGAGTTACAAAATCAAGTCATGTACCTACATAATCCAACACATGCTAGTGTTAATCATGTGTTTGCATCCTCAGTTACCAATGTTGTGCCCAATAAGGTTTCATATCCAAATTAAAAGCAAAAATAGACCACATCCAAAATAAGTGATTCAAAAAGTGACCAAAAGGATACTAAGAGTCCAAGTGAAATCCTTAGAGACATGCTTCCAAAAAAAGTGATCAAATTACCTCCTCCACATCTTATAAGGAGATCCAAGTACTATTGTGCATATCATAGAATGCATGGGCATCATACATATTATTTTAATGCATTAAATAATTTAATTCAAATTCTTAAAGATAGTGGTGACCCTATAATTGATACATGAACCAAGAAAACCACTCAAAATATGAGTACCTCTCTAACCACAAGCACCAAAATAACAAATGCGGGTATCAAAGAAATTTTTTGAGCAAAAACAATTGTAAATATCAGACTAGAGATATAAAATATTCAAAATGAAAATTTAGATAAAGAAAAGGATTCAAATTTACCTCTTAATAATGATGCTCAATTTTATAAACAATATAATTTTGGAATGAAATATTTACAAAAATTTGGTTATCATGGTCAAAGATTGGGAAAACATTCCCAAGGTATTACTCAACATATTTCCACATAAGATCAAAATGATCATCAAGGCTTGGGATATACTATCAATACTAATGAAAATGATTTAGCCATTGTGAAATAACAACTTAAAAATGATAACAAGTCAAAAAATAAAACTAAATAGAAAAGGCACCATTACAAAAAGAGCAATGGGCACATCAAGTGTTCAAAATATGATTTCTAACAAAAAATGTTACAAACTAAGAGACACTTGACAAATATAAAGTTACAAATGTAGTTATAAAAGGAGAAACTACAAGTCCTTCCTCATATCAAAACACTTCTACTCTCACTACTCATATAGATGGTGAATAATCTACAAATGAATAATTCAATAAACCATGTTCTGATCCACTCAATAACTTACCACATGATCATCACAGTAGATATTTCTTATTTTAATTTAATTTTCATTACATACAGTGATTACCTAAAGTATCACTACATCAATGTCAAATATCCAAAGTAATGTTGAAAAGCTTCAAACATATCCAAAAAAATAAAAACATTCAAAAATCCAAAATTATTTTTGACACTTGCATGTTCTAATGTCTCATTGGCATATATGTGTTAGTTCCATGTTGATGGATGCCATACTCAATTAATACTACGTATACATTTGTGTCATACTTCTACTTGAGTGTGATACAGACATACATAAATACATTATCTAATCCTATTTTTGGATGTTGGGCTTTCCCTTTACTCATGTCATGTAGACATTGGGGGCATCTGCTTCTTTGATCTTAATACACATAGGTTATATGGTTTGATAATCACTCTACATTATCATGTTTGAGCTTATATATGTACTTACACATGCCTTTATCCATGATTATATCTTACACAAGGTACTTGATATTCTATACACTTGAAATTTTTTCCTAACACATTTGATCCATAGGCTACTATGACATGTATATGTTGGTTGCTTATGCTTTCATTTATGCACTTCTTTGAGTGTCTTGCCTTGTTGTTATATTCTTTGTTTAAGAATTTGAATATGTTCCTTTAATTTCATCCCCCATGCCTACGAATGCTTTCACTAACATTTAAAAATGTTATTGTTTATTATATGGATAATTGAATATGCCATCCTTTCCTTTATATACATTTGCCTAAGTCATGTCCCTTAGATTGTACAACATTTAAACATGATGCCCCTTGTTTGCAATCTCCTTAGAATTTTGCCTTTTGACTTGATTTTAAGTGTTCTTGTGTATGTACTTGTTTGATTTTTAAGATTGTACTATTGTTACTTTGACCATTTCCATGATCCTTATCATGCATCTTAGGCCTTTAATTCATTACATGATTCTATGTGTTTCATTGCTACATTTACCTAGACATGTTTCCCTCTATATACTACATGGTTAAATTCATAGATTATACATTTGTTTTATCCTTTTGAAGTGAGGTAAATACCAATTCTTATCTTTCCCTCACCTCAAAGGGTGGGGCATATTAGTGGAGGCATGTCATAGAGGCATGTTATCCACACTTGGCATAATTTTTAGATCTAGTGGGGGCATACTTTAGAAGCATGTTCTCCACACTCATTTAGTATATGCATTTATATCAGTTTTTAGATTAAATGGGGGCATGTTATATGGGTATGGCTTCCATACATTCATAGTTCTCAAATTTAGTTGGGGCATGATTTAGAAGCATATTCTCCACAACTATTCAATATTCAACATCTTGATATTATTGTGGGGACATGATTTGGAAACATGTTCTCCACTTGGTAGTTATATCAATTTTTTAATTACCCCATATATAATGGGAGCATGATTTGGAATCATGTCCTCCACACACAATTTTTTAAATTTGCCAAAGCACACAATTCTATGATTCAGATTTATAGTTGTGGTATAATTTTATACATTGGTACACTTTTTATACATAATTTCAGCATGAGACATACCTAAGGTTCATATGCTATGAAATTTATGCCTAATATTACAAAATCCAAATCAGTTACAATTTATAAAACTCTTTTATGGATTGTTACCACATCGCAAACTTTTTTGTATTGATACCCTAGAAAAATTTATGAACTTTATTGAGCCAAAATGGCAAACAAAAGAGGTTTGGGAGGGACCAAGAGAGAGATATGGAGATAATGGGGACTATAATGTTAGAGAGAACCCATTTGACTGTATTTCAGAGATCACTACATCATCTTTGGATGTCATATTAGAAATGTCATGCTGTGTAATTTTTAGGTACATACATATTGTTACCTCAGGAGGATGCCTTGTCATGAATTGATGAGAGTGGTCCCAAGTAGTGGCATGTGAAAGGGAAAAAGATAATTAGAAATGTTTATCTTACTTACTTTAATGGTGTAGCAAAGTTGGATGAGACTCCATGTAACCTATAAAATAAAGATGAGAATCAAGTGAAATTTAACAAAAAATTAGAAAAATCATTACATAATAAAATCATGGATGAGGGCACATAACATTTATGTGAAGAATATCATACTACCTAAATAATCTTATTGAGGGACTGGATCAGAGGTTAAAGTATCACAAACCTTCAAAATATGCTACAAGAAATAAGAAATTATTAAAATGTTAGTTTTGAATTATGAATCATTAAATTTAAAAATAATGTGATTTATAAATGTAAAAAAAGAGCTTCAATAAGAGAATTTTCTAAAAATACTAAGTTTTAAAACCCAAATGGCTAGTTAGCGGGGCATATATTGAAAATTTTGCTAAAAAAATAATCATTTGTGCCTATTAAAATTTGATAAATTTGAGCTCTAAGTTTATAGTGTTAAAATTAAACAAGAAGAAGTCAATAGTATGAGCACAGAGTGAGTATGGATAATATACTAGTGGTAGGTGGGGTAGGGTAGAGACAGGCTAGTTTTATTAAATTTTCATCTTTTGCACTAATTTAGAAAAAATCATCAAGAACTTTCTTAGATTTGTTAATTTTTTAAATAAATGCATAAATGGAATTGGGGGACTGGGTAGACTAGGGATCATCTATTGTTTGATGTAGGACTACCCATCGAGATAGGTAGGCATAAGATGTTTTTACCCTATCTTATCACACATCTATGGAGATAACTCACCCACAAAGGCATTTAGCTAGATTAGAATCTCAAATGAAGGCCTTATGGAAGTTGAATGAAGTAGGAATAATTTAGGATATTAGGACTAATTTTGTACATGTATACTATAAACATACACATTTTATTATTTGGATCCTTGAGATGTTTGACTCACTTACCTTCTAAAGAGGTGAATTGTACTTGAGACTCAATTTATATAAATATGACATTTAATAAGGTATATATATGAGATATTCTAGTCTATTTTAGTGACTTACCATAAAGTGTATGGGTCTAATTTCCATGTATGATTTTCAATTTATGCACTTTAGATGACTAGGCATGTGATGATATACCATGTATCTATATGTTTTTTATTAAAACCTATGGAAAATGCTTATATATGTGAAAACAAAATGTATGAAAATGATGTAATGTGATGAACATGTATGTAGTTATGAATGTGCTAACAAATATTTTGTAGGTGATGATCCAGTTACTTTGTTTACACAACATGACTTTTATTTTATAGCAAAGGAATGAAAAAGGGAAATAAGATATATATGAAAAGATAAAAAATGAAAGTTATAAATCAAAATTTTGCATGGAAAAGGAAGGTGACCTTATCTTTATGAGAAAATGAGAGAATGTAATTCTTTATAAAATCATTAAAAAATAATTTTATTGGATTCCTCTAGAGATAACTAGCCCTAATAGAATTTTTAAATGGGATAAAGTTATCCTTTTCAGTATAGGCATATAGACAATATTTTTGAATAAATTTTTATTTTCGCACTCTCTAATCTAGTATTGCATTTTCTTTTTCTTTTTCACTTTTCTTTGTGACCCCATAACTTAGCCTCATGTGACTATAAATAGTCATGGGCTCATCAGTGATTATGAGATGTACGCAAGCAAGGGCATCTCTCCCCAATGCCAACCCCACCCAACTAGTAAGATGTGAGGACTCAACACCAAAATTTAATGAAGGGTGAGAGATGTGATATTTAAATTTTGTTAGTATAATATTTGGTTTTTGTAGATGAGTGTCTTTATTTCTATTTATCACACATTTTTTTAAGGCCCTCACCCTAAAAACTTGGCCCCATGTGACTAGTAGGATACAAGGGCTCATCACCTAAGACCAAGATAGGTAAGCAAGGTTACCTATCTTTTAGCATGACAATGTTTTCTGATTAGAGACCACCATAGGAGGAGATTATGTTATGGAAAATATTCTAGACTAAGATATAGGATAACTTTTTTAAAGTTTTTCAAGATGATGTAGCGAAAGAGAGGTACAATCTGCTTGTAAGAACTAAGGTAATAACTGATGTAATGTTAATTTTGAGAATTTTTTTTGTAGGATAATAGGGTTATATGAAAAGTGAAATGAGATGATAAGCTATATTTTGAAATTTTTGTTATGCAAACTGACAACTAAGTAATTACCAATCATGGCATATGATATGCAAGACAAAATACAAATAATGGAAAATATAATGTGGGTGAAGTGAAATGCAAATACTAGATGTATAAACATTTAAGGTGTAAAGATTTCACAAATTTAATAAACTCCTTTCTCTCCAAAGTGCATAGCTGATAAGCTTAGTTTTGAAAATATTTAATCATTAAGTAAGGGCCTATCTAGTTAGGTCTAAATTTTTTACCTTTCCTTTATTTTTTTCCATTTGGCTATCAAGTCTCAATACAAGGTCTTGTACATGTATTGCTTGTGAGCATAATTTTGAAGCTCATAATATCATTGATAGGTAATGATTGACTATGCAAGTCTTGTCATAATGGGTAGATAAGGGAAAGCCAAATCTTATGATCATTTAATGGGTTTTTTACTATAATATCCTTCTTGTATAGGAGGTTTTTGATCATAGTGTTAAAAATCATAGTACTAATTATAAGACACGATTGAATCTATTTTTACCTTTTTCATGCTTAGAAAACTTTGTGAAAACTCAGTGAGTGGTTCTATATGATATTATTTTTTTATAGGAGGGAGAGAAGACCCAACATTGGGGATATTTTGGTAATTATTAGAATTGATGTTAATTTCCATGGTGTCTATTGTTAATGTATGAATCTTTTCATTGAGTACTAGCATGGTCAAGGGAGGATGAAGGGTTTGGTTATCTATCCTAAAGTATAATTTATGATCTAAACTACTACCTTCCTTTGCATGCTAGGGCATGGGGTTACTGTAATAAATATATGGATCATCAGTCTCTTTCAAGGGTTATTCCTCATGCCCCAAGAGTTCTATCATTCTAACGTGGTGGTCTACAACACTAAGATTAAGAGACTCTAATCTAAAAGGTGTGTGTGAAGCATAATTTATGATCCTATAAGGATCAAATAGAAGTTTTATTGGTTATCTCTTTCAAGGATACTGATAATCTTAGTCATAGACTTGGTCAAGATGGTTGACACTATTATGGGAGTTTTTTTGCTCAAATTTTGTATTATTAAACTCCATGTTTTTTTAGGGATTTCAATTTATGTAAGATTAAGTAATTTATTAAAAATTTATAACAATAAAATTTATTACTAGGGGAAGGTATTTGTATTCGACCAACTATGGGAGATTCACCACACTATTTTTGGGTAAGTGGTAATCAATGTACCACCCTAGTTTTTTGGACATGGTCATTTGAATGACATAAAATGGATTAGGATATCCTTGATTGATAAAGACTTTCCCTAAGTGGAAGAACCTAATTTTATGGAATAGGTTAGAAGGTATTCCCTTCATCATGTGGGTCTAAGGTCTACCCAATATCATGTAGTAATTTGTATCTCTATCAATCACATAAAATTCTATCAACATGGTTTTGGGACCCAAAGTGATTGGAAGCACGATGGTCCCTATTGAGGTAAACTTGAGGTTATCATAAACTCACAAAGTCTTCCTAATTATTGAATAATTTTTTTCTCCATAGTAAAGTTTATGAATAAATTAAAATGGGACTATGTTGATAGCCACCCCATCATCAACCATTGCTAATTTTACATAGTTGTTATAGATCCATACTTGTAAATACAAATCTAGATCTTCCTTTTTAGACATTTATGTGTTTGGGGGTATGTTATATAAGTCAAAAAAGTAACCAATGCATCTCAATTTTATCCAAGTGAGAACATATAAAAATCATATGATTTATTTGAGCTTACAATGGAGGTGTGACACTAGCTAGATGGCCTAATCCTAGGGCATTGATTGATGCCAAATGATGGGCATGAGAGTTTTTAAGTAGATATAGGAAAGAGATATGGGAAAATGTCTTTATTAGATAATAAATTAAATCATAATTCTATATGGGTTTATGGTTGTCATTAGTCTCTAAGATGTTTTTTATGTAAGGGGTTATGGGTTGATACTCTCTTGTGTGAGTAACAATGTTTACATCTTCCTTAGTTTCAAGTTCCACAACTCCTATCATGTGGATTTTTATTTGTGTTCCTAATTGGGGAGCCACATCAAAGTTGAATATTCTAGAGGTATATGCCTTAGTGTCATGATTACCAACTGGTGTGGGTTGGTTAGTTTGGCTACCCTATGGCTAATTATGAATGGTGTATTGTTTTTGGTCTAGAAAGGGGTTTTGATAAATTCCCAAGTTAATATTTGGAGGAACTATAAGACCAGTTGATTGAGCTTGAGGGTTTACATTAACAGTCCCTAAGAACATGTCTATAAATGTTTGTCATTATTTCTAAAGGAGTCTTTGAATGAACTTGTTGTATTCCCTATAAGCATGAGTTTCATGTCTAGAAACTCTATGAAAAAGGTAGTAAACATTAGGATCATAGTTATGAGGCCTTTGATGTTAGCCTTACTAACTGAACCCTTGATAGTTGTTGTAATAAAAGCATTGATTTTGATTAGGTTTAGTGTTTTGAAACTATAATTGGTTTTGGTTTTGGTTTTACCATTAGGTGTTATAAGGAGGAGGGTAGTTGAATTTAACCATGTGAAAAACATGTGGATGGTTTTGATCTCTTGTACCCATATTATTATTATTGGCATGGTGATTATTATTCATAGGGTGAGGTGGATTATTGTTAACTATATTTGTCTTGTTATTTTGATCCATGACACCATCTATGGTAGCATTATAGTTCCTATCTATAATCTTAGGACTTTGATTATTACAATTATTTTGGTTAAAGTTTTGATAGCCTCCATCATTCTAGTTTGACACAATTATCTTGTCATTAGTACCATAAGTTATACAAACCCTATTAATGGTTGCTTTGTCAATTATAAGAGTAATTTCAAGTGATTATTTTTAGGATTGATAGGGGAATTTTTTCACATATTCTCTCATATCCTTATTAGGAGAGTGTAAGAAGAGATCACATAGCTCCCTTTGGTCCATGTGTGGCATGTTTGTAGATGAATATAATACTTTTTCCATCTTATAATGAAATGGGTAGCTGATTCATTATGATATTTCTTGATGTGAAAGAACTCTCATGTGTCAATCTTTAGGAGTTTGTTCATATCAAAGTCTTTGACAAACTCAACCATTGGCTAGTGAAAATAAAGAATAGACCCCTCAGGGAGATGATAATACTAATCAATGGAAATTAATTCACGATTTTTTGAAAAAAAATCAAAACCACCCCATCCCAAGATAAGATCTCGTGAACAACAATAGTGTATTCCTTGACATGCACATTAGGTTATCTCTCTGTTGAATTTAGGGAAGTCAAGTAGGGTATGTGTATAATAACTCTTCATATATTATGATTGAGGAGTTATTTCAAGTACTTAGTGTATGTCTCCATGTCATTTAAGTCTATTAAATAGGTGGTGAATAAGATTTAATGTATGTATTTGTATATGGGTTATTCAGGTAACCACTAGGAGTAAAATAAAGTGCTTGGTAAGGTGGTGTGGAGTAGGCCAAATATTAGTTATCTATTAAGTGGATTTAGAGAACATATGATAGTAAGGAGGAAGAGTATTAGACAAAAAAGGGTTGGGTGTTTGTTAGGTAAGAGTATACATTGGTGGAACATAACTTAGAGGTATATAGGGTGGTATATGGTTGGTTTACAAATGGGGAGTATACATGTGTGATACATAACTTAGAGGGATGTAGGGTGGCATATTTTTTACCACTATATTTTTGGGAGGAGTACAAGTGTAGACACTTCATATAGGATTGTGATAAGGGAGTTGGTATTATGGAGGAATGTTAGAAATAGGGGGGTTATGGATGTCATGAGTAAGGATGTCCTTAGTATATTGGTTTGAGGCATAATTCATGAGAGGTGGGTTAGAGAATATAGTGGTGACTGGTAAGTTGCCATTGGAATAAGAATAGGAGAGGAGTGGCCTTGGTTAGGGGAATTGGTGGGCATACCTTTATTTAAAGAGGATTTGTTACTCTATAAATATTTAATGAGACCTACCAAGATTGAGATGAGTTCATTCAATAAAGAAGGAATGGTAGTTCTAGTGACCGATTTGGTAATAACTTTAAGAGGTATGATTTTATGACCACCAATAGATTGAGTCAGGTTAGAGGTCTCTATAGGATTCATTAGTTGTTTTTATTATGTTTTGGTGATGTGTTTGTTATTACAAGAAGGATGCAAAGGGGTTTGTAGTCTACTTAACTTATATTCCAAATTATGGATTTTATCAATGTATCAATCGTATCTTGTTACACTTTGGGAATCTAGGATTTATAAGATAATAGATGGTCATGCTACCATGTAAGTGTTGGTCTCACTTCCACAAGTGAAGGACATATTTTTAGTGTTAGGGTGATCATTGGTAGTTTTTAATGGATCTTTTGGTTTGTGGATCACTACCTTTGATCTAATTTGTGAGTTCAAAGGGTGGTTTTGATATTGGGATTCCACATTTTATGGAGGAGTGTTGTTATTCCAAATATGAAGGGATGTTTCAGCATTAGGGTGAAGACTCCTCCTATAGGTTTTAGAGTCTATAATTTTATTAAATATGTCCTAACTAGAATATTCAAGGAGTATATAATACTCTCAAAATATGAATGAAAAGAAAAGTGGAGAGAATAGAGAAAAGATAGATGTGTAAAAAGATATGCATTTCATGTCAGGTTCAGAACCAAACACATTGAAATCAAACATAATGTTTTTAGATAATTTATAAATGATAAATACTTTGTCATTGTGTATGTGAGAATTCAAGATCAGTTTATTGATATTCTCACCAAAGGATTACATAAGCAAATTTATGGAAGACTTAAGGAGATGATATACATTTCACCTTATTTGCATCAAAGGGGGGAATGTTTAATATGATGCCAATTTGAAAATTTTATTATTAGTGTTATAATTATTTATTTTGTGATTTATTTTTTTAATAATGTTATTTAACTCATTTATGTCTTGATTTAATTGTTTGGCCAATATTGTACACTTGCTAAGAATTTCCTAAAAAATAGCTAGAAGTGTCAGTTAGAGTCCAATTCACTATAGTTAAATAAATGTTTAGTTAACTAAACTCTAAATTTATTTCATTAAAAATTAAATTTTTAGATTTATTTTTTAAAAATTCTATTTTTAGACTTTTACTTGTGTAGTGTGCATGTTTGCTTAACTAATGAATAGGCTTATTACATGATGTTAATTTATTTTCAGTGAGTTAAAATTTTCATATTTAGTCTCTTTTTGGTTTACTTAATGGTTACATAAATTTATTTACTTATTTTTTACTTTTATAATTAACTCACGCTGCAAGATACCTTGTAATAAGCTTATTTTAGCTTTCTTTATTATTAAGAATTGCACACAAAGGAAGTGTGGTGCATTAATTTAAATTGGGAAAACATTTTGCATGTTTAAGATTTGATTTAATTATAGGTATATATTAATTTAGACCATCAAGCATATCTTTTCAATTTTGAGGTTATTTAGTACAATTTTTTATCAACAATTTCACTTATAACATAACTGGTTTGATAGCTAGTAATCATGGGATAAATTGGTTGATACATAAATTAAATTTTAGAGTTAACAAATATTATTTGCACTCCCTCCATACATTAAAAACCTCAAAATATCCCTTAATATGCATGAAAAAATACACATTCAAGAAGTTTTATATATCATACTATTAAAATTCTTCACAAAGAATAATGTCTTTCTTTCAACAGGGCAACAAAAAACTGAAGTGGTTTAGCCCCATATGATCTTTGATAATTCCATACACACTTTGATACCAAATGAAATATTTTATTAGAGTTTTAAAAAATAGCACTTAATGAAATTCCTTGTTAATTATTCAATAATATTAATTACATATGTAAAGGGGCATGATCTCCTATTGACAAGGAATTTACCATATACAAATCCCTATTAAAAATATTCTTAACTTTATCTCTATGAGTTGTTTCAACAACCTAATACACACACACTCATACACAAATAATATTATGCACTAATTATTTGAAATATCCAATATAACAACCCTGTTTCCCTCAGTAGGTTAGGATATAAACAAGGTCATAACAATAGATCATGTGTATACTTGGAATGGTGGGTAATGAATTAGAGTAACCCTAGAGATATAAGAGGTTAATCTACACTCAAATTCAAAATAAAGGGTTCCAAATCCTAAGCCAATAATGTGGGATATAACACTCACTATGGCTAAATATATATGGGGGATTGCAATAATGATTATAAAGGGGTTTATCAAGGATATAATAAGGATATTGCATACAAAGAATTGATGAACAAGGGTAACCTAGATCCAAAATATCTAAAATTACTAAAATAATAATAAGATAATTGGTTAAATGGTCAACCAATAGGTGTTTTATGCAAATTAAGGTTATAAATGGAAAGATTAAATAACCCTATTTCTATACTTGATTATTCAATAGAAAGAGGAGCATAAAAAAGGATAAAAAACAAGTCTGTAATAATAATGAGAAAAGCAATATCAAATCTACTAGGGACTAGGACTACCTGATTATGTCTTAAATGGATGTGGGACCTTTAAATTTTGTAATTAATCATTAAAAAATCATTGTGCTTAAAGAACTAGGACAATAAAAATATTTTATTTATCCCCAAAACCAAGGTTAAATAAAATTTAATGAGATTAATCCATGTAACATTTTCCTTAAAACTCAAGTTGGGTACTAGGAATCCTTGATTATGTATCATGATGCATATGCTATCTACTAACATATACACATAAACATATGCTAGCTTCATTTGTGATATGCTTTTTTCATAAGCCTAATTTATTCACAAGATGATTCAAATTGTTTGCTTATTATATGTGGCCATTGGCGTTGTGTATGTTCAAAATACACCCTCTTCACATTTTTAAAACAACTACTTGAACACAAATACACTTGAAATAAAGGAAATAAATTAGGTATAGAAATATTTAACTTTGGATGGATTTGTTGGCACCTTAATAATACCCTTTGGATCTAGTGGTACTTTACAATAAATGTTTTAGGTTTAGGACCTCAAATGGAAATAAAATGATCTATATATCCTTAGTTTAGGACTCCAACGACTAGGATACCTCCCCAACATGACTCCTTCTATTAAGCTTTAAATAACATAAACAAGACTAGACCTCCAAGATAAGACTCTAAACTTATAACCCCTTATTTACTACTTAACATGATAAATATGAGCTCAAGTAAAGTAGATGAGTGTGTTATATGGTTTATGAATGAAATAAGACCCTTATAAAAACAACTCCAATACCCTAAACTAACCCTAAACTCTAAGTCAATGATATCAGCTAGGATAATATAGTATATTTGATAGAGGGAAAAATCATAAATGTATCAACCAAGATGATAAAATATAGGGAGAGACTGTAAACACTTAGATTTAATCATTAAATGTTTGACAGTGTTTAACCTCAACATCCTTACCTTGTTTTGCTTATTCACCTTTCCATTAACTTGAAACCTCTATAAAATCCTTCATTATTATTTTTATTATCTTAAAACTACTTAAAACATAATTCAAACATCTACATTCTAATTATATATTATAATCATCCAAGTTCTAGTAGTCTCTAGCCTCCCAGGGTAATACCATACTAGATCGTACAGGATTGGAGCCCAACCTTATCCAATAGTGTGACCTTATTTCCCACACTCCAACAATAACTCTTCAAATTTGAGATGTTTCATTTCAACCATCTCATGCTTTTAGAAAAGTTTTTAAACATAAATATTTCAAATCTACCACTATATAAGCATATCAAGGTCATTCAAGACACATCTATCAATCCCATAGAAGTTCTACTACACATTAAAAAAAAGGGCACTAATATTTCCAATTCAAGTTCTAATTTATTCTAGTAGTCATAGGCTAAGTTTGAAGCTATTTTATTATAGATCAATGGAATTCATTTTCAAGCATTCAATTCAATTTACCAATTGCATCCATAGAGGAAAAATATCAAGATTCACACACACTTTAGAAGGGATAACTACATCATCCTGAGGCCATTTTGAGCTATGTAAGAAGAATTTAGATTACATAGGATTTTAGAGTATAACTCAAGCATTCCTCTTTCCTAATTCCCCCCTTTGCATTTAATCTCTATCTAGTTTATGCATAAGAACTAGGTTTTGAGATTATAGGGGCATACACACATCACATTAACACCCACAAGCAATCAACAATTCATCTCTAACAACCAAAATTATTAAGATAGAAAAATAAATCACATAGTCAATCTAGACACAACCGTAGTCAACAAATAAAGTCACAATGTGCCCTTATCTACCTTAATATGGCCCTATCTCACTACATCATAGAGTTTTTTTTATTTTTAATGTGACACAACCCAAAGATCCTCCCAATCAGATCTATATCAATGATATGCCTTCACAATCAACACAAATTAAATTTGAGCTAGGATTAAATATCTAATTGAAATCTATATCTCATTTCAATTTCTATATTTTACTATATTTTATATTTATAATATATATATTCTATAATATAAATTAGCATTTCAATATTTTAGTGTTTATAGCTATAGACACCTAAATTTTATCATTTAGTGTCAAAATTCACTTTGACACACTAACCCTTCCTCTTCCGTAAGTTGAATTCAAATTAACATTGTTACCCTCTAAAATTTGAATAATTGATTATTTATTAATTAATCAATTATGCACACCTTTTATTCCAAAATTATTTAATAAATATAGATATTCCACCTCATCTAAACATCCTCCACATTTATCTCAACCATGTGTTGACTCATCCAACCACCTTTCTCAACTTACTCAACCACTTTTTAAGTCACTTTAGAACATTTCAACCTCTTTGACCTATTATTGATGACTCACTCAACCAACTCCCCTTTCCTCTAAACCTGTAGAATTGGTCATCATCCTCATAGATGAGGACTAATTTTCTACCATTGATTATTTGAATAATTTAAAATATTCAAATAATCCTCCACCATTCAATCAACCTTTCATAAACCTATAAATAGACATACAAGTCATCACTTTCAATCATCCTCACTTATGCTAACAAAGCGATATCAAATTCTCAAGTGAATCAAAATGAATCCAAGTTACAAAAATCCCTTTGCATACCCAAATGCTACCCAATTCCATTTTGCATTGGAGAAAGATTGAGAAACCACATTTTAAGAACAAGTCACTTTAAATCACAATGGTTGAGGCTCACGATACTTTAGTTGTGTAAGTTTGTGATTTTGTTTCCTTATATTTTTTGCTCTATCCTAAATTTTATTTGAAGTTATATTATGTTTCATTTGTAATTGATTTATTAGCTTAGTTGTATTCTATATTTATCTTCACGTACTTTGGCATGCCTGGTGGGACCTTCCCTTATCTTTTATGTATCATAAGCATCATAAGTGCATTTAAGAGCTCAATTAAATTGGTTCTTGTAGTTTTTAGTGTATATATTCATTTAATATTGATATTGGAAGTTTTTGTTTGTAGTTGTAGGTAATTTTTTGACATTTTCAGGTTAGTTATGTGTATTCTTATGTAACAACAAAATCAAAAACTTTATCAATGAATTATAATAACTAATAGTTAAATCATTTTTTCTATTGTTCTTTGGTCTATTTTGGTAGTTTTCATTATTTAATAGTTTTCTATCTTAGTTTAGCATTTTCCCATATTTTTAGTTTTTTATTTTGTTATTTTTCTGAGAAATTTTGAAATCGTAGGTTTCATCAATGAAATCAAGAACTAAACTATGAAATCATTATTCTATTATTTTTGTTCAGATTTGGTAGATTTTCTTCTTGAAAATAGTTTTATGTCACATTTATGGCCTGTTCTAAATTTTTTGTTCATCTATTTTATCTTGTTTCTATTTAATTGTGAAATCAAAGAACATAGCAGCAAAATTATAAAGCCTAGCAACAAATTTATTTTATGTGCTTGTTTGACACTTTTCTATTTTTTCTAATTTTTTGTCTAGTATTTTCTAACCAATATAAAAATTAAAGATATCATCAACAAAATAGTTTAACTTTATATAAAAAATATTTTTTAAGCACTTTCTATTGTTGTTTTCTTATTTTTCCACTTTCTAGAGCTTTGTGTGATTGTTTCCCTCTGTAAGCAACTCCCTATTCTAGATTTATTGCTTGCATTATCTATTGTTTTGTGTTTTTCCTCTAAATCAGTCAGTTATTCAGTGAAATAACTTGCATTTGTAGTGAAATTATCCACTTCTATAGTGAAATCATTCACATCTATAGTGAAATTGTGGAATACATCAACAAAATTAGGAATAACTTCAGCAAAAGTAGAGGTTTTATCAACGAAATCAATAATAAGTTTAGTGGAATCATTAATTAATAGTGAAATCATTCTTTTAACTTTTTATTTTAATTTTATTCCTATTTTTTAAGTTTTTTATACTATTTAACAATTTCATAGTTTGTTGTGTGCCCGTGTAACAATGAAATCATTCAAGATACTTATTTTTTTATGTTTTTTGCTAAGTCTTTGTAGGTTGCCTTGATTTATAGTCAATTAAAAAAACTTCTAATAATTTGTTTTTAGGTTGCAAGTCAAATAAAAACTTATAAAAATCTAAATAATTCAATTTTCACATGATTTCAATGTTTTTAATTCTTGTTTAAGTTTTTATAACATACATTTTCAAAGTTTAAATTTTTCATTTTCTTTAGTAATTAGTAATCATTTGGTTTTTTGGAGTTAATTGGTCTTTATTTTCAACATTTATGTGTTTTGATTATGTTGTGTATGCTCTTCTCTTAGTGTCACATTGGTGGTGATACTTGAGAATTAGAATAATACTTGTAAGTCTTTGTTACTCAAGATGGTACTTTAATGTATGTTATTCTCTAGGCATCACATTGGTGATGATACCTAAGAATCAGAGGTAAGTGTTGGCCATTTTTTTTTTTTTTTTTCTTAGGGGCTCTATCAACCATGGATTTCATCACCACACAGTAGGCCAAACCCTGTGTAATGGTGAGGTATAAAAATTAAATTATAGTTATCACTTTTAGCTAAGTGGTTGTGTGTTTTAAGCAAGCCATGAAGTGGAGGGTTTCCACACTCCAATACCCAAGCCTTAGAAAACATGACTCAAAGTTTAGTTTTTTTTTATGTCAACTTATTGAAACTCTAATGGTTATGTTAGACACATTAGAACAAGACCTATCTATGTGCACCTATCAAACTAAATTATTCCATGATTTTAGGACTCATTGTACTGAAAGGTATAGAGGAATCCCCTAGCTAAACTTGTTTATACCTTAAACCTAGGAAATCAATTCTTAGCATTTAACATGTAGTGTATTGGTTAGTGGTTAGCACCAAGAAGCTAATTTACACACACCTTTGAAATTGGGCTTAGTGGGCCATGAGAATGATAGTATCCTCCATGGTTAGTGCCTTAAAATATTAGGTTGTAGCTAAATTAATAGATAAGTGACATGGAAATCATATGGGTCACTCAAGTCCCTTTACCTTGATGTTTTCCCTTTTTGTGCAATTGCACGTGTTTAGAATAGATATTATTTATTTATTTCCTTGTGTTTTACCACATGATAAAAATGCTTTGAGTTATAAAAAAAAGTAACTTTTGATTATTGAAACAAGCGATAATCTTTAAAGCTCTTAAAATTCAAAATCAAAAAGCTCAATCAAAAACTCAAACAGAATCTTATTGTCAATCAAACTTTTAGTCACTTTTGTCTTCTTTAGATTCTAATATCAAGTCCTCATTTTTTTCTTAAGACAAGTCTTTCCTATATTAATGTTTCCTATCATAAGGCACATGGCTATGCTTAACAATACTAGGGTGAAGGATGATCCTTTTAGCAATGATCCCTCCAAATTTAGAAGCCAACACAACCAAAGTCATCATGTTGAAATACATGAAATCCATGACCATGAAGGAGGAAGAGCATACCAAGATTATATTAGTGTAGGTTTTTATTTTTCCCTATTTATTAATTAGGGAAATTGTATTTCTTGTGCATACATGGAGTTTTCCTACATTTGTGGGATATGCTAGCTTATGTGGAGGTGTGTGTCATAGATGTGTCATAGGTGTCATAAGAATGTCATAAGTAACTCTCTTCATGGGAGTTACGTCTCTATTCTTAGCACCTTGTCACCATCTTTCATGGAGGAGTTACATTCTATTCTTGGGGTGCCTTGTCCACCTTTTGTGGAGGAGTTACTTACGTACTCTCTTATTTGTATTCATCACTTTGGCCATCTCATGTTCATTCAGATTTGGTTTTCTCCATTTTGTCTTGTGTAATTTATCTTCTAGTGTATTTTCAAATTGTTTTAGCATCTATGTGGTGTGCACTTGTTCATCTTGTGTGATCACATCTTCATTGCACTCACGTTATTCGGATTCTGGCAACAACTCCGATATGGTATTAGAGCTTTTCTGAGAATCTTGTGTGTGATTATGCTTTTAGCTTATTTTTGAAATCAAGAGGAGTGGAGTTCATTTTTTATTTTTAGATTTGATCAAAAATTATATATATATATATATATATATATATATATATATATATATATATATTCTGAGTAGTTTCTTTGGAAATCCTTGTCTTTTGGGTGTCTTTGCTGGTTCAGCAGTTAGCTTGGGTGCCATTGTTGAGCACTCAGCGCAGAGGGATGAGCAACACTCATCTGGTTCAACATACCTTCTGATCAGCAGTCAACTTTGCACACCAAGCAGCAGCAAGGTGCCTTCAGCAGGCCGTACGACGTCTTTTTTTGACTGGTTTTCTGTCTGCAAGTTTGCCAACTTTTGCAACGCCTCCTTCAGGTGTCCACGCCAACTTTCAGCAGCTGCAACCTTCCAGCTAGGCACCTTAGGCTGTACGACAGGTTTGCTGTCTTTTTTTTTGTTGTTTTTTGTAAAAAAAATCAGATTTGCGCCCTCTTTTTTGGGACACCACTTCCTGTTGTGTCTGTTGTTATCCTTCCAGCTTATGTGCCTATTTTTTGAGCTTCAATTCTGCCACACATCAGGCCGTACAATTTCAACAGGGTTGCATTTAGTTTTTTTGTCTTTTCTAAGTCAAAATTTTGGACTGTGCATTTTTGGACGCCCCTTCCTACTTGGCATCCTATTTGGCACCTCTTGCACACGTGGCATCCTTCAAAACTATCTTTGCTTAATTATTTTCAGTCAAAATTGATATGTTAAAACAAAAATCAATCAATTTGACTGAGTATTAAAGTTTTTAGACAATTTTGTATTTTTGGGGATTTTCAATTAAAACTTGTATCTTCGATCTACGAAGACAAAGGATGAGGCCCGGGTTGGCAGGAGGCCAATTCCCCCTCACAAAGACCTCATTTGGATTCCTCATTCCATACCGAATCCAACAAGTGGTTGGAAGGCCACTTTCTCTCCCCATAACAGGTATTTTTTTAATGTTTTAGTGCTTTTTTTTGCAAAAACACTAGTTTACGGGTAAATTGTAACTTTAATATCTTGCAAATGGTAGCTCAGTTTTGGGTGTCATTTTTTGCAAATATGCTTGTAATTCAATTATCCATAGCATAGACTTGTTATTTTTTAAAAATGCACTAATTTATAAAGTGCCAAAATTTAGGTCTCCCAAGACGCATTTTTCGCTGAATCTGACGTCTTGTTTGCTTTAGTCTTGCACTGATTGCTCTAAGACGCATTTTTGGCTGATTCCAACATCTTTTGAGCATGCACTTGCATATTTGGGGGGGGCCTCAATATTTTGGGGGGGTGTGATTGCTTTTCACAACTTGCTTTCATTCTCCTTTCTGCATACATTCATAACTTGCAATCAACACAACTTCACCTAATTTTAGTTAAAAAATAGATTCTTTTCAACTTAAACCCCTAACACCCTTCAACTATCATGAATAGAAAGTGAAAATGTCAATCATTCTTAGAAGCAAAGGGTTGTATAGGGTCACCATAGGTACAGAAGTAGAACCCAACACAAATGCTGAAAAGGTTAAGTGGTACAACCGTAGTGATGAAGCCTTTGGATTACTGAGCTTGTTTGTGTCTCCAAAACTTTTCTTCCACTTAGAATCCTCCCAAACTCCTAATGACATATGGGACACCTTAGAAAAGTTGTTTGGGAAGCTTGATGAGATGAGAGGTCATGAACTCGAAAACGAACTCATAAGTCTAAGTCCTAGTAACTTTGACACCCTACAGGACTTCTTCACTAAGTTTAAGGCCCTTAGATTGCAATTAAAAGAATGTGAGATAGAGAAAAAATATGATCAACTTATTTCCTCTATTCTGGCAAAGTTATGTCCAAGTTATTCAATCTTTGTCTCCACTTTCCATGCCATAAAAAGTGCCCTTGGCACATGGAAAATGCCTTCTTTAGATTCATTCATTGCCAACTTGACTAGGGAGCAAGATAAGCTAATTCAGATGGGCACAATGAAGTCTACTCAACCCCAAGCCTTGATAGCTGGAAATGGTAAGGATAAGACTTCAACAAAGGAGAAGAAGAAAAAGAACAAGGACCTGGAGAAGAAGAAAGAAAACACCAATCCTACCAAAAACAACACTGAGACTTCATCTTCCAATGCTAAACCAAAGAAGGAGAAGGTTAAGTGTGCCTATTGTAAAAGGACAGGGCATGATGAACACAAATGCATGAAGAAACAAATAGATCACCTAACTCATCTTCAAGAGAAGAACAATATAGGTGTTCCTGAGTCCATCAAGCAGAATTCATCTACCCAAGATTCTACTAAGGCAAAAGGCAAGGGTAAGGAGAAAGAAAAGGGCAAGGCCCTTGTAGCAACCACAGCTTCTACATCATCATGGGTCATTGATTCGAGTGCTTTTCACCACATGGGTTCTTCACTAGTTGAGTTTTCATCTTTAGAGCCTTATAGCATGACTTTAATTAGTTTGGGTGATGACACATCAGTTTTTGTTGCAAGGAGAGGGTTAGTTGAAATGAAAAGATGAACATTCAACAATGTTCTAAGTATTCCTTCTCTTTCAACCAATCTCTTATCAGTGTACCAAATCACTCACATTGGTCGGGGCATGAGAATTGAGTTTTCACCAGATTCAGTGGTTATCAGGGAGTTGCATAGTGATACTACAGTGGCAGTGGGTAGGGCAGATCACCAAGCCAAGTTATACACCTTCTCACATTTTGCATCATATTCTTCTCCTACAACATTGTTGACTCATTCAGATGGAGTTAGCAAATTGTGGCATGAGCGGTTTGGCCACCTTAACTACCATTATCTTGAGCAACTTTGCAAACATGACATGGTCATTGGCTTGCCTTGTGTCCAATTCTCAAAAGGACTTTGCGAGGGGTGCTCCTTTGGGAAGCATCCCGAAGAAAAATTTGACAAAGGCAAAGCTTGGAGGGCTTCACAACCTTTGGAGTTAGTCCACAGTGATGTATTGGGACCCTTTCCCAAACCATCTTTCACAAGGGCCAAGTACATCCTCACTTTCATTGATGATTTCTCTAAGTACACTTGGATATATTTTCTCAAACAAAAGTCTGAAGTGTTTGAAAAAAATTTAGACTTCAAGGCTCTTGTTGAGGAACAAAGTGAGAAATCCATCAAGGTTCTTCAAACTGATAATGGAGGGGAGTATGTCAGCATTAGGTTTGAGCAGTTTTGCACCATAGAGGGGATTGATTTGCAGCGCACAGTCACCTACAGTCCTTCACAGTTTGAGGTTGCAGAACGTAAGAATAAGTTCTTGAAAGAGATGGCTAGCTGTATGATTCACTCCAAATCCTTAGCACCATAGTACTGGGCTGAAGCTATCAATTTTGCTTGCTACATTTAGAACAGGGTTCCTCACAAAGCTTTGAAAGGGATAACACCCTTTGAAGCTTGGCATATAAGGAAACCTGATGTTGAGCACCTCAAAGTTTTTGGATCCCCAGCCATGGCCCACATTCTGAAGAAGAAACACAAACCTATGGAACATCAGTCCAAGCCTTGCATCTTTGTAGGATATTTAGATGGTATTAAGGGATATCACCTTCTAGATCCAGTCACACATGAGTTGTTCATCAAGAGAAGTGTCCATTTTCAAGAGAGTTCTAGAGACTCAACACTTGACACTTCTTCTCCCTCATCAGATCTACTTCTTCATGATGATTCCTCATCAGATTCAGATCAGCCACATTAGGTTCTTGAGCCAGAGTCATCTTCTTCTTCTGTGAGTTCAGACAGCGAGGATAGTGATGCAGAGTCATCCACTTTTAGTCAGTCAAAGGATGAGGAGTTAGCACCTGACTTGCCCACTTTTGGGAAACTTTGGGCCAGACAGACACTTGAGAGTGTTGGCACTTGGGCAAGAGATTCTGCAGATGATAGACATACTAGGGGGATTTTCAGAGAGATCCACATGCCTTCTTTGCTATAATTTCAGATCCACAGACTTTTCGAGAGGCATCGGGGGTACCTGAGTGGGATAGTGCTATGGAGGAAGAATATTCTTCCTAAATCAAAAATCACACTTGGGATTTGACTTCACTTCCTAAGGGAAGAAAGATGGTTCGATGTAGGTGGATATATCAGACCAAGTTTGCAGCAGATGGGTCGGTTGATAAGTATAAGGCGCAATTGGTTGCCAAAGGTTTCTCACAGGTGGCAGGCATTGACTACTCAGAGACCTTTGCACCCATTTCAAAGATGACTTCTATCTGACTCACCTTGGCTATTGCTGCATCACATAGTTAAGATGTGCATCAAATGGATGTGAAGAGTGCCTTTCTTCACGGAGACCTAGAGGAGGAGATCTACATGGAGCAGCCACCAAGATTTGTTCAAGATTCTTTCTTAGTATGCAGACTTAGGAAATCTATCTATGGCCTCAAACAGGGCCCTCGGGCTTGGTATGCCAAGATGGATTCCTTCCTTCTCATAGCAGGTTTCACTAGGTGTCATTTTGATCCTAATGTCTACTTCTTGTGGCAGGATGATTCGCTTCTGATTTTGGTTCTATATGTTGATGACCTTTTGATTACTGGGAGTTCTTCATTGGCTATTGCAGCGGTGAAGGCATCTCTTCAAGATAGATTTGACATGATAGACTTGGGTTTATTACACTACTTTCTTGGCATCAAGATCTCATAGTCAAATTTAGGGGTTTCTCTTACACAGCCTAAGTATGCTCTTGACTTATTGGCTCAGTTTCACATGGCTGATTGCAAGCCATCTCTGACTCCCTTTCTATCAGGAGTCAAGCTTGAGGCTGATTGTTCTTCACCATTGGTTGATGCCACTCGGTATTGACAACTTGTTGGTAGTCTCATTTACTTGAATCACATCAGGCCCAACATATCATATACAGTGGGACTTGTCTCCAGATTCATGTAGGAACCCCATGAGCTGCATTGGAAAGTAGCTAAAAGGATCTTGCATTACATACAGGGTTCACATAGATACGAGATTCATTACATATTTGGCATAGAGGTTGACTTAGTTGGATATACAGATTTAGATTTGACTGGCGATTCACAGACTCGCAAGTCTACTTCTGGTTACAGTTTCTCTCTAGGTTTTGGTCTTATCAGTTGGTCTAGCAAGAAGCAAAATGCTATTGCTATATCATCCACAGAGGTAGAGTACAAGGGAGTTATTAATGCAGCTACTGAGGATATTTGGCTTCAGGGGATTCTTTCTATTTTTGGCATTCCTATCAGATAGCCCACCATCATTTATTGTGATAATCAGAGTACCATTCAAATTTACAAGAATCTAGTTCAGCACCAGCGGACCAAGCACATAGAGATTCACATACATTTCATTCGGGAGTTTATTCATAGTCAGGTCATTGACTTGATATTTTGCCAGTCTTCGGAGTAGGTTGCAGACATCTTCACCAAACCTTTCAATGAGAGTAAGTTCATTCATCTATGAGCTCTTCTTGGGGTGCGGTCCACATTTGCAGTAGCATCATCTTTAGGGGGGCCTTCTAGCCTCTTCTCTTTTTTATGTCTCTCTTTTGGGGGGAGTTTTTTCCTACGAGTTTTCTCCTTTTCTCTATCTTATGGGAGATTGCATTTGTACATGGGTACCTCATTAGGCCTAATTTTCGGGACCCATTTTCTATTTCCACACTGTCCACCTAAGCTACGCTTATGGGGGGTATTAGTGTAGGTTTTTATTTTTCCCTATTTATTAATTAGGGAAATTGTATTTCTTGTGCATACACGGAGTTTTCCTACATTTGTGGGATAGGCTAGCTTATGTGGAGGTGTGTGTCATAGATGTGTCATAGGTGTCATAAGAATGTCATAAGTAACTCCCTTGATGGGAGTTACGTCTCTATTCTTAGCACTTTGTCACAACCTTTCATGGAGGAGTTACATTCTATTCTTGGGGTGCCTTGTCCACCTTTTGTGGAGGAGTTACTTACGTACTCTCCTATTTGTATTCCTCACTTTGGCCATCTCATGCTAATTCAGATTTGGTTTTCTCCATTTTGTCTTATGCATTTTTTCTTGTGTATTTTCAAATTGCTTTAGCATCTATGTGGTGTGTATTTGTTCATCTTATGTGATCATGTCTTCATTACACTCGTGTTATCCAGATTCTGGCAACAACTCTGATAGATTAGTGTATCCCCAAGGCCATTTTTCCTCATTTGTTTAAACAATACATCATGATAAATAAAAATGAAGATTTGCTTCAATATTTGAGCTTAGGGGCAAAATTTCCACTCAATTCTGATGTCCAAAATCTATAATATTTGATTGTTAAGAAATCATATTTGTCACCCATTCATAACCCATCCATATCACAAAGCTATTTATAAAGTAGTTGATGAGCTCATAATATAGCTCATTCTGACACAAGAACTCTTTTGAATCATCTCAAATAGGATACTATCTTATAAAAATCATAGGATGTTAAGTAACTGTTATATGGAAAATAGGTATTTGTTTTGTTTATGATTAACCAAAGACTAAACCTGCACTTTGCCATTAATGTCTAACACAATTGCATGTTTTAGTGATTTTTTTATTTAAGGGAATGCTCAAATATAGGTGTCTCCAGCAGCATATAAAGGAAGTTAGATTTTGATTATCATTTGATAAAGTTTCAGACTCACAGGGAATGTCATTCCTTGGAAAGAACAAATCTACGGACTCCACAGGCTCAAAACTATGGACTCTGTAAGCTCAAATCTATGGACTCCGTAGGCTCAAATCTATGGACTCCGCAGGCTCAAATCTACGAACTCCATAAGCTGAAATCTACGGACTCGATAGACTGGTACAAACTATACAGGTCACTTCTTTCTACTTTGCAGGGTCAACTCTAAGGACTCAATGGAAACAAGGAGTTGAATGAGCTAGCTGGCAACTAAATAAAAGGAGAAGAATCATTCTAGTTGGTGTTTTCCAAGAAGATCGACTGTTTGCTATTTTGAACGATTTGTTCATATTATTTTAAGACATCTAGATTCTAGTTCTATTATAAATTAATACTCCTATTTTCTTGTATAATTAGATTTCTAGGAAATCCAATCTTCTATATTCAGATGATCAGATTAACTAAGAATCCTTATTTTACTGCATATCTATTCTAAGTTATTTATATCGACATATAATGAAGAACATGTTACATTCAAGCATATAATAGATAATAGAGAATACAGAAGACAGTTTTAAGAAGGTGTGTTATAGAATACAGTCTAGCTGCAATTATTTGTATGAATTATTATTAAGGTTGATTAAATTTCATTCCTGAATCTGAGAGGAGCAAGGGCCCACTCTGCTCAGACTCAAGAATTGCTACATGTATTTAGGTAATCTTATGTTAATTCTAGAATTTAAGTTAATTAAATATTTTGGTAATAATTGAATTTCTTTAATATAATTAGATTCAAAAAGCATAAAGTATTCCTTTATTCAAACCATTTCCTTTCCAAGAAGTGTGTATTTCTTTTCCAGCAAGTGTGTATTTCTTTTCTAGCAAGTGTGTATTTCCTTTCCATCAAGTGTGTATTTCCTTTCCAGCAAGTGTGTATTTCTTTTCTAGCAAGTGTGTTATTTCTTTTTTTATCAAAGTGTGTCATTTTCTTTTCAATAAATGAGTGGCTTGTCAAGTTCTTTTGTTTATTTCCATCAAGAGTAAATTCATTAGTTCTAGGAACATTTCTAGATAAGGATAGATTAGAACCAGCACAACACCCCCACATAGTATACATCTAGATCTATTATCCTAAGCCTTACTGCAAATAGCTTCAGACACTAGCCCTGGTTGATAAGACATCAATCTGAGTATTGATTAAATGAGAGTTATAATGATAGCTCATCATTTTTGGCACCATTGTCAGGGATCACGGTGTTAGTAAGGTAACCATTATTGGTCTAGAGCAAAAGAAATATATATATATATATATATATATATATATATATATATGTATGTATATATATATATAACCTACAAAAATTCCAAAAATATTCAAGTTGATGAACCATCCCAGAGATTCTAAAGGATGATTCATTCCAAAACCTCCATTAGAACCACAGGTTGACACTCCTTCAACATCTTCATGTAGTAAATCAAAAAACATAAGTGAAATTCATCTACAGGGATCTCCAGAAATAAGGATAGAAACCAGGATACTACCACAATTGGACAAATTCCTAAAGATCAATCTCTCATAGGAAGACATCACTTAGGAATTGCGAAAGATTTGGAAGAAGCATTTCAAAGATACATAGCTGAGGAAGATTTTGAAAACCTTGAACAACCCACAATCAATACTACAAACATGGAGTGGGAAGATAACCCTGGTTTTGAAACTTCATCTGAAGAAGAGAATATGGCTCTTCAACAAAATCTACCAAATCCACAACTGACACAGGGAAGGACTTTCTCTTTTCCTATTGTTACAAATCCTACTGATCAGACCCCCATGAAAAATATTTCACCTACAAATTTGCCAAATTTTTGGGGGAGATCTACTGAAGATCCTGATCAATTTTTGTTTGAGTTTAAAGTGTTGTGTCAAACTTATGACTATACCACAGATAGCCAAAAATTAAAATTGTTTCCATCTACACTTAAAGATTCAGCCATGAGATGGTTTATGGGATTACCTGGTAATTCCATTAGAACATGGGATGACATGGAAACAAAATTCTTAAACAAATACCAAGATTACTGTAGGGTTCGAGAGAGAAAGGAAGACTTATTCAAAATTAAATAGAATGAAGATGAATCTTTAGAGGATTATTTGGATAGGTTCATATTCACTCATAAAAGAAGTAGTTATCCACTCACTGAAGAAGTCCAGAAATTGGTTTTTTTAAAGGGATTAGATGAAGACACTAGGGATGCTTTAAACCTGATGGGAGGAGGAGACATAAATAAACTAACTTTTGATCAGATTTTTGAGCTGTGTACCAACTATTCTCAAACAAAACCTGGAATTAGGAGAAGGCAAGTTGGGAAATCTAATGAAGTTGGAAAACTAATGGAAGAATTTGCAAATCTAAAGATGGATATTCTGGTAACATTAAATAATAATTTAGATGGCCTTTAAGCCAGGGCTAATGCAATAGAACCATTAGAAATTTACTGTCCTAAGTGTAGACAAAAACATGCACTTAGATATTGTCCCTTAGACAAAACCAATGTTTCATCAAGTGGGATCTGTGATACCACAGATCATGATACTAAAAATTGTTCATTATTGCCTACTTTGAAGAATCAAATGAAAACACAGAGCCAATCTATTGACATAATAAATTATATACAGAGACAAAACTTTGTCCCACAAAACTAGGCACAAGGACAATTCAATGCAAGAAACCAAGTTAACCCATGGATGGCACCATGGAATGTTCTAGTCCTTCCACCCTTTTGGAATCAACCTCAAATTCAACCAATCCAAAACCCATGGGGGTGATAAGAGTGGACACCAACATCTCCTTGGATGATGCCACCATCACAACAACAATGGGCACCACAATTATAGTGGATGCCACAACAATATCAGCCATGGAATCAACAATGGAACCCACAATGGGGTCCACAACAACAATTTTCCCAACCAAGGAAACCACCCCAACAACAAACCATTATGCCACCTCCAGTCATTCAGCAACAAGGGCAAGTAAACCAACCTCCAATGCCTACTTAGCCAATAGCAAATCCAAAAAACAAACAACCAGCACCTATTTATGTCAATGAACTGGAGGAAACAATAACTGTTGGAGCTATTGAGTGTTCTGATATACACTTAAGGTCGGGCAAAACTATACAAAACCCTCCAGTCATCATTTCTGAGATACCAAATGATAATGAAAAAACAAAGTTATCTCAGCCAAGTACTCAAAAAATTGAAAGCAAGATGAGTCCTGAAGAAAGGAAAGAAAACACTACTATACTAGTAGTTCCTTTTCCTGAAAGGTTAAAAGAAATCAATATTCAATCAGACTCAAAATTGGTCCATGAATTGTAGAAGATCAATATTGAGGTACCCCTATTACAAGCTATTAGGGATATACCTGAATTGAACAAGATCATTAAGAATCTTTGTATTAAAACACCTAGAAGGAAACCTAAGTATCCAAAAACCATCTATGTAGATGGCAAGGTCATTGACCTATTGGTAGGGAAACTATTAGTTTTGAGGTATGCAGATCTAGGAAGCCCAGTCATTACAGTCACAATTGGAGGGAAATAAATTCCCAACGTCCTGATGGATCTGGGAGTAGTAATTAACATCATGACAACTGATACCCTTCAGACATTGTCTCTGATTAGAATGCAACCCACAACTACCATTTTAAAAATGGTAGATCAATCAGTAACCAAACCCGAAGGGATAATAGAAAATGTGGAAGTGTTAATAGAATCTTGGAAATATCTAGTCGACTTCATGGTACTACAACCTAAAAAAAAAACTTGGGATATCCCATCATCTTAGGTAGACCATGGTTAGCTACTATGGTATCTTTCATAGATTGTAGATCAGGAGATATGACCATCCCCAATGGTTTAAATTCTAAGTGTATCTCTTTGTATCCTCCTGAAAAACCATCAATTAATCATATACAAGAATTGTGGGTGGATGAATCAGATAACACACTAAACAATGTGCCATCTTTCACCATGATCACTATGAAAAAGCACTTGGAAGAACTAAATGAAATCATATATCTAGAATCTACAGACTCTACCAGGCTAGAATCTACAGACTCTACCAAGCCAGAATCTACAGACTCTACCAGGGCCACATCTAAGAATGTTTGCAGTATATATTCTGTTGAAAACTATGGAGCTTCCACTTCACATTCTACTGATACCTCCTCATTTCATGACCATAGAATGATTGAGGAAAGTGTGAAAGAACTAGTTGAACAATAAAAAACACACTTCTTAGACATGCTCCATTGTTCTTTAGCATGAGTAATCCCTCCTGGAGAATAATTTGTTGATAACATTGCCATGTTCCATAAATTACTTCCTCATTCGTGTCTTCTAAACTCATTAATGAGTGAATTCAAACAAATTGAATCTAGTCATCCAGACACTAAACAAATCATGATACTACTCGAGAAGATTCTAAACATCAATAGCTGGTTGACAAATGAGGAAGAAGAACAACTTTTTGAAGTACTAGAAAGACATACCAAAGCTTTTGCGTGGGATTATGTTGACATGAAAGGGATTCATCCTAGCATCTGCACTCATCACATTTTTATAGAATCTATCAAACTAGTAAGTCAACCGCAAAGGAGGATAAACCCAACATTAAGTGAGATAGTTAAAATAGAGATCCAAAAATTGTTAGAGGTTGGATTCATCTACCCCATCTCAGACAATCAATGGGTTTCACCTCTGGTTATTATACCAAATAAAAATGGGAAGTTAAGGGTATGTGTAGATTATAGGGAACTAAACAAAGCTACATTAAAGGACTATTTCCCTTTACCCTTCATTGATCAAGTACTTGATAATCTATCAAGAAAAAAATACTTTTCCTTCCTAGATGGGTTTAGTGGATACAATCAGATAACAGTAGCAGCTGAAGACCAGGATAAAACTACATTTACATGCCCCTGGGGAACTTTTGCTTACTAAGTACTTCCATTTGGACTCTGTAATGCCCCAGCTACTTTCCAAAGAGCAGTTTTATAAATATTCTCTGACTTTACACATGATTGTGTTGAGGTATATATGGATGATTTCATTATTCATGGTGAAACATATGAAGAAGCTCTTACCAATTTGGAGAAGGTACTAATCAGATGTGAGGAACATCAGTTATCTTTGAGTCATGAGAAATGTCTATTAATGATGAATGAAGGGATAGTGTTGGGACACCATATCTCTGCAAAAGGCATTCAAGTAAACCCAAAGAAAATTCAGATTATCTCCAACTTGCCCATTCCATAAAACCAAACTAAAATTAAAAGCTTTTTGGGACATGCTAGTTATTATAGGTGTTTCATAGATAACTTCAGTCAAATAGATTCCCCCATGTTTGCCTTGCTTACAAAAGAGAGTAAATTTGAATGGGATGATAGATGTCAACACGCCTTTGAGGCTATTAAAGCCAAACTCATCACTGCACCAGTGTTGAGGGGACTAAATTGGACTCAGCCATTCCAAATATATACAGATGCTTCCAACACAACAATAAGAGTTGTTCTTAGATAGAAAGATGAAGATGACCACATGTATGCCATTTATTATATCAGCAAAAACATGACACCTGCAGAAAGAAATTACACCACAACTAAGAAAGAATTCTTGGTTGTAGTCCATGTAATAAACAAATTCAAACATTACATAATGGGCTACAAGGTATTTATCTACACAGACCATTAAGCCATATGATATTTTACAAAACAATTATAGGAGGAAGAATTATCAGATGGTTGCTACTTTTACAAGAATTTGATATTACCATTATTGACAAACTAGGCAGATTTAATGTGGTTGAAAATTTCTTATCTAGGATGAACACTACAGGTGAAGAAGAATCGGTAGAAGATGACTTTCCAGACGAACAACTATTTTTTGTTTTAGCAAAATCTCCATCGTTTGCTAATATAGCCAATTATCTGGCCACAAGGAAGTTTCCTATACTTTTTTCAAAGAAAGAAAGAAAATGATTAATTAGAGAAATTTCTTCTTTTAAATGGATTAATGGAATGATATTTAAACTCAATCCTGATCATGTGTTCCACAAGTGTGTGACAGATATAGAAGCTTATGATATCATGAGAGCATGTCATGATGAACCAGGAGGAGGCCACTACTCAGTTCATCGAATAATACATAAAATTCTAGGGGTAGGATATTATTGGCCTCAACTCCATCGGTAGGTGAAGAAATACATGAAACATTGTGATGCATGCCAATGAATTAGACAACTAACTCTTTCAATGGAAATGCCTCTTCATCCTCAGCTAGTTTTAGAACCATTTGAGAAATGGGGGATTGATTTCATAGGCCCCATGAATCTGCCATCCAAAGGAAAAGAGTATCTACTAGTATGTACTGATTATGTAACTAAATGGGTAGAAGTGGAAGTCCTAACCCATGCAAGAGAGGAAACAATAGCTGATTTCTTGTACTTTAAGATCATGCAATGGTTTGGTGCTCCAAGAAAAATAATTTCAGATCAGGGACCCCAGTTTATGTCCAATATGATAAAACATTTCATGCAAGTATATTAGACTCAGCACAGGAAGACATCCCCATATCTTCCACAGGCTAATGGATAAGTTGAAGTCACCAACAAAGAACTGGAAACTATCTTGACCAAAATTGTTGATTCCAGTAGAAAAAATTAGGCAGATAAAGTACTAGAAATTGTTTGGGCCTACAACACCACTTGGAAAACAACAACTGGATTTTCACCATATGAACTGGTTTATGGTAAGAAACCCCTCTTTTCTGTAGACTTTGAATTACAAACTCTAAAGACTGCTATTAAAGTAGGAATTGAGTTAGAAGACATGTAGAAAGAAAGACTGTTATAGCTCAATCAACTAGAAGAGATGAGGATGGAAGCATTGCAAAGAATATAAATGATACAAAACCAAAGAAGGATTTGGCATGATTCTAAGATAAAAAAATGGGAATTCCATAAAGGAGATTGGGCACTTTTATTTGATTCCAAGTTTCAGCAATTCAAAGGGAAACTACGAACTAGATGGTTGGGACCCTATCAAATTGAGGAGATCTTTGACAATTGATCTGTTAAGCTGATTCCTATTGATGACAGTAGAAGGGCCATGATTGTAAATGGACATAGGTTGAAACTTTATCAAAAACCTATCAATCAAGAAAAATTTCTCCATGAAATAAAGGATCAGGTGGTTGTTCTAGAAGAGCTTATTAAAAGAAATAACCACTAATCTAGAAGGCTCTGCTTCTTCCAACAACACCTAATCTCTGAAAAAGTAAAAAAAAAAACCAACAATGAAAACCCTCAGACATTGTTGGTAGTCTTGGTTTGAAAACCAGCTTGTTAGTGAGCCAAGTACTGGTAAAATAAGCCTTGTCTAGAAAACCAATTTTAGTGGTTGGGCAAGGGCAAAAAGACCAAAACAACAATGCAAAATATACAAATAAATTATGGATGTCTAATCATTCCCTATACCTAGCTTCCTTAAAATGATCAAAATATTCTTTTCTTATTTATAACTGATCCATGCAATTTGTTGTGTAGGATAGATGGCAGGAAGGGCATACGTCTAAGGTAAAGGTACACAGAATATAATCTATTTATCCATAATTAGTTAATTAATAGCTTTTGATTCAAATAAGATTCTTTTTATTGAGATGATTAGGCCTTGAATTAAATTTGATCCCTTCCAAAAATGGAGGAACCATAAAAATGGATAAACATTCAAAACGGATGGTTTGGTAATGACTATGTGTAATGATTCAATGGACACCTCATGTGCCTAATGATGATGATGTGATGTCCTCAAGTCACTTTCAAAAAAAATAGCTGCCACCGCAAACGTTCACGTCACCATACCCTGCCAACATTTCATTATATGACATGATGTCTGGCACACTTTGTAGAAAATCAATGCAGGTCATAGAGCAGTGCATAACAATCAGTCTTACGAACTCACTCATAATTGCTACACTATTTTCCCTCCAGTGAACAACATTGCTATTAGTCTCAAGCAAGTTCAAAAACCCTACTTTGAAAGAGAAAGCCATTTTTACTACATCACAATCAGCGCAGGTATTTCATTTTGAATCAAAACAAAATAATGGGACAGAAGATGAGATCAAAACCAAAGAAGGCTACAAAATTTAACAAGGACAAAGCTTTTGTGGAGGTATTCAGGGCAAATGGATGGTTACCCTTCATCGACAAGTTTTAGGGGTTTCATCAAGATCTGGTAAGTGAATTTGTTACTAATCTCAATCCTGATAACTCAATTGTTCATGGTGTAGTAATTCCAATCTCGACCTAGATTATAAGTGAAGTGATTGAAGTTCTAGAAGAAGGAATGAGGGTAACAGGGAGGACCTCATTTAACGATTTAATCACCCAATTCAATGGGAATGAACAAATTGGCACTTCCTATCTAGTTGATTCAAGGGGAAAAACTAAGGGGGTTAGTAGAAATTCACTACCTGAACCTTGGAGGTCAGTCACCAAATGGGTGATCAAGTATATTAACTGTGAGGGATAGACTAGTTTATTAGGGGGTGAAGCCATGAAAATATTGATACACCTAAAGCATGGATGCCAGAACCCTCAATGCAAAATGAACCTACCATACTTTTTATATGGAGCCATCCAGGTCTTGGCCACAACTCCTAATGCTACCCTAAGACACCATGGTCTCATCCACCTGCTCATTTGGCATCATTTCCTTCAGCAGAGTACTAAAGCCTGGGAGACGTTTCTAAACAGTGTAATACCAAATGTTTTAAATTTACCTGTGCCTAAATTTATGGACTTACCTCCATCTGCTCCATCAACAAGTGGTACAATTCCAGAGCAACAATCACAGGCTGAAATGTCTCAGGTCATTCCTTCTACTTCCTTAAGGAGGGTTACAAGTTCTTAAAGTCAGCAAACTGTAGAACCTTCTTGGTCACCACAAGAACCTCAGGTACCTGAATTGCAGCCAACTCCCCTATCTAGAAGGAGAAAACTGAAATAGAAGGCTACTTTAGAACTTGAGAAGACCAAAAGCCCTATAACAAAAAAAGACACTCAGCCAATTGTGGCACAAAGGGTAACCAGAAGATGAAGACGGTTGATTCTAGCTGATGATGATGAATAGGAAGCTGTAGATATCTTGGATAGCCTTAAGACAACATCTCATTCTATTGAACAAACAAATTTAGACATTGAAATAATTCTTGTTGGACAGAATTCTACACTTATCATAGAACAACTTACCATAGAAGATGTTGCAAATATGGTCCAATAATCAGAAATGATGGAGCCATCACATGTTTCAATTGACATGCAAAGCACTAAGGGAAAAGTTGTGTATAAAGAGAAAGGAGGACCATCTAGTCCAAATGATCCAATTATATAGTTAACTCTAGAATTATCCCAACTTTAAGCTCTGATCCAATAGCAAGCACTTGAAATTACCAAGGTAAAAATTCAACTTCAAACCAAAGAACATATCACTTCTTTGTTACAACAGCAACTAGATACTGCATCTAAAAATCACATTGCAGAAATACAACAGTTGAAGACAGTATCTTCTGAACATGAGGCAAACCTTTAGAGATTGAGAACAGAAGTATAGATGTGAGATGTTGAACAGGTAGATGTTTGGGTATATGTAGAAAACTTGAAGAAAGAGAATAGGAAACTGTAAAGTATGATAACTTCTAAAAATCCCTGCAGCACTACATTTGTTCCTTTTAAGATATATGTTGAACAAGGATGCCAAACCACCCAAACAGGGAATTTTTCTTTACAAATACTAGATAAAATTGAAGAAGAGTACCTTAAACTCAAAAATAAAATAAAGCTGCACATTCTTCAAACAAAGAATTAGAAAAAGAGAAATAGGCATTGGAAATTCAAGTCCAATAATTAAAAGACAAATTCCAAGATGCATGCAAACTAGGAGAGTCTCTTTTGGCCTAAAAAAATCCTTCTCCTGCATACAGTCTATTCTTGTTTGAATAGTTTTATAGATGGCAACTCCTTAGAATTTCCTGTAATCTTCCTTATAAAATCTTGCAGCCAACCACATTCTTTGAAATTTTCTATTCATAGCCTAATCAACAGGTTTTACTCTATGAATTTTATCTGCATGATTTCCTCTTAGGAGACCATGACCACAACAAGTTCCTAATAAATTTTCATGTGGGGGAAGTTTAGTTGAGGGCATTTCACTCTAATTTCAAGAACCAGATTGCATGGAAAAGCTGATTTGAGGAGTATTGAACCATGTCAAAACCACAGGATTGTGCATTAGGCCAGCATTCTCTCTACCAAGATTAGTTAAACAAAACTTCATTTATGCTTACAATAGAGATGAAGTAAAGACACATTATTTTCAAGCTTTGTATGACTGCACTATTTCCTTTGATTGATTTTCCAGACAACATTTTGATGCAGTAGTTTCTGCAACTATAAAGAGATGGGATCAATTATCAGTATCCCTGAGAAGAAGAGAAGTCATGTCTCCAAACAATATCAGGTGGAGCATGCGAAGAGCAACCTCAATCCTTGAAATGTTGGTTGAAGTCATAAACTCAGGAGGTGAAAAGAAATGGATTAGAATGAGATATTGACCCCCTCTATTCATTATCCCTATTCTAGGATGGCAGAACTGGTCTCCACAGTCTGATGAACAATTTGATATCTGGAAACAAATGATTCAAGAGCATCAAGGCTTTACCAGCAATGCAAACAGGCACATTACAGATGAATTTGAATATTATGACTTGAATAAACATTTTGAAGAGAGATTCAAGAATTATCACCAAAGATAATCAATTTGTAATGGGACTTGCAAAAGGTAAAGTCTGGGGGAAATGATGAGCTCAGAATATAGCTCATTCTAACACAAGAACTCTTTTGAATCATCTCAAATAGGATACTATCTTATGAAAATCATATGATGTTAAGTAACTATTATATGGAAAATAGGTATTTATTTTGTTTATGATTAACCAAAGACTAAACCTGCACTTTTCCATTAATGTCTAACACAATTGCATGTTTTATTGATTGTCTGATTAAAGGGAATTCTCAAAGATAGGTGATTCTAGTAGCATATAAAGGAAGTTTGATTTTGATTTCCATTTGATAAGTTTCAGACTCACAGGCAATGTCATTCCTTGGAAAGAACAAATAGGCTCAAAACTATGGACTCCATAGGCTCAAATCTACAGACTCCACAGGCTCAAATCTATGGACTCCACAGGCTCAAAACTATGGACTCTGCAGGCTCAAATCTACGAACTCTATAGGATCAAATCTATGGACTCCACAGGCTCAAATCTATGGACTCGATAGACTAGAATCTATGAACTGTACATATCACTTCTTCCTACTTTACAAGGTCAACTCTAAGGACTCAATCGAAACAAGGAGTTGAATGAGTCAGCTGGCAACTAAATAAAAGGAGAAGAATCATTCTAGCTAGTGTTTGCCAAGAAGATCGACTATTTTCTATTTTGAAGGATTTATTCATAGTATTTCAAGACATCTAGATTCTAGTTCTATTATAAATTGATACTCCTATTTTCTTGTATAATTGGATTTCTAGGAAATCCAATCTTCTATATTCAGATGATCAGATTAACTAGGAATCCCTATTTTACTACATATCTATTCTAAGTTAGTTGTATCGACATATAATGAAGAACATGTTACATTCAAGCATATAACAGATAATAGAGAATACAGAAGATAATTTTAAGAAGGTGTGTTATAGAATATAGTCTAGCTGCAATTATTTGCATGAATTATTATTAAGGTTGATTAAATTTCATTCCTAAATCTGAAAGGAGCAAGGGCCCACTCTGCTTAGACTCAGGAATTGCTGTAGGTATTTAGGTAATCTTATGTTAACACTGGAATTTAAGTTAATTAAGTATTTTGTTAATAATTAAATTTCTTTAATACAATTAGATTCAAAAAGCATAAGGTATTCCTTTATTCAAAGCATTTCCTTTCCAAGAAGTGTGTATTTCTTTTCGAACAAGTGTGTATTTCTTTTCCAGTAAGTGTGTATTTCTTTTCCAGCAAGTGTGTATTTCCTTTCCAGCAAGTGTGTATTTCCTTTCTAGCAAGTGTGTATTTCTTTTCCAGCAAGTGTGTATTTCTTTTCCAGAAAGTGTGTTATTTATTTTTTTTAGCAAAGTGTGTCATTTCCTTTTCAGTAAATGAGTGGCTTGTCAAGTTCTTTTGTTTGTTTCCAACAAGAGTAAATTCATTAGTTCTAGGAACATTTGTAGATAAGGATAGATTAGAACTAGCACAACACCCCCACATAGTATACATCTAGATCTATTATCCTAAGCCTTACTACAAATAGCTTCAAACACCAACCTTGGTTGATAAGACATCAATCTAAGTATTGATTAAATGAGAGTTATAAAAATAGCTCATTAGTAGTAATGCTCTTATGGGTTCTTTCAATCTTAAACCCAAAGTCTCCCAAGACAAAGGGAAAGCCATCCTCCAAGAGGAATCCTCCCAAGTAAGTCATGGGTTTTCTATGGAAACCCATGCTCATCACATCAACCAATAGATTGTAAATATCCAAGCCAATCAAACAAACAATATTTTGGTTAACCTAAATTCTAACCCCAATCCAAATTTGAGTATGAATGCAAATTCATCCTCATTCATCAACCAGCCCAAACCGAAATTGAATGCTCATTAAAGTTTTTCAATCTTCAACCAATCCAATTTGAACTTGAATACTCATTTAAGTTTGTCAAACATCAACCATCCTAATCAAAAATTGAATATTCATTTAATTTTACCAATAATGAATCAACCCAATCCAAGATTGAATATCCATTCAAGCTTACCAATCATAAATCCAACAAATCCAAACTTGAATATTCATTCAAGTTTACCAATCTATAATCAAACAAATTCCAGATTGAATACTTTTTCAAGTTATCCAATCAATCTAAATCTGAACCTTCATGGGTCACCCATCAAAAAAATCAATCCAAATCTAAATCTAAGCTTGAATACTCATTCTATCTCACCCATCAAAAAATGTACAACAAATCCTAACTTGAATATAGCTTTAATTTTACCTATCAATCCAAATAAGAATTTTACTTTAGGGAATGTACCAAATCATTTTTCCAATTCATGTTTTTTTATAGGATTTATTCAATTACCTTTAAACCAAACACCAAGTAACACCAATTATTTTGACACTAATTCTAGCTACCAAATCAAATGATTAGTTCACATCCTTTTTCAAACCAAAACTTAAACCAAGCTAATCTAAATTCACTTTATCCAACCAACCTTAATTCTTTTAACCTCAAAAATACTAACTTTAACACCAACCTGAACCAAACCAACCCAAATCAAATAAACTCTAATAATTAACACTCACCCAAACCAACCAAAGTTTAACTTTAACACCAACTCCAAATAAACAACTTCTCATTTTAACACTAATCCAAACCAAACAAACCTTAATTTTTACACTAATCCAACCAATCCAAACACATTTATACATTTATTATATACTAACTCCTTTTTTAACACACTTCTTAACTGATTCATTAATAATCCACGCCTTAACCAATTTTCACAAAATAATAATAACACAAACCCATTCATGGGTTAACCTTCAAACTTATTTACCTCTTTAAGTCTAGATAATCAATTATCACCACACTTTATTCAAGAGTGGAAAAACATGAAGGACAAGGTCCAAGGATTGTAAGATGGTACTTATTCATGGTAAAAACAATATAATTTTGAGAGAAAATTTTATTACCCATATTATTTAAATATCATGACAAAACCTTTCCTAAAACATTTTGAACTTTCAAATTTTGACAGATACAAAGGTAAGGCCAATCCTAAATAACACCTTAAATAATTTTACTTAGCATGTGAATATGTTTCTTATAGTAATGAGTACATTTTGAGACTCTTCCCATAAATTCTAAGGGTTCAATCCCTATAATGGTTGTCATGTCTTCCTAAAGGATCAATCTTCACTTTTGAAGACCTATCTGAGAAGTTTGTTCATAATTTTTCATACAATGTCAAAAAGGAATTGGCCACACTTAACCTACATAACATAAAGCAATGAAACAATGAAACCTTTGCTTCTTTCCTATAAATATGGTGGTCATTGGCAATTTGTTTCTTGTGGTCTTTCCTGAAACATAACTTGTTACTTTCTTCATGAATAATCTTAACTTAGAATTGGGTTATCACTTACGATTCTTTTGTCTAGTACCTTTGATGAAATAATTGAAAAGGGAGTTTAAATTGAAAGAAATTTAATTACCATACGTGTTATTAAAGTATTCAAACCTGACAACCATTCCTTGACCCAAACTCAAAAGCCGAAGTTTTTTTCCAAGAACAAGAATGTTGTAGGTGATGGTGTAATCGATGTCAATAACATACAAAACCCATCTATGAAACAAAAATTTAACACATAAACCATCAAAAAATTACTATCATTATTTTTAAATAAAGATAAGAAAACCTAAAATGTAAGTTCACCCAATTGGGAGACTCTTATGAATCATTTTTTTAAAATTTGGCTTAAGAAAACATGATTTTTTGGCATAATGCCAAACCCTTTGAAGATAATGTTCCTAAACCTAATTTTTATAAATAATATGAATATTGTGAGTATCATATGATTAAGGAACACTAAAACAATATGTGTCTAAGTCTCAAACACTATGTCTAAGATCTTATAGATCGTGGGGACATAGTTATCAAAAATCAATCGTCAACAACCAAAATTTGGGAATATACAAAGTCCCATTCCCAAAACATGAGTAAGGATAGGGTAAGTAAAAATAATATATATCCCAATAAATTAACGTCAACCAAGACAATCACCCTTTAGACTCCATAGTCAATTGTGTTGATTACATGCATAATCATATCTATGTCATTACTTTACAAGCCCAATATTGCACCACTACCATAAGTCACGCAAAAATTAACATCCCTAGTACTTCTTCATCTAATGTGGAGAATAAGTATACTATTATCAACCATATTGAGAATATTCCTAGTAATATATCCATTTTATAACTTTTCAAATCCTCCACTATATATAAAGATATCTTGTATAAAGTCCTACAAGAGTTGTGAGTCCCATAAGACATCAATTCTTATATTTTTTAAATGATAGATTCACATATATACACTAAAAATCAGGTTATGTTTGACCATTTTGATGTCTTTCCTATGGTATCTATCCATAATATACCATTATATATACGAGTCATTATCTCTAGACATAAAGTGAAATAGGTGCTTATAGACAATATCTCAGCTTTAAACTTATGTACATTAAGATTAATTAAGGACTTAGGGTATCCTAAAATAATGTTAGAGTCAAATATAATTACAATTAAGGCATATGAAAATAATGAGTGTGAGTCTATGGGTACCATATACCTTCCTTTGATGGAGGGACCTATTATTTAAGAAACACTAGTCCGTATGCTTGACCTAAATTTACCTTACAATTTGCTTCTTAGATTTCCATGGGTCCATTAAATGAAAACCATACCATCTAATTTGCATCAATGCCTGAAATTTTCTCATGATGGCATGGAAGTAACTATCTTAGGTGATCCTCAACCCTTTCAATACTTTAAGCTATTGGAAGGTTTTTATCAAAAATCAAACTATCTCTTCATTATTGAAGACACATTTAAACATGTTGAAGAATCACCTATGCTTGAAAATTACATCCATCCTAATACTTTATTTCAAACACCTCCCCTTGGTGGTTGGTTGAACACACCATCCACATCCACTTTCATGGATATTCCATATACAAGACAAACATCCAATCAACCATATAATTCCAAAACTACACCATCCCTTCCATCCCAATTTAAAATAATTTATAAAGGCATGGGTGAATATGAATTTCAAGATGCTAATTATGCAATAATAATTCACATGTCTCCAAATAATCATGGTAGGCCCCACTATCATATGAAATATCAAGTGGTTCATAAAATTAGAAAAACATCATTTATAAAAGGTGGTCTTCTTTCTAATGAATAGATTGAAGATTCAAATCTATCCTAGTTTTATTTTAATGAACTAGCTACTTATTTTGTTACCAACAAATATCCCATAGCCAAATCCATAATCTATAAAATAATGAACTATAAATACAATGGCCTTGGTCTTCATGAATAATTATTAATCAAACCTATCACACTTAAATCCAATGAAGCTTACCATGGCATAGGATTTAACCCACTCAATGTAAATACCACACTTTTTCAAAGTGACTCTTATAGTGAGTTTGAGAAAGACTCTTTAGACACTAAAACAAATTCTATTTGCAATCACTTTTAATACCTATCTCTAACCAATATATTTCATGAAAATGTCATTTTTACACTCGACCTCACATATTAAAATCTAATCTAGTGGGACCAAAAACTAACACATACACTTGATCATTTTTAAAATGATGAATCACCATCAAAATTCTTGAGTTTAAGTGACCATATTCTAGTAGGTGATCATAATAAGGGATTTTTAATCTAGTTAGATAATTCTACATATTTTGGGGAACTATTATCACATAATCACATCAGTACCAAAATAATATTGCATGAAGAAGACATTGATGAGGAACTCAATCTCCCTCCTCCACCCTCAAAATATCAAGAAGAATCAGCTCTCCTAGTTGAAGATACCAATGCGATCAATATAGGGACATAGAATACCCAAAAATAGTCAAGATTACCATATATCTAACTCAAGAAAAATGGGAAACATTCACCCTCTTACTTAGATAATTATTTGGCGTGTTTTCATTATCTTATGCAAACATGTCATGGCTTGATCTTTCACTTATGGTGCATCATCTTATGGTTTATCCAAATGAAAAACCTATAAAACAAAAACTTAAAAATATGCATCCCAAAGTTTCACTCTTAGTGAAGGAAGAACTAAAGAAATAATTGGAGGTTGGATTCATCCATCCCATAGAATATTCATATTGGATATCAAATATTATACCCATGTTAAAGAAACTAGTAGGAATCAAGGTTTATATAGACTTCAAGAATATCAAAAAATCATGTCCTAAAGATGAATTTCCTTTCCCAACATCGACATGATTGTGGACTCTACCATTGGTCATGAAATATTTTCCTTAATGGATGGTTTTTTAGGTTATAACCAAATCAAAATAGCTCTCAAATACCAACATAAGACAACATTCACAACACCTTGGGGCACATTTTACTATCAAGTAATGATTTTTGGTCTCAATAATTTTGGGTCCAAATATTAGATAGTAATGACAATTATTTTTATGATATGCTTCATGACATCATAGAGGACTATTTTGATGACATTCTTGCCAAATCAAAATATAGATCAGAACATCCAGAGGTACTTCATAGAATGTTTGACAGAATGAGAGAGTATAAGCTTTGATTAAACTCAAATAAATATGTTTTTTGGGTGACATTAGGGAAGTTGTTAGGATTTATTGTTTCATATGGTGATATATAAGTTGATTGTTCTAAAGTTTCAACTATCATGAATATGACCCCACCCAAAAATATCAAATAACTTTGTAGTTTTCAAGGTAAAATTAAAGTAATCTAATGGTTCATATATCAACTTGTAAAGGTTTGTCATCCATTAACATTATTGATTAATAAATACACTCTATTCACTTGGAATCATAATTTTAATAAGGCCTTTGAAAATATTAATCAATATCTTTCCAATCCACTAGTTTTAATGCCATATACTATGCACAAGTCTTTCATTTTCTACATATCAACTACATAGTATGCATTGGGGGTTTGAAGTTCTAATTTGGTTTCAATACTAGTAATCCATCATGATATATGATTCTAAAATATCATTTACACTAATGTAAGCATGAGATAATCAAGATGATAGTCTAACACACCCTCCAAGGATAAGTCATGAGTGTTCAATATATAGGTCTGTATAGACTGTGGAATATTTATATGATTCCCATTACTCATAGAATAACCTAAAAAACTTCTTCATGCATTCATATAATCTTGATTTCCTCACTAATATCATCAAACATACAGGTTTATTAAATAATCAAATTAAACCACACACAAACCTTGCATATAAAAGGAACGCCTACAAGTCTATATGGACTACAAGATGAGTTGAGGTTGGTAGGGGGCATTGTCTTAAGGTATAGAATCTTTGTAAGACCTTGAAGGATTGATATAGGATGTGTGAATTGTTTGATAATTGTTAAAATCTCAAACTCAAAGAACTTAATAAAGTGGCTTGGTAGACTTAGACAACATTTAAGTAGAGACCTACAGGCCTCAAGCCTGTAAGTCCTCTTTTAAGACCAAGACCAACCTCAAACCAGTTCAAGGGGGCTCAAATATGAAGTTTCAACTCCATTATATATGAAAACAATGTCAGAACTCATTGTAAAACACTTAGTCACTTGGATGGTTAGGAGAAAGATGAAACTGAGTTGACAAGATAATCAAGTATCTAGCTATAGTAGATTATAAGGACTATGTACTTGATGGCAATTGAAAAGTGATTGGAAAGTGTCTCAAGGAATATAAAAACCTTTTATATACAATGGAGCAACTCTTTTGGTTTTATTTCTCAATCATAATAGTATTGAAATTATTTTATGTTTTATAACATAGAACATGGTCATACCCTAAGAGGCTACCTATAAGCCTACTTTAGGGTCAGTTCCTTCTTTAAGGCCAAAAGATGTAAAGGAGAGTAAAGTAGGTGTTTGAGATAACTCTAAAGCCTAATTTAAAACCTATATAAATTTCATGAACTATTTAATAATCTTAATACATAAAGGGTGAAACATATACAAAACACATAGAGTATGCAGTCAATACACTAAATAGATACATACAAGCCTATTTGAGGATCAGTCTTTTTCATGAAAAAGAGAAAATTAATTTTTGAAAGGATATTGAGACCATTAGAGATCCTAAACCAAGTTAAAATACCATAAATTTTTTTTGATGTTTGAAGTGAGATCTTAAACATCAAGACATAGTGGTTATCTTATAGGATACCTACAGGTTGCATGACAGTGACAGTAGACCTTAAGCTTGAGTGAAGAATAGAAATCATGTAAATAAATTTGAGGTCTACATCATCTAGACCAAAAGGTCATAAATGAGTTTTAAAACCAAAATAGAAACTGAACAAGATTGATTAAACTAGGTTTCAGTAACCCAAAACATAGTCAAGAGGCAAGCTATAGGTTTGTTGCCTACTTCTGAGCTTTTACTTGATTAGTGGAGAAAGGTAAGGCCTAAAGAAGAGTCTAAAAAGATGAAATATATTTGGTGAGTTTTATAATAGTTATTTAAAAACCTAAATCTAACTAACCAGGCTTAGTAATAAGATGAAAAGTTTAAAACACAATCAAAGGCCTAATGAAACCTGATTCTCACACAGTCACTAGCAGGTTACAACTAGTCTTAAGAAATTATTGTTTTGAGGTTCATATAGGTATGAACATGAACTTTAATTTGGTATATAGTGTTTTCACGAGTTTAAAAATTAATCCATGGTCACTCTAAGTCCATACAAGTAGTGGAGATACCCATTGTTTTATCTTAGACCTGGCTCACTCCTCAAGCAAGGAACAATCTTGAGACCAAGGGGGCTTTTTGAACTCAAAACATGAAAAAAGTTTCCAAATATCATGGGGGGATATTGAGGCATTATAAAAACATTAAATTTTTTTACTTACACCTCCAATTGTAAAAAATCCTAGGATTTAACTCAGATGCCCTTGAGGTCTAGCAAAAAGGAGATAGGTCTTAAACCCTAAGACCCCTAACCAGTACACCATAAGCATACAGTGCAGTAAAAAGGACTAAAAAATCATGTATAATAATTTAGGTGATTTTTTTAAAGGTTTATTAACTAACCCCAATAGTTGAAATGACTTTTGAGACCCAAAACTCAGATTAGACCCTTCTTGAGCTTAAGAAACACTAAGCATGCCACCAAAAGAGCAACTTCATATGCTCATACCATATATCAAAATTTTCATGGGAGTCTGATCCATTAAGTATAGTTTAATGGGTCAGATAATAAGGTTTGAAAATTGGAAGGAGATCATTTAATTATATGTTTTTTATGAACAATCGTTAAGACCCCAATAGGTCTTAAACCTCTCTTAAACCCTGATAGTGACTAGTCATGGAAAAAGATCTCAAATGCATATCTAATGAAAAAAATTATATTTAAAAATATTTTATGTTTTTTATGACACCAAGGAGGTTACCCACATGTAATTTTATGCCAACTTCACTTGTATGAATTTCAATAATGCCCTATTTTTGCATGTTTTAGGTGTTTTGTATGTGTTCTAAGAAGGGGAAATATTCCCAATTATGGGATGAGGTACTTTTGGAGTTTATATATTTATTAAAATCCAAAAATTAACATAATATATTTTTTAGGTGATCAAACTAGGCCCATTTTTCAAGGCAAGCTCAAACAGGCTCAAAATGAGACTAGGTGGTAAGGCCATTTCTTGGTTTGCATACTTCCAAAGGGTCTCAAGACCTAAAAATTGGATAAAGGTTATTTATATCATATTTAAATTTAATCACATTATTTTTGGTGATTTCACACGTGTTTTAGAGTTCTGGATCAAGAAAATAGGATCCTAAACAAGGAGGCCTAATTGAGATCTAATTCAAGAGAGAGAAAGGCAGAAATATGGGTTTACACTTAGACTCTGAAGATGAAATTTGACATGAAGATATAAGGCCATAATGGGTCATATAATATTCCCTCATTTTTTCAATATAATCTGTAAAAATCCCTATACAAGGAGGTTTATATGTTTTTAGGGCTATAAGGAAACTAGGCCTAATGAGGGCTTAATGAGTAAAACAAGTTCTTGTGTGTTGTTCCAAGATCTCATATGGTTTTTTCAGACCTGATAACATATTTTAAGACCTTCATAGAGATTTTAATATTTAAATAATATTTACTTGAGGTTTGGGCCACTTGGACCAAACTAAGTGTGGGAAATAAAGAGTTACAAGACACCTATGCACATGAATGATGGAATGACATGTTAGAGGAGTTTATTAAGGCATGTCATATGCTCAATGAGTTGTTTCATATCATTTCAATTAAAAATTATGGTTTTAAGTTCCATTTGTCACTCATTTCATGCAAAGGAGGGTAATTTTTAAGAAGTTATTTAAGGTGTCAAGCAAGTTTGTAACCCCTATGCCACTTGGAAGGTTGGAGCTGCTCCAAGAGTGATAAACATGGCCTTGGAGGTCTGTTTAGACCATTTCATAACTATACTTATATTTTTAACTCATGGACACTTTTAAAACTTCTCCTACTATGCCCCTATCTCTCTCTTCACCCTTCTCTATATAAGCAACCAATTTTAGCTAAGTTTGTAAGAATCCACATTTGGTATGGAGAATCCCTACTAGTTTGAATACTATTTGTGCCTTTTAATAAATATTTTCAATCTATTTTTGAATTCATAACTTTTTGTCTTAGTGTGTGGAGTAGTGCATAGTGGAATGACAAGTGATAATCATCTATCCTTGTGTTTACTTTACTCTTTCATGTTTTGTGTAAGTAGTTTTCTCTCTAATAGGTCACATGAAGTGTATTTAGGGTATTTTTATATCTATAAGTGTAGGGAATATAATTAGTGTCTACAATCAGGCCTCTTTTTCATTCACCTTGATAAGTGCTTTGCATATCACCTTCATGTTTGAAATACTTATGTTAGAGAAAACTTGGATGTTAAAGTTAGTTTTGTGAGTCATCTTTCATAGTGAAAGATAATGTTAGTCTAGTGGATAACAAATTGGTTCATCACCTCATTAGAATAGGTTATTTTCATGTTCCTTCTATCCCTTTTTAACACCAAATAAGCTAGTAGTATATGTGATGAGCTTAAATGAACATATCAAGGGAGATAGCCCTTCAATATAGAGGTTTACCTCTATTATACGTAAACCACAAGCCTAAAGGTAATCTAATGTTTCATTAAATTTGGATAAGGCTTGAACTACCTCTCCAAGGGTGAAAAATTGAGTGACAATAAGAGTGTAGGTCCAAGTAAGGTATAATTAGAGGCTTGGTGGGTGAATTATTTTTTATTTTTTCAAGATAGGTCAGGTGGGAGGAATTAGTCATGAAGTTAATTATATAATTCAAAATACCAAGTATAAATCATACCAACAATATCATATATCATCTCAATAGTCGAGGGTTCATGAGCAAGTGCTAAAATATGTTCAACAAGGAACTAATAATCTCTTGCCTTATTTTTGAGGTAGATCATAGAACTAATTGTAGCCATGGCATCTATTGTTCTATAATTGGCTTGAGGTATTTTTTCAAATTAAAGGTGGGTAATCTATTGCTTGACAGTGTCCACAATTGCTTTATAAGGTGAAAGCTTATTTTCCTTGGTCTATAATTGGTTTATGACCTAATTAATGATATGTTTTGAATCTCCATAAACCATTATATGTTTAATGTTCCATTTTACTTCTAAATAAATCCTTGTAAAGAGTGTTTCATATTTAAACATGTTATTGGTATAAGGAAATTTGATATGAAAGGACTTGGGAATGAGGTCCCCCTGTGGTGTTTTGAATAGTCCTCCTCTCAACCCATGAGATGTGAAATAAACATCAAAATAAAGTTTCCATTTATGTTATTTAGAATTTTTTTTGTTATAGTCATGATGGACTCATCTGGAAACCCAAATATGAGTGGTTGAGTGTTGGTAATGAGAGCATCGACAAGTTGGTTTGTAATTACTTATCTCTTTCGAGCATTTTTGGTTAGTATATTCAATATCTAATTCACTTAGAATTATTATCCATTTATCCATACATCCATATAAATCTATTTTTTAAAGTAGACACTTGAGTGAATCTACTTTGGCAATGACAATGATCTTATTATTTAGCATGTAGTGGTGCAAATTTTATGTTGTGAAGACCATAGCTAAATAAAAAAATTCAATCGGTATATAATTGTGATCATACATGAATAATTTAAAACTTAGGTAATATACAACATGGTCCTTCCCATGTTCATCATGTTGGGCCAAAAGTGTCCTAGAGCATTTTCAATTGCAGAGATGTAGAGTAGCAAGGGCTTAGCTGGCATAGGTAGGAACAAAATAGGTAGATTGGCCAAGTATTCTTTCAAATGGTTGAAGGACTTCTAGAAATCTACATTCCATGAGAAATTATTACCCTTATTCAAAAAATGGTTAAATGGATGACATGTTTTGGGTAGTTGGGATATCAAGTGTTTGATTGATTGTATCTTACCCTCTAAACTATGAAGTTACTTCAAAGTGGATAGAGTTGATATTTTAGTAATGACCTTAACTTTGGTTGGATCAAATTCAATGCTCCTAAGATAGATAATGAAGCCTAATAATTTGGAAAAAATTATTCTAAATATGTAATTTTTAAGATTGAGTCTAACCTTTTACTCCTAAAGTCATTAAAAAATGTTGTGAAGCACAACTAGACATTTGGCACAAGGCTTGGATTTACACATGATGTCATCAACATAGTCTTCTACTATATCATGCATCATATCATGGAAAATTACTATCATGGCATATTAGTGGGTTTACCCTACATTATTGATGTTAAAAATCATGACCTAATAATAGAATGTTCCCCAAGGAGTGGTGAACAATGTGTTGTATTGGTCCTCTAGTAAAATCTTGAAAAATCATCCATGAGAGAAAGCATGTCATACCTAGTTGTGGAGACAACCATTTTGTCGATATTCAGTAGAGTAAAGTCATCCTTTAGGTAGGGCTTGTTAATGTCACAAAATTAGTGCACAATCTAATACCTTTTAGCTTTTTACTAACTGGTACAATATTAGAGATCCACTTTGAGTAATCAATAGGATGAATGCATCTTATGTCTAAGAGTTTATCTAATTGTTTTTTGACTAAGATGGTAATATGAGGATGCATTTTCCTTAGTTTTTGCATGACTAGATTAGCATTAGGATGTACAATAAGATGATATACAACTAAGGTAGGGTCCAAACCTAGCATATCAAAATAATCCCATGCAAAAATACTGATGAACTCCCTAAGGAGGGTTATAAGAACTTCATAATCCTCTTCATTGAGGGACATTCCTAGTTTGATCCACTTTGGATTATCCAATGCTACATTTTTTACCTTATAAGTGTCCTCCATAAGGAGTGTAGAGCCATATTCCAAGAGAGTTGGTAAATAAGTGAACTAGTTGACAATATCAAATTCCTCTAAGTTAGACTGGCTCATCAAGTTCCCCTAAATAGGATGAATCAAAATCACCCAATGGTTAGCTCAAGAGTGCCTTCTTGATTTGCTCCCAGGCCTCTGCCTTCATAAGCTTGATTATCCATTATCCAATTAGGGATGAGATACCTTTTATTTTATTAACAATCAACCAAGTCATCATTATAAAGTTAGGAATCATATTTGGCAAGTGGGTATTATTCTTAGATAGTGGTCGATGTGAAAATAATAGGCTTTAGGGTATTAAACTTGCCTTTCTATCATCATTCCATATAAATGGACTTGGGTTTGGATCTTCCATAGGATTTAGAGGCCTATGGAAGGTTAGCTATATGGAATGCGCTATAAGTGAGGTATTCTTATGGGCATTTGTTAGAGATGGTAAAATGGTTAGATATCTCAGGAGAGGGCATAGAGGAAGTAAAGCAAGGCTATCAGGGTCTATATAATTAAAATATGATAATTCAACAAGTATGTCATTATCCTCATTAATCTTAGGGTCTAGGCCAAAAATGTAATTATAACATTAATACTCAACCTATATATGTTTTCCTAATTGGTATGGTTGTAGGTCTGTAGTAATAGTTACCTCTTTCCTAGAATGGGGGAAATTGATGCATTAGTATAATCTGGAAGGTATTGCTTGGATTTCATGTATCCATGGTCAACCTAGAATCAAGTTTATGATAAATCTAGATCTATCACATGGAAAAATATGTAATGGTTCAAGGACATAATGATAACTAGGAAACATATTATTCCTTATGATTCTCATTCTTCATTATCATAGACCTTGATGGTAATGGTCTCCAACTGGAGGTCAATTATTACATATCCCAAATGCTTGACTAACCATAGAGCCATAATGAGGCCTGATCCATTGTCTATGAGGACATACTTAACTTTGTCTTGTCCTATGATAACTTTGATATATAATGGGTTATTTTGGAGAGGTTCCAAGGATTACATATCACTTTGCTCGAAGGTCAATTGTTGGCTAGGATTTGGGTGTCTAATTAAAGCTTGGAATTTATCTAGTGTAATGTCATTTGGTAATTGGGATTGGATCAAGAGTTCTATAAGGATATTTTTATGGATAGTAGAGGTATGAAATAAATATAAAATATAGATTTATGTGGGCATCTTTTGGATTTTCTCCATAATATCATTCCATTTTTTTCATAAAATTGATAATTAACTTACTCTTAGCTAGTATGGTGGATTGAATGGGCTCATTGCTAGAAAGTGGTTGTGGGCTTGAAATGGTGACTTTAATCCATCAAGTTGTGATTATGAAATATAGATTGGTTAAAGGGCCATTATAACTAGAGGAAGAAAGATAAGGGCTTGGGATGGTAATCCTTGGTTGTTATTGCACTTGGATACAATCATAGGTCAAAGGAGGATTACCAACATAGGGAGGTTGATAGGCATTACTTGGCAATGGTCATGGTCAATTGGTAGTTGGTATAGGGTTGATGGTAATGGTGGTTATATGACCACCTTTAATATAATTACAACTTTATTGTAGTCATATGCAACAACGTGATAGGCCTCTTAGTTACATGGGTCATTTTGGCAGTGGTTTTAACCATTGTGTTATTGTTATTATCATTGTTGTTATTATTGATGTTGTTTATTGTTATTGTTTTTACTATTATTTTTGTTCTTGTTATTTCAGAGGTGGCCTTCATGGTTGTTGAATTTTATTGTTAACATTATGTTGTGGAAAAGGATCTCGATAAATACCTAGGTTCTGATTAGAAGTAAAATCCCTATTGTCCAACTCGATCTCTCCATTTTCCAACATGTTTTGAATGTGATGCCTTAATTTCACACATTGGTGTATGTAATTCCCTTTGACTCAGAGACAGTAATAGAATTCATTCTCTTTATACTAATTATGGAAAAGAACACCTTTAAGGAATGGCTTCGACATGGGCCAACTAATCATATTGGTAGTAACTAATTTTTAGAATACTGACTCAATTAGTTATCCAATATCACTAAATATTCTATCTTTAGGTCTTATTCTTAGAGGAGGTGTTTGTAAATGAGGAGGTAGGAGTGTTTTCATATGTGGAATTGGTTGCATTTTTGGAGTTTTTTGTGTTTGTGGAATTGGTTGTGCTTGTGTAATTGATTTCATATATATATATATATATATATATATATATATATATATATATGGAGCTCATTGAACAAATGGTGTTTGCACCATTTGGACATGGCATGACTCAATAACTCTATTATTGAAAAAATTATTTTTATGATTATAACCTTTGGGTTTTCAAAAGTATTGGCCTAAGGTTGCACATGAGCCTACATCTAAATTAGGCTTTGGGTTTAGTTTTGGCGTGTATCATGTTTTTTATTAGGAGAAAATAATTTGATTATCCTATTATTGATAAGGGCCTTCTTAATTTGTATACCTTTTCAGTAATATCATAAAATGTGTAAGCACACTAAAGCTTAAGGTGATAAGATATTTCATTGTGCAAGTTCTTGGTAAACATAGCTAATTATTTATCAAGTAAATTGTGCATGAAACAGCTAGTAAGTGCTCTCCAACATTACAAGTAGCTTGCAAATATCTCACCAATCAGTTATCTATCTTGATCCAAATCAACCATAGTAATCTCATATTTAAGATTATCGGGTAAATGTTGTATAAATTTATTTGAAAGTTCATCAAATTTAGATACATAATTCTTTGGTAGTTTGAGAAGCCACTCCAAGGCTTGTCCAACTAAATATTTGGGGAAAAAGAGAAGTAAGTAGATATCGATATAGGACATTGGTTGGAAAGAAAAAAATAACTCCTTAAAATGATCTTTAGGGTCACGTTTCCCTTGTATTTATCAAACTTTAGTGGATTATAACCCAAAAGAAATGGTGTTTGAAGGTACTCCATGTTAAATGGATATGAACACACCTTATCAAGTTTAAACTTTTTTTTTTTGCCTCCCAATTTGAATAGTTGTAATTGCATCCTTTATTTATTTTAGTTATTTGGCTAGGAAGTTAAATTTTACATTTTATTGCAGTTGTGGCTGGGCAGTTAAAGGTGGATTGCCTTGATTAGGGTATAATAGAGGAATGTGGTATTATGAAATATTGTCTTGGCTGATTGATTGACTAGGAATATGTACCCTTTAGTTGGGATTGTATTGTTAATAGGATACTTTTTGTTGGTAAATGTTATGTATATAATTAGTAATATGAATCTAGTTTAGAGGGAACTATAGTTGGGATAAAGGTATTTGGCTTTGGGGAATGTATTGTGCATGTTGGGTTTGAATAAGAATATGTTGTTGACTAGCCTAACCCTATTATAAAAAAGGTATTCATTATTTGTTAAAGATATATTATTGAAGGTGTTGTATTGAACCCTTGTTGAATGTGAGGTATTTTTTGGGCAAGAGGCAATGATTGCCTAGTGGGGATAACCCCCTATTTTTTGGATAATAGTTATTACATGTTTCATACTTGTTAAATGTTTAGCACCTATTGCTAACTAGCTACCAACTATTATTGACTAATAAGGATATTTTGTTGATTAGATAACATTTGTAATTGATTTACCATTTTTTATGGTGGCACATTATTCTATATATGTTATTGTGGAATGTTGGTTACCACTTATTAGGGTGTAATAGTGTTCATCACTTGTTGAGGTGGATGATTGGTCACCCCTTATTGGGGTGGAATAGTGATCTATGTTTGGTTACTTTCTACTTATTGTTTAGTTAAGGAAGTAGCTAGTGTAGGAGTAGTCATTTGTTGGATTTTTGAACTAGACATTCCTTCACCTACTATTTTGAACCACTTAAGGTATTTATAGGGGAAACTTATTATGAGTTACTATATTGTACATGCGACCCAACTTGGTATGGATTGGCATACTCTTGTTTGTTATCCACCATGTTTTGAAAAGGGTCTTATGTAGGAGCCACAATTTCTTCCCCAGTGATCAAGGCATTAAACATGTCCCCAACATAGGTATTTTGTATGAATGGGTCTGTTTTCATATTGGTATATCCTAATGAGTCTATTTTCACCCCATTTATGGAGTTAAATCTATTAATGGTGTATTATAAATGGTCATGGCATTAACATTCCTAGCCAAGTTAAAGTATGTTTGGTACACTTGTTGCATTTATGTTATGTTGTCATCAACTTGACCATTTATTTTTTTAATCACAATAAACTATTGGTTATGCAGTAGTACAATGTCCTGGTTATGGCTAGATGATGCTTGTTTGATTGGTCTAATGGTAGGTGCACTATTAGGAGCTCTAACCAAATTAGGTAAACTTTCATGTGGAAAGTTACCTATGAATTTATCACATACCTCTATTATTATGATAAGGATTTCATCTCTATTCTCTAAAATATGGTGATCAAACAAGTAAAGATCATATGTAATCTAAGTTGGAGAGATCATGTAGTATGGTTGTTGTTGTTGGACTTGATCCATGTTAGGTGGCATGCTAGCAAGGTATTGAGTAATTTGGTCTTGTTCTTGCTCTAGATAAGAATGTGTGTTGTAAATATAATTTACTAATTGGTCTTGGCCTTACTCTATATAGTGGTTATTGTATGTGGGATATAGATCCATCTCATATGCTATGTCATCTCCATAATGCTCTTGAATAAAAGGATCACTTGTGACAGTGTTATCATTCTTTGAATTATAAATGGTCTTGTTACGTATATAGTGAGGTATGGTTGAATCAATTATAAGTGTCTCTTTAAAATATTGGTCTATCATTGTAAATTTTTGAAACTTTGCCTAAGAAGGAAACTTGAAAAAAACTTGGTCATGTTCTAAAAATATCACCAAAAACACACTCAGCTCTTAGAAAGAGGTCTAAAAGTGAAATTTGAACACGGTCTTGGCAAGGGTCTACACTAAGTCTAAGCAAATTTGGAATGAAAACATGAAATTGGATTTTTGAAAAGATGAACTATATATATGTAAAACAAACTTGGTCTATGTCTAAGAATGAAAGTATGCTAGGTCTTTAGCAAAAGTCACAAAGCTAGTCTTGAAAATGAAATTAATCTAGGTAGGAGACTTTAAATAAACTCAAATCGAAGGAAGTTGATCTAAAAAAAAGAGTTCACTAGGTTAAGGTAAACTTAGAAATTAATTCAAAGGTGAACTTGTTCTAAAATTGAATCGCACTAGAAAAATGAAGGTCTGAAGTTGTCCTAGGCAAATGTCTCTAAACCAATTAGAAATCCAACTCAAGTATCACAAACTAAGTACAAAAAGTAAAACATTTAAGCCCAAGTGGTAAGCAAGACTCAAATTTAAACTAATTTTACTTAGATCTATACTTGGAAGTGGGTTTCAAACTTGGTTTGAGAAGGCAACTTAACTCTTGGCAAAAGGGTCATAAGTCTATATGAATGACATAACCATGATAGATTTAAAATTGGATTCACACTTTTATAATGTTTGAAACTTGGTCGAGGATAAATCCAACTTATCTAGGAAATAAAAATGGATAGCATAACAACACTACTTAGAAACAAAGGCCAAAATGGTTTTGATCTCATTTTGAACAAGACAAATAATTTGGAATAATTTTGGTAGTGTAACACTTTTTTATGCAAAGTGGTGTGTGTAACAAGTGTTTTTTTAACATTCTAATTCATTTGATTTGGAAAAGTGATTTTAGATCAAAATAATACAATTAAAAGAAGAATTAACACCTAAGTGCATTCTATTATGCTAAAACTAACATGAGGTGTGCATATTATCCACTAAAACTTCCATCAATATTCTAGTCTTGAAAGGTATTAATTGTTAGTCCAAAAATAAAGAGTGCATGTAGGTAGATTTTTTTAATCCCCCCTCTATCTCTCAAGAACTAATATGTGGTAAGGAACTTAGATCATATAATAAACTTGACATTTGGTAGGATAATCTAGGTAAGTGAGATCAATTAATCTAAATTTTTGACTTAGCTTATTTAGATTGTCCACAAGTGCCTAGAAACACTTGGGCACAAAATTCATGTCAATTGAATCCAAATCATCTAGCTTGTTATGTAATGGTATTATCCTTTTCACAATGACTTCATCTTTGTACTTATTGGTGAATTCTAATGTCTAGACTGTCGCATGGCCTAAGAATCCATTAGACTTTTTAGGCTAACCACTCAGCCACTATCCAATCTAATGACATGCCTAATTTATATCCCCCATTAGAAAGCGGGTTTGGAATGATTTTGGGAGATGAAATCTTAGGTCAAATCCTACATAAATAACCCATGAGGGGGCAATGAACTCCCACTCATAAGCCACAAAATAAAATAAATTAATAACTAGGTCATTTTTGAGACACACAAGTCCCTATAAATAAGGGGAGAGCATATACTACATTTATTTAGGTTTGACTCAACAAAGCAAGCAAAACAATTCATTTTTGGTCACCCAAGTTCCCTAAAGGGGACAAGAGGAGAGCATAAGTACAAGGCTTTACTAAAATGAAACTATTATAAGAAATGAAACTAAGTGATTTGAAAAATAAAAACAAAAGGCAAAGTGTTCAAAGTGTTATTAAGATCTCTAAATCTAAATGTGATTGTTTTCTTTAAACACCTATTTAAAGTGTGATTAAAGTTTAACCTTTGTTGAAACTTTGAAATGATAAAAAAGTTTTTTACAAAATTATATTAAACACCAAAAGACAAGTGAAATGACTTTGTTATCATGTAAAACCTCTTTTCTATTATTTAATTATCTGCACAAAATTTTATAGGATTGATTTTTGTTTATTTAGATTGCCTTAACAAAGAAAAATTTTAAACTTTTAAGGTCTCAGGTTTTTGGTCTCAAGGTAAAGTCATCATTGACCAGTTAGGGTGAAATCACCAATTTATCTATAACACTAAACACAGAACTTGGCAAAGTCACCGATTAACAAGTGCAAAGTTACTGATTATAATTATCAAATTTGTTATTTTTCCAAATACGTGGTTAAGTCACTGAATGTATAATAGACTATTACCTGGAAAAATCATCAGTTTTAAGTAGTGAAGTCATTCACTTATTCTATCAAAGACACTATTTTCTAGAAGAATAAAGTTTCAAGTCAAAGTCATTAATTTAAGAAGAAGTCATTATTTTTAATCAAAGTCACCAATACGTAGTAGTGAATTTTTCGATATAATTTAAAATGTAATATCCCACAAAATGCAGAAAATTGACAATCATCAATTTCTTATGTTGAAGTTGTTGATTAGTAGTAAATAAAAAACATGGGAATTTGAAGAAAAAACTATAAAACTAATGTCTAAAATGAGTTTTTTGGCTATTAAGAGGTCAAGTGCAATGCTCTTATGATGATTTTGGGGTGCATGGTCCCACCAATCATGTCATTACGTATGTAATAATAATCCAAGGGAAAATGCATTAGTCACTTGCTAGTAGAATAAAATTGAAAAAACAAGATTAATATAGATCATTCACAAGCCTAGATACTTGGAGAAGTGATATAACAAAATAAAACCCAATACAATGAGAAAACAAAGGAGAACTTACCTTCACATTCCTTGTAATGAGATATTTCTTGTTGGCATAAAGTTGGCCCATGCTTGGTTTGTGTCCAAATGGAGTCTTTATCAACACTCTTGCTTTGTGGGTAGCACCTCCCCTTTTTTCACTTTAGTTTTAGCTTTAGCATGTCTTGGCAATGAAGCTCTCTCTTCATCAATTTGGCATTATAAGTTTGGCTTAAAATAGCTTGTTTGAAATGAGTGTGAGACCTTGTATTTATAGGTTTCAAACTAATCCCAACCTAGGTATGATTAGGTTTAGGCTAACCATGGGTTAGGCTTGGGAGCCCAAATGAAAAAAATGATGTCCTTAATTACGCATTTATGGATGCATGGCTCAACATTTCAAATTTTTATCGAAATTATGTTGATATTTTATAGTTCTTAACTTTGAGGATGATGACATCATCATGACCTCATTTCCTTTGATATTTATTAATATTTAATTTTTGGAACTTATAAATTCACTAATTCAACATGGATTATATAACTAAGCATTTGATTTAATTTACTTGGTTAATTAATTATGCTTAGGATTTTGGTCATTTCAATAATTGGATTAAATGCCTCATTTAATTGGTCAAAAATGTTAGTTTACTAGGTTTGAAGATGAATGGGGATGAATCCACAAGAGTTTATCATTATCTATAGGGTAATAGGGATGATTTTATACAATTTTATGCACTTGCATCTAATGTGTACATGAATTTTGTATGCTCATTGATTTCTAAGCTTAATTTTCATAGTTTGGTAGAAATCAGTCTGAAGTCTGATTAGACAAGGAAGTGGATGAAAAGGAGTGTTTACACTCACTAGATTATGCACATATTTGGGTTACATAATAGAGATTAAATAAGCTCAATGGTCATTTTATAACTCACTTTTACACCAATATTGGGGCCATGTGTCTTCTAATATCTATATATACATGCACTTATAGGTTCAGAATTGTCTTAATCTTAGCTTTAATGTTTCATAATGAGGCATAATTTCAATTCAAATTTACAAAAGGAAATATGGTTGCATTGACACATAAGTGTACTTCTAACCTTGTTTTTCTACTTTCAATATTTTAAAATTCTTTTAATTTCAGCTTTCATACACTGAATATATATTATAACATGCTTTTGGTTGTAGGGTAGTCACTAGTAAAGCACTCAATTTGTACTCACGTAAAGGCAAGGTGTATTATACACACCCAGGTATGTATTTTTCTTTTAAACTAGAAATTTCATTACTAGATTAAAATTAGGGAAAATGTAGATATTATAATCTAATTTATATATTATCAGTCTTATACACTTGGAAAATAACTATCATGGTTGTACCTTTCAGTTCTAGACCTACCCATTGCCAAAAGACTCATGTTCACTATCTCTATGTTCCTAATTTCTTATCTCTTAGTCTGACCATTATTATTCTAATGATTAGGCCTTCTATATTATGAAAAAATATTTAAACTTGATTATTATCCTGCACTACAAGTTTTAGACCTGTACCTATTTTCTATCTCCATGGACACTCATGTCCCAAGCAAACACATGCATCGACGCAAGTGTCCACTTTTCCTAAAAAGTGTTTAGTGCATAAAATTCATCTAATTTATAAAATAAATGTATCCCAAAGGTTATCCTAAGTTATTTAATGTGATATATTTCTAAAATGGATTATTTTATATACAATATAAAACCTCATAAAAAATAACATACATCTCACAAGGAAATATACCAAGAATAATTCAATCAAGTATTCAATTGATAAATCATGCCCTATTTGTCCCTACTTCCATATTAATCATAGGAGTAATATTTCCATGCCCATGAGCCATATTTACTAAGTTACAAGTTAGGTCACTACATGTCTTTACTTATCACACATTGCATCATTATGCACACACAAGCTAACACGTATAGTAACTACATAAGTCTGAGGATCTCTTTAGAGTATTTGATATGTAGGCAACACCCATTGACAAAGGAGTCCATAGGTCAAATCGACACCGTGATCCCACTAACCCATTTTTCTTACAGTCACTCCAAGGGTGAAGATCTAGGGTTTTGATCATTTGACAAAGAGTGACAACCTATGTGCATGATCTGAAGACATCATAATAAATGTAATAGAAAACATAAAAGACTCTAGTTTGTTGCATCCAAATCTAGTCAATATTTTATACATGACACCTATGGTAGGGTTAGACACCTATGTTGATGTAACTATCTATATCCGATGTAAGTATTTGAGATCATAGAAAAAATATTTCTAGAAGTTAACAACTATTCTAAGATCATCTTCCACTCCACTTCCATCCTATTCTTGCCTACAAATTCTTATGCATAGTAAACTAGTTAAGTGTCATTTTTTTTAATTCATTGCAATATCTATCAATAGTTTTTATTTACTATTTTAAAAAAATTTAGTTATATGAATTCAAAACATTATTTGTTTGAATTTTATATTGATTTTCCTACTTATTAGGTTAGTTTACCATCCTTGTGTAAAATATAATATAATCCCCTTAACTCTAGATAACCTCATTTATCAAAGTTAAGGGTTAAATAATTACATATGAAAATATAAAAAGTCTTAACACTTATCACATGAGATTCACATCCCCACTAGGGCAATACAACCCATTGTCACCCTATGGCCCTTTTCTAGGTGGGGTCTTTATTTAATTTTCAAGCTTTCTCTTGCCTCCTCATATGGTTACCATTTTATCATCACAAACACTAAGTATTTCACTAAGTGAGTATAATTCATGCCTCTAACACTTGTTACTATATTGGTCATCACTAAATTTATTTTGAACCAAATCATTTGTCGGTTAGGAGTCTCATAGGTCATTGTCATAGATAATGGGTCTCCTCTAAATAACCTTGAGGTATATGAAGTGTGTAATAAATTCACTATATCCCATCACTTGGCCTCTTTATATTACCGATAGGCCAATGGCCAAGTTAAGGCCATGAATAAAACTCTAAAGTAAATCCTAGTCAAAATTTCTAAATATAATAAAAGAGATCGGCATCTACAACTCTATCCAATACTATGGGCCTATAGGATGAGTGTTCGCATGCCTATAGGGGTAATCCCATATTCCCTTGAGTTTATATTTGAAGATATTTTATCCCTCGTGGTATAAATATCTAGCCTTTGCATCTCTCTTCAAGGTCTTCTTGATGATGAATAAGATATAAATGTATGATCAGAGCAGTTAGAGACCTTAGATGAACATTGGCTTGAAAATTCACATAATCACACTACTTAAGCAGACTTTATGTGTTATAAATATAAAAAAAGGTCCATGAAGGTCCTATATATGTATAATACATTTTTATGAGGCTTGGCATTCGAATTGATAAAAATAAAGGAGAAGGTGGAAAGTTTAAACCCAACTAGTTAGGTCCTTAATTAGTGATTAAAGATTTTAGGAATGGAGCCTATTTGTTATGCTCTTTAGATGGAAAGGATTTTATTGAATATGTGAACTCTTTTCACCTTAAACACTTTTATATTTAGTCATATGCATTTCACATTAGCCTCATTTCATTGCATTTTTCATTGCCTACATGTTATGTTTGCATATCAGATGTCACGTTTGGTGATTATTTGGTTGTTAGTTCACATAATAAAAACTTTCAAAATGTATCTTACCATCCCATTTCATTTTTCACATTATCCTATTATCTTATCGTAAACCTTCTCAAAATCAGCATCACATTGGTTCTTGTCTTAGTTTTTACTAGTAGAGTATGCCTCTCTTTCCCTTCACCTTCTTGAAAAGCTTAGAAAATGATATATTACAGTGTATTCTAGAATATTATCCATGTAAAAGTCTCTTCTTAATGTCCCCTATAATTAAAAACCATTAGCATTCTCAAAAATAAGTAACCTTGTTTGCCTACCTTGGTCTTCGATGATGACCCCTTACATATTATTGGTTGCATGGGGCCAAGATTTTGGGGTAAGTACCTTTAAAAAAATGTTATAAATATAAATAAATACGCTCCTATGAAAATCAAAATTTTATGCAAACAAATTTCAAATCTCAAATATCTCTCCCTTCACTAACATTTAGTGTTGAGCCTTCGCATCTTACTAGTTTCATGGGGTTAACATTAGGGAGAGATCTCTTTATTCACCTACCTATAGTCTTTGGTGATGACTCCATCTATATTTATAGTCACATGAGACTAATTTTATGGGGTAGAAAATAAAATACAAAATCAATACCAAATTATAAAGTGTTCAATAAGAGTTATTCAAAAGGCTAGTTTACATGTCTATGCTGAAAGGGGTAACTTTATCCCATTTATCGATTCTATTAGGGCTAGTTACCTCTAGGTTAATCTAATAAATTTAGTGGTTTGTAAGTTTAGTAATAATTTAATTTTCCCCCTTTGCTCATAATAATTATGTCATCTTCATTTTCCATGCAAAGTTTTGATGTATATTTATCATTTTACCCATCTCATGTATATCCTACTTTCCCCTTTCATTCCTTTGTTGTAAATTTAAATTCATATGTTGTGTAAACCAAATAACTCAGTCATCACATATAAAATAGTTGTTAGCTTATTTATAATTTTATATATATCCATCACATTACATAATTTGCTTACATTTTTTCATATCTTACATATATAAGCATTTTTTCATAAGCATTCTAAAAAACACAAGAGATGCAAGGTATATCATCATATGCTTATTCATCTAAAGTGCATAAACTAAAAGACCATACATGAAAAATAAACACATAAGACTTTATTAAAATTCACTAAAATAGGCTAGAATACATCCATATACATCATAATAATTTCAGGTTTTTAAAATCGAATCTCTAATACAATCACCTTCATAGAGGAAAATTTTATCTCAATATCCCAAAAAAATTAAAATATAATAATACAATTACGGGGGAAATATAATGTCCCTACGATCTTGTCCTCCTCTAATGAGAGGATCTTGACACTGAGTAGTGTCATGGGATCTAGATCCTAGGTATCCTCCTATGGGTCCCTCTTTGGGAGGTTGTATCCTCACCTATATGTCAGCTTCAATTAGCCCTCCCCTTGATGCATTAACAACTAATACTGCATTTCAATTTTGTATATATATCAAAATGACTAATATAAAATCATACAAATGACCACCCTGCTGAGTCCGTAAAATCTGGAAAACTTTGACAAATGGAGAATTTGAATGCACTGATAAACTAATGGCTGACAGGATGAGGTTTCAGTCCATGGAAGAGATGTGATCTTGTATACTCCATAACAAAACACATTTATCTTTCTACCTCCAGATGGGACAAATGGTGCGTTCACCTTCTGTACAAAACTCTGCTCTAAAATGGTGCGCAGTTTTGTCCTGCAGGGTCTAACAAGTCATTAGCCACTAATTTCTTGTCATATGTCCCTATAAGTGGAAGTGCAAAAACAGAATACTTGACATCTTTCTTTCATATTTGATGTTCTGACCATGTCAAACACGTCTAAATCACAAAACTGCTCTCGTGCCCTTTAAAATGATCACAGATTGATTTCTTCCTCCACTCCATTAAAATCAACCATGGGATGTTCCAATACTAATGCCTCATGATTAGCAACGATACAACCACATCATATGATACACCTAAGAACATAACCTGCAAACCAATCCTCTGGTAAGTCCAATGTAGAAAGTAGATACAAATACATCCACCCACCTTCATTACTACCACACAAAGCATTGCTGGAAACGAATGCTGCAATGTTTTCCAATTACCGACATCAGTAATCACTCTCAGTGAAATACAGAATCTCGTGTATAGATGAAACATCTCAGCTGTTTTGACTTAACCGGAACAGCGTTTCATTTCAGTCAAGAATTCAACGAATTCTTCATACAACCTCTCGTCATTTTCAACAACTACAAATATGTGTTTCAGTCTTCTATGAATCAGGTAAAAACAAGAAACATCGGCCTAACCTTAACGCATTTCGGACTGTCTCATCTTCATTCAACGTCAACCTCCATTATGACCCAAACATTTTAATGCCCAGCAATGATATGCGTTGTAAGGTAAAACCAGAATTAAGTTTGAACGCCCAGCGTTGATTTATGCGTTGTAAAAATCAAACTTAACTTTGAACGCCCAGTATAAAAAGAAAAACTACTTTCTATAGCATATATGCATTGTAAAGAGGAAACAATGTCCCAGCACAACATGAACCAGCAAGGGATTCGAAACGACCCAATAACAATCCAAAGGAATATAGGAGAAAACAATATCTTTTATAACACACCTTTATTAATAAAATAGATGGACATACATCTCAGCTTATTTGTGAATTGCAGCTCCTCCTCTCTTGCGCCCCTGTTTTGTTTTCCTCTTCGTCCCTCTTCATCTCTGGAACGGATTTGGTTTTTTTTTTTTTTTTTTCCTCCTTTTCTGTCCTTCCTCTTTCTTCTCCCTTTCTGCGTCCTCTGCTCTCCTCCTTCCTCTACGTACTCTTCTTTTTCCCTGTCTATATCAGAATGGTATATATTTTGTTTTGAATAAATCTTTTTCCCTAACCTCTACGCCAAACTTGGCTTAAGGGAACCAAATACAGTTTTTCAATTACAACAACATGCCCAGGTTGGAATATTTTCAACCACTCCTTGATTTCTTCAACAGCCCATAATTATTTTACCTTTTCACTTTTACTAATTACCATTTCTCTTTAATTTCAACATTTGGAGGGAGATACAATAATCGGGTTTTTAAATTTAAATCATAACCATGTCTTGTGTAGATGCTCCTGCATCATACTCTCCCTCTAGAAACAATTTGAACCTTAGTTCAAATGAAATACTGCATCCATGCTGTAGCCTTCATTCTATACCTGGATCCCAAGGTCTTCTTGTCAATGCCAATGTTTGAATTTGTCTTTGCTGGTCTTTACCTTTCATCTTGCTTTTCTTTCTCTTCTGGTATGTTCTTCTTCTCATCTCCTTTTTAGCTGCCAGGTCCAATCTCCATGCTTCTTCATCTTCATACATGTCTTCAAAACATATGTCTTCATCTTCATATATGTCTTCCATACCTGCATTCAAAACATCAAAAGCCACCTTAGTAGAAAAACATTGAGGCCATGAAGCCTCTCGGCTGCCTTCACATTCTTGCTCTTGTTTCTTGACCAAAACTGCCTTGGTCTCATTACTTTGCTCTTGTATTTTCTCACTCTTTCCAATGCTGCCTTCGTCATGGCTTGTATCTTTACACAACTCTCTTGGATTACCAAACAGCTCCTCTATCATTCTCAACTCTACCTTTAGTGAGATCTCATCTATCTCACAATCTTCATCAAACTTGGGCTTATCAACCTGAAGGATTGCTGGTTCCTTACTAGCCTTACTCTTCATTTCATCACTCAACACAAACTCATCTAAATCTTCATGTCCTATATCAAACTTAGGACCAGATTGTATTTCATCCTCTCTAAGTCCATTCATCCACTTTATAGTTTCTTTATACAAATCCGCTTCTTCACCAACATCAATATATTCATCAAAAACAATTACAGTATTCATACCTTCTGTTTCTTTGCTTTCTTCAATCGCTGCTTGAAGCCATCTTGTTTGTTCTGCTGCATACTTTCTCCTTTTCTCATCATCCATCCCTTTGGAAGTCTCTCCTTGCTGCATATTAGTCCTTACAGCCACTTTCCATTCCTCATTTTCCATAAAAAGATTATTAAATGATTCAAAAACATCATTACCTTGCCAAGTACTTGTGTCATCCTTTACCTTTTCCCATTGAGTTCTTGGTGTTGCTGCCTTAACACTCACATCTTCATTCTTTGCCTTCTTAGGCACCCACATTAGATTCTCCTTCTTATCATTTGCTGATCCCTTTAGCCATTTTGACACTTTGTAACCATGCTCTTGTGATAATACTGAAAAACCAATCTTATTTGTCCTTTTATTTTCTTGTACATCTACATTCATATGAGAAAAATCAACCTTATAAGATAAACTTGCCTGCCTGCTTACTTGTTGCTTGTTTGTATGCTTCACCATCCACTTAGGCATTATGTAGCCATGATTGACTGCTTTGTGTGAGGATTTCATCTTCCTCTTTCCTCTTCTAACCTGTGTAGTAATATCTTCATGCTCATAATAACAATCAAAATCAGCACTTAACACTTCATTTACCTCTTTGTTAGCTTGTTCCACGGAGCAATTTTTCTCTTCCTTTGTGCTTGGCTGTCCTCTTTCTTCTTCCTGGCATTCAATGGCACCTTGGAATTCAGCTTCTTCTTCTACCTCTCCTCTCTCATGCATTAACCCATGCACCTTTTCAACAGCAGCAAACTCTCTTCTCTCTCCTGCACATTCACTTGTGCATTTGGTGTCTTCTCTTGCACCAATCTCTTCACTTTCCAAGGCCTTTCTCTTGACCTTCAATAGGCTGCTCATACCTGCATTTGCCCACTCAAAAACAGCATTAAATACAAAAACAAGAGACCATAATGTCTCCATGAGTATCCTCTTGATGGACATTCTCATCTTCTCAAGTGCTCTTCCTGGCACTCCTTGTCTCTCTTCTCTCTTGTTCTCCTCAATGAGAACCTTCTTCTCAACTTCTTCCTCTTGCTGCTCACTTGGCAACCTTCTTATCTTCTTGTCTCTTTGGGCTTCCCTCTTCATGGCAATCTCATTTTGCCTTCTTCTCCTTTTCACTAGGAGATCTATTGGCCACTTTATCCTCTTCTTTATTGGCCATACCCATGTTTTCCTATTCATCTGCATCCAAGACTCATACTCATCCTTAACCTTAGCTAATTCTTTCTTCAAACTAGCAATTTCTTTATTAAAATCAACATTAGTCATACCTTTGATGCTTGCTTTCCTTTTGCTGCCCTCATATACCTTACTGCTCTGCAGTGCTTTCAACAATGCCTCCATCTCTGAGATCTTCACCCAAGTCTTTTCCACCTCAGTCTCTTGATCCCTTGTCTCACCCAAGCCTTTTCTCCTTGACTGGTCTTTTGACAATCCACGTGATCTCACCTAGGCCTTTTGCATCCTAGTCTTTTGATCTTCTTCTCAATCCTGCAGCAACTCTTTAGACAACTCTTTAACAAACACAAATTACAAATCCAAGCTTACCTTGCTTTGGATCTTTCTCCTTCTAGGCAGTCCCTCTATCACTCTTCTCAAAACTTCATTCTTTACCTCACCTAAGTCTGTTTCACCTTAGTCTTTTGGCAAACTATCCAAGACTCTTCTTCTTGGATCTTTTTCTCTTAAGCTTCAATGGCTTGGCTGCCTTTCTCTTCGCCTATTGCTTTTTTTTCTTTTTAAACAAAATAAACTCAAATCAAATAACATAGACTTCTCATACCTTTTCTTCAGAGAGTCTTCTAGTGCTTGTCCTACTGATCCTTGCCAATTCCTATCACAACTGTAACATCATTCACAAATACAACCATTCCAAATTCTGTAACAGCTTATAATCCGTTCCTAAATCCCCAAGAGCTTCAAGCTCTGATACCAAAATTGATGCATTAACAACTAATACTGCATTTCAATTTTGTATATATATCAAAATGACTAATATAAAATCATACAAATGACCACCCTGCTGAGTCCGTAAAATCTGGAAAACTTTGACAAATGGAGAATTTGAATGCACTGATAAACTGATGGCTGACAGGATGAGGTTTCAGTCCATGGAAGAGATGTGATCTTGTATACTCCATAACAAAACACATTTATCTTTCTACCTCCAGATGGGACAAATGGTGCGTTCACCTTCTGTACAAAACTCTGCTCTAAAATGGTGCGCAGTTTTGTCCTGCAGGGTCTAACAAGTCATTAGCCACTAATTTCTTGTCATATGTCCCTATAAGTGGAAGTGCAAAAATAGAATACTTGACATCTTTCTTTCATATTTGATGTTCTGACCATGTCAAACACGTCTAAATCACAAAACTGCTCTCGTGCCCTTTAAAATGATCACAGATTGATTTCTTCCTCCACTCCATTAAAATCAACCATGGGATGTCCCAATACTAATGCCTCATGATTAGCAACGATACAACCACATCATATGATACACCTAAGAACATAGCCTGCAAACCAATCCTCTGGTACGTTCAATGTAGAAAGTAGATACAAATACATCCACCCACCTTCATTACTACCACACAAAGCATTGATGGAAACGAATGCTGCAATGTTTTCCAATTACCGACATCAGTAATCACTCTCAGTGAAATACAAAATCTTGTGTATAGATGAAACATCTCAGCTGTTTTGACTTAACCGAAACAGCGTTTCATTTCAGTCAAGAATTCAACGAATTCTTCATACAACCTCTCGTCATTTTCAACAACTACAAATATGCGTTTCAGTCTTCTATGAATCAGGTAAAAACAAGAAACATCGGCCTAACCTTAACACATTTCGGACTATCTCATCTTCATTCAATGTCAACCTCCATTATGACCCGAACATTTTAAAGCCCAGCAATGATATGCGTTGTAAGGTAAAACCAGAATTAAGTTTGAACGCCCAGCGTTGATTTATGCGTTGTAAAAATCAAACTTAACTTTGAACGCCCAGTATAAAAAGAAAAACTACTTTCTATAGCATATATGCATTGTAAAGAGGAAACAATGTCCCAGCACAACATGAACCAGCAAGGGATTCGAAACGACCCAGTAACAATCCAAAGGAATATAGGAGAAAACAATATCTTTTATAACACACCTTTATTAATAAAATAGATGAACATACATCTCAGCTTATCTGTGAATTGCAGCTCCTCCTCTCTTGCGCCCCTGTTTTGTTTTCCTCTTCGTCCCTCTTCATCTCTGGAACGGATTTGGTTTTTTTTTTTTCTCCTTCTTTTCTGTCCTTCCTCTTTCTTCTCCCTTTCTGCGTCCTCTGCTCTCCTCCTTCCTCTACGTACTCTTCTTTTTCCCTGTCTATATCAGAATGGTATATATTTTGTTTTGAATAAATCTTTTTCCCTAACCTCTACGCCAAACTTGGCTTAAGGGAATCAAATACAGTTTTTCAATTACAACAGCATGCCCAGGTTGGAATATTTTCAACCACTCCTTGATTTCTTCAACAGCCCACAATTATTTTACCTTTTCACTTTTACTAATTACCATTTCTCTTTAATTTCAACATTTGAAGGGAAATACAATAATCGGGTTTTTAAATTTAAATCATAACCATGTCTTGTGTAGATGCTCCTGCATCACCCCTTCCTACCAAAATATTGCTTAGAGACCTGCACCCAAGTCTTTATCATAGTTTATCTCACTCATAGTATGGTAATCTCCCCTATTTGACTATCCAGAACCAAGGATGCATGGTATGTTGGGGAAAACACATTTGTATGCATGCTTATCTTGGTAGGGATTCCTAGGTCTTCTAATAGTATATCCCTAGTCTAACTAGTGCCCATATGGAAAAGGTTGACCAAGGTGTCCTTGATCATGGTCCTCTAGCTAGTAGATGTTTATATAACCATAAAATAAGTAGATAGGCATCAAATCCTCTATAAAAAATAAATTTAATAGATTAACTAAGTAAACAATGTTAAAAATAAATATGTAGAAGGTTGAAATGAATAAATAAATTGTTTTACCTAGGTCATCCTCATGCCACTATGGATCAGATTCATCATTTTATCTCACCTCCACATCTTATGTAGGGAGCCCATCCTCATCTCTTGCCTCCTCTTCCTCTCCCTCTTTGGGTCCTTCTCTACCTATTATTTGTTGTTATTTTAGGGCATCTTATTGTGGTGGTGGTGATGGTTATATAATATATTATTATTGGATTATAACTGGTAGTGTCAGTAGAATATCCATAGGAACTAGACCTCCCCCCACCCTAAAAGTTATTTTTGTGGTCCTCCCTAAGATCCTCTCATCCTAACCACCCCCACTATGGGAACTTCTAGTGTCATAAGATGTCATCCTAGTCTTTTGATTCTTTTTTCCCTATCCTCCCTAATGCCCCTATGTACCACTAAGGGCATGGGAAGGTTGCCTATGAAAGGTATCCTAAACTATTGTGTAATTATATCAATAGGGTGTCTCTCCACCTAGATTTATTTATCCATGACCTATGTCGCTCTTATAGTTGTTTCAAGGTAGACTCCCTCATCTACCCACTGGCCCACCATCCCCTAATAGACCAAGGCCAAAATTTTGACCACTATCAATATCCAAATTGCTTAGGGAAAATCTTGGAATTATGTAATATTTGTCCATCTTGAGGCTATGATAACCCTTGCATCCCTAAGATCAATCCCTCTCTATTATAGGGTCATCATCTTGAATACCCAAATCATAATAAGCATGGGATGGTTGATGGATAGTTCTCCAAATGGCACAATCTTGTAGATATCTCTATATGTGTAGGCCAAGACCTCTTGTGCCCATGAGAATCATCTACCTCTCTGCTTAATATCCTATTTAATAGGAGACCAATTATGTAGCAACCTAATTATCCCCTTATCTCCCACAACTTAAGAGGTAAGGATCCTAATGATTCCTTTTCAGAGGTTTAGGATATCATATCCCTCAACCCTCGAAAGTCTAACCCAAAATTTGCACCCACATTGGGTGCATCAGTGTCCCCAAAGTGTTATACCCAGTTGACAACCTCCTTTATGTTTATAGACTCCCATAGAGACACAAGCTAACCTATCATCAATAATCCTAGGGTATTAAATACATCAATTAAAATGGTCATCCATTCTCTAGTATCTTATGAGAATGTTAAAGTGTTACTATTTTCATACCATTAGGTAAATAAATCATACAAGAGTTACTTAATGTGGGTAAAATCCCAACCTATGCAATCCATAGTATCTTAGCTATGTCTAAGATGGCCATATCATCATATATCAATAGATCCATGACACATGACAGCCACTCCTACTCTCTATCCTAGTTCCATTGTATGTAGTCCCTACTATAAAAGATACCCTAAGTCAATCTCTAACCCTTTTTTGGCCTTAAAAATTGGCTTAAAATGAGTTATTTTATCCCTGTGATGAAACCACAACCTTTTAAAATTGGAAGTTCCATCTTCATTAGTGGTGGCTTCATAAAAATTGCATTTGTGGTGGTTATGAAACCACCCAACCTATGGGATGCGATGATCACATAATTATTACATTTAAGATGTAACTATCAATTTACACAGACCATTAGTTTTAACTGTTGGCCGCTCCCAATCCCTAAACCCCAAAAAATATTAAAATTCACCTAAAGGTAATAAATATTAAATAAATTTAAACCTACCCAACCTCCTAATCCCATTCATGTAAAAAAATCAATTTTTAACAAATACAAATTCATTTTTTAGCAAAAAAAATAAATTGGGGAAAGTATTCAAAACCAACATGATCTTTTCCATTGCTCCTACCATTGGTATGTTCACCATCCTCTCATTGTCTTCATAAGTATGGGTACTTTCTAGATCAATTATGTCACCATGAATCCAAATATCTAAATTATCAAAACATAATTGGCACAAACAATTTCTATTTTGGGCTAATTTTTAAATATATAGTCTTTTAGACTGCTCATGATTTAAAAGGTTTCTATTTTTATAAGTTTTTCCTTTAGACTCAAATTTTACACTTTTGGATAATTTATTTCCTCAACCAACATGTTTTATATCCAAATATAACAAATTTTAATGGTTTTTATCTTCCATAGCATATTTATATATCATTTTGGTTGTGTAGATTTATGATGGTTTAGATTCAGATCCCACAGGTGAGTTTAGTTAGTATACTCATCCCCACATACATTGTGAGTACTCTCATCCATATTTCTATTAGTTAGTTTTCTTTTTCACTATTTTTTTAAATGCATTTGATTCTTATCTTTTGCTCGTAAATTGCATGAAGTCCCGACTGGGTTTCTTTCACCACACAAGTAAGGTAAGTATTTATAACCCTATTTTATCCTTTAACATGACACTAATTGGGACCACACCCTCATCAATTCATGATAAGGTATCATCCTGATGGGGCAATATGTATGCACCCAAAAATTACATGGTGTGATATTTCTAAAATAAAATCCAAATATGATGCAATGATCTCCATAAGTACACTCAAACATAGTTCACTCCAACGATATTACCCATTACTCTCTCTTTGGGCCCTTTCAATCATTATAATTTATTTTTTAATTTAATCATGGCCTTGATATATTTAATTATATTATCATGAAACTATCAGAGTTCATGATGCAATTGCCAATCTTTGTAAAGAAATCACCCATTTTTTATTTTTTTGTCATGATATTTTCATAAACTATCATGACATATTAGTTATATATAATTTGGTTGCGTAATTATGAATGGTAATTACATATTTGAATATGGTGGTTTTATCTCATTTTAGGATGTTTATGCACTTGTCACTTGTAAATTGTGGTGGTTTCATCACAATTTTTCCTTTTTCTATTTTGACATATGAGACTTGAGTTGTCATGCATTTTTCATGTTATTCTATGCATTTCTTCCTTGATTTTTTTTTTCCATCTTGATGGCCCAACTCACTCCCACTCTTGTTTATATCAATCCTTATCCCTCCTAATTATAAATCTCAATCAGGCTTAATTAAACTATCACTTAAAACCTCATTTCTTTCTCTAAAATTATCTTAGTTTGGATGAATTTTAAATCCAAAATTTTATTTGAATATTGGTACATTTTATTTCTATATAACTCAAGACCATGTGCTTTCATTTTTGTAAAAACTTTTCCTCTATCTTTGGAAATTTTCATGTTAAGCTAAACAATTATGGAATGGAGAATTCATATGATCAGCATATTAGTGAATCAACTAGCCATAGTATAGCTACACTTTTCTCCAAGGTTGTATCTTCCTTATTTTCCTTATTTTACTACTATCATTTATTTTTTGCAAAGGATCTAGCTTACTGATGATGTTTTACACTCTTTTTTTTTACTTGGTTAAATCCATTGACCAAGTTGGAAGATTTATTCTAATATTATTTTAATTTTCTAGATAATAATAATATAGTTTCATGTATTCAGTAGATAATTTATATTCCAAAAATCTTAGAAAAGGAAAAATAAAAGAAATATCTCTCTTTTCTGTTATGCACCAAAAACATAGTCTAGATCTCTTGTTTTACAACTATATATTAGTTGTTTTGAAAGAACGTAGTCTTGTATATCATGTAGGGTGAATTGACAATAAAATAGGTAAAACCATCATTTATTGGTTTATTTTTAATTTTAAATAATTTTCCATTCACGAATAACTTTCAACCAAACACAAACAAAAACATAAACAAATTAGATTGCCAAAACATTGCATGCTAAATCCTAAATATATTCATTTTATTATGAAAGAACATTATTTTAGGACATTAATTTCATAAAATTAAAACATTATTTTTATAAACTTTCATCCATAGATCATTTAAATTCATAAACAAGTATTCAATAGTATCAAAAATTAGTTTTAGCTTGCATAGAAAAGTTAAAAATTTGAATTTATAGTGAGTATAATTGCTAGGGTTTAGGATTTAATTTTCATCTTTGAATGTTATAAAATATCAATTGTAATATCATTTCATATCATCTACATAAAATAATAAAAAATAATTTCAATTCATTTAGATCTCATTGAATAATTCATTTTACAAACTAGACAAGACATATAAAAAACAGTAACTACCTATTTCTTCCAAAATCTTATTTCTAGCATTGCATGCATCATATAATGCATTTAAAAAATAAGTATATTTCCTTTATTTACTTTTATTTATTTATTACTTTCACCATTTTAATTTCATCAAGTATATTGGTTTGTTTCTTTTATCAAAACATTGCAAAAATACTAAAAATAATCAAAAAGCCTTGTCTATATGAGCAAAATCATCCAAAACTTGCTCCCAACCATCAAAACAAAAAGTACCAAATTTGAAATCACCTCTCATACAAGCTATTATGCTTATATTATACATTACCTTGTCTCTTGGATGACACTCCCTGAGCATCCGCTCCTTCATAAAGTAGGGTTTTTCCCTTGGGTTAGATCCCAAGTTCCTAGTATCAGCCTTCAATATGATATTAACATCATCCAAGCCTAGTCATCCACCTCCCCTTTCATTTTATCATTTTGTCTAGCTTCATCATATTCTCATTCACTTTATGTATGACATTGATCAGGATTAACCAACCCAATAGGACTGATCATTTTCCTTAAGTCATCCAACCTAACCACACCCACTTCATTGTTCCTAACATTGATCAAGAACTTCCTCTCCTTGTCATCACTGAAATTGAGGGACCTTGGAGTTTCATCTCTTCCCAAATCAACATCATCAATGAACATCATGATGTATTAGAGATATTTTGGTTCCATCATGAGCACCCCACACCACTTGTCATCCAAAATCTCATTTCTTAAATCAATCAACCCATTCCATATATTCATCCATCCATCTATCCATTACATCAGTTATCTCAGCCAAACCTTGATAAGTTAAGTGCACAAGTTAGCGTGTTATTTTCCACATGTATACACTCTTATATTTTTATCTATATAAAATATCTTTAATTCCATGATTTATCTATAATGAGAACATATGTCTCTTCTTCACTCACACCTTACATGTATCATGTTCAATATGTTATTTTCTAAAAATTATACATATACACATATGATCAAAACATGTTAATTTCAGTTTTTTATGCATCTTTCATATGTTTTTGCATTATATCACATGATTCAACTTATTTTATTCTTGTATGCAACCTTTTCCCTTGTGTATGTTCAACATACACCCTCTTGATTGTATGGCATCATCAAGCCTTGTGTCTATGTCCCTTGACCTTCTATGTTTTTGAAACATTTGCATGTCTCTTATACTTAACCTTTGGGCCTTATGTATGATATTTATGAAAGTATTTTAAATTTATGTGACTTCTTACATGTCCCCTAGATGTGGAATTTTTCCCTTTTTACATGACATTGTATGATTTTTGTTATATTTTTGTTACAACTACTATGGTGCCATGATGCCTATCATGCACTACTATGTATTTATTACATATTTATGTAATTCCATTATCTAAATAATGCACATAGTACTTATGTGCTCAAAATTTCTTAATATACTTAATAGTATGCTTACAATACATATGCACAACTTAAAAGTTCTTTAAATGATTCATACAAATACTTCAATGCTACATTCAATTATAATGATGCAATGCAATATCCAAATTTTTCATATTATTCAATGTTATTTTTTTTAGAATCTAATTCAATTCAAATATTCACATGTTTTTTTATTCTAGTTAAAAGGGTGGATTTTTTTGAACTAGGAGCCCTAAATCCTAGAATTAGGATCCCTAGATCCTAGGAGAAGTATAAATAAAGAAGACACCACAGTCTACCAAAGACCAAATAAGAAACATGAATAAATAGGCCTAGAGACAACTAAAAAATAACCCCAAAACCAATAAATAATAACCAAAGAAACTAGTATAAATCTAAACTACTAGAAACATCCTCCCAATAATATTTCATCTTTTTAAGATGCGTATCAATCTGAAGCAACAATTTATCTTGGTACATGCCATACTGAGATCCACTACACTTCCCCTTCTTGCCTTTCCCTTTGCCAATGACACTAGGCTCAAAAATATCACCAAGATAAGCTCATAAGTTTTAAACATTCTAGATGCCTTCATACATAGTAGCCTTTTTGTAATTCACTAAAAAACTTATGTTATAGATTTTCTCATTCTCTTGTTCTAATAGCTCCACCCTGAATGGGAGACTCTGAATTTGTTGCTCCTCCTCCCTAGCTAAAAATATTTGACTCATTCTTGAGTTTTCCTACTACAAATATTTTACCTTACCTTTCATCTCTATGATCTCTCGCATAAACCATTGCATAAGAGAATTTTGATATTTGATCTTTTCTACTATCTTATCTGATTTCTCCTTACCTTTAAGTGAGGTAACCAAATTGTTAAAGGTCTCATTCTGAGACAAGTTATTTGTAGGTAATTTCCTTCATCTCAAAATGGGTGCATAATAATGGGATTATCTTTAAGCTTTCATAAGTAATACATTTCAAATTCAATAATTTACAATATGTAAAATCATTAATTTTCATATTTTAGGGACATTCAAATTGCTTATACACTCCACTTTTATAATTACTCGAGCACATATACACTTATGTGAAGATAGTTACAATATTTCAAATAGTCTTCAAAATATAAAATTAACACTCTATATATTATAGGGGGCATGATATGAATTCATATTTAAATTAGTACTCTGCAAAATTCATATTTCTTTTTCTCAAACATCAAAGTTTCAAGAATTTATATTTTAAATTTATATCCATTTGTATTAACGTGATTCTTACTTTCAAGTGGATAATGTTTGAGCTTGTGACACTTCATGCACTTTAGTGAGACATGTACTATCTCCCATATATTCTTTTTAGTTTAGTAAGTGAGTCATATTTGAGCTTAGTGACACTCCACATTTTGGTCGCACTTTAGCGAACCACTTTTTTGGTTCCCATCTCTTCAAAAGCATTACAAATTACTCTATGAGGGTTGGAGAATATAATATTTCCAACTCAAGTACCATCATTGATTCTTCAAATTGAGACTTGATCACTTTCAATTCACCACATGTTTATTACTTCATTGGATGTCTCAATAAGGGGGAATGAACATCTCTATGATAAAGACAAAGTGTGCATACACACTCAGGTATCATAATTTTTTTATTCTAGTAATTTTATGCATCACTATAATAAATGAATGGAAATGTATACGCTAAAATTTAATCAATAAATATTTGACAATATTTTTTCTTGACATCTTTACCTTGCTTGGTCAATCATCAATCTAATAACCCATAATATCTAAGAAAACCTTCAAAATATTGTAATTAATATGCATATATACTAGAATTCCCTATTTTATCTGTATTTATCATATAACTCACTATTGGTTTGTTTTCATAATCCTATGTTCTTTTTAGATAAGAGTGTACTAGTTATATAAGGATGCATTGTGGCCTTGTCCACAGTGCTCTAATGGTCATCTTTTTAAAATGGCATGCTTCATGATGGCTCTCCCACACAAACCAATAGGTTAGTTAACAAAAATGTTCTAAATATTCTCCTACAAAGGCACAACAAGGGTCACACTTGAATCTAACTAGATCTCACTGACAAAAGTATCTATTTTATGTTTTTAAATGCATTTGTTTTCAGAGTAAAGATTGTTATTACAATTCTTTTGAAATACAATAATCCTTGGCTAAGTCTAAAATTGTTTCATTACAGGTTAAAGACATCATTTTTTAGACATTATAATCAAATATTGCTAGTTTCATTCACATTATCTTCCCTAAAGGGAGAATTGTATCAGCTTGACGACATTGGGCTATGTAGGCAACACTCAGTGAACAAAGGGTTTTCTAAGGATAGCTCAACCATTTTCACACCCCATATTTTTTATCCCTTTTAAATTTAATATCTTTTGTGTGTTTTTGCATGATTAGGACATTGGTTATATAGATATTATGCACATCAAATCAGATTTTGGACATAAACATGTTACCTACAAATAGAGGTGAATAAGTCTAGATTGTTAGATTTAGATCACAGTCTGTCTAGACAATGTTGTAGTATCAAACAACAATGAACTACCACCATGTTTATAGTATATGACCTTGTCCTAATATATAGTGGATCTCTAGTTTATAATGCATTTTTGTTTGTACATTATTTAAATTAGTTACATCTCAAATAAATTTTTCACAATCTGAATTAATTTGTTTGCAAGTACAATTCTCTAATCATATCCCTAATTTATATTTGTAACAATTTACAACTTATGTAAATTTTGTGCATCTTAGTACTTACTGTATTTTATCTTATTTAAATTCATAGAGCAGATTTCAATATTTTAATTTTTTTATTAGAGTTAATTTTAAATCATAATTAATTCTAATATAAATAGTCACAATAAATGGACATGTTCAAATGTTTCACATACTAAGCACAACTATCATAGAGATGTTTAAGTAATTTTTGCACATAAAGGCCAAGGGCCACACACAATAAAAAATTAATATCTATCATATAATAAATTAATAGCATCTAAGGGGCATAAAACAAGTGAAATTAGTCAATTTCATCCATATGTATCAATGTCATATTATAACAAAGTAGCAAACCCATGCAGGACAATGTAGGATATGATCAAATAGCAAGACACTTTAAAGATATGTAGCTCAACATGTCAATTAAAGTCATACAAAGATATATCTTATCAATAATGTATCATATAAAATTATATGCCTCCAACATAGGAATGGTCACTAGGTAAAAGAAAAATCTAACATCTAAGAATCCATGTAGATATGTGTGTCCTGCATCATACTCATATACCTTTTAAAATATATTTGTGTTTAAGAAATAATATTATATTTATAAAATATGAATCTAAGACGGGGTTATTCAAATGTTAGTATGATAAAACCAATAAAAACATGCAGAGTTATAACACCTATAGCCTAGATACTCAAGGAATAAGAGAATAATGTAAGTAACAAACAAAAAAGGATAAAACAAGTATTCTTTACCTTTCTTGCGAGCAAGAGTTACAAGTTAGCCTTGGAATAATGTGTTCTATCATGTGATCAAAGAGTATTTAATATTGATGTTCCTTGCATAATTTATCTTAATCACATTTGGCTTATGTCCTTTTCTTAGCTTGGCTTGTGAGCTTCTTAAAGGTATTCCTGCATAATAACATTACATAATAAAGCTTATTGAAAGAGAGGGAGGGCACTTATATTTATAAGTTATAAAACTAACTCTAACTCAAGTGTGGTTACATTTAATTTTTACCTTAGTTGTGTCTAGATTAACCTTGGTCAAGTTAAGATTAACCCTGGGTTGGGTCAAAACAATTATGAAGGCTTGACAACTCATAAAACATATTTATGAAGCTTGACAACTCATAGAAGATATTTATGAGGTGTGACTCACATTTTCTTTGAATTTTAGGCATTTATAAAATATATTATTAATCCCTTTGACTATGACCTCATCTTTATTGAAAATTCTTTTTTTTTAATGTAATTCCCTAATTAAACTTGAAATTTTTACTTAAGATGCTAATTAAAGTTGCTTTTTAATTAATCTTGCTTAGCATTTTTAGCATTTAGGAATTGTTTGAATGTTTCACTTAATTGGTCTAAAATGTTAGCTTGCTAGGTTACAACCTAATTGGAGATGAATTTGCAGGAGGTTATCATCACATATAGGGTGATACCCCAAATAAGAAAACCTTGACATAATTATGGGTATTTATATCCCACACATAAATGAATTTGGATGTTTCAGTGATTTATAAGCTTAATTTAGATAGTTTTTTTGAAATCCAATTTAGACACAGATGCAGCTGAAGGAGTGTCTATATTTTACCCCTGTTTGAGAAGGTGGTGCAAGACACAAGCACAGTAACATCTTCTCAAAGAATGAAAAAGTATTTAATGCCTTGGCTAGTTCCTTAAAATGAAATGCATGAGCCATGGATGCCCCCTCAAGGGATCAAGAAGAAAATAAAGTCATCAAATTTTCCCTCAAAAAGAATAAAATGACATGATCTATAGGTAATGGGGGGGGTAAATACTAATTTTCTCAAAGGTGGTTATGATCAATGGGAAAGAGAAAATGCCCTAGTAGGGTGAATGTGTTAGAATAATTAATCTTAAGTGGGCCTATCTATCCCTTAGCGTTGGTAATTATAAAATAATAAATAATATATTATTTATTAACTTGAGGTATAATCATTGAATATCATATTATAGTTGTTTAATATTTATGAAATATTAATTAATTGATTTCTATTAGGATAGATGGATCCATTATTTTTACAACAGTCACCTCCCTTGGATTTTTAATATAAATAGTGTTTTACCCCTATTGGAAAATCAACCTCATAAATATGAAATATTTCTCATATTCATTATAAGGATTTTGTGAATCTTGTCTGAGAAGGAGTGATAAGTTGAAGATTGTATTGGGTACGGAGAAGTTTCTCTAATAATGAAATAATCATCATTGGTGGTTTTTTACCTCTTTGAGGTTTTCCCATGGTAACTTATGTGTTGTGTCAATTGATATGTGTGATATTCTTTGCTTACAACTATATTTATAGATCATGTGTATGCATCTATATTCCTACATGGATTCTATTACATACCCCATTATGGTGATTTGGCAAAGGGAGATTATGTATTGAATCCATACTCATAGATTAAGAGTAAGTTGGCACAAAGGATAGGCATGAATTTTTGTTACCTACTAGTACAAAGATACACATCCTAACTATCAATGATTACTATTCATTTTTTATTTTATTACTATGTGTTTGGTTGGTGTTTAGGATATGCCAATTGTGAATAAGGAGAAGTGTTGCCCACTGCATTGCTTGATAGATCCATTGGCCTAATTTTTGTTATAAATTATGATATCATGAATCATAGTTATAGAAAAATATAATGATATTATATATCTAAAGCATGTAAAACTCAACTTAAATTCAAAATATAAACCACTTAGGTGTAAGATATGAAAAATAAATCCAACGTGAATGTAATGCAATAAACTAAGTGTAGGAATGAGCACAAATTCATAATTTAAGTGTAATATATGTTTGATCAAGACTCAAATGTGAATAAAGTGTAAGAATCATACAAAACCTAAGGGGAAAGGAAACACAATATAACTTTTAAAAGTAAACAACTCAAGCCCAAGTTGTGAGAAAGACTCAGGTTTAAACTAATTGTCCTTAGACACACAACATGCAAAAGGAAAAACTAAAAAGCAATAAACAAATTACTCTAAGGTGTATGAAATGAAAAACCAAGTTAAATCAATTTAATAAATAAATGAGTTCAATCAAGAGTAATAGAAAACCTAAGTTAAGTCAAAATAACAAACAACTAATCTAAATGTTTGTGCATATGTAATAGAAATGTTATGATTGGCACAAAAGGTTTCCCCTAGGATATAGGGAACAAAACAATTAGAATAATTGGGGGAAATATAAGAATAAGGAAGGGTTGGTTGAACTAAGTCTAGATGCACCAAACAAGTGGATGTTGCCTACATACTCCCATAGACATGAGGTCCAACATGAAATTTAGGCCAAATGTAGTTCTCATATGATATGAGATAAAATAAAATGGTGATAAACAAAATAAATTGATTATAGAAGAAAGTGGGAATGGAGTCATAAAATGGTGAGAGTGTAGATTAAAGAGAAGGTGGTGCTCATAATCATGAAAGCATCAAACACAGAAAACACATGAAATCTTGAAAGTGTGGTTTAGGCTTAAACCACACCAAAAGACAATAGACAAGCACTAACACATGAACTTGGTTCATAATGCTTACTATGTCTAAGGCTAAGAATGAGAATAAAATTGCAAAATGGTGAGAGCATTATAAGAATTGACTGGTCACTAATACATCATGTAGACACTATAAAATTGCACACTACAGTTCCAGATGTCATAATAAACCTTAGACCACCCCTAGACCCCTTTGGGACCATTTTCTAACCATTTACCCCACGAATATTTAGTGGAAATGGCTAATTTTAGCCATTTATGACTTTAACCTTAACCATCAATAATCAACCCTTAATCATTGATGGTTAACCTCAACCACTGATGGTTTACCTTTGATCACCTCAAGAGTTAACTACAGCTCAAACATTAGCTTGATTTTCTATTAATATTTGTTTGATCCATCATTTTACATAATCAATGCATGTTAGCTTAAATTTAGATAGTTTGTTAGACACCTTATTGAACTTATTATTTCACCACTCCCTTCCCTCTATATTAAGAGAGGAAGGGGAGGTGAAAGGATCATCAAAACTTCGTATGTAATAATTATTTACCCCACCAATCATTAGTGGAAATGGCTAATTTTAGCCATTTATGACTTTAACCCTAACCATCAATGATCAACCCTTAATTATCGATGGTTAACCTTAACCATTGATGGTTTAACTTTAATCACCTCAAGAGTTAACTACAACTCAAACTCCAACTTCCTTTTCTATTAATATTTGTTTGATCCATCATTTTACATAATCAATACATGTTAGCTTAAATTTAGATAGCTTGTTAGACACCTTGTTGAACCTCTTCTTTCACCACTCCCTTCCCTCTATACTAAGAAAGGAAGAGGAGGTGAAAGGGATCATTATAAATTATTATGTAAGAGATAAAAGATTATTTTACAAGATATTAGAGCTTTTTATATAAGGTATTCTTCTAGCATCTAGTAACCAAGATAGAGATCAAAAGTGTTACTATAACTCATCAATCAATAACCAAGGTACTATCATTCTACCAAAATTGCTTCAGAGTCTACAAAAAACATTCAATCATCCTCAAAATTCTTCAGACCAAAAATAATAAATCTAATATATTTTCCTTATCAAGATTCAATAATTAGTTTCTTTGTGTCATTCTTTGTGTTACGTTCTCTGTCACCCCACTTTCTTCTATTGGAGATTTGCAATTCCAGACACATCCTCTCTTCCCTTATACCACACACAACCTCTTTCAATCATCTTAACACCCTCTACCTAAGCTAGAAACCTATGAATAACACCCTTTATCTCACAACTAGTAGCCAACCCAAGCTCTCTTCCCAAAATTTTCCTACAACCTTCCCAACCAATATTCTTTTCCCAAGCTAGATCCCACAGTAACCATCAATGGTTTCTTAACCACTGATGGTTTAACCTTAATTGCTAATAGTTTGATAACTACTAATGGTTACCCAACCATCAATGGTTTGATTCAATCATGGATGGTCTTTGTCTATCATTTTTAATATCAAGCTTATTTGACCTATCAGACCCTAACCAAATCCCATTTTTTGAGTTTCTATCTTATCACAAAGGATCACTCAATCTTCTGAACCATGTTTGATTTATTTATCATTGACATCTAATAATTTATCACTATAATTATTCAAAATAACTTATTTATTATCAAGAACTTCTTGTATTTCATTTTAGTATCCTCTATTATTTATACAAGAAATTTATCTTTCATTTTTAGAACTTAATTATTTAAAAGTGTGGATTAACAACCTCCAAGGAAGCTTGTGCTTCTTGGATCTATTTCACACTATGAAATCCACCCTATTATCCAACTAATCAACCATTTCTTTAGTGATTTATTATTTTTAGGTCATTCATCCCCAGATAAAAAGGAGTATCTACAACCATCTAGATCAACGTGCATACAACATATCAGGTTCTACTAAACTCACCCTTCTTTCAAGATTTACAATTTTCTTTCTAAATAAAATAAATCAAAATTTTAGTGAACATTATGCCACACCTGATGGGACCCTTGAGATTTTTTTGGGTTTGTAACTATAATACATTTAGTTGCATTAGAGAAGAGTCATCCATTGCATTCTTTTCTAAAAATTAAGTGTTCCTTATCTCCTTTCTTTCATTCCAAAATTTAAGCTCTAGTTTTCTTAGAAAAGGGTAAACATTTTCTTGTTTTACTTTCACTTTTAAAAATAAAAATTATCCATCCTAGGCTTAGCATTTTTATTATCGTAATCATATCTAGGTGCATCTTAGCTATTTTATATTCATTTGAAAAGACACCAAAATTTTCTTTTGGATTAAAATTAACTTTGCATCCATTGTTTTCTTGTATTGATTAGTTCACATAGCTTAATTTGATAAAGTAAATTAATCATAGTCTCACTTCTCTCCACACATATAATACCAAACCACACATTCAATCAAACATCAAAACATTGACATAAGGCCCAACTAGGATTTCATCACCTAGTGGTCATCTTTCCTTGGCTATCATACTTTTATTTCACCACCAAGGGGAAAACTAAATCAATACATTGCCTGAGTATAATCTATAACATCTTAGTATATCTTGGCTAATCCCCTAACACCTTTATCACTATGGTATGTGAAGTGAAGGGGTAGGCCCTAATATCAAGCCACATACTAAGTTCTAATACTAATATTGAGAGATTTTAACTACCTGAAACCATCCTTAGATATCTTCTTCTCATCCCACTCTACAAGCCCAAGTTGGTCTTCATAACTTATTTAAAATTGAGGAATAATCCTAAAGAAAGATAACAAAGTACCATGGGATTTTAATACACATTATTATATGAATTATTTTCCTTGAGATCTTTTTATTTTGATTGCTTCTATTTTGAGTTGTGAGATTGATTGCATCTTCCTTTTCCCCCTATTTGCATGGTTATAACTAGGCAAAAACTAGAAAACCAAGTAAATCAAGATCCACCTCCTAATCATATATCTTCCTCTTCTCTTTCATCTGTGGAGTACATCTCAGATGTAAAGAGTTCTCCCCATCCTTCTGGAAGTCTTAGTATCCCTTAAATAGTTGCCCAAGGTGATATGGATTTCAACACATTTTTGGATAACAACCATATATCCCTCAAATATTACGTTAACACCATATCCCATTATACCCTTGCTTCAGTTCCACCTATTGACCCACCCTATGATATGACATCCCACCTTATGAGAAGCACCTATATTTCCACCATTTCTATCCAACCTTTAGTCACCCAAGCATCTTATTTTACCAATAATCCCACCAATACTACCATCTAAATCCAACCCACCCAACCAACCAACACCCAAACACCTTATACCCCAACCAACAACCCTTCTAGTATAGGAGTAACCCAACCTTTGGGCATTGGTATCCCACTTACCATAGGAGTATCCTCTACTAGTGTTACCACCCTTCCTCTTGGTTCTAAGCCACCTACCTCCACTCCATTCTAGATCCTAGTGGTTCCCATACCTTCTACCCTTCCACCCATTAGTACAACTATTACTACCCATCTTTAACCTATCAACTTGACCATACCTCCAACCCAAACCATGCCAATTCCTCAATAGGTTCTTATTACACAAAACCCTAGTTACATCCCTAACCCATAGGGGTATATGAATCCATCCTCTACCTATCCTCCTATATCTACCTACCTATTCATGGATTGTTCCCAACCACCCATGCCCACACAACAATATGTGGTAACCTCCCAACCTTCTACTAGTTATCCTTATGCTACACCTACCCAAACCCAACATAATCTACCCTAAAACTATGGGGGCATACAATCATAAATAGAATTTGTTAAGATGTTGATGGACAAAATGACCACTTTAGAGTCATCTATTTCTGGTACCCATAACCTATTATCATATGACCAAATCTATAATGAACCAATTCACCCATTCATCCCCATTCAATCTTATCCTCCTCAATGGGAGCTCTTAACTTTTTAAAAATTTTAGAGTAAGGAAGACCCTAAACAACATCTAAGAGCATTTAGAAAATCTTGCTATTTTATTACCTATGATGATTCTCTCCTTCTTTGTACCTTTCCCATGTCTCTATCTAGTCCAACACTAGATTGGTATAATGTTATTACCAATCACTCCCTCTTTTATTTTACCCAACTAGATCAAACCTTCTTAGATCACTTTTCTATAAACATCTCTAAGAAAGTTTCCATTACTAATCTATAAACTATTTGGTAATTTGATGATGAGCCGATTGTTAATTCTATAGCCCATTAGAGAAGTTTGATAAACCAAATCTCTTTCTCTTTACCCTAACTCGAACTAATTGATATTTTCACTGGGGTTTTTGCTAAACACATTTCCTCCACTTTACACATTCAAACTTTCAAGACCTTTGATGAATATTTCACCATGGCATGGAATTTAGAGAATAGAGCCATTAATGAGGGGATGTTAAAATTGAGAAACAAGAATTATACCTTCAAATCAAATGAGGTTTTTTCCTCATAACCTAATAATCAAACTAACACTAACAACAAAAACAAGGGAACCATGAATGTGGTTGTCCTTAAGACTACTCCTCCACTGATAGTTAACCAACTTAACTCTTCCAATTCTTCTAATAAAAAACTAGGAACCAAAAATGTAACAACTAAAAGAAATTTACTCCACTAGGGAAGAATATGCTTCAATCTTGGAAAAGTTTTTAAAATCAACTATCATATAACTCCCACTAATCAAACCTCTAAAACAATTCAATTGATCTCATTTTGTACCTAGTTGGTATACGGAGAATGAATTATGTGATTTTCATCATGTCATGGGACATGATGTTAGTAGGTGTAATACTTTCAAAAACATCATCTAAGGTTTGATTGACAAGGGGTAACTTGTGTTGGATAACCCCAATGTACCTCCAAATCAATCATTTGTCATCCTTAGATATTCATTCCCAAACCATGTCCCTTATATGAGTAATGAAAACAATAGAGCAGAATCCTCTCACAACCATGAGGTCCATACCATTAATATAGTTCTTAGTGAACTCATTATTAAGAAAACCATTTCCAAAATCACCTTTCCTTCCCCTCCACTTATTGAAGTAGTGGAATCACCTTCTATTCCTTTGGAAATCAAAATAAAGGTAACAACTATTCCTTTTTCTCCACTTGTCAAGATAGTGGAGCTACCAACCTCTCCTTTGGAAGAAAACCATTACCACCATATCCTTATCTTTTGTCATAAAAAAATCCACTCTTCTTTTCAAAAGTATTCCTAAAGAAGAGGTCATTTTATTTACCTCTCATATAGAAGACTCACCTTCCCAAACCTTGGATCCTTTGATTGAGGAAAAGGATGAGGTAACCACTACTCTCTATCAACGTATCGGTTTGTCTATTGAGACTAATAATGAAGGGATCAAACCCATCTATATGCCTTTCTCTATAATGGTTCAAAACTTGGAGTACCCATCCCAACTGAATGTAGATTGTGCCACATTTTGGCATCATCTGAGGCTTCCTTACCCAACCAAGTAAGATCCCTCAACTATGCCATTTTCAACCCAACCTTTCACTTACACTATTGAACCCACCATCATATCAAAAAAACCATTAAAAACCTCTACCCTTCAAGCCATAGTTAAACCAACCAAACCAACTCCACCCAAAGAAGCTCAAATACCTTATCCCATGCTAACCAAGCCCATCAAAAATTGAGGCATGCTCCCTACTTAGATCCTTACTCACCCTCTATTAAAGTTGAATTTAACACCACCTAGCCCACCAAAAAAACCCCAAGTCAAGCCAACCAAGAAAGAGGAGCCACCTAGGATCTGAAAATCTAGAACATTTCCACTTATTTCTACCTTGCATTCCATTTTAGGACCACATCCTTCTTCCATCCTATGACCTCATCCTTTTGTTAAGAAAACACGTCTCTAGAAGATAACCCAAACCCCACCTCCTCTTTTATATATGACCCTAATTATTCTGTTCACACCCTCAACCTCCAATCTCTCCACTACCAAACATCCTAATTCTAACCCCTCTGTTTTTAAATCACCCACTACCAAGCCTGATACTTTTAAAAATTCTACCTCTAAACCACCAACCACCAAGAATACTCCACCAACTAAAAATCATAATACTAAGCCTACTCCTAAGAAGACTTCCACCCCAAAAATCAAAACCAAAACTCCAACATCCTTACCACCTTTGCCTAAGTCTTACTCAACCATCTTGTAAAGATTATTGCAAGTTTCTTGCTTGACTTTACCTCTCATCAAACCATTTGACCCATTAGTAATAAACCATCCTGGTTTGATGACAATTTGATTTGACCATATCATATAATGCCAAGATAAGATACATAGAATTGTAAATCTCTCCAGGTCTTAGTCCATTAGTTATATGTTGATGATAACCTATTATCAGAAGATCCACCCATAACTCCACAACCACTCTAGGAATCGTAGGCCACCACCCCAAACCTACCTTCTCCCTCATTCTCATCCAAGAGTGAAAAGGAAAATAAGCAATCCTCTAGCCTAACTCTTCCCCAAATCCATACCATCTATGTGGTCACATGATCACAATCCCAATAAAAGGATAAGGGTAAGGCAAAGGTGTCCATTCCCAAAAGACCTATAACCTCTAGTAGCCTTTGTCAGAGCCCTCTATATTTCAACCCTTGTTACCTTTAAGCATTTATAAATAGCCTCCTTCCATCCCAAAGATCTAGATCCTCCTCTCTTCATTATCGCATACATCAATCAAACCCGCATCAAGAGGGTTATGATTGATGAAGGAACTCGCATCAACATTATATCCTCCCATGCATATGACCATTTAAAATTATTGGAGAACATTATGTTAGAAACCATAATAATTCTTTATTTCTTTAATGACTAATCTAAAACTCAAAAGCTTTGGTTGAAAGATATTTCAAGAAATAAGAACAACACAATTTAAATATTGCTATCTCTAAGAAGAGATGTTTTATTGATCAAATTTGTAGACCCAAACATATGCCTATCTCTGAGAAGAGATGTTTAATTTCCATTTCAAGTTACATATTCATTTATACATGTTTTTAAGGTGTGAAGAGGATGTGTAAGGTCACCAATCTCGAGGGAGATTAAATGGTTTGACTTCCATGATTTACAACAATATAGAATTCGAGGAATTACTATTTTTAGAAACTTACTATTTTTAGACTACTCTACTAAAATTGAAATTTGGGTCACTTCCATTGGGTTTTATGGGGTAAAAATCCATAAATTAAATTTCCATGCCATCTCACCACATTCCCCTCATTCTTAGCTTTCCAACGGTTCAAATGGTGAGTCAATTGGAGCTACGGTGTAAAAGTTATGGCTCCCAGAAGTTTCATCATCAATTGGAGTGGACCCATCACCTGAATTGTTTCCCAGATCAATCCTCCTTTCTTGAGAATCAATTTTCCCCATTTCATCAAGATTTGTCATCAAGTGTGGCAGTTTTAATTTTGATTTGATTCTTGATGCATAGTTGGAATGGATTGTGATTTTTGGAATTGTGCAGGGCCCAATTATTCACCATTTCTGTCTGACCATCAGTTTGTGGATAGAAGGTCATGAACTTCTTCAACTTGGTATATATTTTATTCTATTATTATGTTGTTTGTGTAGTTATGGCTGCAACATCAACCCTTTTGGATTCTTATGGCTTGACCACCATGAGAACAAATTTCTTGGCATTAATCAAAGAGACAGATGTAGAAGGTGGTACCTATGGTACCCTATAGCACCATGTTCCAAGAGAGAGAATGATCCTTCAATTTCTTGATTCATATATGCCATGTCAATCATACATGAATGGCTGACCAAAGAGTACATCATAAACAGCTAGATTGACCACATCATATAAGACCTCATCTTGGAAAGGTTTTATTGCATATGAGAGAAGACATTGGTGGGTGACATGGAGGCTTCTCCCTGGACTCAACCATCCAATAATTTATGGCTTTGAGTGAGGATTCATGGATAGTTTTAAGCTTTTCACAACATTAGCAGAGATTAAATTTTTTTGACTCCCACTATCAAGAATGAAATGTAGAGGCTTACCTTTCACCCATAACTTAGAGTGAAACAACCTTTCCTTGTCATCTAGCCTCTCCTCATGGGTTTGTGATGAAGCAACAATGGCTTTGAGATTAACATCTACAATTTCTTCTTTAAACTCTTCAACTACAGGGTCTGTATGAGAAAAAGTAGTAGATGTTAAGGATTGTGACTCAGAAAGTAGGGACTTAATGGCTCGACATTATTCTTTGGAGTGATTTATAGATTTGTGATAATCAAACCACTTCCTAATATTTCCTTCCTTTTGCTTCCAATTTTGGCCTCGTGTTTGACCTTCTTTGTCACTTTCTCATTTTTAAGGCTGACTCTTCATATTCATTCTTCCATGCTTCTGTTCAATCTTCACTGTGAACTTGTATGCCTCACGGATGGTTTCCAAATTGAAGAGTTACATTTCTCCCCATATGTACCATTGTAGTCCACCATGACATTTGATAACCTTGTGTTTCTCACTTTCTTGGATGCTTAATCTCATAGATAGAGAATGAAAAATGTCAGTGTAATCTTAAACAAACTGTTCCTTACCTTGGTGAAGTTGTTGCCACTTTGTATATAGATCGTCATATGTTCCAATGGGTTAGTATTTTTCCTTTACAGATTCTATGAAATCATCCCAGGTAAGTTCCACCTCAAGGCCAATATCATCTACACTGAATCTCTTTTTATACACTTCCCACCAATTTTTGATAGGCAATGATGCTTTCAAAAGAGCAAAGGTGATATTCTCTTTATCGGTGAATTTATTTACAAAAAAATACGATGAGAATTGATCCAACCAATTTTCTACTACATTAGCATTGATTTTTCCTTCAAATGTAGGGATATCAAATTCACCTGAACCTTGAAGGGTGTTGGGGCACTGAAAGGATGTGAGGGTGCAAATGAGGAACCATAATTTCCCATCAAGATTTGTTGGAGAATTTGAGGGAATTTTTATAGCATCTACACTTTCTATTATTGGAGGGCTTCATTCACCATTTCCTTGAAAGGATAATATGTTTTAGTGTTATCCACTATTTGAAGTCATTTGGAGTGAATAGGTGGATAGTCTATTGGTTCTATTTTCCACCCACGCTTCCTATAAGATGAACTCATCCTTGGGATCATACACTCTAAATACAAACTTATCTAATACCACTGATCCAAAACTCAAAAGATTTTTTTGAAAGATAATTCAAGAAATAAGAACAACATAATTCAAATAATGCAATCTCTAAGAAGAGATGTTTTATTGATCAAATTTGTAGACCCAAACATATGCCTATCTTTGAGAAGAGATGTTTTATTTCCATTTCAGGTTAAATCATCATTTATAAATGTTTTGAATGTGTGAGTATGATGTGGAAGGTCATCAATATTGAGGGAGATTAAGTGGTTCTACTTCCATGATTTACAATAATACAGAATTTGAGGAATTACTATTTTTAAAAACTTACTATTTTTAGACTGCACTACTAAAATTGAAATTTGGGGCACTTACATTGGGTTTTTTGGGGTCAAAATCTATCAATAAAATCTCCATTCCATATCACCCCATTCTCCTCATTATTATCTTTCCAACGGTTCAAACGGTGAGTCAATTAGAGCTACAACGTAAAAGTTATGGCTCCCAGAAGTTCTATCATCAATTGGGGTGGACCCGTCACCTGAATTATCACCTAAATTATTGCCCAGATCAATGACACTATGGAAATAACTCTAAGAAACATCATCCTCCACATTCATCTAGGACCTCACATGATTCATGAGCTCTTCTACATAGTGGAAGGTGAGTTCCAATACAATTTTCTACTTGGATGCCCTTGGATTCATTTCATGAATTATGTACTATCTACCCTACATTGGTGCATCAAATTTGAGCATGAGGATCAAGTATTTACCATTTAAGCTAACCCTATTCATTTTACATCATGCAATATGATGTACCACCTAAATGATGTTTTCCACCTTTCCACCACCAAGTCTTCATCAACCAATGATGATTCTACTTCTTTTACCAGCCAAGCCTCAACTATCTCATCCATCCTTCTACCCAAATCCCCACAAAGGACCCCTTGGAATCCACATTCTAATGCCTCTCACTTGAGGAGTATCACCTCTTATCCTTAGATGCCTTCCCCACTCCCCATGAGTATGAGAACCTTGACCAAAACCTTGGTTATGAACCCAATACCAAAACCACTATTTATTTTAGACCTCCCAATATCTAAATGAATCTTCCCTATGGGGAGCTTGATCAACCACTTTTTGCCTTCTTGACCTCCTCTTCTTTTCAACCATTCACCTCTAATTTCTCCTACCTAGATAAACTAGAGTTCATCAAGACATACCTACATAGGTGTGCTTGGAAGGGATTCAGTCTAGGAGCATGGACCACATGAGTTACCTCCATGTAAGACTCAAAATCCTCATGAAATATTTAGTCTTAGTTTTACTCAACCCAAAGAGCTAATAAATGCACCTCCTATTTTTTTCATTGATGAAAAAGTCCCATCCTCACCATCCACTCCACCATTGGCATCTAATGATTTTTACATCACCCCCCTAACTTTTTTTTGTCAACATGATCAGTATTAGACCCTTGACTTATCAAAAGTATGGGGAGACTATAATTATTCCTCTAACTCATCTTTAGATGGTAGGAGATGACTCTCCTACCATTAATATTATTTGGTATCAGGATAATGATTCCATTCTTACCTATCTTGTTGTAGAATATCCTTTTATCCATAAATCTCTTCCTTCTGAGACTTCAACCATGTTAAATGAATCCACTGTGGATATAAAATTGGGTACCATGGATAACTTGTGCATTGTCAAAATTGGCCAATCACTAAATTCCATGGAGCTTCAAAATTTCCCCTCCTTATAAGACTATAGCATAGCTTTTGTTTGGTATTATAGTGACATGCCAAGAATTGACCCTTACATCACCACCCATAATATAATCACCAACCATGATGCCAAGGTAGTTAGGTAAAAACTTCATTAGATGCACCTCATATAGCCCTTCTCATCAAAGAAGAACTTCAATTCCTCCTATCCATAAATTTCATTCATCCCATTGATTATCCCCAATGGGTCTCAAACATCATCCCTATCACCAAAGCCATAGGGGGACTTTGTATTTATGTAAACTTTCATGACCTTAACCTTTCTTTCCCAAAAGATGACTTTCCTTTGCCAAGCACTAACCATCTTGTTGATCTGATAGTTGGCCACGAGATGGTATCTCTTATGGACAAGTTCTCAAGTTATAATCATATCTTAATTGCCCCTAAATATCAACACAAAAATTCATTTATCACCCCTTAGGTAAATTTTTGCTATAGGTTCATGCCTTTTGGTCTGAAGAATGATAGTTCAACCTAATAGCATGATATGACCTACATTTTCCATGACCTTAATCACAAAATTATGGAAGACTATGTCAATGACCTTCTTGGGAAATACAAATTTCATAAAGATCATTTGGATGTTCTTAAGATTATATTTGAATGCCTCATCCATTACCATGTCTACCTTAACCCCAAGAAGTGTATTTTTGGGGTTTTATTAGGAAATCTCCTTGGATTTATCATCTCCCTTCAAGGAATTGAAGTTGATCCTACCAAAATCAAAGCAATCTTTGTCATTCCTCCTCCCACCCACCTCAAGCAACTTCATAGCTTGCAAGGGAAGCTCTAATCCATTCATCACTTCTCTCAGTTCACAGATTGATGCCAACCATTCCACCACCTTATAAAAAAGGATGTATCTTTTAAGTGGAACAAAGACTATCAAAAGGCCTTTCATTCACTTAAATAGTACCTTCTTTCCCCACTCATTCTCATTCCTCCCAAAAAATATCAACCTTTTTACCTTTATATTTCTGTCACAAACCACTCCTTAGGGGTAATGTTGGCCCATCAGGATGAGTATCATAAAGAGCAAGTCATATACTACATAAGCTATACACTTATATAATATGAAACTTGATACACCCATACCAAAAAAATTTACCTCACACTGGTCTTCATCACCTCCAAACTTCACCACTACCTTCTCAACCACAATACCTATGTCATAACCAATACCGACCCACTCAAGTATATGCACTCTAAGCCATAAAAAAACCAATGTATGTTTAAGTGGCTCATGCTCTTAGCTGAGTTTTACCTTGAGTTCCTCTAGTAGAAGTCAATAAAAGGGCAAGTCATCACTAACCAATTGGTTGAAGCACCCTTAGTAGATAACTAACCATCCTCACCTCCCTTGAGTTTCTCGATGAGTCCATTGCCACCCTTTCTCAACAAGACATCACTTATCAATTGACCATGTTCTTCGATGGATCAAAATGTCAACATGGTGGGGGATCTAGTATCATCCTTATTCCCCTTGATGTTAAACCTCTTCTTTTATCCTTCAAACTTGACTTTGATTGTACTAATAATATGGCTGAGTATGAAGCCCTAGTGATAGGTCTCCAAACTGCTTTAGCCTTAGAAGACAAGATTATTAGTATTTTTGGTGACTCCCAACTCATGGTCAACCAAATAAATGGGTATTATCAATGTAAGAATTATAAAACAACTAGCTAATATACTATTAACATTGTTTGAACACTACCATATCTGAACCATTTCACGATCTATGAACAAGTTTGTCAATACAATGGCTTCTCTTACTTCTTAGATCCCATTTGCACCTTCTTAATCTAAGCTATTTCTCATTATCCATCATCTTACCTAGACTTATTATATCAAATCAACCTCTCCAACCATCTATAATGTAGAGGAAACCCAACATGACCTTTGGTATAAGTAGATCTTTGACTATCTCAACATTGATATCATCCCTTCCAATCTTTCTAGGAATAGCTGAAGAGCATTCATTCAAGGTACCTCTCATTACACCATATTAGGGGGAATCCTTTACAAGTGTGGCTTTGATGGCCTTCTTTTTTTTTGCCTACATAGCCATAAAATATCTCATGCTATCAAGGAAATACATGATGTGATCTATGCAGGACACTTTAGTGGCTTATACGTCACTAAACACATCCTTCACCTTGGTTATTATTATCTCACCCTTAACCAAGATTGTTATGATTATGTGAATAAGTGTATTAAATGTCAACAACATTATAATTTATATCATGCACCTAGCCATAGTCTCCAAGTATCCAAAGATTTCTATCCCTTCTCACAATTGGGTCTAGATCTTATTGGTGAAATTAACCCCCATTCTTTGTAGAAACATCATTCTATCATCACTGTAATAGAATATTTCACTAAATAGGTAGAGGTTATTCCTCTTGTCTCAATAAATGCCAAAAATATTGTTGATTTTATCAACCATCACATTATCTATCATGTTGGTGTTCTACATAAAATAATCACCAATAATGGTAAATCTTTTAAGAACAAACAATTCCAAGGCCTTTGTCACACATTCGGTATCAAGTTAAGTTTCTCATCATCTTATCATCCATAAGGAAATAGACAAGCCAAAGCTTCTAAAAAAACTCTTAACAACGTGCTAACTAAAATGGTTTATGCATCTAGTCAGGATTAGCATTTACACATCCACTTTTCCTTATGGGTGTATCGTACTAGCATTAAAACCCCTATGGGTGCTACCCATTTCTCTCTTGTGTTTGGAGTAGAGGTTGTCTTGCCTCTTGAAGTCCAAATTCCCTCTCTTTGCATATCCCTAAAATATCTCATTTATAAGGGTGATTATCATCAAGGATATTTAACCTAATTGGATCTACTTGATAAATGTCATTTAGCCATGCTTACCCATATTCATGTCTATCAAGAATGAATCAAGCACACTTATAACAATCACCTCAAAGTGAGATAATTCAATATCAAATATCTCATCTTAAATGAAAATAAACATTTAACAAATATGGATAAAATCAAGTGGGTCAAGTTTTCTTTTAATTGGCTTGGACCTTATATCATAATGCACAAGTATGGATCAAGAGTTTATCGATTATCCTCTTTTGATAGAAAATCAGAACCTAAGCCCCTTAATGCTTTGCATCTACGTCCTTTCTTTTGTTAAATAAGATTAAACACACCTTTTGTCTAACTTAAGTTCATCCCTTATTTTCATCAACATTCATCTCCTTATTGTAAGGACAACTGATCACAATTAGATCATGTGGTTCTCCATCATAACCTTAACCTAACCTTGAACATGGGTACCATGGCTCTACCCATGGCATGGTTCTTAGGGTACTTTTTACCCCTTAATAGGATGGATTCCCATGGTTTTTGTCACTTAAAACTCCTTTACCCATTATTAACCTTCATGTAATTTAGTCTTGCCTTCATGAAGGTCAAACTTTTGATCCTATATAATTAAATCCATGTCAATAGCAAAACAAAATCAAAAACTTGTATATTTTATGGGTCATTCCAAGTATTCAATAACTACTCCCTTTAAGGATAGATACCAAAACCAATAAAAATTACTCAATGTAAGGTAGACTTCTCCCTTGAAGGAAAACTATAAAAATCCTTAAACAAATCTCATAAACTTAGACCACTCCCTTGAAGGATGGCTGAGTAAAACATTTGTCAAAGCATAGCAATTCTTGGCAAGCTTCTCACATCGATCAGCTTCCCAATCAAATCACCCATTATCAAAATTAGACAAAGGCAAAAATAATTTTGGAATCTACAATCAACTTTCATAAGTAAACTTCTCGCATTCATCAGTCTACACCTTAAATGACATGGACTTGTTTATACTGGCTCTTTGATAACCTACTAAAGAGGCAAGCTAGTCTCACAAGAATATTCCCTTATCTCCTTTATATACTCTATAAATAAGGGATTTCTAAACCTACTTGACATTATATGATCAAGAAAAATTTTAACCAAGTAACAAGCGCTAATACGATGCATTATAAGGGCTTATTTTCATAAGTTAATTCGACTTTAGTTTGTTTTAGTCCTTGCCAAAGAAGAAGCATCGTGTCTTATACTTACTTTCTCATACTCACTTGTTGATGCATTCATTATGATGCTTGTCTCTTGATTATCTTCTCTCTCTTTTATCTTTTATCACATTTACTTTTGTTACCCAACTTACTCTATGTGTTTTAAGATGAATTCACCTTAATCTAAACAAATGCAATTAATTAAAAACATTTAACTACCAATTATGTGTTTTATTTAGTGGTTGCCTTCTTACCTTATTTGTTTAAGTGTTTTTAATCATAAAAACATTTTAGTGAATTAACCGTCTCATACATCATACATCATATAATAACCAATCACATAAATTAATCTTAAACCATCTATCATATCTACAACCATTTAATTATACATCAAAAAAGAATGATTCATTCACATATGTTATCCACCACATGTCTAATATAGATAAGGAAGCATAGACTCATTAATTTAAAATAGGAGCATAATAATCATGAACATAATCATCAATAATTATCATTGATAGCCATAATCATAACAAACATCATCAAACACCATGAACATAATCATCAATAACCATGGCCATCGTCATCATAACACCAAATCCAAATCCATAAATAACAGCCATACACCATAATAACATCATGAACATAATCATAAATAACCATAACAAAAAAAAAAGCATCATAACCATGTCCAACAAAACATAACATCATAATTAGCATCATATCATAAACATAAACAACATCTATTAATATCAACACCATCATGAGCATAAATTAAATAGTCACATCATCACATCCATATGCAACATCCAAAAACCATAACCACATCATGAAATCATAATCAAAATGATCATCATATATAAAAATATGTACATGTATCTCACAGGGATATATACATCTCACTACATCAGCTCGTAAGCTAGTATCAAAATCATATAATACATAAATAATACCAAGTCTCATAGGACTCTATGGTCCTAAAGTACCACTACTTCCTAGAGCCTACTAAGACCCTAAACTTGCCTATCTACTTATAGACACTGCCCACTGACCTCGTGTAGCATTGATAGCTCCCTCGATAGTTCTTGATCTATACTCACCCCATTTAGGCTCATCTAGAAAATGTTTGAAAACCAATGCCTTATAATACCTCAGCTCCTCAACTATAGCCACATACCTCACCATAGAAATAGTTCCTAGTGGTCCTATGGGCACCTGCAATCCTACCTATCTAGGGTATCTCTCTCTTGTCTAACTGATGTTAGCTCTGCTCGTGCCTAGTCTCTCCCATGTGTGAGGGTGCCCACCTAGTCTTGTGCCATATCCATCTTCTGGATCACCAATGCTAAATCCACCTATGTTGTGGCTAGTTTCACCTATGCCTAGTCTCTCTCTACAATCAACTTCTATTTATTAGGGGTACCCTCATCCATCTACTCCCCACTTCCCTCATCCATGTCAACATTCATATCCTACTGACCATCAGCTCCTCCAAAAAATTCTACATCATAATGTGCCTAAAATCATGTGGGGTACTCATTAGTGGCACCTACATCATCAAGCTCTACCCTCATTTGTAGAAGCTTATGGTCAATAAACTCCTTAATTAGATCTAGAGAAAGAAATGGGAACTCTACATCTTCCCTTTGATACCTTAGGAACTCCTCAAAATATCTTGGATGAGCCTAAACTACCTCCTCACCCTATCAAAAGGGATGAGCTCCACCTCATGGTCTCACCACCCAAAAAGCCATTAGTAACTCTGTAATGACAAAGTCTATATGGCATAACTCACCCATGTTTTAAATTGAATGTATGGCCTCTAGATGACCTCACCCTTGACAAGTGCCTTTAATTTGTCTCTATACCAACCTAAGTCTTAGGCTCCTCCCCCTAGTCCTATGAGTGCATAATCATCTTTCCATCACATATAGTCAGCCCTAAACCCATCTTAGTAAAACCATGCCATGGTAGTTTGCCTAATCTTAGTACCCTAATATGCTTGTATGCCCAGTAATGTAACACAAAATTGATGTTAATCTCATCTCCAATGAGCATGGTACCCACAAATATATACTAAAAGGATAGGTGTGCATGCAAATACTATTTGATCTAACCACATATCAATAAGTACACCTAGCAACAAGTACAAAAACCTCCCACTACTCAAATCTAGTAGTGTATAACATGTAATGGATATCATCATCATCATAAATAGTCATCTAGTGTCCCTATCTTGGTGATATCAAGGAGTATAATGGAATCCTCCCAAATTCCACCTCACCAGTGTAAGGTCCTCTCCATATAGATGATCCATATGCTCATCTCTCTCATCACTATTGATATGATATATTGACTCACCTTGAAATGGTATCCATACTATTTGATGGATGTCCTCTAGAAAAATGGGTATCTCTCTAGTTGGAAGTAAGAATGTGCTAGTGGTCGGGTCCCATCTCTTGATAAATACTATTAACACTATGGATTGCACCCCTGAAAGAAGGCTAAGATTCTCTTTTCTATGTGGCACAATGGAGACTCCCTCTTCCTATGGGTTTAGCGAAATTGAGGGGAGAATCTCTAAATAAGGGCTAGCTCCCTTTGATGCATCTCTGAAGTCTTTTACTACTATTGCTAACAAAGGGCAGGTGAAAAAGGAGAAAGATACAACCAAAACAAAAACTAATCTAAGTGGTGATGCACCAAATGATTTTTATCTCCTCAGTTATTCACACTTTAGACTAGAAGAGGGTGGATATACACTTTATCTGATGAAAAGACCAGACTGTAGGGAGCTTTAACAATAGGCTTAATGAAGACACAAAAAATGAACTTACCACAGGAATTGTAGAAAACACATTGTCTAATAACCCTTTTTTTCTCTATGCTCTAGATGCAACACTTCCTGTTAACCTACAGAAATGGTGCTTTGTCTACACTAGGTGTGTTGGTGTCAATTTGTGAAAGCATCAAGCTAAAATGACTGAACACAGAATTAATACACAAACACACTCAAAAGCATAACCATTTAGATAGAGGTAAAACACATTCTTATTGATCAAATGTGAATTTTGGTAGGGCTTCACCTTAAAAAATGAGATATATCCTTCTCAACTTGAGAGGTTACAATAAATAGCATGAAAAAGAAGATTATGGCACCTTCCAGAACAAGTGGCCCATTATGCATTGAATACATTGGAAAGAGGAAGTCTGGTGAAGCAACCATGTGGGGAAATTACAAGCCTTGACTTTGGCATTTAAATCATATTAAATGTATTTTCAAAATCATGGGTTGTTTGATCATTTGAATGGCAAGGCCACTCCTCTTTACGAAACTTACATGACTGTCCGCTCATCCATGCTCAAACAAAGAAAAACAAGTTGCACCATTGAATGTTTGCACTCTTTGATGACCAGTTGGTGGAGACTATTTCATCCAAAATAATAACTTCTCCTACTGACACCTTATTTTTCCACTCGGGTTGATCTGATTCATGTCTGTGCTTGGCTAGGTGCATCTTTTGGAACATTCTAAATGTTATTGTATGTGTGTGTGGCCATGTTTTGGATTCTCTATTTTGTTCCGCTTTTCCTTGATATTTTTTATCTCCTTTTAATGGTCGATGCATCCCATCCAATTTGACATCTATGGGCTTGTTACTATTTGAAAACCAATGGTTATTTTTATGCCTTGATTTTGATGTTCACGTGCCCATCACCAGATGTTTGAACTCTAATAGCTAGTTCGCTACGTTGAAGTTAACATTCTCGGGCCCATCACCCTTTTGGAAATTTCTTCTGCCTTTTTTATTTGAACCCTCTCGAAGGGAATGTGTCCCTTCAGAGCTTGGAAAAGGTCCCCATTTGGGTCGTCAATAGTCCCTCGCAAGGGCATTTAACCTTCAAGCTCCTTCGGGCTCACTTGTCTTCTCAATTCTTTCAAACAAAATGTCTGAAGGAATTCCTTCAGACATTTTACTTGAAGGAAATGTGCCTTCAAGTTTTGGTCTTCATGTCTTGGTCCTTTTCTTTTTGAATTTCTTCAGACAAAATGTCTAAAGGAATTCCTTCAGTCACTTTGTCTGAAGGAATTCACCTTTGGTTTTACATAGATTTTCTTCAGATAAAAAGTCTGAAGAAATCCTTTGCTCCTTTCCTATGGATTTCCCTTGGACAAAAGTCTAAAGGATATCATTTATCTTTTGCATGGGTCTTTTCTGATAGAAAACTTACCTTTCAGCCTTATGCCTTGTCATTTTTATGAAGGAAAATTTTGCCCTTTGCAAGGGCACTTTTGGTCCATAATTGCCCTACGTAGCCTGCTTGAATGGTCTAGTTTACAACCTGACTACCCTCCACAAGGGCTCTTTGTCATTAGAGATCTATAAAAGACTTTCATTCTTGTTGGCCCATTCCCTTGCCAAAAGGCTTGTCCAAGGCAATTGTTCAAAGTGAAATAAGCTCCATATTGAACCAAAAACCTACAGGTCTTAGACTATCAATTCTTTATAAGAATAGGACTTATTTCAAAGGGAAATTGAGAATTTGTAGTAATGTGGATACATCCAATATTGACGGCTCAGAATAGCAGGGAAAGAAGGAGATAGACTTTTTGGCCTCCAGGACCAAAAATGGTCAACAATTTTAGTGATTCCCAGTAGAAGCATGCCTGCCATGCTTAAGAAACCAGTGAATTGTAAGTCCATTAGGCATGAAATCAAAACATAGCCTGAAAGGTTGACAATGGCCTTGAGATATCCAAGAATCAATCATGAACCTTTTACCCCAAATGGTAAACAAAACACACATAAGGTTAAAAAACTATGAATATGTGCCAAAGCACTTAGGGAAAATAGGGAAAAATAAGGAAAATATGTACATAATGAGGGAAGGCTCAGTGATAGTGCTTAAGATATATCTCATTAACTAGGATATGTAGTTCCTCACCATCCAACCTAGAGAGTTGGAATGCATTATGCTATTTATAGTGAGTGATGATATACAGGCCACTCCATAGGGTGTCAAACTTCATGTGTTTTTTAGGCTTAGCTCAGTCCTCATCCCACTTTAAGATGATGTCATCTTCAGAGAAGCCTTTTGACAAGGATTTCTTGTCAAAGTGCTTCTTCATTTTCTACTGACGGCTGGTCATAGAAACCATGGCTTGGTCCCTTGTCTCCTGAAGTTCCATCAATTTACATAGCCTGACCTCCATGTTGTTGCCTTCTTCCAATTACAGCTGGTGAGCAAGATCCAAGGCTAGCAATTCAATTGAAATAAGAAGTCTAGCTTCCCTTCCATACACAAGTGTGTATGGTCAATTGACAACTACCCTCTTTGGAGTAATCATGTCTGCCCATAGGGCTATTTTCAACTTGGCATGCCAAGTTCTCTAATTCTCCTCCATTATCCTTCTGATAATTTTGATCAAATTCTTGTTGGTGGACTCATCCATCCCATTCCCTTGTGGGTAGTATTTGGAAGAAGTGCTAAGATAGATGTCATATCCCAAAGCCCATTCACTCATTCTAGTTTCTAAGAAAGCCAATGCATTGTCTGAGATGATGGTAGTTGGGACTCCAAACCTTGTCATCAAGCCTTCATAAAATTCTAAGACTATACTTTCGTTGGCCTCCTTCAAAGCAATAGCTTCTACCCATCTTGTGAAGTAGTCTATAGCGGTCAAGACCCATTTGTGGCCAGTAATGGAGGGAGGGTTGATTATCCCTATGAATTCTAAGCCCCATTATAAGAATGGTTATTCCACTTGAATAGGCTATAGAGGCATTGCAGCCAGCCATTATTTCCCATCAAAGAGTGCACACTTTTGGAACTTTTATACCTAGACATGAGTGTCTTTGAATAAAGTCGGCCAAAAGTAACCATCTCTCATAATCCTTGTAGTTGTAGGCTTAGGAGCAAAGTGACCACCAGCTGGCCCGTCATGGAACTCAGACATCACCCTATCGACCTGACCTAGGTCTATGCACCTCAAGAGTACTCTTGATAAATCCCTTCTAAATAGCACCCCATCAATCAAGACATAAGGGAGATATTAGAGTTTGAAATGTCTCTTCTTGGTCTTATTAGGGCCCTACAAGCAGTCACGAGTGAGAAGAAAATGTTTCATGTCTGATGCCCAATCTTTCATGACTGTTGGTTATTCTATTATAGCTTCATCATGGATTAGTAAAATGTCCTCTTTCTATTGACTAAGGTCTACATCAAGGTGTTCACATAGGCCTTTTCCCCTTACCAACTTGGTGGTTTTGATGTCCACATCATATTCCATTACTTTAGTGATCCATCTTGCTCTCTTTTCATTCAAATCATGGTTGATCAAGAAATATTTGACGCTAGGATATGGCACCATGAGATGAACCTTGTTATTGAATAGCATATGTCTAAATTTCTTTAGGCTTCATATGACTACAAGAACTTGCTTCTCCACATATGTATACCTAATCTCAAAACCTTCTAGACCTTGGCTAAAAAATGCAAGTGATTGTTTAAGGGTCTCACCATTTGCTTGGGTAAGCATGGTGGAGATTACCTCTTCATTTCTGAAGGTATAAAGGTTGAAATCCTTGGTGAAGTTAGGACTGATCAAGGTAGGATATTGGGTGATATCCTGCTTGATCCCCTCAAAACTATCCTTCTTTTGTGTTATCCATGCAAATTCTCATCTTTCTTCAGCATGGATATCAGTGGCTTGACTATCTTGGAAAATTTTGGGATAAATCTCTTGATAAAATTTATTCTACCAAATAAGATTTGTAGACCTTTCTTATGTTTAGGCAAGGATAGTGCTAGGATGGCATGAACTCTTTCTAGATCAATGGTCAAGCCCTCTTTCAAAACAATATGGCCAAGGAGTTTACCTTCATAAATAGTGAACACACATTTCTTTGGGTTGAGAGAGATACCAAACTCTCTACACCTCTCAAAGACTTGCCTAAGGTGTTTTAGATGTTGGCCTGCTTCCTTAGAAAATATTATCACATCATCAAGATAGACCAGCATAACATTATTTATTAGGCATTGAAAATCCATGTCCATCACTCGTTGAAAAATGCCTCTAGCATTAGATAGTCCGAATGGCATTTTTTGGTAAGCAAATTTCCCCCACTTGGTAGTGAAGGATATCTTGTATTCATCACAATCTTGCACTAAAATCTAATTGTACCCTAAATCACCATTTGGAGGATATGTTCCATACTTGGGAGAGATAGTGGTCTTTCAATGAGACTCTATTGAGGTCTTTGAAATATACACATAATCTGATCCCCCCATTCTTTTTCTAGATAGAGACAAGATTGGCCAGCCAAGAAGAGTGTTTGATCAAAAATATGATCCTGGACTCAATCAGCTTGGTGAGTTCCTTCCACATGATAGGCTCAATCTTCAAGTTGACAAGCTTTTGTTTTTGTCTGATAGGATTGGCACCTTCTTCCAGATCAATGGTATGTTGGGCTAAACTTGGGTCAAAACCCTTCAATTCATTATACTCCCAAGCGAAGACATTGGCAAATTCTTGGCACAACAAGATAAAAGCTTGCCTTTCATGATCTGTACATACCTTCCCAAGTGCAAGTATCTTGTTCTTGAATATCTAAACCTTTTCATAGTTTTATTTCTTCATTGTGATGCTTGCTTTGTCATTTTTTAATTGGTCATCCTCTTTGAAGATACTTTCAAGAGTGACCAACACTTTGGAAAGTTTATTATTCTTCAGCTGAACAATCTAGCTGCCATACTGTTGTTGTAGCTTGGCTTGGTTTCTAGAGACAAACTCAGCTTCCTCTTATAAGAAGAGTGCAATCTAATGATCACTATCAAACACCTACCAATTGGTGATGTTATCAAGCACAGAGGGTCTAATTACCACTTTTAAATAGTGTGGACTGTTGTCTCAGCGTATCTCCTTAGGGACATCAAACTAGGCACCAACAATTGCTAGTTTATTTGCTTGCTTATTTTGCTCTCTTGGAATGGAAGTAACATTAAAAGCAAGACAACTCTCCACTAAGTCCAACACCATGTGCTTGTAAGACTTAAGCAAGGAATTCTTTATTAGATTTCAACCTCTCACCTGATTTACGATCAACTCATTGTCCCCAAAAACTTGTAGCTCTTTAATTCCTTTTTTACTTATCCACTCCAAACCATGGATGAGAGATTCATATTCTACAACATTGCAAGTGCAAGAAAATTAGACCCTAAAAGTTGAGAAGTATTTCTCCTGTGAGGGGGAAATTAACACTACTCCACCACCAGCTGCCAATTTTCTTCTTGAGCCATCAAAGAAAAGTTGCCATAAACTTGAGCTCTCTTGATTTACTTTCATCAAATAAAGTAGAAGAGTACCCTCTTCATGCATGCAATAGATTCCAAGACCTACCTCTTCTATGAATTTATATGGGTCATGTTCAAATTTGTCACTTCCCCATTTTTCTAAGAGTAGGTCAGCAACTCCTTTAAGAGAAGAGGGTGGAGATTGATCCACTTGGAATTCTTCTTGATCAATAATTTCATAGCTGACATTCATCACTTTGAGTGAGTATGGCTCCAAATAATCTCTATGGATTGGCTCTGACTCAATCTTGACTTTAGTCCCATATTTGGTTCTAAAAACTATGTAAGACCAATTTGTTGCTAGGTACCCACCTATTTTGGATGTGAAATCACTTGACAAACAAATGGCAAAGTAGGGAGAAACATCCACCACCACCATGTCATAATAAATTGAGAAATTTGGATAGGCATGGAGTGTCAAGTTCAAGCCTTTCACCACTCTTACTATCTTAGCTGGTGATCCATCTAACTGTAGAACTCCCTTGGTCATTTGTTTATATTTGAGTCTTAGCTTATCTATTATACATTTTGGCATTACTGAGGTGCTTTCCCCACTGTCAATAATGCAATTGTGCACTAGTAAAAATCCTATGACTAAGGATAGATAGAAATGGGGGACTTTTTAATCTTTCTTTACTTGGCCTAACATGGAAGGGTTCCCATTCATGATCAAAATGTTATCAGCTTTTGTTGGGATAGTTGGTTGATATAGCTCATGCAACTCCTTTTAGAGCATGTCCTTTTGTCTCAACATTACTAATTAATCCCACAAGGAGATATTCAGGTCTATCTTCTTCATCTGTTCTACCACATTGATCAGAGGGTTGCCCCCTTTCAAATTTCATTTGGGGGTGCTTGCAGCTTGAGGCACAGGCTGAGGAGCTGAGGGTGCAACCAACAGCCTATAATTTTGAAATTTTTGGTTCTCTTATGATGATGAAGATACTGTAGATGTTTTGGCAGCTGCTTGAGCTTCCTCTATAGCTCTCCTTTTAGACCTTGTGTTGGCTGCAACATAATCACCTTGGTTGTTCATACTGCCTACATAGTTAACTGCACAAAATTCACCTTCCATGTGATTCATGAGAGTGGAATCAGACTAAGCATCCCTACTATCCACACCAGGCTATACTGATGTCTCAAATCTTGGGAATTAGGCAGCCTGATTGTCTTGTGCATTCATATATTGACTCAGTGTCTCATTTGCATAAGCAGCCTGATCTTGACAGTATCCCAAGGGTGAGCAATTTGGTTGTTCCAATAGGAAATTATTTTGAGTGGGTATAAGAGCCTTGGATGATGAAGGAGTGCCTAGATTATACCCTTGATATGGTCTAGCTTGTACAAATTGACCCTATCCTTGATTATAATTCTAAGAAGGGGGTCTACTTGTCTGAATTGGTGGTATCCCTGATTTGGTTGAAAGTTTTAAGCTTCTTATCTTTTGAGAGCCACTAATTCATTGGTCACACTTTGTAGTAAGTTCTTAAATTCGTGAAGGTCATTGGGTGAAGCAGCAGTTGGATTTTTTATGCCAGGCAGAAGAGCTAAGGTGGGTGCAGTAGTCTAGACTAGAGGTGACAATTCAAGGAAGAGCAGCATATGAGGTCTAGGAGCTATCTTTCCTGCTTGTGCTAGGCAATTTTTAGTAGCTATGGCTATTTCATAGGTAGCTATTAGCACTTATCCTCCCATGGACTGTATCATGATAGCAATGTCATTGTTCAAAGATTTTAAATAATATAGGAAGGCATAGCTTGGGGTTGGCCTTACCAAAATGGGGATTCTATCCCATGTCTTTTGAAACTAGGTATTGAAATCTTGCATGAATTCATGTGGAGCTCTGTTCATGGTGATTAGTTACTCAGCAAGAGAGAAGTGATCACTCTTCTCACTGAATCTGTTTAATAAGAGAGTGCCTAATTTGTTCCATGTACTAACTAAATTCATAGGCAAAGTCCCATACTAGTCTAGAACCTTACCCTTAAAAGATAATGCAAATAACCTAATAGCAATGTTCTCTTTAGTAACATAGTGAATATTATATAGGTTGGAAATATTTATGATGTGCTCAATGGCAGTAATAGGCCCCTCCCCATTAAAAGGAGGAACACTCTTAAGATCCGTCCCTGAGATTGGGTCATAATGCAAAAGGTTTAATGGGCTTTGACCATGAAAGGCTATAAAAGGTAAAGCCATGGTGACAACTGGGTTCTACTGGGGTCTTCTTGCATAATTATATTTTATAGTAGGTCTAGGAAAATGACTTGCTATATAGGGATGGGTCCATGCAAATCTCAGTTGCCTTGCTAAGTTTAATGGTAGTTCAATAAATTCAAAACGGACACCCTTGGCAAAAAATCTTATGGTGACCTTAGGCATGGAATGTCAGACTGATCTTTAACTAGAGACTGATGTTCCTGAAAATGGAGTCACCAAATGTTAGATTAGTGATTCATTCTTGCTATAACAGGACCATCACCAATCATGGAACTTTTTTGAGTATTAAAATTGGTCCCACTGGGCATGCCAAAAACTATTGACACTATGGTTTGCACCCTTGAAAGAAGGCTAAGCTTCTCTCTTCCATGCGGGCAAATGGAGACTCCCCTCTTGCTGTGGGTTTAGTAAAACTGAGGGTAGAATCTTTAGATAAGGGCTAGCTCCCTTTGATGCATCTCTGAAGTCTTTTACTACTGTTGCTAACAATGGGGGGTGAAAAAGGAGAAGGATAAAACCAAAATAAAAACTAATCTAAGTGGTGATGCACCAAATGATTTTGATCTACTTAGTTATTCACACTTTAGGCAAAATAGGGTGGACATACACTTTATTTGATGAAAAGACTAGACTGAAGGGAGCTTTAACAATGGGCTTAATGAAGACACATAGAAAATGAACTTATCACAGGCATTGTAGAAAACACACTATTTGATAAGCCTTTTCTATCTCTACACTTTAGATGTAGCACTTCCAGTTAACCTAAAGAAATGATGCTTTGTCCACACTAGGTGTGTTGGTGTCAATTTGTGAAAGCATCAAGCTAAAATGACTAAACACAGAATTGATACATAAACACACTCAAAAGAATAACCAATCAGATAGAGGTAAAACACATTCTTATTGATCAAATGTGAATTTTGGTAGGGCTTTGCCTTAAAAAATGAGAGATATCCTTCTCAACTTGAGAGGTTATAATATATAGCATAAAAAAGAAGACTATGGCACCTTCCAGAATAAGTGGCCCATGTTGCGTCGAATACATTAGAAAGAGGAAGTCTGGTGAAGGAACCATGTTGGGGCAGTCACAAGCCTTGACTTTGGAATTTAAATCATATTAAATGTCTTTTCAAAAGCATGGGTTGCTTGATCATTTGAATGGCAAGGCCGCTCCTCTTTATGAAACTTACGTGATTGTTTATTTATCCATGCTCAAATGAATAAAAATAGGTGATGCCATTGAATGCTTACACTCTTTAATGACCACTTGGTGGAGAGTGTTTCATCTACAATAATAATTTCTCCTACTGACACCTTCTTTCACCACCTGGGCTAATTTGATTCATGTATGTGCTTGGTTGGGTGCATCTTTTGGAACATTCCAAATGTTGTCGTATGTGTGTGTGGCCATGTTTTGGATTCTCTATTTTTTTCCCCTTTTCCTTGTTATTTTTTGTCTCCTTTCAATGACAGATGCATCCCATTTAACTTGATGTATGTAGGCTTATAAGTATTCAAAAACTAATAGAAATTTTGTTGCCTTGATTTTGACATTCATGCGCCCGTCATTGGATGTTTAAACTCTAACAGCTAGTTCGCTATGCTGAAGTTGACATTCTCGGGCCCGTCACCCTTTTGGAAATTTCTTTGGCCTTTTGTATTTTAACCCTCCTGAAGGGAAGCTGTCCGATCTTGGAAAAGGTCCTCTTTTGGGTCATCGATAGTCCCCCGCAAGGGCATTTTCCCTTCAGACTCTCTTATCTTCTTAATTCTTTCAGACAAAATGTTTGAAGGAATTCCTTCAGACATTTTTCCCAAATGAAATGTGCCTTCAAGTTTTGGTCTTCATGTCTTGGTCCTTTTCTTTGTAAATTTCTTCAGACAAAATGTCTGAAGGAATTCCTTTGGGCACTTTGTCTGAAGGAATTCACCTTTAGTTTTACATGGATTTTCTTCAGACAAAAAGTCTGAAGAAATACTTTGCTCCTTTCCTTTAGATTTCCCTCAAAAAAAATTCTGAAGGAAATCATTTTTTTTGCATGGGTCTTATCTAAAGGAAAAATTACCTTTCATCCTTCTGCCTTGTCATTTTTTTGAAGGAAAACCCTACCCTCTACAAGGGCACTTTTGGTCCATAATTGTCCTTCACAACCTGCTAGAACAGTCTAGTTTTCAACCTAATTGCCCTCCACAAGGGCACTTTGTCTTTAGAGCTCTGTAAAATACTTTCATTCTTGCTAGCCCATTCCCTTTTCAAAAGGCTTGTCCAAGGCAATTGTTCAAATTGAAATAAGCTCCATATTCAACCAAAAACCTACAGGTCTTAGATCTATCAACTCTTTATAAGAATAGGACTTATTTCAAAGGTAAATTGAGCATTTGCAGTAAGGTAAATACATCCAAGATTGATGGCTCAAAATATTAAAGAAATAAGGAGACTAACTTTTTGGCTTGTAGGACCAAAAATGGTCAACAAATACCACTAACATAGTTATGTCACATGCCACATTCTAGTAGTACATCATGCCTCCTAGGCCCACATCATTCATGTGATCCCAATCCTCATCAGTCATTCCTCGGCATGCCTCATCAAGGATTTGGGGCACTCAATCACATATTTGTGTTTATTCCCTTACCTTCAAAGTTATACTAGTGTCTTAGTTTACCTCATCCATCAAACATTTCCTATGCATACTACCTAACTCATACCTTAATTGATTCACCTCATTTATGTAACCCTTACCTAATTTGACCTAAACCCAAAACTCATCTTAAACCACTTCCTACCTACAATACATCATTCCTACCTTACCTTACTTTACCCTTGAAACTTATACCTACCTTCATAACCTTGAAACCTATACCTAACTTTTTCCTAACACAAACTTATCATTTACCTTAATATAATCATCAATGGTCGAGCTTTGGCTGATGATAGTTCCTTTTGGAACCATTACCAATCAGTCATTGACCATTGATGGTTAGGTGTTGACCATCAATATTTCACACATTAGTCATTTGACAATCACCTATCGACCAGCAATGGTCGATAGCGACCACTAATGGTCATTATATGGTGACCACTGATGACCAAACCCTAGAAATAAACCCCTAATATATCCAAACACTCACCACAACCTTTTTTTCTACATAACACACTAACCTACCCAACACATTTTAAACCCCCCTTATCAATTTTACATCAAACATTTAAACTTCTTAATATCAAATACCTACCCACACAACAAAAATGGTAACAATCAAAACATAAACAAATTTAAGTACACCCCCTGCCTCATTTCATGATGTCCATCATGGAGGTGCCCTATGCATCACCATTGCTTAGCCCTACCCTCTGTCTCATCCTCTTTACATGTTGGTTGGCTCTCCTCTACTCTAACCACCAAATTAACCTCAATCCTCAGATGGACTCAACCAATCAACAAACAATCTCAATCACCAACCACTCAATCATCAAAAATTTCACTCACTCAACCCAAACTCTCAAACCCATCACCATTTCTTGCTTTACACAAAACAAGTGAAATTAACATAGGTCTTTTTTATGAATGAGGAAATAAAACCCCATTCAACCTTTTATGGTCACCCATTCAGGCTTAACGTATGACAATCGATAGTCACTTGGTAATCATTGATGATTGACTTTGACCATCGATGGTTGACCCCTTTAGGGATTTTTAAATCACACCCAAACATTTCTCAAAATAATAATAATACAATTGCATACCATTAGAGATTACCCTTATCCATCGACGAACCAACCACATCAACCTCAACATTGGTCTTTTTAGCCCGACTTTCACATGTTTTGAGATGACCTTACCTTGGTCATTTTGACCATGATGGCTACCTTACCAAGATGAATGATTTGAACTTGCATTGCCTTTATGCACAAACCATTTGTCTTCTAAGGATCACTTCTTACTTTAGATACCTATGAATACATTGACCTTGCCTAGGAGACTTGTGTTTACGAGTGCAACCATAACCACCACACCTATCTATGATCATTTGGTCTACTTATCACTTGTCCTTCTAGTACCAACCATGATTTAAAAACCACCTCAACTATGGCAACTTAGTCTATGCGTGATATGTGATATCATACTTAATCATATTTTGTGTGCATGTTTATGCTCCAAATGCCCAACCTATTAACTAACCTAGTTCACCCACTTATTCACTTGTCAAACCCACCACTGACTCTATTTCACCTCATTGACTCTCAATTTGAGGGGGAACACCTCCTCCCATAATTAGGGCATCTGCCCTTATACCAACCTTCCATTTTTTTATTTTTCCACTTGAAGATACAAATTGCATAATTAAAAGGGGAAAAATGTAGACACTAGAAAATCACATATTATAGTTCCAAATATTGTACTGACCCTTAAACTAACTTGTTGATAATATTGACCCTACAGGTCAAATTGTAACCCTTACCATTTGAAACCTTACATAACAATGCTTTTTTTTTAATTGTTAGAGATTACCATTTGCAATTTTTTCGAAGGGCTTGCTAATTTTTTTGAAGGAATAGGGCTTGACAAAAAGCTTAAGGGGTCACTTTCCCTTCAGAAAAGGACACTTTCATTAAGGCAGGAGGATAAATACAATTTCTTTGAATAAATTTCAAGGGGTCTTTTCAAGGGCAAGTGTACCATTTTATCTTTCTGAAGGGAAATTTTGAGAAGCCAAGGAGACACTTTGGGAAAGGTTTTGAAATATGGATTTCCTTCAAACATTTTGTCTAAAGGAAAGGAAACAATACATTAATTTCTCTTGAAGGGTATCTGCCCTTCAGAAAAGTTTAAAATAAAAAGCTGAAGGGTACATGCCTTTCAAAAAAGGGTATTTTCAAGGAAAAGGGTCCTTTTATAGGTTTCTCGTAGGGTATGTACCCTTTGGGAAGGTTCTTCACAAAAATCACAAAGGGCTTGAAAGTTTTTCTAAAGGATTTTTCAAGTGGACCAAGACAAATTCCAAAGGGCACATTTAAGAAGGTCGAAGGGCCATTATCAAATTTTGAAAGGTCATTACAAAAAATCCAAAGGGTATGTGCCATTCGGAAGAAGGCAATTTCAAGTTTCTAAGGGACATTTCCAATAATTCCAAAGGGCAACTCATAAGTTCTGAGGGTCCATAACATTTTCTTGAGGGGTAGTTCTGAAAACCTGAAGGGTCACTTTGCAAAAATTCAAAGGGCCAATTCAATGGCAAAGTGCCCTAACCAAAATTTGAAGGAAAAGAAACAAATGAAAGGACATTTTAAAAAGTTTGAATTAATTCCTTCGAACAAATTTTTTGAAAGAATTCCTTCGAAAAACTTGTTCATGAGAAAAAGACCATTTGAAAAAATCTTGAAATGTATATGCCCTTTGGGAAAGTTCAAAGAAAAAATTTCAAAGGGTTATTAGCCCTTTGAAAAGGTCCTTTATGAAATCCCAAAGGGTATATGCCCTTTGGGAAGGTTCAAAAAGGAAATTTGAAGGGTTACTTGCCCTTCAAAAAAGGACATTTACAAAATTCTAAAGGGCAATCCAAACATGTTGAGGGGCAATTCAAAAGAAAGGGTTGAAGATAGATTTCCTTTAGACAAATTATTCAAAGGAAAGGACCATCACAAAATCTTCATAGGAATTCCTCCAAACTTTTTGTCCATAGGAAATAAACAAGGAAATGACCCGAAGAAAAGGTCCAACAAAGTGGCAAAGGAAAAATAGTCCACAGGAAAGAGAGGGAAAATTTATCTAAAAGAGACCAAAATAAAGGCCCATGGGAAAAAGATAGACAAAGAAGCCAAATAAATAAATGAAGAGATAATCTGAAGGAAAATCCAAAAGAAACTCCATAGGAATATAATACACATAGAAATGAAGAACCAAAAAAATCAAGAGATGTCAATAGCCAATAAATAGATGAACAAGTTCTACAGCATGTAAAGTGGCCGAAAATAGGATTAGACACTTCCAAGATGTGTAACCATTTCAAACATGACACCTTTAGTTCTAAAATAGAGGCTAATTTGCATGAAGAAAGAAGGTGTTTAATGTTGGAGAAGTTAACATTAATTTCATGCATGCATACTCTTGTTTATTTGAAGCCTCTCAAATGTTCCAGTAGTTCAAGTGTGTTAGGATTAGGAGCACAATTGATTACCTTATATAAGCAACTAAACACGAAATTTAACTAGAAGTAACAAGTAACTAGAAATCATAAACAACACAGAATTTGAGAGACAATACACAATTGTATTCAACTCATTCCAGAAGGAAATACAATGAAGAGATCACACTCTTCCCACACCTCTTGGGTGTACCAGTAACTCTCCCTCAAGAGTTCTCTCTCACAACCAATTACAACCACAACTCAAACACAAAGTTATACCCTCCACCAGTCAGTAACAATACTGCCAGTACACAAGTACTCAAAGTACTCCAAGTAGATCCCCTAATCTTGCACACTTGTAAATCACCCAATCTTACTTACCATGTAGATCTCCCCTAATCTTACACAACCTGCAAATCAACTTGGTCTTGCACACCTGCAAACCTAGATCTTACTATTGGAAGGATCTCTTCCTTGTCCTTGATTACAATACAGCCCCATGAGTCTATTATATAGATCCCATGCAAACAATAATTAGACTTCTAATTACAATAATTAGAAATGCAAACTCAAGACTAAAATTAGTCTTTTACATGAAAACAAACTATCTGTCTAAAATAAGACTAGTTCTAGAAGCGCATACAAACACATGCACACACAGGCTGTCGATGTCGGTGCCTGTTTGACCGATGTCGGCCGACCCATAACCGACGTCGATTACTGTGAACACTGAAGATGACTGACATCGGTTGCGCTGCCAACGTTGGTTTCTCTATAACTCATCAACCTCCTCCATGTTTGCATCAATGAAGCTTTTAGCTCTACAACCTAACAAAGTGAAGACCATTGGAGGTTGACTAGTCTTGAGCTCTAGTTGACTAATTAAAAAGTATCACATCTACTCATGCTCTCCATACAATAGAAGACATTCGATTAACTAATTAGCTAATGTAAAATTATTATCATTCTACCTCTCACATAAGGTAGTAATCATATACCTATCCCATTATATAATACCTAGGTCACATGCATGACCCAATCTAGACCTATCCATTACAGCATGCTCATCAGTAGACAATGGTAACATCCTCAGTGTTTCCATCACCTAACCTCTATGAAACTCTCTAATCTATACCTCACTCTATAAAACACCAAAAAACAACATATATATTAGACAACCATGCCAAGAAAATAGCCAACCTATACAACAATAGGTAACAAGTCAAAATCCCTGAATGTCATCCACAGTGGACAATAGTGCTATAAAAGGATATTAGCACTAGACAACAACACTAGAACATGGAAAAAAGCACTGTACCTTAGAAAATAATTTTGATTCTAGGATAGGAGCATTGGAACTATTTAAACCTTTTTTAGACCACCTAAAATAGCTCAAAAATGACCAAAACAAGCTTCTAAACAAGCAAAAATCAAATCACCGGCTTACTTACCAATCTAATCTCCCCATTGGCCTCAATATGGGCTGTCAACTACTTAAAATAGGTCACAAACGGTGCTTGAATCTTTGACATCTTGAACTCTATAGGTCCAATATCTCAAACTTGTCACTACACAAATGAACCTAAAGTCAATCCAAATTCCTATATCAACCAACTATTCTATTTAAAAGCAAAACACCATTTTGTTCATATCTAGATCCTTGTAGCTTCATTTTACAAACCATTTTGTTCCTCAAAATCATAACAATGATGGCTTCAACATCACACAACCTTCACTCTTTCACTACATCATTTGCCTACCATGGTACACACGTTTATCTACCTTTCTTATACCCAAACATACTCATTTCACAAACCATTTTATTCCACAAAATCATAATGATGATACCTTCAACATCAGACAACCTTCACTCTTTCAATACATCATTTGCCTACCATGGTACACACATTTATCTACCTTTTTATACCCAAAAATAAAAATTGGTCCCTACCAATCCACACTTGTTTAACTTTCATACAACTTGGTCATCACTAATCAATTCTCACTCAGTTTTCAAATAACCCAACCTACTCAATCAATTAACCTCTCAATCCATTAAATATATTACTACCTCATTTGCCTACCATGACATGAATGTTCTTATATGTCTACTATACCCAGATACAACCTTCAATCCTAATCAATCAAAGATACCTTTCACTCCTAAAAATTCAATCTCACCAATTCAATAATAGACTCTCAATCAATTCAAACTATACTAACCTAGAACTTCAAGTCGGTTCAAGCTTGAGTTTAGACATCCAAATTAGTGTGTTGTTCATGCATAAAGGAGATTAAATCACCATCCATTTTTCAATGCCAAATATATTTCATGCAAGGAAAAAGACAAATTTAGAAGGCTGTGATAACACAAATTGGACTTGGGCTGAAGTGGGAGTTGTCCTCTTCTTCTATTTTCAACACCAACCTCTTGACTATTGTATGTTTTTTATATAAGTTAGCTTTTTAGCCTTGATTTGATCATCCCTCTTTTGGCAAGACAAATTCTGCCAAAGACTGTATAACCTTTTTTTAGATTAATAGGACTATTATTTTCATATTCTAGCTACTGGTATAGTGTATTTATGTCATTGATTTGCATAAGTGATAGAGTTTTCTTCCTTGTCAAGTCTTGGTTCTTACCTAATTACTAGCTGGTCAGATTATGTAGGTCATGTTCCATGTTTAATGTCTTTTGGTTGAGTTTATAGTAGATGCAAGTGGCTGGTTAGTGCCTTGAATCAGGCCTATTCCATCCTTTCCCTCAATCTTTAATCATAAGATAAAACCTTTTCATGAAATACTTATGCATATTGGTCAATTGGAGTTGAAATTTTATCCTTTCTCTTGTCTAAATCAGTGTTTTTAGGATCTCTAATTGAGTAGATCAATCAAAATATAGGTGTATCACCATCATTAGATAGGATTTTCTTTTAAGCAATTTGTAGGGTAGAGAAATGATCCTAATTGATACACCAAAGGGAGCTAGCCCTTAGAATCTAGAGATTCAATCCACTAATTATGTCACCTATAGCCTAGGATTGTTTCCATGTTTTAACATACTATGAAGGCCTAAAACTACCTTCACAAGGGTGCAAGTCTGATTAAAAATAGTTTTTGGCACACCTAGTGGGACTCATTGGATCTTTTCTTGATGAAACTATAGTTGCAATAGTGTTCTTCATGAAGTATTTGGTGATTCCAAACTCAAGCAATTGATTATAATAGTCTAGGCATGGTTTCCATGTAAGTCTATTCTTATTGAATTATCATGATTGAGTTTTGATGGTTGTGTATGAAGAGAATTCCTATGCTATGTTTCCTTATCAGCCCTATGATTAATCATACCAGCCTTATTATGATACCTATGAGCCTTTTTATGAGCTTAATCAGCATTATCAAGAGTATCATCAAAGTTATATTGAGCCTTATCAAGTTTCTCATAATCCTTATTATCAAGAGCATGACTCTTACCTTCCTTGTGAGCCATATCAATCTCAAGACCAGATTTCATCTTTCCCATGTGGCTATGATGTTGCATATGAGCAATCTTGTCTACAAGAAAGAATGAACAAAACAGAGCTCAGAATACTAGCATATGCAAGAAAATTTTGTTCAAACTCTTAGTATGAAGAAGTGAATGGTCTATTTCAAAATGTGTCTAATTATCTGAAAGAAATAAATGAGCTATGTATTATTGTATTGGAGATGATGGAGGCTTGGGAGAGGCAGAAAATCAAGTTGAATCACTTGTCTACAAAGGGTTTTTGTGTTCTTTATTCTCATGAAGTTCTTAATCATGCCTAGTGTGTGTGAAGCAAGCTTCCTAGTTTCATTCAAGAGCCTATTCGTGAGGATAAGCCTTCTTATAGTCCCCTTTCTTCACCACTCAGCTCTAAATCATAATTTTTCTATGAGGACAAGGAGATTTTAGACTTTGATGAGGTAATGGCCAAGTGCAAAGAATAGAATACAGAGGTCTTTAAGAGTTTCTCTTTCCCTCCTCTCCAAAACTCCCTAAATTATTCCATTGTCCTCTAGACTCCAAAATTTGATCATGATTAACCTCCCATGCTTCGTTTTCCCTCTCAAACGAATGAATTTCATCACCCTCCCACCATTTCCCTTCTTCAGGAGGAGCATGTTCTTCAAAAAATTAAAAAAAAGGTTGCAGCTACAGGTTAAGTTCTTACAGAGTGTGAAGAGGATGCTTTAGGTATGTTTGAGGAAGAATTTCCTATTGATACTTCACTTAAGGTTGTAGTTGAGAATACAATTATACTTAATAATGAGAAAGTTGATCTTGATGTGGAGGAACTCTAAGAGGATCTGGTACAAATTGAAGTCATAAATGAGTTACAGGTATCTCCTATTGAGAAGTATCCAGATAACTTTCAAGCTGATCCTATTCAAATTGATCAAAATGAGGAATATAAGGATGATTGGTAGTTGTACCTTGAATCTCTGCAAGAGATTGAAGAACATTGTATGGACATGTTATGTATTGAACAGCATGTTCGTGATAAATTTGATCAAGAATCACCTATTCAAGATCATAATATAGATTAGGTTGCCTATTTAAAGCTCCTTGAAGAGTTAGATGAACTTACAGCAGTCAATAAGAAGGATGTGGTCACTCAAGAGCAATGCATAAATGAGATATCACTTGACAAGGTGGTAGATGACAAGTAGTATGAAAAAGATCAGGAAGTACTTGATGAGCTTGTATTTTTTGGTGTCTAGTTTGCTATCGATGACTCATTTGAGAAGATGTTAATATAGTTAGTAGACAAGAAAAATTCCTTATCAAAGGTTATGATTAATAAACATCCTACCTTTCAACTTGTACCATCTCTTGGAGTGACTAAGTTTATGAATTTCCCTTTTGATCTAGGTGGATCATGCTTTATCATGGTTAGGTTTTTTGTTAGTTTATTTTCCTTGAAGTGTTGTTTAAGCACATTAGTTTAGTCTATTTTATCCCAAATACGTGTTTGTTTGCCCATTTTATTTGTTAGTTAGTTTTTCTGTTTCATTTATTCCCCTTCTTGTTTTGAAGGATGAAGGTTACTTCATGTTTGGTCAAAGGAGATTTGTAGTCATGGCCCAGGTTTACCATTGTTTTGTGAGCTCAATATCATGTTTATGGTCTTAGTTCTTAAGCATAATAGGCATGCTTCCCAGTGGAGTCCCCAAAATGTTGACAATATTGACCCTACAGGTCAAATTGCAACCCTTACCATTTGAAGCTTGACATAACCATGTTTTTTATTTAAGTGTCAGAGATTAACATTTGAAGATTTTTTGAAGGGCTTGCCAATTTTTTTGAAGGAATAGGGCTTGACAAAAAACTTGAAGGGTCACTTTCCCATCAAAAAAGGACACTTTCATTAAGGTAAGAGGACAATTATAATTTCTCTAAAGAAATTTTGAGTGATCTTTTCATGGGCAAGTGTACCATTTCATCTTTTCGAAGAGTAGTTGCAGGAAGTCAAGGAGACACTTTGGGAAGGGTTCCAAAAGATAGATTTCTTTTGGACATTTTGTCTGAAGGAAAGGAAACGGTCCATTCATTTCTCTCAAAGGGCATCTACCCTTCAAGAAAGTTTAAAACAAAAATCTGAAGGGTACATGCCTTTTAGAAAAGGGCATTTTTAAGGAAAAGGGTCCTTTTACAAGTTTCTCGAAGGGTATATGCCCTTCAAGAAGGTTCTTCACAAAAATCCCAAAGGGCTTGATACTTTTTCTGAAGGATTTTGCAAGTATACTAAGACAAAGTCTGAAGGGCACATTTAAGAAGGTCGAAGGGCCATTGTCCAATTTTGAAAGGTCATTACAAAATACCAAAGGGTATGTGCCCTTCGAAAGAAGGAAATTTCAAGTTTTTGAGGGACATTTCTAATAAGTCTAAAGGGCAGTTCATAAGTTATGAGGGTCCATAACATTTTCTTGAAGGGAATTTTTGAAAACTCAAAGGGTCACTTTACATAAAGCCAAAGGGCCAATTCCATGGAAAAGTGCCCTAAGAAAAATATGAAGGAAAAGAAACAAATGAAAGGAATTTTCAAAAAGTTTGAAGGAATTCCTTCAGACAAATTATCTGAAAGAATTCCTTCAGAAAACTTATCCATGAGAAAAAGACCATTCAAAAAATCTTAAAGGGTATATGCCCTTTGTGAAAGTTCAAAGAAAATTTTTGAAGGGTTATTAGCCCTTTGAGAAGGTCCTCTATGAAATCATAAAGGGTATATGCCCTTCGAGAAGGTTTGAACAAGAAATATGAAGGGTTACCTACCCTTCAAAAAAGGACATTTACAAAATTATGAAGGGCAATCCAAACATGCCAAGGGGCAATTCAAAAGAAGGGGCTGAAGATAGATTTCCTTCAGATAAATTGTCCAAAGGAAAGGATCATCATAAAATCTCTATAGGAATTCCTTCAGACTCTTTGTCCATAGGAAATAAACAAGGAAATGACCTGAAGAAAAGGTCCAGCAAATTGGCCAAGGAAAAATAGTCTATGAGAAAGAGAGGGACAAATTGTTTGAAAGAGACCAAAGCAAAGGCCTACGAGAAAAAGATAGAAAAAGAAGCTAAAGAAATAAATAAAGATATAATCCAAAGGAAAAGCCAAAAGAAACTCCACAGGAATATAATACACACAAAAATGAAGAACCAAACAATTCAAGAGATGTCAACAACCAATGAATAGATGAACACATTATACATCATGCAAAGTGGCTTAAAATAAGATTAGACATGTCCAAGATGTGTAACCATTTCAAACATGACACCTTCAGTTCTAAAATAGAGGCTCATTTTCATGAAGAAAGAAGGAGTTTAATGTTAGATAACTTAACATTGATTTCATGCATGCACACTCTTGTTTGTTTCAAGCCTTTTAAATGTTCCAATAGTTTAACTGAAGATCATTGGAGGTTGACTAGTCTTGAGCTCTAGTTGACTAATTAACAAGTGTCACATCCACTCATGCTCTCTATGCAATAGAAGACATTTTCGTGCTTCAATTTAGCTTCAAGTCAATTCAAGCTTGAGTTTATACATCCAAATTAGAATGTTGTTCATGCATGAAGGAGATTAGCTCACCATCCATTTTTCAATGCCAAAGAGTTATCATGTAAAGAAAAATACAAATTTAGAAGGCTGTGTAACACAAATTGGACTTGTGCTAAAGTGGGAGTTGTCCTCTTCTTCTATTTTCAATGCCAACCTCTTGATTGTTGTATGTTTTCTATATAAGTTGGATTTTTAGCCTTGATTTGATCATCCTTCTTTTGTCAAGACATCAAAGGAGGTGAAAAGATCATCAAATCTTCTTATGAAAGATATCAAAGCTTCTTATACAAGGTATTCTTTTAGCTTCCAGTGACCAAGATAGAGATCAAAAGTATTGCTGCAATTCATCAATCAATATCCAAAGAACTATCACTCTATTGAAATTACTTCAAAATCTACAACAAGCTGTCAACCAACCTCAACATTCTTTAGACCATCAATAATAAATCTAAGTATTTATTCTTTACCAAGATTCAGCAATTAATTTATTTGTTTCATTTTCTCTTTCACCCCATTTTCTTGTGCTAGAGCTATGTAACTCCAAATATTTCTTCTCTTCCCCTAGCCCACCCTCAACCTCTTTCAATCAACTTAGCACCCTCTACTTGAACCAAACACCTCTAAACATTACCCTATATCTCACAACTAGTAGCCAACCTAAGCTCTCCTCCCATAATTTTCCTACAACCTTCTCAACCAAACTTATTTTCCCAATCTAGAACCCACAATAACCATTGATGGTTTCCTAACCATAGATGGTTTTACCTTAACCATCAATAGATTATTAACCATCATCAGTTACCCAACCATTGAAAGTTTGACCCAAGCATCGATGGTCTTTGTCTATCATTTTCAATAGCAAGCTTATTTGACCTATTAGACCCTGATCAAATCCCATTTTCTAATTTTTTGTATTATCACAAAGGATCACTCAATATTTTGAACCACATTTGATTTATTTAGCATTGATATCTAATCATTTATTTCTATAATTAGTGAAAATCACTTCTTTCTTCTCAAGCACTTATTGTATTTCATTTCAATATCCTATGTTATTTATGCAAGCAATTTATCTCTCATTTTTCAGAACTTAATTGTTTTAAAGTGTGGATTAATATCCTCCAAGGAAGCTTGTGATTCTTGGTTCTAGATCACACTAGGAAATCCAACTTACTCTCCAACTAATCAACCATTTCTTTAGTGCTTTCTTATCTGTAGGTCATTCCTCCCCAAACAAAGAAAAGTATCTATAATTTTTCAAATCAAAATGAGAGGAACATATCAGGTTCTACTAACCTCACCCTTCTTTCAAGTTTTACAACTTTCTTTCTAAATAAAATAAATCAAAATTTTAGTGAAACTCTTCAAGTTAAAATTCATAATGCACACAAAGAATATTCTTAAAATGATGAGTGAATTCATAAAAATTTCTCACAAAATGGTTAGAGCATCATCTAAAATTGCTCATAAAATGGTGAAAGTGTGGTCTAAAATTGGTTGCAAAATGGAAAGAGCATTAGAAAAGGGGTGGTAATGTTTTGGGTTTTTTTGGTATCTCAATTCAATGGAGGATTATGAAATACATAATGGTCTAACTAATAAAATGATGAGAGTGCAGCAAAAGAGGTGACCAATCTAAACTCAATTTAAATTGAGTGTTTTTTGCATAGTGCCAAAGGACCTCAAGTCAATGTAGTTTCACTCTATAATAAATAAACCAACTAGGTAATATAAAATTCACAATTAGGAAAATGGGCAAAGGTATGAAACAATGATAAGGCAAAGTAAATGGCTTGGCAATTGGCAAGGTAAGGCAAATGGAAAGGTATGAAATAATGGCAAGCTAAAAGAAAATGATAAGGTAGAGTAGATAATAGGGTACAAAACAACAATAAGGTAAGTTAAAGGGTAAGCCAAGGTGAATGGCAAGTTATGATTTTGTTGTTCTTATTGATGTGGAGATGCACATCATGATCAGTATATGATACAACTAGAATAGTTAAATATTTAATTTATTAGTCTAAACCCCTTTTAAATATCTACTCTATCAAGAACCTACTACTAATTTACACTCCAATAGCACTATTGTGATCTTTGTTGGTCATTGATTTTGTTTCCTCCAAACTTCTAGACAAGATGTCTTTGTAGCCTCTGTAAAGGAAAGTACAACCAAGGATGATAAATAGGGATAAACATTGGATAAAAGGTTTGATTTGTAAATGTAATATAGCTATTGAATTAATAAATGGATCATAATGGAATGTATAATGGTTGGGTAACAAATGAATATCAAGATTTTTAAGTACACACAATATTGTTGATACCATATTTGACATAATTTTGGTTGTGGTAGGGCTAAAGACTTTTGAATATGTTGTCAATAAGACCACCATATTTTTTTATTGTTTGGTCTTGAGAGATGTTTCCATATGATTATGTTGTAGATTGGAATATGTATTGATGTTATCTTCAATAATGTCTTCATCAAATAATGAAGAACTATTGTGTTCAGTTATTGGTGCCTCATTTCACCAATAAAGTTGCCTTGATTGTCCCATACAGCCTTTAAGAAGGTTTCACTAAATAATGTTAACTTTTGACTTTGATTATCTTCTGACACCTCAAATAAGGTTTCACTATAATATGTTGAGTTTGGACTTTGATTACCCCCTAGTGCCTTTGAAAAGATTTCACAAGGAGATTGTTTTTCTACAAGAATGTGATCTTGGTCCCCCTAATATTTGACAATAGATATGTTTCCATGGATGTAGTTCAATAATGTGTGATTTTATTGATGCTAATTAACAATTGTGGAGGGTAGAATGTCAATATAATGGATAGGTTGGTTGGTGTTAATGTAAAGTGAAATGGTAATGGATGGTAAGAGGAAACCCAATCATTGTAGAAGATACTAGGATAACTTGTATCAATGTCAAAGTAAACATCCTAAAAAATCATGAAAGGATCACAAATATATTTGAATTAATCTGTAAGGTACATGTAACCAATGTCATAGCATGCAGGAAGGTACTCTAATTTTTAAGCTAAGTCTGACTCAAAGGACTCTGAATCTAATGAGACTAATGTTTATTCTACTTCTGATACTAAATCTAATAGTGGTTTAGAAAAACAACCTGACTTAAACATTAATTCTTCTTTTGGTGTGGTGATAAAGATGTTATGTTGAATATTTGGTATTATTAAGTAATGGCATATGGTTGAATAATGGGCTCTTTAGAAGTAGGCTTAGCTAAGAAAGACTCAACAAAGACCATCTTATCAAAGTGGGGCTTTTCAAAAAAAGGGAAATGGTCAATAGGCAACTCCACAGAGACTGGCTTGTCAAAGTGAGTCTCCTCAAATGTAGGGAAATAATTGAAAGGTGACTCGACAAAGACTAGTTTATCAAAGTGAGACTCCTCAATAAAAGGGAAATGTTTAATAGGCAGCTCCACAAAGACTTGCATCAAAGTGAGGCTCTTCAAAGATAGGGCAATGGTCTAAGGGTGACTCAACATAGATTAACTGATCGTGAATAGATGTTTAAAAAAAAACATTACGAATTGGTTGGTTAGCTTGGCCTTGACTTAAACTTGTTTGCAAAATATCATATTTGGACACATTTTGATCTTTAAATGATGACTCTTGCAAATGTAATGATTGGCTCTATTATGGCTCGAAGAGTGGCTTGGATTTTTTAAAGTGGGGGATATTTGGCAATGGATGAGTAATGACCTACGGTTGGATAATGGGCTCTTCATAAATAGGCTCATCAAAGATGGGCTCAATAAATATTGGTTGTGGGTCTAGGATGGTAACTGTAGTATACCTAGCTGAAATTGTGTAACCTTGTTGAGATAATGAGCTACCATATTTTGAAGAAAATTGGGAAGGGCCTGGAATGATAACCTTTGGGCACTACGAACCTTAGTTTCTAATGCAATCCAAAAGAAGAGGGCCTATAATAGTAAACTTTGAGTGTTTTAGAGCTTGATTGTTAACGCAAGCCAAAGGAGGAGTGCCTAGATTGATAATCCTTGGGAACTATAGAGCTTAGTTGCTAACACAGGCCAAAAGAGGAGGGCCTAAAATGGTAATCCTTGAGCATTGTAAAGTTCAGTTGCTAACATAAGCCAAAAGAGGAGGGCTTGAAGTGGTAATCTTTGGGTGTTGTAAAGTTTGGTTGTTAATTGAGGATAAAGGAGGAGGGCCTGAAATGTTAATCATGGCGAGCTATGGAGCTTGGTTGCTAATGTAGGCCAAAGGGAAAGGGTCTAAAATGATAATCCTTAGGTGTCATGGATATTAGTTGCTAACACAATCCAAATGAGGAAGGCCTACAATGGTAATCCTTAGGCATTATGGAGTTTAGTTGCTAATGCAAGTAAAAAAAGGATTATCAACATAAGTAGGGGATCGACTACCTTTATTAGAGAAATTAGCCCTAAAAAGGTGACTTGGTACTTTAATTGGCCCTAAGAAGGGTGGTCTTAGTATATGATAATTGGCATGGTTGGGTTTGTAAATTAGTCCAAAGAGGGTAGTCTTGGTCTATAAAAATGGTGTTGAGCTTTGTCTTGGTTATGAAATGGGCTTGATCTAGGTCTAGGTCAAATTTGGCTTGATTGGCATGGTCTAAAAGGGGTCAAAAATGACAAGGATTGGATTCGAATGAGGGTTCCAAAACAAACCCTAATTTAGCATGATTCATCAATTTGGTTAAATTACTTGATATTTGGAAAAGGTCTTGATTCGAACGTGGTTAATTTGGACATGGGAATAAACTTGGTCTAGGTCTAAGTGTGTAATTGGAATTGAATGTTGGTATAAAAATTCAAACTGTAAAGTTATACAGTATATTTATCTGATATTCATGCATTATGTACTCATTTTATAGTTGTATAGTCTCTTTTGTCATATATGCATGACTTATAATAGGCTATAATATGAATAGACTCCACTTTTGGCACCAAGTATGAGAAGAAGATGAATAGTCATAGACTAGAAACATATATATATATACCTATGTTTGTAAGAAGAAAAGGATTCCACTTTTGAAGAGATTAATATAGATTTATCTGATCATGGTTACCTATGTGATTTCTTATTATGTTCCTTGCATGTATTCTTATGTATAATGTTTGGTTAATTTATGTCTAATTAACCCGAATGATTTATTTTGTTTAAAAAACACTAGTTTTTTATTAATTCCTATTTAATGCAAGATAACTAATGCTTATTATGTTTCTATTATCCAAACTCCTATATGAATCTAATATGTTACTCTGTGCACATGAAGTATATCATAGCTATCATCATCCTTAACATGTTTTGATGTTTTAGGAATCTCTACTAACAATGGTGTGGTGAGTGTGGAACTCATTTTTGGAGGGAATTATGCTAAGATGGTTACCAGGGGAAAGAGATATTGAGATAGGCTAGACCAAAGGATATGTAATTTTGCAGAAGAAGAATCAAAATAGACTAGTCTTACCATACAAGAAATCATTTAAGAGCATGTTTATAGAGAGAGATATGAAATTTTCTAGTGTGAGTCACTTGAATTACTAGCTAATTAGTTAGCCTAGTTGGAATATTATTACTTTAACCCAAGAATGGAAGAAACTATAATCTAGACTGAAGAAAACATAGACTGGTTACATAAATTAGAAACTAACTGGACAAGAGAAATAGATCATTGGGTTACTACTATAGTAGATGGATATATAACTAAGTTTGTAGTATAAATATACATAACTTTCAAAGTTGTGAATGACTTGTTTGTCAGAGGAATTCAAGGAATTTTTTTTTAGAAATTGCCTATCCTTTTGAAGATGTTGGTTGTGGATAAGGCTATGGTGCCTACTCTAGCCAATATAGAGTAGTCACTTCAGGCATATGGGGGTGTGTATAATATGATAGTGAATGATGATTAGATGAGCAGATAAAGATTTAACTTGAATCTAGAATGGAGACAAAATGGAATAAGAGTTAGAAGAAAAGTCTAGATTTAGAACATGAGTTGAGATATAGAATAGATGGAGTAAATAAAAGAATACCGAGGTAGCTACAAGTAGATTTAAGAGTAGCATTAAAATAGATGAAGAATAAGTAAGAAGATGTGATGAACAAGAAGAAAGAGATGAAGAATGAAGGATGAAGGATGAATAAAGATGAGATGAAAGAAGAATATGAGTGTCAGTAGAAAGAAAGAACTAATGAAGAATGAGAGGAAGAAGAGATGTTAGAAGAAGAAAGCAAGAATAGTTTAGAAGTAGATTAGTTAGATGATAAATGTAGTGCAAAACTACAAGAATGATTATTATCAAAAGAAGGACATGAAGTATTAATTAAAGAAGAAGAACAAAGACACTAAGTAATCATAGAAAAGAATCATTTACCAGAAGAGCACACATGCCTGTAGCCCAATTTCCTATATTCTAGTAGAAATTTTCAACCAGATGATTAGACAGGTAGTAGTTGGGAAGGTCCATTTTTGTAATATGTGCATCATTGGGGTACTAAAATTGAAACAATATCAATTCATAAGGCATTAAATGCCATAGGTTTTATTGAAACTAAGAAAATAAAAGCAAGAAATACAAAAAAATAGAGTGCACAGATTAACTTTCCTAGTGCATAGATTAACTTTCCTAGTGCACAGAAAAAACTTCGTAGTACACAAATAAGATCATAGATAATGTAGCCCCCTATTATACTAGCTATGAAATAGATCCCTTTGACACTAGTTTAAAAAATGGGTGTTGTAGGAGCATTTATCAACTTGGATAAATATGATGGGTCTACAAACATTGAATAGTATTTACTAACATGTGAAATGAGATGACAAGCTAAGGGTATTAATGCTGAGGCTATAAATAAGTGTGAGTTAATAGGGGCACAAAATGGAAGATCAATTGAGTTTATGTACCATAGAGAAATTGGACATGTAATTTTATAGTAGGTTAAGGAATGGATTATCATAGAATTCAAGATAAATAAATGTACAAGTCAGATTATTCAAGACTTAAAGGAGATTAGGCAGAAGTCGAGAGAATTAGTTTGTGATAATGATCATAGGTTCTATGATGTTATGAATAAGGTGGAATTTACCTTATAAAATAAATATAAATCTACGTGGCTTTTCAAAGGACTACATTTTAGAATTAGATTTTCTATAGCACAAACTCAATATGTTACTAAGGTAGATGCTAGAGTTGTTGCTCTACGAGTTGAACAAATTGAATATTATGGGGAAGATCCCATAATGGGTTCTAAGATTGAAAATACATTGTAACCTTTTATGAGGAGGATGGAACAATGCCATGAAACAGATAAACCTAAGCTAAATCTATGGTGCATAGAGTGTGGGAAAGAAGGACATCATAATAACAAATTTATTCAGATCAAGACAGAGTTATATGAAATTTGTAGAGTAGTAACACATGTAACAATGCATTGTTATCTCTTGAAACAGTATGTCAAAAACCCACAAATTTTATATTATAATAATTTTAAGTCACATAGCCATGATGAAAAGAATTATAGGGCTTTGTAGGAGCTCAAAGAAGACATTACAAATAATGTATTTTCCATTGTGATGAAACAAATATCATTAGCAAAGTAGACAATTCTAGGCCCAAAGGTCAATAAGAGTTATGTGAACCAAGGAGGTCCATAACAGATTACCAATTCACCTCAGTACCAACCTCAAAGTTTAACTAGATGGACCCCTCCTTCATTAACTTGGACACACCCACCACTGCAATACCAGTACACATCAAATTGGAGTCTAGAAATGATGTAGTAGTAGTAATCTATTTGGACCCCAATAGTTGTGAAATAACAATTTAGAATTGGAGATAACACCCGATAGCATCAACACTAAAATAAAGTGTATCAACAAGGAGGTTATAGAGGAGGTTATCAGTCAAATAGAGGAGGATATAGGGGTGGATATAGAGGAGGTTACCAAGGTAGCAGATGAAATAATTATCAATTCCCTCCTTTGTAATGATATTTATGTGGAAAGTTTAATCATGTGTAATGCAATTACCTTTAAACCCTCAAAGATAGTCTTACTATGCATATTATTGGGTATATGAGTAGGACAAGATAGAATATTATCATGTCTTAGAAAAGCAAAGAAAGGAAAAGGTTGTCAGGAATGTTAACATCTTGAATGTGTAGCTTAAGGAGGATGCATTCTTAAATTCCATTACAAGACACCAGCATGTAGAGAGAGGATTGCCTCCTCTCAAAATATCTTGGGACTAGGGAATCCAAAAAGCAAAATAGGACAAATACCATAACCCAACTGTGAAAAAAGGGCTCATGTATGAAGTTTTATATATGTTGAAAATATTTAACACCAAGACACTATTGAAGGATATTCTATAGTAATAGATACCCAAATGTATGGTCAAATTATGCACATTATGCATCAAGATGGAGTTTTTACTTCCTAACAAATTTACTAAAGATTTTAAGTACACTACGCAATGAAGACATCTCTTAGAACATCACAAACTTACTACATAATTTACTTGAGTGTGCACACTGAGGACAATAGAAGATAGAAAAACTTGTTTGGTCTGTAAAAACAAAGAAGCCATGGGATGTAGATGCATGAATTGACATTAAAGTTTCAGGCTATGAAATTCCAAATGTTGTCTTTGATTTTGGCAGCATAATCAACATGATCCCCAGGTCTACATGGGAAGTGATTGGATGGCCAATTCTAAGTTATAATCTAGTGATTCTAAGATTAGTAGATCCCATTGGAAGATGAGTTAATCCCATTGGAAGATTATAAGATATTGAGATCAAATTTGTAGAACTAAGCCTATGAGGTGACTTTTAACTCATTGATATGAAGATAGTAGCAACCCATTACCCTACACTGATTGGCAAGAAATGGGTATATGATGGTCATATGACTACCAATATTATGCAAAATTAATTAGAGGACATCAAGGAGATAATATTGTTGTTATTCCTCCAAATAAGGTGCACAAACCCTACATCATTTTGGATAAACTAGACTCTCCTTATGTTACATAAGAAACCAGTTGGATGAAGATAAAATCTAAAGAGAATCTAAAATATTTGTGCGTAGTTGAGTGCAACTTCTTATATGAGCATACTATTAGGTATAGTCTTTACTCACTCAATAGTTGAAGATATCTGAGCAATGAAAGCCCAAATCAATAGTTACTCATCCATTAGCACCTCAATTTGCTATAGAAGATTGTGCATCCATGTCTACTAAATCCCCTACTCACTCAAAAGTTGATTTTATTGATCATATGCAAGATTATATAGATCCAACTAGAGAAGGCACTTTACCTTAAAAAATAGATTTGTATATTAGTGGAGACTCAAATACACATCTAATCAATTGGTCTCATGGTGATCATGAACTCTGACCTATGAGAATGGTCTTTGCCCATGACAGACAACTCCCTTCATACTATGCAATCGAGGATATCAATCAATTCATTTTTTGCCTACAAGTTCATGTACCTATGATTAGTCAATAGGTCAGTGCCTTGAATTACGATTTGAAGGGAGTTATAGTGGCATGGTGGGTAATTCATAGAAATGATCAACTCCATTGGGATGATAAATGCAAACTTATGGTTAGCATATTTTAACTACCACAGGCCATTAAAGGTAATTGGCCTTTCTTTCAGGAAGGTGAGTACCCTGAAATACATATCCACAAATGTGTTGAGGTTTGGATAGAAGAATGTGTGGCACCAAAGTACTGGGTACACATATTTCATTACACACTTGCCCCCTTACCCTCAACATAGTATATACATCAAGAATGCAAGAGGGAGATAAAGCATTGGGCATAGGTACAAAGTGAATTCATATAGACTTTTGTCTTTAAATATGAGAATCATTTGGTTCATAATGCATTTCTAAAAATCAAACATTTCCTATGCCATCAGTGTGTAGAAGACTTAAATACCATAATAGAATCTAATGCGCAGAATAATGTAGCCTATGATCTAAATACAACATTACAAAAATAGAAAGTTACCAAGATGTAAGAAAATTCTCTTATGCAGTCATTCTACGAAATATAAGATGAATAAGAGAAAATTGAAGATTCAAATACTAATGGTGATATTTATCTGACTAACTTGTTTACACCTGAATGGCCAGTAAAACCAATAAAGGACCTAGTCATAGAACCCACTGAAGATGACAAGATGCAAAACATACAAATTCTAGAATAGGAAGGCCAACAAATGCTATAGAAATCTATTACTGAGGAAAAGTGTTAGATCTATCAACCTATTAAAAAACATGTGGAAAACATCAGAAGTGAGAAAATTTCTAAAATGGCAAATATATGTGACTATTAGACGGAATTCAAAGTTTCAAAAGCTATTCAACTTCTGTGAGATTATCAAGATGTGTTTCCCACCAAATTTTCAGAGATCAGAAGAGTAGACCCATCCTTAGGCTAAATGCATATCAAATTCAAGGAGTGTACATGACCCATTAAGAAATGACCATACAAGTTGAATCCAAACATGAAGTTGAAATTCAAAGCTAAACTAGATAGAATGCAAGATATAGGTATAATTTATCTAGTAGAAAAGGTAGATTGGGTTAGTCCTATGGTAGTGCAACCTGAGAAAATAAGGAAGATCAGAGTATGTGGTGATTATTGAATTTTTAATGACGCTTGTGTCAATGATCCATTTTTTATTCCCTTCATAGATGAAGTTTTGGAATCTGTTGTAGGTCATGAAGTCTACCCTTTCACAGATGGATTCAGTGACTATCATCAAATACCCATCACAAAAGAAGATAGAGCTAAAATAACTTTTGTCTTAGAGTGGGGATCCTTTGCATATAAGGTAATGTCTTTTAGCCTCAAGAATGCACTTATAATTTTTTATCAAGTAGTGATTACATTTAAGGATTTCATTCACAACTTCCTAGAAGTCTATCTTGATGATTGGGTAGTCTTTTATTTGTTTAAATAACAATTATCTAGGTTGCACCTAATATTACAACATTGTCGAGTTCTACACATTACCCTAAATTTGAAAAAGTGCTTATTTTTTACACCTTTTGGTGTCCTATTAGATCATATAATGTACAGTGAAGGGATTTTGATGAACCAAGCCAAAATTGCATTCATTTTGAGTATGCCTCCACCAGTTAGCTCCTCATAATTGTGATCCTTTCTTAGAAATATAGGGTACTATAAAAATTTTATCAAGGGATATGTGGCCAATTCATCTCCATTGGAGTATTTACTCCACAAAGGTTTAAAATTTATTTGGAATTTTGAGTGTCAAGTAACCTTCATAGAATTGAAGCAGAGACTGGTCATTGTGTCTATCCTTATCTTTCTTGACTGGAGCAAGCCCTTTCATGTTCACATTGATGCTTCTGGTATCATAGTCAACATTATGTTTTTGTATCCAAAATATGGTGTACTAGATCACCCCAAACATTTATCAAGTTAAAATTTATTTGATATAGAAAATAATTACATGACAACTGAAATAGAAGCACTAGCTATAGTGTTCGCACTACAAAAAATTTGATACTATATTCTTGTAACACCATTTAAAGTTTTCATGGATCATCAATCTTTACGCTACCTAGTTAGTAAGCCTATGCTTAGAGGATGCATTTCAATATGGTTAATGCTCTTTCAAGAATTCCAATTTTGCATCAACGTCAAACTAGGTAGAGAAAATGTTAAATCAGACCATCTCAGTCATATCCTAAATGGCAAAGAACTAGAAGAAATATAGGAATATTCTCTAAATGTTGATTTCTTTCACATTTTTATGATCCCCAAAAATTTTGAGGTAATTGCTAATTTCTTAGAACAAGGAGTATTCCCTGTACACTACCAAGAAAGAGACAAGAAGCAATTTCTCACTAGATTTTTGCCATATACTATTATAGATGGGATCTTATATCATTTGGGGAAGGATGAAGTACTACGTAGGTAGTTCTAGAACATGAAGGACCATAGATCTTATAAGAGGTGCACCAAGGAATAAAAAGAGGTCATTTTGTTGGAGAAGCTATTGCAAGGAAATTATTACAGTGTGGGTTATGGTGGCCAAACCTTTTTCAAGATGCATATAGAGTAGCACAACACTACAACGTATGTCAATGCATAGGTAAGCCACTCCATAAGGATGAAATGTTTTTTCAACCTTTGTTATCCAAATAACCTTTTGAATAGTGGGGTATCAATTTTGTAGGATCTATTAATCCTTTGAGTAAATGTAGTAAAGCAAGGTATATTATCACTATGATAAATTACTTTACTAAATGGGTTGAAGTTGTTGTGACACCTAGATGTGGTGCAAAGGATGTAGCAAATTTCCTTTACAATAATATCTTTATAAGGTTTAGATGCTCCATCAAGATCATTAGTAATTGAGGAACACACTTCCTGAATGATACCATCAAAGCTCTTACCAAAGAATTTATGATTTATCATCATAAAGATACTGCATACCATTCACAAGCTAATGGCCAAGCTAAATATTTTAATAGAGTGTTGGGAAGGATGTTGACAAGGATATGTGATGTCAAGAGAGATGATTGGGAAGATCACATTCTTATAATTCTTTGTACATATTTCATGCACTATACGAGGGTTTCTGGTTTTACTCTATTCTAGTTGGTCTATGGGCTTGAAGCAGTCATGCTAATGGAGTACCTGGTACCCAGTATGTGCATTTTTATGGTCATGAGACTAGGGGATCGTGAGTCTCTCACCACCAGGATTCTCAAAATGAATAGGATGGATGAGTATCTATGTAGATCATCTTGGATGCAAGAAGTTCAAAAATAGAGCTAGAAATCCTAGCATGATAAGAATCTGTACCATAAGGAATTTCATAAAGATCAACCAATTTTATTATATGATAGTTAGTTTAGAGCATTTTTGGGTAAATTATAGATTAGATGGAAAAGGCCTTAAATTATACATGAAATATCACATCAAGGAACCATTGTTTTGAGAGATCTATAGGGAACCATTTTTCTAGGGTGGGTGAATGGTTGTAGGCTTAAGCCCTACTACCAATAATCTTAATCGAACTCTCTCTACTAAAGGAGTGGGTGTTGATTAGAACTGAGTAGATTAGGATTTCCCATTTCTATATGTTTTCTTACGTCTTTCTTTTGTTCTGTGTGCATGTGTGTGTTTGTATATGATCTCTTTAGTAGCTTTTGGGAACTTGGATAACAAGTATAGCATGTGTCAACCATGCATAGTATAATTTAGGTACACCATTGATAATGTTATTAGGAATGAAAGAAAGAAATTAAGTTTGAGAAATGTATGGATAAGTCACATTAGATAAGATATTCACCATATATTGGTCATCCCCAAGCAGTTAATGCTAAATCCAAGGTTTGATTGATCTAATCTTCATCAAATAGGTGGTTGATAAACATCATCCATTCATACTCTAATACTGATAGTAAAGAACATAATGACATATCTCAATGTATGTGCCAACAACTAACTACCTTAAATGCCAGATCGGATAAGATTTTCCACATCAACATTCACATTGATGTCAAATGAACAACTCAACATGGCATTTACATGAAAACCAATAGGCACAAAATATATAAAGGTAAAAGGTTGTGAACCAAGTCTGCATTTCATTCTTTCTATTATTTTCACAAGCTATAGTTTCAAGAGCTGAACTAATTTCTACTACGTAGAAAGTAAAAAGTTTTTTAGTTGCACTACTCAAAAAGCATGGATAGTTCGTAACTCATAAGGAGTTTGATAGATGTCCATAATGAGGCATGGGCATCAACCTTGTGTTCCAAAAAATAAAATTTAGTAATACTGAGTCATTTGGTTACCTTCAATTGGTAGATAAAAAACTCTTTCGACCAGATCTTGTAGATGTTACATAATGATTAGCTCTTGCAGTCCCCCATTGATTCTAGATCATAGACGTTGAGTAACTAATTTGCATGACAAATTTTGACAATGTGGGGGAGATCATGCAAATCTTGCTTGGCTATTACAATGATGGAAACATCTACATTGGCCTTGATGCCATGATCATCATCAAAATAGAAGTAATGGCCTAAGCTTTAGGCATGTCTGCACACGGTGATTATCTTGCCCCATACAAGATGAGAATGCTTCCTATCCTTTAAGAGGTCAGAGATTTATATGTTTGGGGATCCAAAGGAATCCCAATTGAATAAATTCAAGATGAACCAGTGCATATCCTGGTAAAATGTATCACACGGAGATTTTGGTAGACCACAAAGTTTGCAAAGTAAATTCCAAAAAGGGTGGTGGACATTTCACATTGCATGATCTAAGCCATACCACTTGGCACAATAGTCCCTATATTACAATAACAATCAGAAGCCACAACTTCATAGTAGTAGAAAGGAAAGTGTAAGTTCTTCATCGAGCAACAATCATCATCTCCTCCACTGAAGTGTAAGACAAGGAGCACCACAACCTAGCTAGATGACCTGAAGGTGCTCCAAATTGCAATCTCATGTGATCTACCTCAGATGAGCATGGATGAGCAAGAGGTTTACTAGGTAATGGTTGCCAATATGGTAGGATATTTCTATGACAAGGAGGAGAAGAATGAGTTCCTTTCTAAAAGGTAGTGCACATGATCTAATTACACAATAAGGCTCTTCCAAGTCTATGGGTGGAACCACCACCATGCCCTACCTCCATTATGGTCAACATAGTGCTTAAAGAAGTTGAGTAAATATAGTGAAAGGTTGACTTCTTCTATCAATAACCTTATATTATCTTCGTATCCATCAAAATATTTGCACCACTATCAGAAAGTATATAAGAGTATTTGGTGGATAAACCCAAAACTTGGTGAGAGGCTAGGGTTTCACCTACCCTTGAAGAACACACCTTTGTTAGGATAGACATGGTACAGTAAGTGTATCCTTCTCTATCTTCAACTTCACCACCACCCAAATGCAAGTTGGTTACTTTGGAATGAAATAAATCCCATGTCTCTAGCTCCATGGTCCAACCAAGTGATTCACCACCTTCCCAACATGCCCTGGAGGTCAAAGAGCTCTAACCAGAACAACCTATAGCTGAAGAACAATGGAATTCATGGGAAGAAGTAGCTCACATAGTAGAATGGTGAGTCAAACAAGAGGAAAATAAATGTTAAGAGTAGGCCCAACAACAGCAAGCTCAATAAGTTGGCAAGATGAATAATTTGAGGCCACAAAAAAGGCCTAGGATGCAAAGGTTAACTAACAAAAGTCTCTAAAGGTGGCCAAGAAGGCATAAGAAGTTATTGATGAAACCATCAAGCAAAAGAGGCACATTAGAAGAATATGGATGAAGAGTTATAGAATAAAGATGTTGCAATCACTACCAAGCCTAAGGTTGAAGAAGATAAGCAATAATAGAATGTAGCGGTACAGGTAAACAAGGATCTAAAGGAGGCCACTCGCACACAGCAACAAGCTTAATCATCTATAAAGAAGCAGAAAGAAGAAAAATATGAAGCTCTATGAAAATAGCAAGCCCAAGCGTAATAACAAGTATAAGTAGCCAAGATGCATGTTGACCTAGAATCACAAGCACATGCTAAGGCCAAACAAGCCAAGGCTACTATGCCTGAGGAACAGAAAAAGGAAGAAGAGTATGCATAGAATCTATAGGAAGAGGAACATGAGAAAAAGAAAGTTATATAGGATGAGCTCAATAGGAAGGTAGTAGAAGAATCTAAGAGAAAGAAAGATGAAGATGTTGTGCATCATGTGAAGTCTACATAAGAGGCTATAGCATAGCAACAACAAGTGCCTCAATAATAACAAATTGGGTTGGAGCACCCAGAGCAACTAGAAGACCAACTTGTAGCTCCAATAGGTACACATCAACCAAACTTACCTTTAGGATGAGCCTGGCTATGGTACATTCTAACTGTGAGTGCTCAATACACTACCTTCTCTATTCCACTTACGACCATGCCATGACCTGACCCTTCAATGACTACAAGAACATTTGTAACATTTCCCCTTCAATAGGAAGCCTCATTGGATGTCTCTAGACTACCATCAAAGAAATAGTTAGAGGGCATTGTAGCATTCTAGGAGTCTATTGTGCATAAGGTTGCCTCTTTGGAAAAAGAAATGGATCAATCTAAGGCTGAGAATATCAAGTTAAGGGCTTGCCTACATGAACCTACCAAAATATCTAGGACACTTGTCTTTAGTTGGTCACTCATGCAATCAGGGACCAAGTCATGTCCAATCAATGCAAACTCAAGACACTTGTCTTTGAGTTAACCAAGGACTAGTGCACAACACAAATACTCTATGTAGTCAGCATATTAGGGAAATATGTTAAGATTGAGGCCACCACACTCATAATGCTACCAGAGGAGTATCAAGGAATGTTTGACACTAATGCACTTCAATCATATTAGGTTACATGCAGCTTGTTGGATTGGAAGCAACAACTAGATACCTCCTTATCCAGTTCTAGTGTAGACTTCATAAAGGCTGCCACCACCAAAGCAACCATGGCTAGCCACACTACCACTAAGGATGAGAAGTATGACACACTCTAGGATTCACTTAATGTCAAGAATAATATGTACAATAACCTGCTCAATTGGTAGAGTCATATTTTATGCAACTCCTTTACCAACCTCCAAGCTCAATGACACACAGATAAGATGGAGCAGCTGAGTGGCAACATTTAGACAAGGGTTTCAAATAGCAAGATAGCCTTCAACATAACTGATGATGTAGATCTTAAGAAAATCATTAGATACCATTCTTTATTATGCACTCTACTGAAGTTGATCTAAGAAGTGATGTTGGACTAACATACCTACAAGATGGATCTAACTCCCTTTTCCAGCATAGTTGCTCAAATTGTCAACACACCTACATATAAGCCACCTTTAGAATTCTAGTAGATCATTACTCAGTGTAAGGCCATGCAGTCCAATTCCAAGGACTCTTCTGGTCAATCATCATTTGCATCTATGTTGCCACCATCAAGTTAAGTACTACATAGAGTACCAATTTTGAGAATTTTGTATAACATTTTGTATTGGGGAAGATTAAGTAAGACAAGTGGGGCTAGGATGGTTGAAAACCCATAAAGGGTGGCCACCTAGTTATGCCAAATTATTAAAATCCTACAAAGGGTGGTAGGTTGGTATGCTACTTGGTTGAAAACTCAAAAGGGTGGCTAAGTAGTGCATAAGAGGTGACAAAAACGTAAATGGCACCTTGAGCGATTACTATGAATCTTACTAGTCTAACCACTTCTTCAATCTTGGGTCACTTGTGCTTTCTTGATGGATCCTATGATGTCATATTGGGATAAGACAATATTTTAAGTCTGAGAAAGTGTTGGTAGAAGAATTCAAATTGTAAAATTAAGCAAAATATTTGTCTGAAATTTGTGCATTATTTACTCATTTTGTCATTGTATATTCTCTTTTATCCTATCTGCATGACTTATAATATGCTAGAATATAAATAAACACCACTTTTTGCACCAAGTATGAGAAGAAAAGGGTTCCACTTTTGAAGAGATGAATAGATATTTATCTGGATATGGTTACCTATGTGATTTCTTATTATGTTCTTTGTGTGCATTCTCATGTATAATGTTTGTTTACTTTCTATCTAATTAACTTGAATGCTTTATTCTATTTATAAAACATTGGTTATTCATAATTCCTAAATAATGTAAGATAATTAATGATTATTATGAATTTGTTATCCAAACTCCTAGATGAATCTAATACATTACTCTATGCACATGAAGTATATCACAAGTTATCCTCATCCTTAGCATGTTTTGATGCTTCAGGAACCTCTACTAAAATTGAAAATAAACTTGAACTAGGTCTTTAGAAACAAAATTTGATTTAGGCACATGAAATAGGTCATAACACAGACAAATTAGGGCTAGGCATTTGAAAACAAACTTGATCTAGGCACATGAGATAGGTATTCGCACATAGCATAGGCTAGGCATGCGAATTTGAAAAACTCTCAAGTCTAAACATCCTAATTTGAAATAGATAACACACTTAGTCTAAAATAGAAACTTGGAATCAAGGCAAGACATGGTAAAATGAAACTTGGTCTTTAGGTAAAGGTCTTTTAAAATCAAACTAAAAATCCATCCAAGTTGCACAATCTAAAGACAGAAAGGTGAAGCACTCAAGCCCAAGCTGGAAACAAGACTCAAGCGTAAACTAATTATTTTAGATTTGAACTTTGAGAGATAGATTTCAAATGAGATTTTTAAAGACTTGGATTTTCAAATTAACAACGGCCTCGACTCAAACGGGAAACATAATGGCACTATTGGAACAAAGGCACACAAACAGTTTCGGACTTAGTTTCACACAAAGTTAAATGTCTTGGAACAAATTTGGCAGCATAATAATGTCTCTTTAAACAAAGGTACAAAAGATGGTTTTGAAAAAATCTCTACGGCAAATGTTTGGATCAAATTTGGTAGTGTAACACTTCTTGACTCAAAGTGGAAATACTAACATGTGTTTTTTATAGAAGTTTTGAACTCGATTTTGACACAAAAAGCAATTTTAGACCCTAAAATAAATGCAAGTAAAAAAAATAAGAAAAAACACCTAAGTGCACATCATACCCTAAAATTGATAAGGCGTGCATAGCTTCCACCAAATTTTCCACCAATATACTAATGTTAAAAAGTAATTAATTATTAATCCAAAAAATTAAGAGCACATATAGGTAGAGTTTTTAAATCCCCCCTCTGTCTCTCAAGCATTGGTACATAGAATGAACTTGGAGTGACGAAGTACTCAGCATTTGGCAGGATATTTTGTGATAAAGTGGGTTTACTAAAATCTACAATTTTAAAAATGATCTAAAGAATCTAAAGTGTGGCTAACACAAGGGTGCATCATGGCAATTAGATTCAAACTCACTAGTTTTTTATGCAAAGGTCTAGTTTTTTACACAACTTCATTTGTGAACTGCTTAGTGAAGTTCGATGTCTACTGTGAACTGATCCAAATTTTTGTTAGAATTATCACGCTAACTACTCAACCATTGTTTAGTTCTAGTATACGTGCCCAATTTATATATCACCAAACATGCTATTATGTAACATAGAAATATAAGAGGGGGTTAGTCAAATGTTAGCATGATAAAACTAATAAAAACACATAGATATCTAACACTTCAAGCCTAGCTACTCAAAGAGAAAAAAAATAATGCAAGTAATAAACAAAAGAAGACAAAATAAGTATTCTTCACCTTCCTTGTGAGTAAGAGTTGCAAGTTGGCCTTGGAAGAATGTGGTTGGTCATGTGTTCAAAGAGTCTTTCATGATGGTGCTCCTTGCATCATTTATTCTTGTCACTTTTAGCTTATAGCCTTTGATTGGCTTGGTTTGGCTTGACTTGGCTTGTGAGCTTCTTCAAATCATTCTTCCATAATAACATTACACAAAAAATCTTGTTGAAAGAGAGGGAGGGCACTTGTATTTATAGGTTCTAAAACTAACTCTAACTCAAGTGCGGTTAGGTTTAATTTTAACTTTAGCTATGTCTAGATTAATCTTGGTCAAGTTTAGATTAACCGTGGGTTGGGTCAAAGCAATTATAAAGGCTTGACAACTCATAAAAGATATTTATGAGGTGTGGCTCACCTTTTCTTTGAATTTTATGCATTTATAAAAGATATTATTAATTCTTTTGACTTTGATTTCATCTTTATTGAAAAAATCCTTTCTTTACAAAATGTAATTCCCTAACTGAACTTGGAATTTTTACTTAAGTAGCTAATTTAAGTTGTTTTTTAATTAATCCTGCCTAGGGTTTTTGGCATTTAGGAATTGTTTTAGTGTTTTGCTTAATTGGTCTAAAATGTCAGTTTGCTAGGTCGCAACCTAATTAGAGATGAATCCATAGGAGGTTATCATTGCATACAGATTAATACCTCAAATAAGAAAGCCTCTACATGATTCTAGATATTTGTATCCCACGTGCGGATGAATTTGAACGTTTCGATCATTTCTAGGCTTAATGTGCATAGTTTAGTAGAAATCAATCTGAAGTCTAATTTAGACACAGATGCAGTCGAAAGGGGGTGTTTACACTATCTACCCAAATATATGATAAATAACAGATATAAAAATATAAACTAGTAACTATGTCATGTCCAGGTCCTAATTTTTTATTTTTTGTAGTATTTGATTTTTGATATTTTTTGATATCTTTTAAAAGAAACTAGCCTATGATCCCATCAATGGGAGGACCATAGAGTGTGCTTGGATCATATATGTTTAAGGTGACTTTTCATGGGTGACAAGTGCTACATGTAGATGAATATGGATGTAAAAATGCATCAAGTGTTGTAGTGTAGTTGTTTTGATCATTGCTCATAGAGTCTTTTACAAGATGTATAACTCGATAAGTGCAAAACTTGGTGGAGTTTGTTGTATAATAGGAGGTCTCACTGCTTATGTTCATTTTGGAACATGTTTAACTTTCCAAGGTACTGTCTTAGGACATATTATAGAAAATTTATATTTCTTTGAACCTTGAGCAACTCTTTGGAAGGTGTACCATTTTTCTTTAAACTAGGTGTATATAAATATTCTATATAGGTGAAACAACAGATTATGCACTATGCTCTTGAATAGGTTTCATAACTATCATTTTAATATGTTCTTGAATAGGTCCCACAATCATCTACAGTGGTGGTGGAGTAGGAGTATTTTCCACTGACTATAGAGGGTACTCATGTCAAATACCTTGAACTTTGACCACTTGATTACAATGTATTTATTTTAAGTTTCTATGTACTATATACAGTACCACACGGAGATTCTATATCCAAGGGAATCATAATAACATATTAAATACCCCTATGGATAGTAAAGCTAGAAATGGAGTAGCCATTGTTTATGAACCAACTTAGAGAGGTAGCATTATATACCCAAAATTATTTTATGGATGTCCATCAAATGCCTTGACTATTCTTGAGGTAGTGGGTAAATCTTGTTTTGTGTATCCAAGACTATGAAGAAGTATCATTATACATGCATTTTCACTTGGCCCATTGTCAATCATAACACTGCATATAGGCTTTTGTTGATATAAGCTCGAATAAAAAGTGCATGTGTATCTGAATCATTATCATCGATTTCATTGTCATCGAATGTGATCACAGAACGTGGTGTTAGTGTGCTTGTAAATGTACCGATGGTTTCGTATATTAGATGCCCAAATGTCGTAGGAGGACACACATTGTAAGCATGATGTACCTCTGAATTTTCTATATTCTCTATAGTACCATGGTTTGGAAATAGATTACTAAATATTTTCAGCTTTGCATTGTCATTTTGTTATGGACTAGCTTCCTTTGTGGGTGTGCTTAGCTCAATGGTACTATCATTGATAAAATCTTATATCTTATACCTTAGCCTTAAAAAAATGTTTTTAAAATTCCCAATATGTCTATGGTAGCCATAATATGTGTTACTGTCAAAGCCATCATGTTAAAGCTTGGTCATATAAACCTCTAATGGTGAAGGGAGTGATCTGATATTGCAGTCAAGTAATTTTTGTAATAAGACATAAGGAAGTTGTGATAACCTTGTAAATTGCCTCCTTAGTGGAGTTGTCAATGGAAGCTTGTTTGGTGATTATGAAATTGCATTGACTATTAATTTTGTTTCATTCTTGTTTTTGTTAAATTTGACCTTATAATTTGGTTTGCTTTGAAACTTGATATTTGAAGTAGATGGATCATTTGATGTTTATTTTAATTTGTTCATGTGAACTTGAATTATCTTTCTTTGACTATATGTCACAACTCATCAAAAGATTTGAATTTATCGAACATGAATGATTCATGGAGTGTTGCTAACAAACTTTGTGTGACTATATCATGTAATTCGTCATCTATCATAGAATTTGTCATCTTAGCTATCATAATTTTATATCGAATAACATATTCACTTATTGACTTGTTTGACCCTTATTTGAGTTTAATAATTTGTGAATAAGATAGTTTTTCACCGATGTTAATAGAGAAGTGTGTTATAAATTAATATGACAAAGGGTTGCATGCTCTAACTAATTTCATTGGAAAATCATATAACCATCACAAAACATAATCTTTGAGGCTTGTTGGAAAAAACTTAGTTAATAATTTTTCATTGTAAGCATAGTCCAAGCATATTTCATGGAATGATTGAAGATGTTGTTCAAGATCAATTTTACCTTCATAGAGTGGCAGCTTAGGAGATACAAAACCTAATGATAATGGATAAGAGGCTATCTCAAGTGCCAAAGTATTTTGAAGCAAAGTATGGGATTCCATTAAAAGACTAGCTCTAGAGATACCTTGCTTTAGTTGCAACACCTTAGCATGTAAGGCTTTAACATATTTTTCAAGAGAATATGCATTGGGCAAGGTTGGTGATGGACCATGCATAATAATCAAATGAGGTGTGTATGATGCCCATGTAGAGATAGGCATATGATTTTGTTATAAATCATGTGATGCCCCATACCTATGTGACATATGTAATTGGAGGTGTGGATATACGAATAGAAGCAGTAGTAGTAACTATAACATTTGTGTTGGAAGTAGAAGCTTGAGTTTATTTCTTTTGTTCATCTCTTACAGTGTATAGTAATGCATCAATCTTATGTGGGATGGAATTAAGATATTCATTGAATTCTCTGTCATTAACTTCATTCACTTGCTCTGTACTAGGTTTATCACTCTCACTACTATAGTCATGATAAATCCATTAATAGAGTGTGTGATATGCCTTATAGCAATTTGGATGTACAATTGCTCTTATTCCCAAGTCATACTTGATTTTACAAAGATTTGTCTTATTTGTGTTTGTATCTTAGGATCATTATTGTAACAATGTGAATTAAATAAGGCTTGGGATTGTACATTATTCATTTTAGCCTTTTGGAAAGTAATATAGAATGTGATAAAGAACTTCAACAAATGTAAGCACGTGCACTTATTATTGTGATGATTTGAATTTGAAACTTTAAATTTTGCAAAAAGGATTGAGGTTTGTAAGTACTCAAGGTGTGTTTGCTTTGTCAGCTCTGAGATATACTAATAGTATTCCTATATAGTGAAAATGGCCCAAAAATACACTAACTACGAATATTTTATCGTTCCATAACTGCACTATCTTGTCTTTAAGTGTACGTTGAAAATAATTTCCTAGGGCTAACCACTTACCAGTGCACTACAAAAATAAATAATTGAAGGCTTCATGTGGTTGAAAAATAGAACTCTATGTGTTTTTGATATACTGTGAGATATGTAAAAAATAAAATTTGTATATAGTGTTGTCTAATGATTTGAATATTGGAGCAGTACCCCTCACACCATGACTCCGATAAAATTGAAGACTGCTTTGCCTAAAATGACAACGCATATGAGTTTTAAAACTGTCAAAACGTTGTTTCTAGAAAACAAAAGAAAAGAAAAATAAACTTGAAATCCAATGAAAAGCAAAGATTTTTGTGCAAGGAAATCAAGAATTCTAAATTCATGAGGTCAAAGAGAAAGTATATTGTCTGGAAATCAGAAATTCAACTAAAACCCTATAATAAAATTGAAAAAAGACAATGCTCGAAAACCAATGTATGGATTCACCAATATATTTTGACCTATTTTTTATTAACAATAAATATGTTGCACTAATAGGCGTAAAATTTGATAGATATCAAAATGCAAACGATGTATAATAATTAATAATTTTGATTTTAGAAATTGATAAATATGGAAAACTAAACTTGAAATCCAATGAAAAGCAAAGATTTTTGTGCAAAGAAATCAATAATTCTAAATTCCTGAGGTCAAAGAGAAATATATTGTCTGGGAATCAGAAATTCAACTAAAACCCTAGAATAAAATTGAAAAAAGACAATGCTCGAAAACCAATGTATGGATTCACCAATATATTTTAACTTACTTTTTATTAACAATAAATATGTTGCACTAATAGGCGTAAAATTTGATAGATATCAAAATGCTAACAATATATAATAATTAATAATTTTGATTTTAGAAATTGATAAATATGGAAAACTGTTATTTTTAGAAAACACTAAGAAGAAATATACTTAGCTCAAATCATATTTTTGTTGATTGTTCTAAACATCTGAAAGTAGATATCAACCAAAAATATAATTATGCATGCTCAAGATCAAGAATAGAATTTGAAACTATTTGTGGATAGGTTTGTGCCATTTGGACAACAGCATAGGTCACTCATGTCTATGGACTGCGGACTTGTCTTAGTTGAGTGTGACTAGTGACTAATAGAAGTCAAAAAAAGTAGAACTCTGACAATGACAATGTAGATGTAAAATTTGAGAATATTCCTAGAAAGGACCAGTCTTGGTGGACAGCAACACAAGCCACTCTTGTTCATTTACCTCATACTTATTTGCATTGACTATGATATAAATCTTATTATTTTGCCTTTTGTGCCTAAATCTGTTGAATAGGCTAAGATATTATGTTCAGATTATGCCACACAAAATTCATTGTTTTCCTTCTTTTGTCTTTGAAACCTAAAGGATGCTTTGAAAGCTTGGAATCTTAAAAAATATATGGGAGTGTAATGCATTGAGCTAACCTCAATCACCCTATTGATGATTGACCATTGTCTATGTATCAACTACTCTGAATAAAATCAAGTCCACATGTTCTCCCACCTAGAATGATTGTCGAAATGTACTCATTGATTGTGTATACAGCTAAAAATATGGCTTTAATACTTGACAATGATAGCTCTTGACTTGCTTTGAGATGCTTTAGACTTATCTTATCGCTACCTTTTGTGAATGATCTTGAATTTGGGAATAATAGGACATATTTGTTCAATGTGCAATAATGTGTAAGCTAGGAACCATGTGAGAACCAAGTAGGGATAATGAAGACTTTTATGTTTAATTATATGAAAACCTTTTGACAATTTCCTTCAATCGACCTTAAAAAACATGCGAGAAGACCCAAAATATTATTTTAAATTTTAGAAACAAGTTATTTGGTGCAGGATGTAGCTACGTTAAGTGGACAATGTCGTGGCAGCAACGCTATCCGTCTAACATAGACCTGTCTTAGAAAATCAGGGAAAGTTGTCATAAGATTGAGACAATCTGAGGCGGTATGAAGCATTTTAAGTATTTGACTTTGAAAATTATGTGTAGCAATGATGGAAAACAAAGGGTCAAGCCCGTATATAGATAAATGGCTTAAAGAAATAGCAAATCAAAGTCATGTATTTGGGCGCAAGTCATGTTGTTTAAGTTGTGTTAAGAACTAGCACCATCAAGTACCTATAACCAATGCATGCAATAAATGAAACCATACCCTAAAATGTGTGGAAAATGTCAACTAAATAAAACCATAATTAGTAAAGAGAAATAGTTGTCCTTCCTTACTAGATCAGGGCATAAGATTAGCTTTGATGCCACAATAGTTAGACATGGGAAAAAGAACAGTAAGATTTTAATTTTTTTTTTTGCTCTTATTTTTTTTCAAAAATAGTGTCCATATGAGAATATGGTCGTTTTGATTCCTCTTCATGCTCTAATATGAGCATCACTGGTGGCTTCTCTAGACTGATCTCCAAGAGAGCTTGGACTCTGATAGGGCATCCCTTTTTCAAGGGAAAGCTTTTGTAATTATCCCAAGCACTAGGCTCTTCTGTACATCTGTTGGAAATAGGCTCATTCTAAGTTTTTTAATCCTTTGGGATAAGTGTTACCTCTGCATTCTCAAAGAGAACATAGCATTCTTTAATGATGGAGAACAAATCCATCATGTTGGAATCCTTTAAGTTGTCTTCTCCCTCGTGGCACTCCTACTAAAAGAGGCAACATTCTTTATCTATAAGAACATATCCTCATTCAAAAACAGAGAAAAGGTCAATGTCATAATCATGCTCTTGTCTCTTTTTGTTGCTTGTAATTAGTGCCAAAAGCTAACAATGCTTCTTCACTTTAGCTACCTTCCTCAAATAGATTTTCAACAAGGTTAGAGAGGTTGAATTCATCATAAGTTAAGGGCGAACCTTTGAGAACACATTTTGTTCCCAAGTTCTCTCCTTTCTAAGCTTCATTTGAAAATACCTATGAAGGTTTTGTAAGAAATTCTTGGCATTTGAGCTCTTCAAGATGTGTCAACTTCTCTTCTTCTTTATCATTAGTCCATTGTGCAATTATAGGTATAGGATCCATAACACCAGTGTTTCTAACTTTTTTTCCAACGATAACAGCGAATTCATAAGGTTGTGAAAGTGTTTTCCAACCTAGAGCTTGGATCATAATAGCAATATCATAATCTAAAGCTCTTAGATAATAGAAACAAGCCATTACTAGCAAAGGGCAAACTTTAGTGGGAATGATATTCCAAGCCTTGTTGAATCTGAGGTTGAAGTCTAACATATGCTCCATGGGGGCTCTCCCAATAATAGTAAGATGCTCTACCAAAGAGAGATTATCTACTCTTTCTTTGAACTGATTGTGTAGCATTTCACCAAGCTCATCCCAATTAGATAGTTCCTACCTTTAGCCCTTTATACCAATCCAAATAATTTCTTTTGAGATGATTTGATGGATTATACATAGATTTGCCACATCTTGTATGTGGTCTATAGGGTTGATAGAACCGTTTCCAATAAAAGTAGGATGGGCTTTAATAGTTGCTTTAGGGATGGGATTCCATTGTTGTAGCAATAGTGGACCTCCATAATCCCAAGCTACAAAAAGTTATGCTCTTCGTTGGCCATGACAATGTTTTATAATAGCATTAAGAGAATTTGAAAGAAGGCAAGGTTTGTAGATTTGAAAATGAGGTGTTCTTGCTGAGTGGCATCACCAAGTGAGGGAAATGCTTCAAAAAAGCAAGCAAAATTGACTCTCACCAACATCTTAGACAAATACATGAAATCAACATTGAAGAAAAGGCACAAGCTTTTAATTCAAGTCCCACTGAGATTGCAAGAAAACTATTGATGATCTGATATGTATGATTATTGTTGCCCACACAACAGTCACAACATAGGTTGTCTATCTAGTGTGGCATTGTTCTAGTAAGACAACCTCTAAAGTCAGTTGGTTTTGGTTCTTATCCTAGTGCTAATCCACCTAAGCTAATGGCTATGTAATGCATTAAAAAAAGCGTGCAATGAAAAAAGGGAGAGAGAAAAATAAAATTAATAGGGGTGGTGATGCACCAAGAAGGAAATTGTTGGCATTGGGCTACTCTCCCTAAATACAACACAAAGCCCATGAATATGCAAGATAGAAACACAAAGTATGAACAAATTCAGGAGGTAAGCTCCAACTCGAAGTTGGGAATGGTGTTAACATAACAAGTACAAAGTTGGAGGGTAGACAAACCAAAACCACATAAGCTTTTATCAATTACAAGAAATATAAGCAACTACAAGCATACAAAGGCTTGTCTTCTATACATAAACAAAGGCAATGGTCATGCCAACATGAAAATCATGCCCAAGTGGGATCAAAAAAGAAGCTAACCACCAACCTTGTACTCATGGGAACTTTGCCCTTTATAGCATGAAGAGATGAAAAAGAGAGAAAGAAGAAGAATTGATTATAACCACCAAGTACAAGAATTAGGCAAAAGCATTGGTATGAACGCTTTCATCTATAACTTAGACAACTCGATACACTATGGCTCTAAGTACCTTGTCTCTTTGTTAAATGCCTAGCATGGCCTTAGTTCCTTGCTTTTATTTGTTTGCATGCTCAATTCATTTGAGTGACATTGCCCATACTATCCTTGTGATTTTTGCCTTCAAATTTCACTAATTCTCTAAAATTAGCAGCCCAATTGTCCTTTGAAGATCTAAACGTCCTTTTTTAAATCTCCATACACATCCTAAAGCTCAATGGATGCTCTAACATACCCAAATTATTATAACTTGATTTGCTTGAAGTTGGTGAGGAGCTCATCCAAATGTCTCTACAAAGAAGAAATGGCTCTAAGGATTTCAACGATTTATTTGCGCATCCAATTCGTGTAAAACAAAAATAACTACAAAGCTTAACTTGTCACTCACTCCATTCTTGTTTTCTCTTTTTTCTTCGTTGATGAGACTACTAGAGATCAGCGCTATGGAGCTCATCCAAACGGCGTGAGGCATTTCTTAGACACGGGCATCATCTCAAATGTCTGAAAGAAAGTAGCTCATCGTGTCTGATCAAAGATGATCTAACACCCTGGGATTCCCTATTGCAAGCCTTTATAAGCCTTCAAACTCAGCAGCTCACAACGGCGACGTAGCTTTTTGACTATTCAGGGCCTTCCGTGGGCCCCACCCACTCTGTGCAACCTTAAGCTTTAAGCTTGTCTTTTCAACTGATGAACATCAAGCGGTGTGTCGGGTTTTCGCATATCGACGGCGTGAGGATTTTTAGGGAGCTGATGTCACCTAAGTTTTCCAAAATAGCTCTCGTCGTTGGATCGATGACAATCCAACGGCTGGATATCTAAGTTCAGCTTTTCTTCATTAGACTAAGGTAAAGTAGCCGTGAGCTTCTAATCCATGAAATTGATAAAAGCATTGAGTTTGAGCATAGAAACTAGCATTAGATAGATTAGCAGGTAGCAGATGTTGAAAGAGCAGTCTCTTATGTGGCATATGAACTTTCGTGAACAAAGGAACTGTGAGCAATTCAGAGCTCCATCTAATATCTTAAAGAGTTTGAGACGCTGAAAGTCTTCACAGAATTAAGCCGCTGTTCAAGGAAAACTTGAAGCCTATTATGCCGAATGAAGCCTTGAGGTATAAAATCTACCCAGAACCGCAGATTACATTTATCAATTACCTTTCTTACAAGATGTAAGGACAGCTTCCGTATGTCCTGTTTTCCGAACACAAAATTTTCGATGGATTTTGTCGGTGCGTGCCTTGATTATACTCGGCATTGCCCTCATTCATGGAAATGCTTCTTAAACCTTTATCAGATACGCATAATTCACATGCCAAAGTTTCAATTCCTTGCCAGATCAGATAGGGATACCCACTTGGCTAGAAAATGTTCAAGCTGCTCTCATGGCATCGATTCTTCTTTGTTTATTCCGTTAGTCTTTTAATACACACCATATTTTTCATTATACTTCAACTCATCGTGTTCATACAAACTCTAACCTCTTACAGAGTGAAGCTTGTCAAAACTTGTATTTTGTGTGTTCCACAACCTGCCCTCTAGCTATTTTGAGGTAGCACTTCCTTCTGGACTGTCAGTATGGGCTTCACCTTGTAGGACGGAAACAGCCAGAGTCTCAGGTAGAAGCACCCTTAAAAGGAAGACTGAACAAGGTCCTGGTCGATTGATTACTGGTCAACTGCTCACAGACAAGCAACTGCCTAGATATGAACTGTCTCATCTGCAATACAATTTTGTTGACATCCCTAATATCCATATCTCTGATCATATGTGGTGATCATGTTCAAAGCAAGGTTTTGTCAGCTTTTAGTACATGGCTTACCAGTGAATCTGTGTTTTACCCCGTTTACAGTCTGGCTTGTCATGCGCCATTTCTGATCTTGAGATGCCCTATACAGCTATATTGAAGCAGTCCTCATCTGATTCTCTTGTATGGAATTTATTGCATATTAATTGTTCTTTTTTGGCTGATAAAAAGGAAGTAGACACCACTAACCGTTTTTGGTGTGGCTAACCATAGAATGCTGTTAGCAGGACCCACCACACCATACACTATGCCACCTGCTCCGGCTGCCTGTTTTCACCTGTTTTTTATTAAACACGAGGGAAATAAAACTTGCTATAGAAAGGTCTTTGTTTTAGGTGAGGCATCTGATTGCAAGATAGTCATTTTTGATGGTGTAAAAACCTTTTCAAATATCTCCCAGTTGAGGGATGTCCTACTAGGTGAATAATACAAGCTGTTGCACCTTCGTTCTAAAATGATTTTTTGTTGCAACAAATTTATCTGACAGATATTACTCTCAATTAATGTTGTTCCCAGATGGCCAGGTTTGCATTGATTGTCAAACTATAATATCGTATCATAAAATGTCCTGAACAAATCATGACAATCAGATATGATAGGGCATCTTTAACCCAATTGTTTGTTTACCTCTTCAAGCTGAGTCCTGCAGTGGTGGGAAAGCTCTTTTCTCTCTTCGTACTATATAAATTCTCATATTTCCGACATGTTATTGAGCAAATACGTAATTTAATTATAACAAACAAGCAAATGCCAAGAAACAGATATATAATTCAATTATTGAGGATTGCACAAATGCCTTATAGTTAATTACTGATGCCAAAAATGCCGTTGAGGAGAAAAGAATCTGATTAGATGTGGCTAATGCATAAATCCATGAAAAATCCCAATAAGCATAACTTCCTTTTTTTCTCAGCACATTAAAATCAATCTAAGATTGGAAATTTAAAAATGCAGACTTATGAAAAAGAGAGTATGAAACATCAATTATAAGAGTTATAGCCTGGAAGTGCTCATTATGTGATATGTGAACAATATTGAACAGTAACATTTACAATACAACTCAAAATTTACGTGGTATATTTCTAATCTAGACCCACCTTGGAACAGGATATTTTCTTAAGGGCGGTCAAAATACAGAGTAGAAGAAATGTGCTATGGTTTCAAAGAATTGGTAGTCATTCTGTACAGATTAATTTGAAAGTACATTCGAAGCAGAGTATCATGTCAGAATTAAATATCTAACTGAGTAATGAGGTAAGGTCATGAGAAAGCTCAGAAGAGATCATTCAAGCTTCTATGGACATACCAAGAAAGCCCAACCCAAAATTGACTTTACAAAGATATGGTTGATGGTAATCTCAAAACAGAGTGACATATGGCAAACCGTATAGGTTGGGTTGCAAGAACAGTGCCCGATCCCATACATTTGATGCATGATCAAACTTCACTGCAGCCTGGGGCTTTCTGCCATCACCCAAAAACAGCCAAGCTTGATCATCCACATCAGAGCAGCCTTGCTTTGATGGTACACTACAAAGATATTTTAAATCCAGGATGTGCTTATCTGTCCTGTTCCTGGAAGGAACAACATCAACAGCTTTAGTATTAATATGTGAATGTAAATTAGTCTTGCACTCTGCCGCACCATTCTGTTCCCAATCATCGCCAAAAAATGATGGAAGGCAACTTGTACTAGCAAGACAGTTTTGGAGAGTAGCATTGCTTGCCTCCTGGACTCTGCTCCCAGGTTTGCATTCAACAGCACCTTCTTTTGCCTCTTGCACTATTCTCCCGGTATCAGATAGAACCTCCTTGGCAAATGCAGTTTGAGAGCAATTATTGGATTGTTTGTCCTTGCCAGAAAGTGATGGATGGTAACTTGTACTAGCAACACACTTCCTGAGAGCAGAATTGCTTGCCTCCTGGACTCTACTCTCAAGTAAGCATTCAACAGCCCCATCTTTTGCCTCTTGCACTTTTCTCAAAAAATCAGAGTGAACCTCCCCAACAAATACAGTTTGAGGGCGCTTATTGGACCACTTGTCCTTGCCAGAAAATGATGGATGGCAACTTGAACTAGCAGCACGCTTCCCAAGAGAAGTTTTACTTATTTCCTGGACTTTACTCTCAGGTATGCATTCAACAGCACAATCTTTTGCCTTTTGCACTTTTTTCCCAATGTCAGAGTGAACCTCCTTGGAAAATGCAGCTTGAGAGCACTTATTGGACTGCTTGTCCTTGCCAGAAAATGAAGGATGGCAACTTGTACTAGCAACAAACTTCTCGAGAGCAGCATTGTTTGCCTCTTGGACTCTAGTCTCAGATATGCATTCAACAGGACCATCCTTTACCTCTTGCACTGTGCTTCCATCACCAGAGTCAACCTCTTTGGAAAATGCAGTTGGAAGGCTCATCTTGAACCGCTTATCCTTTCCAGAAAATGATGGAAGGAAATTTGTACCATCAACACACTTCCCAGGAGCAGCACTGCTTGCCTTCTGGACACTACTCGTAGGTCTGCATTCAATGACACCATCTTTTGCCTCTTGTACTGATCTCCCAATATCAGAGAAAACCTCCACAGAAAATGCAGTTCGAAAGTGCTTATTGGACCATTTGTCCTTGTCTGTAAGCACAGGCAAGTGGATCCAAAGCCGATTTCCTTATTCGATATTTTCAAAGCACAAAAAAGCACCACAGTTAATGAATTGCAAATAGTGAAACAGAATAATCTTGCCTAAATCTTCCATTGCCAATTTAGAAGGTGGCATAAAATCCAACAAAATTCTCTCATTGTAATTTGTAACATCAGGCATCATACACTATAGTTTGGGCAAGAGAGCCAAATAAAAAAAGATGTTCTAGCTATGAAGACCGTGTTTACAAGAAAATGAGAAAACACAAATAAATAACTCACCATGTGAAGAAGAGTTTGTGTTGATCTCCTTCCTCTTCCTTGCAATGTCATTACTCTTGTTCCTATCCTTGTCAAATTTCTGATCCCCTTCCATGCCGTTATCTCTTGTGTTGTCCTTGTTTTGTCTTGATCTTTCTGTATCTGATAGATTGAGCTTATGACACTTCCCATTACCTAATCTCTCTCTCTCAACAAATTTAATTGAGACTGCCTCTCTTATCTTGGGACACTCCCATGCATCTCCAACATGTAAATAAGAGTTTGTTTCAATCTCCTTGCTCTTCCTCACTTTTCCATTACTCTTGCCCCTATACTTGTCAGTTTTCTGGTCCTCTTCCATGCCATCATCTCTTGTCTTGCCATTGTTTTGTCTTGATCCTTCCCTGTCTGATAGATCAATCTTTTCACACTTTCTATTGCCTTGCCTGTCTCTCTCGACAAATTTAATCATGACTGCCTCTCTTTTCTTGGGGCTATCCTCTACATCTCCAAAATGTATAAAAGATTCTCTGTCGATCTCCTTCCTTTTCCTCACATTGCCATTACGCTTGCCCCTATCCATGTCAATTTTCTGATCCCCTCCCATGCCAATATCTCTTGCCTTGCCATTGTTTTCTCTTGTTCCTTCTCTCTCAACAAATTTTAGTGAGATTGTCTCTCCCTTCTTGGGGCTGTCTTGTGCATCCCCAAATCTCTTTTTATCCCCAAATTCATGTCCTCCATGCCTATCTGATATCATTGCAATATTCTCTCTATTTTGATCACCGTCCCTATCTTTGGCCTTATCCTTTTTGTGCTTATGATGCTTATGCTTCTTATCCTTCTTGTCTGTCTCCAAGTGTTTGACTTTGTCTTCATCCTTACTCTCTTGTCTCTCTTGTTTTCTCTTCTCTTTCTTCACCTTTTTGTCATTGTGTTTTTTCTTCTGAGCATACAATACAAAAAACATCGTCAACAATTCTGATACAAAGATACTACAAAATACATAACGTTTTTTTAAAATAGATTCAAATATCTAATCAAAAGCACAAAGAAAAATTGAAATGGAAAGCAGAACAACAACATAACATACAGGAAATGCATAAAGCAAAAGATGTCATACTAACAAAACAATATAACCACATATAATAAAGTATAGATAATAAGACTTCACCAACAGTTTTTTATAGCTATCTTGGCTACAATCAAGATTTATTATACAAATTGTATGGAATTTCCAAAATTTGGGAACTATGTTTCAATATGCAAGAAACATCAATTGCCTAAACAGAAAACTTCAGAGGAAATTCATGGTTCAACATATATTCAAAACATTCTTACGAATACCTTAAAATTGTGTTCAAATTTTGCATTAAGAATACTCCCATTAAAGGTTTTAAATACTTGGAACCTAAAATACAAAAAACCTAGATTCGGAAACCTAGATTCGGCTCAGAGCAAGCCCCATAACATTTGATGGTCCTGCCAACTTGTTGTCTATGAAACAAAGATAACATTTTTCAAAATTTAATATCAATTAATAAGTAGGTTTGTTATGGTGCAATCCTAAAGGTACAAAGAAATCAAACGTAGGAATAACAAGCAAATAAAAATAAGAAATGCTTGAATCAGATGCATGGATTTGTCCATAGATCTGAAATGTTCACTGATATTTTGTTCTCTAATTCTGGACGTGTGCTCAAAAATCTCAACCTTTTCTCATTGCCCTTGTGCAAAAATATGGTATTTATGCATTCTCAAAAGCTAGGAATCGTTACCTTATGAGATGGAAAGTAAAACCACTTCATGTCTGCTAGGATTTGAACCTGGCACTCTGTTATAAGGAAGTCCTGATATTTTTTACAATGGAGCTCATCCCATCCGACAGATTTTAGTTTAATAGAAAATCATGCAAATTTAATCCCACACTGATCCAATTAACCTATAATATGACTTTTCCAAGAATAGCCATACTAGTCAAGTTTGCACCCCATATTTATAACTTATTCCCATTGTGGAGAAGATAATAGAAATAAAATTACGCTGAAAATGAATGTTTACTTGCTAACGCAATGGCAAGGAGCCAAATATGGATGGGATGCAGAGCAGCAACTTAAGACTATCAAAAAAAGGTCACTCACAGAATGTTGTACAAAACATACAAGGATATTCTTCAATAGTAGAGATATTGAAACCTAGAGCCTAACATATGAAGATGATTCAATCACTTGTTCCAACTGCAATGAAATGAAATGAAGAAATATAAACAGTCCACAGTTTAAAAAACTGTCATCAGCTGATGAGTCTTCAAACCTAATCCCTAAGGATTCACAAAATAGTTTCCTTCATCAAATGACTACAAACCCAATCAGAAACAAAGCTGAAACAAGTATTGTTTTATACAGTGACAGAACAGCCAGAAACAACAGGGTTGCAGTTGTATTACTGACAGTGCGGTTTAGTTTTTGCCATTCATCCTGATGCTTGGGGTGGTTTCATCTTGATGGTTGTGGCAGTTTCATCCTAATGGTTGCGGTGGTTTTGCACATTTCAAACATAGAGGCAATGTAATGCCAAAAATAGTAACCTTCATGTTCCTTGACACTTGGAAGTCCTTTAGTACACGAAAAGACACTTCCAATGTATATCATATCCGGAAGAACATGAACCCATGAAGACGAGAGTATGAGAGAAGAGTTAGGAGTTCAGTTGGTTGTAAAAGCAGAACTAGTTTGGGACACAGAGAATCAGAGTGAATGTAACAGTAGGAAGATTATTGTATATGCTCTATCAGAAGCTTTTTTGTAACTACTTTTTGGCTAAAAGGAAGGAGAGGAATCTGAGCAAATGCCACTTCCAGCTGGTTTTCTGCACACTAGGGTTTCCAAGTAAACAATTGTGTCATACTTGTTAATGTTGTGTTTCATGTTGTTTCAGCTTTTTTTATGCAACTGCAGTATCATTTTCAATCCAGCAACTTAAAGAACATTAATTCCAAGACTCTTTATGATCAAATCTCTGTCAACTTATAGTTTATTTCATTTAGGATAGAACAAACAATCTGTAAATTTCCAACAAGTATAGTAACTTGAGAGATTACAAATCCAAACCTGTCCATAATCCAAATCCACCAAAGTGACCCTCCATCTAAAATCAACAAAATACATAGAGAAGTGTTAAGAGATAGACAACTTTAGAATAATTCCGGACCTTCCTGTTAAACTGCACGGGAGTAGACAAAGGGGCCTGATTTCTTATACCAACACGATGATATCTCTCTAACAGCAGCCACTTTATCTATAACAGTCACTCTTCAAAATAATAGCAGAATATTTAACTATACCTAGGATAGATTGAACAATAAGAGTTGTAATTTAGTGCTACAACAGCAATTCAGAAACTAGGAAAGCAAAGGCAGTAGACAAAATCCTTAACCTAACTGTCAAGTTATAAATAAACAAAATTCATTCATGGAAAGAGAACTTTCAGGAGAAGGTATCACTGCCAACTCAACTAAGGCAAAAAAAATCTACAAGCTCGGAACGGTTGTTACACATTGCCAAACAGTCTTGTAGATATGTACAAACAACTTCCATTTAAAAAAATAGAGTCCCATTTGAAAGAACAAGCCTATTTATAGACATTAGGAACCTATATATTAGGTGCCTAATAAATCCTACCAAACAGCTTGGATACATTGAATCTAGACACATTGAAAAACTTGGGAAAAAGGATATCCAAGAGCAGTATGGGTGTTGCACTTGGCCAAACACAGTCTTGTAGACATGCACAGACAACTTCCATCCAACAACATAACCACCCATGTTAAGAAACAAGATTCTGTATAGACTTTTACCAAACTAAATATTACATAGCTACCAAAATACTACCAAACAACTTGGACACAATCAATCTAGAAAGGTAAAAATTTCATGATTAGAGCATCATTCCAAATTTTAAGGTCCTATCATTTCAGAACAGGAGTATAATCATTTCTCCTTCAGCATTGAAGATCCTATCATCCCTGCACAAGAACAGGACAGCTCCCACCTGATAATCACATCATGTCTAGAATTACAATCCAATGTGAGCGGTAATGGGGAATAACGTCACGGAATTATATTTTGGTGGGTGGATTTCTTATATTTAGCTTGGATATTTGTCTATGCATGCGACTGTGCCTTCTTAACTCTGCAACTTCCGATCTATTTATCTACCAGTCGCCAGTCCATTTAATTATCTGCTTGCAACAATTTTAATGGTTGTGCATGGGGAGAAAAAAGAATTGCAAGACACACGTGCCTCGATTGAGGAAGACTTCATCAGGAAGCTGGCTGTTATGGTGAAACAAAATAAAGTGTATAATTAGATCCTTGAGAGAGTTCTTAGGGCAGCCAAGACTCCCTCCTATAAGGCCATGCAAGCACCTGCCGGGGAGGCCCCTACAGTGAATGAGGAAATTGCTGCTCTAAGGGCAGAGCTAAATTCTTTGGTTGGGCATTTTGAAGCCCTACAATCTCACCTCGGTGAGCTTACTAAGTATATATGAGACTTGAAAGTTGAACAATTCAATGGAAGAGTGTTCTGATGAGTTCCATGGCACTCTTCGTTCTCAAGCAAACCCGTCTGCAATAAAGAGGAAATCAGAGGAGCTCCTGTGGTTGAGCAGAGCCATTGTCAAACGGCTTGAGCAAAGCCAGGTAGAGAATTGCCGGCCACCTACAAAAACCCAATTTCATCCAGGGATGAGTTGAATCATCCCTACATTCTGTCTGAAGCCAAGCTGCAGAAGATTTTGGAGGTGCTTACAATGCAGGTAATATGAGATGCTGAGAATAGTTAGTACAGCTGAAAGATGATCAGGGAGGGGCTGTGGTTTGGGACATGCAAAGGTGAAGCTGGCACTTCTAGAGCTGGGGTGGACGATGGCAAAGAAGTAGCACCAGGTTCTTCTCGAGCTGGTGATCCTACTGTTAGAGGCTTGAAAAGGCCTTCTTGTGGTGATATTTAGGCCCAAGTTAGCCATAACAGCCCTAGGCTTATTTTACTTTGTACTTTTAAGCCCAGTAGTAAAATGGAAGTGTACATACTACAAGATTGAGCTTTTCTTTTGTAGACATACATTGCCGGAGTGTGAGATTTTTAACTTTTATACCATATTAGGTAGTTGATAGAATGATGGTGTAGAAATTGTACTCCTAAAACTTCATTGAATATATTTCTAACGCAGTGTGTTGTTTTTGGGCCATAAATGCCTGGTTTTTTTCTCTTTTATGGATGAGGGACTCATTTTAACCCTCATTTTACCAATCAAAAATATAATGTCAATAGGAGTGAACAAAAAAGGGTTCATGGCAGTTCCCCTCCATCAATTATTTTTCCTCCACAACAATTGCAATGAAATTTCTGTCCCTATGGTGTCATCCCATAAGGCAAGACCTGAAATACATCCTTACAAAACTTTAAATACTTGTAAGGAAGAACAACAACCAGTCGGGATACAAACTCCAACTTGCTAATGCTCTCTTTTTTCGTCTATTATATGATAATTCATAGCATATACCTTGGAACACAGGCCAAATGATCTCCAAGATTAGAATGGTTGTTGGCCAAACACAATCGTGTAGACATGCACAAGCAACTTCCATCCATAAACATAACCTCCAATTAGAGGGAACAAGCCTCTAAAGTGACTTAACGAACCTTTTTTATAATATACCTACAAACCCTGGTTATATTGAATCTAGACAGATTGACCTTTAGTGGGTTGGTGGACCCACTGCCTAAAAATTTGGTTTGACCCATCAACCCCAAAAGTGGATTGCCCATTAAATAGAAGAGATTAACAGGACCGATACCTAATAATGTCATTATTATTGACCTAAGACAAAAAAGGGTTCATTGCAGTCCCCCTCCTTGATTTGCTTTGTCCCCAAAAGCAATTGTTGAGAGTTTTTTAACCTATCTAGTGGCATCCCATTAGGCAAGTCCTAAGATACATCCTTTGACAAGAAGTACCTGTAAGGAGGAACAATGACTAGTTGGGTTACGAGTTCCAACCCAACACTCATTAACCTATCAAAAGACACATCTTGGGATAGATATTGAATACATCTGGGAAATCTTCAATTAATTATTATGCTTCCTTTTCTCTTGCAGGGCTGTTTGCTTTTATCACATCGACTAAACTTTCCATAAAAGTGCAATGGAAAATGAGACATCGCTTCCCCTTGGAAAGTTGTTTGGCTCTCTCATTAGAAGATATCCATTTATTTGTGCCTGGTTGCAACCATCGGATAGTAATCAGTTGTCCTCTCTCAAACTTCATTTACAATTTCAAGCTTCTTTTGGAATTTAAAGTTTCATATCTTTGTCTCCTAAACCTGCAATAGAATGTTGAGCTATAAATCTGGGATCTCACACAAAAGTTGAGTTTTCCATGCGTGGATCCTTATCCAAGATTATCTTTCTTATGTGCTCCAGCAATGTATAACATTCTTCTTTTAGATCCAACCACGTTTTCCCCTCCAAGTTGCACTCCCCCTGTGTATTTCCTTTAAAAAGATGGTTGGCCATCTCATAGACTCAAATCAATTTGTTTGTGTATGGTTGCAACTCTCTAATAGTGATCAGTTGTTTTCTCTCAAACTTCAGCTACAGTTCATCAAGATTCATGCAGCATTCACCCAAGGTCCTAGGCCTCTATACCAAAGCTACAACATAGAGCTCATAGTTGCCAAGTTACAGTTTCAATTCATCTCTGCTACCCTTGCAAACCATCATGATGTTATTGACCATTGACCTTATATTGGCAGCAATAAGGTTTGAAGATCCCTCTAAATTTACACAAACGATCTTTGGTGAAAGATGATATCAAGGACAAACTTGAGTTCATGCTTAAGTTGAAGGACCGTGTGCTTCATTATCCATGTGGTTTCATCAATCTATTAGGGCACCCCAAAACTCCTTAGTGAAAATTATTTAAATCAATCTTCCTTGCTAATTCAGAGTTTCATATCTTTGCATTAGAATGTTGAGCCATATATCTTCGATTTCACATAGAAGTTGAGTTTCTTGTGCATAGATTCTTTATCCAATATCCTCTTTGGTATTTGCTAATGCCATTTTTTTAATTCTTATTTTAGATCCAACGTTTTCACCTCCAAGTTGTACTCTCCCGTTTACTCCCCTTGGCAAGTCGTTTGGCCATCTCATTCACTAAGATCATTTTGTGTGCACAAGGTTGAAACCCTCTAATAGTGATTGGTTGTTTTCTCTCAAAATTCATCTACAATTTGTAAATATTCATGCAACATTCACCCAAGGTCCTGGGCCTATATACCAAAAATACAACATAAAAATTAAAGTTGAGCTCATAATTGTGAAGTTGCAGTTTCAATCAATTTACCCTAACCATGCAATACTAAGGTTTGGAAATCGCACTAATTTGGCACAAACAATCATTGATAAAGGAGCATGGGGGCAAACCTGAGTTCATGTTTATCACAAAGAACAACATGCTTCATTGTTCATGCATTTTATTGACTCTATTTGAACACTCAACAAACTCCTTTCAATTTAGATCCGCTTTGCCAATTCAATGCTATATATCTTTACGTTTCTAAATCAAAAGGTTGAACCATATACTTGGATCACATAGATATTTGTTAGAGATTGTAACATAAATTTATAATGGTCATACTAGCCTTAGTGATAGGATTAGTAATAAAATCACTTTGACTCGGGTTTGCTTGATCAAATAATGTAGAAGTTTCTTACTGTTTACTAAAGTCATTTTAGGTCTAGAGTTTGTCTCACCCAAGTATTAGGGATTATGTTGATGCTTTCCTTTAAAGAGATAGTTGCTCTTTCATTAACAAATTCAAGAAATGTTTCTTTCTTTTAGGTTCTCTCTTGTTCTTGCTTTTTGCTTGATCAAATAATGTAGAAGTTTCTTAGTGTTTACTAGAGTCATTTTAGGTCTAGAGTTTGTATCACCCAAGTATTAGGGATTATGTTGATGTTTTCCTTTAAAGAGATTGTTGCTCTTTCAATAATAAATTCAAGAAATATTTCTTTCTTTTAGGTTCTCTCTTGTTCTTGCTTGGTTTCTTTGTATGAATGGTTTTCCTAATATGGTATCAAAGCCACAGTGAAGGGAAGCCAGGAAGTAGTCGAGTGAAAATGCCTATAGACTGCTCAGACCAGTGATGGACTGAGGTACTGCTCAATTACACACAATTTACAAAAAGGACTAGCAAAATTTGTACAAAGGAAATTAGGGTTTCTGCTAATCCGTATAGCAAAAAATTGTACAATGATTAGGGTTTCTGCTAATTCGTACATCATAAATCCATGTCAGAAATCCATGGTCATACATAATTGTACAAAATAGTCAAATTTTCTAGAAATGACAGATTGCATGTTTTCAACTATTTTTTGGGAATTCTCAGATCGAATAATGGCAGAGAATTTTGCTTTTCGGGGTTTTCTTTATTTTTGTACTAAAAAAGGCCTCCAAAGGCAATACACCACATACTATACTCCACAACAAAATGTTGTAGTAGAGTGGCAGAATCGTACTATTGTGGAGATGGTGAGCTTTATGTTAAAGAACAAACCTTTTCCTAATAGATACTGGGCAGAAGTAACACATAAGTGTATCTAATCAATCCATCTCCAACAAACGCAGTACACAAAAAAATTATGAAAGAAGCATGGTCTAGACGAAAACCCATAGTAAGTCATCTCAATATTTTTGGTTCAGTTGTACCCACGAGTTCTTGAAAAAAAATGCACCAAAATTGATACAAAATGCAATAAAATGATGCTCACATGCTACAATGACAATCATAAAGCAAACTAACAAAGTATGCTGTAGTCATGATGCGGTAGTTGATGAAAGTACAAGGTTGTTCCAAGCAACAATAGAACAAAAATCATAAAAGATGTTCGAAATGAATCTTAATTGGCTGGACAATGAGGTATGATGCATGTGAAACATCAACCTGAATTGGGGGTTACTTCTGTGGTTGATCCCCATGAAAATCCCAGCCAAGAACCTATTGAAAATGACCCAACTCAGCAAGAAAACAGTGCTGATGTGGGGGAAACAGCGAAGAAAAGACCGAAATGGTGGTACAACATCAATGTTCAGTTAGATCAAGATGAGATTCCTGATATGATAGCACTAGGAAGACCAAAAAGAGGTAATCCATCTAATCCAGTGAATTATGCTCTGACATCTAACCTCTAGTACTCATTTGCGCCCTGGGAATATGAAACAGCCAAAGGAAGACCGGAATGGGAAAAGGCTATGTGAGCCGCACATGAGACTTTGATGAAGAGTCAAACATGGGCTCTAGAAGAGCTACTTATTGGAAAGAAAACCAATGGCTGCAAATGGATGTACAAAGTCAAGTACAAAGGAGATGTGACGCTTGACAAGTACAAAGCAACGTTGTTTGGAAAGGGCATTGCACAGAAGTAAGGGATCAACTATGAGCAGACTTTTGCTCCTATTGTAAAAATGAGAACAATTGGCTTGGTTCTAGCCATGGCAACACAGTTTGATTGGAATCTATATCAAATGGAAATGAAAAATGCCTCCCTCAACAAAGATCTATTGGAAGCAGTATGCATGTACCAACCATAGGGATTTTGGGTTCCGATGAAGGAACATTTGGTATGTAGATTGAAGAGAGCCCTCTATGCCCTAAAATAGGCTCCAAAGGATTGGTACATCCAAATTGATAGAAACTTGCGTGAAAAGGGGTTCAAAAAAAGTCCTTCAAAGCCCAAATTAGTGTTGTCAAAGAGATTGAAAATATATATACTCAGATTTATGTTCCCGCCCTGCCCGAGTGTGATACTGATGACAAAAGGCGTATTCTCCCATTATTCTCCGTGATAATTAGTGTCACGTCATAGCACCCCCACGTGTTTCCTAATTGAAGCCAATTCACCATGTAACATAGGATCTCAAAATGCTTGATAAGAACAATGCAAGCCTTGAGACACTAGCTGCAAAATCAGAAGTAACCAAAGCTAGACTCTTACAAAAATACAGACCATCCTGATATCAGCAGTAACTAAAGCTAGACTCTTGCCAAAAGCCCAAATTAGTGAGGTCAAAGCAATTGAAAATATATATACTCGGATTTATGTTCCCGCCCCGCCCGAGTATGATCCTTATGACAAAAGGCATATTCTCTCAATATTCTCCACAATAATGAGTGTCACATCATAGCACCCCCATGTGTTTCCTAATTGAAACCAATTCACCATGCAACATAGGATCTCAAAATGCTTGATAAGAACAATGCAAGCCTTGAGACACTAGCCGCAAAATCAGAAGTAACCAAAGCTAGACTCTTACAAAAATACAGATCATCCTGAGATCAGAAGTAACTAAAGCTAGACTCTTACCAAAAGGAGGAAACTCTAGTTGATTCATTCATTTCATCCGGATATCCATTAAGCAAAACCATACGAACAACTCTCAAAAATTAGTTCACCTCTTCCCCAATTCAAATAACTTGCAAAATTTAATGGCATAGCTCTTGCAGCATTTTAGTACTAACATGAAAACATTAACTTTGTTGGATAGTCCTCAAAGCCCTAAGTTAAAACTGCAATGATTTTAGCCAATCCACTTCTCTTGTCAGATATTCACCTGTGATTTTTACCCTCTACAACTATGCAGTACCTAGTAAAAATCCCATTACCCTGAAACCACAAGCAATCTTAGAGTTCAATTGGAAATGCAATATATCAAGAAAGATAACTCCCACTTTCTTCCTTGCAACTTCAACTACACAAGATTATATAAACCATCTAACTCATAGTCTTTTGGCTCTTCACTTCTATAAGCTATGACCTTTCAAATTAAAAAGATAAAACAACATACTTGTAAAACTCAGAATGAAAGCCCAGAAACTTGTTCAAATGATATATACACAAATGGATTGAAAAACAAACAGTTTTTACACATGAACAGGACAACAGTACCAAATAAATCCATACTGTCCCAGGTCCTTATAGGTTGCAAACGGCAAAGGTGGCAACAACTACACATTCATTAGACAAATGCTGGCAAAAGCTAAGCTAGCTTCTTTTATAACGATAGTTAATTACATCTAAAAAACAGGTAAAGCCCCACATTTTTGCACTTATGAAAACCCTGGTAGCAGAAAATCTTAAATATGCATTTGACTTTTTCAAGTTAAAAGAAAAGTAAAAACTGGGAAATAACATGATATGGAACCATCTTTTTGCCAATCTCCTTTTTGTTCTTTAAATAAATATGAGAGAATAAGCAGGTTGGCAGCAACAATAATTCCACAAAACATGGTAAGTTGGCAATACCTGTATTAGTTTGTCTTATCCATTTTAATTTTCCATATAGAATTTCTAACCTATTAGAAGAGCTGAGCACAAACACACGATTGTGTGCAGGTACCAGGCGCGCACACACTATCAAACATAACAGTCTTTCCATGCAATTCATGCAGAATGATTGTTCCATAGCAATACCTCCATGAATATATATAAGCCTGATGCAATATACACAGCTCTAAAATCTAAATGTGTTAAGATTAGGGTTCTCACAAAAGTGGAACCATGAAAAAAAAAAATACGTTCTTGCTGATGTACAAGAAAAAGAGGAAACTATTGTTGTTGAATCACTCTATTCAGATATACATTGGAAACAACTAAACCACCAAGTAGACTGAAACCCAATTAATTCATCAGACCCAGTGCAAATTCCTCGAAAAAATTCAACCACCTAACCTTGCAGGTCTATAGTACTGGCAGACTTTCATTTAGTCTTGCATAGGCTGTGGCTTTTGACACTTAACGGCTTTTGACTCTTAATTATTATAATGACACTGCCTATTTGAAAAGCTTGGATGATGTTCATATGACCATGACCTTAAGAAAAACGTGGATTAAATGCCGTATTGTTTTCTAGAGGACAATTGTTGGCATGCTCAAAATAACTCAATGTTACAAACCGTCATGGGTAGCAACAGCAGCTAAATAAACGTTTTATGCTAGCTTGGTTGGCAAACAACGGTAGAAGAAGCCAATTAGAAACTGGAGACTGTTTTTTATCAATTCTCCGTGGTGACGAGCAGGAATTCGACGAGAATGACAAACAAAACTGTCCCAAAACCTGCACATATAAGTTAATAACATCCGTATTATTCCATCCTATACCAATATGCCAAATTTCCAAAGCCAAAACACTATAACTGGGTTGTCATATTTGTCATTTGGTCTTTTGCCTTGTCACTTTTACAACCTTATTAAATAAAACTTTATAAGCATATAGAACACATATCAATCCGTGTCTGCCTTTTTTGATCAAATGATGCAAGCATCACAGAAATATATGTTAAGAGCACAAGGACAGACAGACAAAGGTCAAAATCGGTAAATTTGAATAATCTAAACCCTAAGCTCGGACTTTCATTTCCGAAACCTAGCTATCGAAAAACAGGCCCACAAGGCATTGAACTCATCCAGCATGGATAACCATATCCCATTATTGTGGGCATAAAAAATATGAGCACAAGATATTGATAACAATTAACTGTCATTTGGGATTAGCTAGCTTTGTTGCAGTCAAGATGAAGATTGAAAGAGAAGCCATAGATGGTGAACCAGGACACAAACCTTTTCCAGATTCCCTAGCTCCCCATTACTTGACTTCATTTCATTTTCATATCCCGGTAGCGGAAACGGGAAGCACCGAGCCATTCGATCTGAAATTGGACTGGTTTTTTATTGATTTGACAAAATGGGTGGTGACGTTTTCTTATTCAATTCTTTGTGACCACAATCTTGCGAGTATCTGCTCTGCCAATTGATAAAAATCGAATTAGCAAAGGCTTAGTTGAGTTAATGGAAAATCAGCATCAGCTAAAACCCTTAAGTGAAATTCATAAGTGGTGTGTTTATAAAGCTGGACATGCGATGGATCGCCAGTGTTTGTATGTTTTGAGCGAAAGAGAACACGCTATGCAAAAGCAAACCTTGTTCAGAATAATAAGAAGCAAAACGTGCTCATATCCATGCCCATGCCCATGCCCATGCCCATGCCCGAAAAGAAATTTAGTCAAATCCAACAGATCTCGTGTTCGAAACACCAACCGAAAGGATGCAATCGAGCATAGGCGAGCAGAGGGAGAGAAAGAAGGTTTGATTAGCTTCCTAATTGCCCAATATCTCCCCCGCGCTCAATTCACTTCACCTCTTCCTCTCACCCTGCCTTTGCTTTATACAAAGAATTTGGTTTGAGGGTTTTAAGGTGAGTGAATTTGGAGATTTGTATTGGCCCTCACACCCACACTTTACGCGTAGAACGTACATGCATGTGCCCTAACCACATTTAAACAACGCTTAATTAATCCTCCATCAAACGCATGTTGAGGGGACATTCTATTTTTAGCTTTTTGTTTTGAAAATAAATAGATTACAATTAGATGAAAGGGTTTCGTTGGGATTCTAATTTCGAAGTCTTACATCTTTTATATTATTTTATATTATTTTATTTTCTAGATGTCTATATTTTTAATTATTTTAAAGTTTAAATAAATAGTTTGATAGGAAAATTCATGTTGTGGGAAGTCGTACAATGATATTTTCATCGACATGTTATAATCTATTATTTGGATCAAAAGGACCAATTAATTTATAGAAAATTACTAATAATAATTTTCAAACAAACACATTATTTAATCATTCGCTGAAAATTTTGTGAAGTAAGATACGGACCGAAATTAATATGGGTCATTAATAGAAAATGAAAAGTCATTAATATAAAACGAAGGGTCATGTTGAAAGAGGCATGACTCATTAATGTCAAAGTCAATGCTATTTTCCAAATAGCTTGGTGGGGTTTACTCCATTAATGTGGCAAGTTAATATAGACATGCGAGCCACCAACAAGCGTCTCTCCCTGTCTTTTCATGTACCTCCTCCTCCAAAATGGTCATGGAACCACCCAAAAGTTCTTGACCATGTCATGTTTCGTAAATAAATTTTTATCCACAGATTGAAGGGATGAAACATTATGCGTAGGTGTGTTCCCTGTAATTGCACCCATAGTTGTGTTCTTTTTATTTTCATGTGGTGTTTATTGTTATTGTGCATTTTATGTTCATGGTTTTATTCACATGCCTTCACATCTGAGTAAACATTTAGTTGTGTTATTGTATATTTTATGTTCATAGTTTTATTTACATACTTGCACATCTGAGTAAACATTTAATTGTATATGCATGCATGTGTGTTCCTTATAGGTGTGCCCACAACCGTGTTTTCTTTATTTTCATGTGGTTGTTATTGTTATTGTGCCTTCTATGTTCATAAATTTTTTTACGTGCCTTCACATCTAAGTAAATGTTTAGTGGTATGTTAATGGAGTAAATGCATGTTTGGATGGAAAGGGATTTGAAATTGGGATGGAAGACATAAGAATTTCACCAACAAACGTCTCCCCATGCCTTTTTAGGTACCTCCTCTCCCCAAACATCCATGAAACCTATTCGTACTTGAATATGTAACGTTTCATATAAGAATTTTTGTCAGTAGAATGAAAGAATGTTTTTATTATTGTACCTTGTATATTTATCATTTTGTATGCCTTCACATTTAACTAAACATTTAGTTGTATAATAATGGAGTGATGAAATGTTACATACGTGTGTTGTTTGTGACTAAACCCACAATTATATTTTTTAATTTTCACGTACTTATTATTGTTATTTTGCCTTCTATGCTCATGGTGTTTTTGCATGCCTTCATATCTGATTTAAAGTGCCATGTTGGAAGACAAGTGGCTCATTATTGTCAAATCTAGTATCATTTTCCAAATGGTCTGGCGAGCTTTGCTCCATTAATGCGATAAGTTAAATTTGCCTTGTGTGCCAACAACAAAAGTCTCTCCCTACCTTTAACCTCAATAAAATGAATGGATAAAATGTTACGCACATTTATGTTCACTGCAAGTTAATTTCAATGGAAGCCCAAAAGGTTTTCTCAATGCATGTCGATGTGTGCTTTATATTTGTGTCGCGTTTTCCATTTCTTTGCACAACATAGGTTGGAAGACTTAATATTTAATGGTATGTGGATGGAAGTCCTGTAGGTTTTCGTTCACATACAAGTAAATATTGTTGTTTTTAAATCAGAGTTTATATTTTCATTCTCATTTCAGTAAATGTTGACTTAGATGTATCAAATCAAACCCTTTTCTAAATTTTTGTTGTTATGTTATTGATATGTTCATGTCAATTCATGTTGTGTTATTCATTCGTATTTTTTAAATTACAAATATCCTTTGACATGGCTATTATTAATAAATTACTGAATATTTTTTACTATGTTGATGGAAACCCTGAAAGTTATTGATATGTTCATGTGAATTAATGTTGTTGTTTTATTCATTCACATTTACAAAATTACAAATATTCTTTAACGTACGTGTTGTTACTATATTTTCCATTCATGTTGTGTTATCTATAGCTGTGACACATTTTTATATCTATGCCTCTAACTTTATATGGCTTCTACAAGCACCCACAATGTGTTCCCACACAAAAATACTTGTTTGGATGGAAAAGGATTTGAACTTGGGATGAAAGATTGAATATTTACTACTATACACACAAATGTATGCTTGGATGGAAAAATATTTGAATTTAGGATGGAAGACTGAACATTTATAGGTATGTGGATGGAAGCCCTGAAGGTTTTCATTCACATACTACTAAATGTTATTGTCTTTGTATAGAATGTAGACTTAAACCATTTGGTTTAAAATTTTGACCAATAATAATTTTCAAACGAACACATTATATTATCATTGGCTTAAAATTTTGTTAAGTAAGGCATGATGCAAAATTAATATGGATCGTTAATATAAAATAAAGGGCTATGTTGAAATAGAGTATGTCCACAAGACTAAACATTTACTGAAATGTGGATGGAAGCCATAAAGGTTTTCATTCACATACTAGTCAATGTTAACATCTTTATAACAAAATTAAGAATTTCATTAACATACCAGTAAATGTTGACTCAGATGTATCAAATAAAATCTTTCTGTCAAATCATGTTGTGTTTTTAATATGTTGTGATTTCATGTTGTGTTATTCATTCATATTTTCAACATTATAAATTATTCTTTCCCATAAGGGTTGATGATATGTTTTCCATTCTATTGTCAATTACTTATATATTTTTTTAACTATTACCAATATGTTATTGTGATATCCATTCACATTTCCCATCATGTTGTTGTCTTATTGATATGTTATTAAGTTATTGATTTGTTGTTGTGACATGTTCTTGATATTTTTCCATTTTTTTGTCAATGTTATTGATTGGTTTTTCATTCTATTGTCAATTACTAGATTCATGCATTCTTGTTTTTTAAAAAAAATGAATTGCATTAAAGGGTGAATGTTTGTTGGGTTGTTCAATTCACTAAATTTTTATAAACACAGTGTTTCTTTACACTTATTATGTTTGCAAAGATTTACTTTATTTCCATTGTGTTTCTTAACACAATATATGTTTACAAAGTTTGGAACGTGTATACGTCTAATTTTGCTCGTTTCATCATTACTATCAATATCATGCTAACTTCACCTATAAACATAGTAACTAGCAATTGCCCCGAGGGTACAAAGAATGTCGAAAGAATTGTATATTTAATTTTCATGATTTTATTTGGTAAGCATTTTCTTTTCATTTATGGATTATATTCTCCTTTTAAGTGTACAATGTGAGCGCCCCTTACTACATGAGAATTAAACCTGCCAACTCTAGTCATTGCCACCTCGGTATGACCAGTAGTCGACCTCCTTTTATCTCAATTAGTGACTCCTCTACCATGACATTTACGTTGTGTCATGAATGATGTCGCCTTATGCATCCATGTGGCATGCACTTTGTAAAAGCTTTGGTACTCACTTCAACCACAATAAAAGTAACACGATAAACTCCATAACCTCTATGTGTTTCCCCTAACCCCTTTGTAGTGGGTGTAGGGTATGTAAATTCAACAATTGCCTTGAAGTCGGGGCATGTGTATGGTATAGGCTCACTGGTGTACGATATCACATGAAATACCTTGTCATAGTCCCTCATCATCCTTGTCCATCTCACTTTGAAATCTTTCACCACTTGCACTTGTCCCCAACCTCTCTCACAAGGTCCGCATCAACCATTGACAATAAAAACAAGGCCAACCAAAGATGCCATCACTCTGAACCTATAGATCTTATATAATATTATATATAATTTAAAGATATATGATAAGAATATATATATAGTAGAAAGAAAATAGAGATGCTATATCAAGCGGTTATTTTTCTTATATATAAGTTTGTCTCAGCTCATAACCCAGTTCCTCATTATTCCATTGCTATAAAGAAGCATTTAAATGCAAATGCCTCTCCCATTAGGCCTTCCAAACAAATTTTGACAAGTAATTTTAAACCTAAACCTAAGCATGTTGAGGAATTGATTCCACCTCACGACAGGGTTGACAACAAGGAAGAGGGCTCATTCAATGATCAGGTTTTTCAAGACCCACATTTTGTGATTGAGCTTGAGGATAGTGACAAGCATATTGTCGAGGAATAGGATGCTTCAATCAAGACTCATTTGCATATCATTGGGGAAGGCAAAAAATAGGATGTGATAGGCAGCAAAGGTAATGATGAAAATGTTGGTGTACAAATAGGGGATCCTCATTCTGATGTTCAACCCAACTTTGTTTTGAACTCAATGAAGGATATAGCTAAGAATCAAAGCAAAATGTAAGTGATGGAGGATAAATTGAACCTGCATAAAACTTATTTTTATTGGTTTATGAAGGATCATACACGACTGAAATAGGAGATCAATAATTTCAACAAGAAAGATGGGATTTTTGCACAAGGGAGAAAGAAGCGAAAATGGCTACTCAAATTGAGATTTTTATTGATAAATTTAATATGTTGGAGAAGGAAAACATAGAGCTCAAGGGTAAGCTTAATCTTCTTGTAAGCTTCAACAAGGTAACATAAAATAATGCAATGCAAAGTATGGAAGGTTTGTCTGCATTTTTTAATAATGCAAAACAAAGTGAGGATGGCACTAGGCCCAAAAAGAAGCTTAAAGGAGTCACTACTATGAATGAAAAGGATAAAATGGTACGCAAATTGGATAAGAATTTATAGAGTATGACTAAAGAGTGGTCCATGACATACGAGGAATGGAAGAAAATTCACAACTAATTCTCTTTGCTTTGTGATGTAGGTTGTCTATCAATTATTTTTCTGCTATGTTTATGTTATTTATATCCAGTGTCTTGAGTTTATTTACTTTATTTATTAATCATTTGTTATATGTTACTGGCCATGGGGGTGGTTCTTTTTCATGGGTAGGGTCCCACTAAAACCCTCTTTTACCTTCAATAAAAACATGCATATTCTCTACACAAAATTTTAAATACACCTAATTTTGTGTTATAAAAATCCAATCTACCATGTTCTTCAAACTATTTAGGAGCAATCCTATGCTTAAGGACATCCTTAAAATTTGAAGAAGAACATGTATTATGATTCTAGTAATCAAAATTTAACCTTTGAACCCCCTCCTCAATCTTGTTAGAATGAATGTCTTGAATCATTAGTGCCTAATTTTATTCTATGGTATTATCATCCAAGATATTTCTCCTCCTTGCATATCTAGTAATTATTTCTCTAGAAACAACTAACACATTTTACAAAGCACTAATAGGTTAAAATTTTGATGTTTTTTCACTTATAGTTGATGTCAACATCACTAAAAGTTCTTATCAACTAAGTAAGATTGTTTACCCTATAAATATAACCCTTCAGATACATTACCACCCTACTTCTTTTTCAATGGTTTGTATCTTGTTTTGTTTGAAATCTACTCCCAATACCTCTAGGCCATCTTGTATCCCATCACTATTTATAAGAGAAATTAAAAATCGAGCATGACCAATCACACTCAAATGTTATAATTATAATACACATATGTAGACATAATAGATATAGATTGTCCTTTGATCTTGCCTCATATTTTGAGCATATTTTTATTATTTCTCAATAGCCATATTTATTACATGTTTCACCATTTTCTTAAAATGTTAGTTCCATAGTTTCTTAATAATATTTTCATGTTATTCAATAGATAGGTTGCATTGATGGTATGTTATTCAATATATAGGTCACATTGATGGTCATCAGTCATAGTGGTATTATAGGTTCTTATATATCATCTTCAGTCTTATCAATATTGATAGGTTCTTTTATATCTTCTTTAGTAACTATAAAAAAATTAATTTATTAAATGACATGAAATGTAAACTACAATTCCTATTTTCAAAATAAATAGTATGAATAATTCATATGATTCAATCATTGATTTCAGTCATGACTTGATAAGTAGCATGGTTATACCATGAAAAATAAGAATGGAAAACTCATGATATTTTAGAATATAAAATTTCCCTTAAATGTACTAAGTATGCACTCTATATATTTATTACTTATATGTAGATGAGGATTTTATATATACTAAAACTAAATATCTATAGCATGTCAATCTTGTACATTTGAAAAGTACTAATTAAGGATCTACCCTTCAGTTCTAAACCTTCCCACTACTAAAAGGCTCACATTCATCAGCTCAATGTGCCTAATTTATCATCTTATAGTCCTATCATTATCATTTTGATGACCCAAATCTCATGTAATGTACAAAAAACTCAAAACCTGATATGCATCTTTCACTGTCAGTTTCATATCCTCAATTGTTTTATATCCTGTTGGACACTACCAACCAAAGAGGGAAACTAAAATTGCCACTAATGTCCATATCCTTATTTAGTGTTTAATACTCAAAATTCATCCAAATTAAAAACTATTCAAAACTTATAGGTTAGTCTATTTATCTTAATGAACCCTACCATGAGATATTTTCAAAAAGTGGGGTATAAATACAAGTTTAAGCCTTCTCATTATTCATCGAGCAAATACCTACCAAGGATCATTCAATCAATCACACAACTAATTTAGTCTTACCTATTTATCCATATTTCTATATCAACCATAGGAGCAGTCATACAAAAGTTCTAAAGCATTCAAAGAATAGATCATGAGTGGTATTTTTCAAATTACAAGTTATATCATTGCATGCATCTACATGTAACATATTACACTATTATTCACACACACTCCCTCACATAGGGTAGAAATACATAAGTATAAGGCCCTCCTTAGAGTATTGGCAATGTAGGTAGTGCTCATTAATAGAGGGATATTTAAGGTTAGGTTGACACCATGATCCTACTAACCCATTTTTGGTAAAACACATCCCAAGGGTAAATAAGCTTGAAAAGCTAGGATTTGATCCATGAACATATATATACAACTTGTGTTTTATATCTGAATACCAAAAAAAAGGTGATAGAAAACCTAAAATAATTAAGTTGGTCGCATCACAATCTAACACATATTTTGTAATGGATAGTAACATTGTATAATGGATAATAACATCGATAATAGTGTCCAACAGCTCCATAAACATCATTTATAGAATTTGATGACTATCTCAGAGTTTTAATCCTACACACTTCTACCTATGCACAACTTAGATCTACCTAAACATCATAAAATTTAGCTAGGTATAATTTCTCCTTGGTATTTCAATCAATAGACCATATCTCAAATTTGGGACTTTTTATATTTAACACATCCCAATATTTTAATTCATAATATTTATTTATCTAAGTTTTCAATTGAATAACATATTATAGAAAAGTTTTATTCATCCTTGTGTACAGGCTATTCTACCCCATTAACCCTTAACACGACATTATAAAAAAAGGGTTAAATTTTTGGTGAACTTGACCACTGTGTCTCTTTGTGCAACTCCTCCCTTACTCTATATTTTTAAGTTTTCTAGGGTTTATGATTTCAGTAATATGTCAATCTAAGTTTTTTAATTTCCTTTGGAAATTATATTTGCATTTATCAAATGTGAAAAATGTTAATAAAGATCATTTCAAAATGGAAGATAAAGAAGCCTTAGGAAACCATTTAAATACAAATAAATAATTGATTAATGCATTATTACATGTTACCCAAGAATATATCAATAACCATGATAAGTCTAGTGCATCCATGTCTAATAATGGTGAACCCTTATATGGACCAATTGTTGCTACATCCCCCATGGGAACAATTAGTACTTCAACTCAATTACTAGTTTCAATACCTACATGAACATAAATGGTGTTTTCATCCCCTTTGGTGGCTTCTCAAATCTCAAATATTTATCTGAATGGGTCTACAACTCAAACTCTTCTCCAAGTTATAAAAATTTGGGAGCTAAGGTTACCAACATCAAATAAAATGTGTTGAAATCATCTCATGATATTGATTCATAGGATGTATTACATAATCCTCTAGCACTTGAGATGTCTTTTCACCCCTTATCAACTAAATTTGTTTCACCCAAATTCACATTTTATGATGGCAATGGTGATCCTAAATAGTACCTTCGATCTTTCTATGCATAATGCCTTGATTATGCTTCAAATGATAAACTTTTGACCAAATTATTTCCAAGAAGCTTAAAAGACTATGCTTTAATATGGTTTTATGACTTACCAATCCAATCAGTGAAAGAATTCAAACCCTTAGCATATTAGTTTCTATCAAATTTATCCATCAACATCATTGAAAATATGGCATATGCACAAATTATGAAGATCAAACAATGAAATAGTGATATTGTAAATGAAAATGTGTTGATGTATAAAACAATGTTAGACAAAATGACAAATCCAATCATAGGTAAATAACTTCAAGACATCTTTAAGTAAAGTTTGCTTGCCCCATTACATGAGTCTATTATTTTCAAGAAGTTCAAATCTTTTGATGACTTATGCCATATTGTCAAAGATCATGAAATGAAACTTAGTTCCTTCAACAAGCTTAAGTATGTAGAAAACACATTGACTACATCTTCAACCAAGTTTCATATCAAACCAAGCTATAAGATAAAACTTATAGAACCTAAAAAGGAAAAAACCACAACCGTGAAGGTAGTGTCACAAAACCCTATCTAATGCACCTAAGAGATAATTTCATGATTACCAAAGTCTCCATCTTTGCTACTTAAAAAACTTGTGGAATGTCATCTCATATCTCTCCCTCCTCTTATAGAGGTTGATATGAGTCAATCTCTACTGAAATAATATGATGTTAATGCATATTATGACTATCACCAATTCCCTAGTCATTGTAAAAATAGATGTTATACATTAAAATACAAGATCCAAGACCTTATTAATAAATAATATTTTACCTTTGATGATCCTTTAAAGGATTCAAGTTCACAACCTGGTGACCATCAAAACAATAAGATATTTCATAATTCATTTTAAGATCATTCTAAAAAAGACCTAGAAGTGAAAATGAAATGTCATGCACATCATCCTCCACCACATTACAGGTACCCATTATATGGGACTATTGGCACTTATACATGCACAATACCTCATATGGTTCAGATACCTTCTATTTCATTTGATGACAATGAAATTATACGTGATGACTCAGATATTCATTATTTATGTATTTAAGCATAGCTTAATTATCAAGATATACATAACATTAAGGTTGTTAATGGTGATAGTGATAATGTATGTACCATGATGTTACTTACACATTTGGGATATACACATGATGATTTATACCCTTCAAACAAAATGTTCATATCATTTAATAGGATATCACAACACGTTATTAGTGAGATTGGCTTACCTTTATAGGTCAGTCCATCACATGTTGTTACTAACTTTTTAGTTATACCATATACACGAGTCTTTGATATGCTATTAGAATGACCTTAAATACATAAAAATTCAAACAATACCTTCCACAGTCCGTTGGTGTGTTAAATACATTCATACCAACAAGGTAGTCATAGTTTTCAAAATTCCATAGCACCCACTTGAATAAGGGAAGTTTATTCCTAGACAACTTCTTATCAAACCTACTAAGGTCAATCATATGTGAAAGGGTAAATAAAGGACAATATCCTTTCCTAAGAAGCCTATAATTGAGAGACCTTTGCACTAGAGATATATAGTGTATTCCATGAAATTCTCATCTACTCCTACGTAACATACTCAATTGCATAGAGCAACTCAACATATTCCAATTACTGCTAATCCAAGGCAAACAAAGAGCACTCAGTAATGGGTTCCATGAACCACTAATTTTAATACTATTGATTCATCACCACATACACTTATGATGCATAGATAGAGGATTACCAACTCTCCATATCCAACTATAACACCTACACATGTTCCTTTGTAGTATCATGAGTATGATTCACTATATTCTGAGTATAGAGCACCTTATGAGCATCCCTTAGATGGGATAATAAATCATCCATTTCTTTATAAAAATTAAAAAATACCAAAAAATATATTTTTTTTTAAAACAAAAAAAATCAAATATTCAAAAAAATATGAAAACATTCAAATAACTCAAAAATACAAAAAATATCCAACATTCCCATGTTTATTAGTTCCTTGGTACCTATGTTGTTTGATTCATGTTAGTAAATAGCATACCATTTATTTTTTATAAACATACATGTTTAACACATCATTGAGTGTGATACAGGCATACCACACACACATGATATATGCAAATATTTATGTTGGATATATCTTGTACCTACATCATATAGTGCTTTTGAGACACACACACACACACACACACACACACACACACACACACACACACATCATGATTGATATAGGTTACGTATCATTAATGATCATTTCTACATTATCATGTTTGATATTATATACTAATGCTTACACATGTCTATAACCATGCTCATATCTTTCACAGTGTACTTGATATGGTATGTTACATGATGTTTTTGGCTAGCACATATATGTAAGGACTAGTATGATATGCATTTGTTGGTTGCCTATACTTAATTTATTCACATTATCACTTCCTTGAGTGCATTCCATTACTTGACATTATATTGCTTGTGGAAAATCTAAATATGTTCATTTTTGTTGGCCCTTATGCCATTGTATGTTGTTTGGATATTTGAATGTGTCATTTTATGTTGATTGGGCATTTAAATATGCCATCTCATTTCGATTTTGCATAATTTGAACATGCACCTTGTATGAGGTCTCCTTGGACTATTACTTTGAATTAAATTAAGTGATCTTGTGTGTATGCTTGATTGTTTGTTGAGATTGTAATGTTACTTTCTAGACATTGACATGATACATATCATGCATCTTAGGACTTGATGTGATAACATAGTGTGAGATTTAGTGATATATCTACTTAGACATGTTTTTTTATTAAGGTTAAAGTGGGGGATTTTTTTGACTAGCATTCTCAAACCCTATGAGAAGTACAACCTAAAAGAAATCAAAGGACCATCGTAGTCTGCAAAAGAGACCAAAACAAATAGAACCAAAAGCAACTATAACATTTCCCAAATACAACCAAAAAAAAGCCAAAATTATGCCAAGAACAGAGAACAACTGAAAGTGAACCTAAAGCCTATTCCATGTCCAAATTGTTAGAAACATCTTCCCAATAACTCTTCATTCTTTTGAGATTTGAATTGATTTGGAGAAGAAGCTTTTCTTTCTTAACATATTTATAATACTAATACACTGAACATATTTCCCTTTGCCTTTGCTTGGGGTCTTAATGTCAAACAAATCTCCCATATGAGATCTAAGATTTTCCACATTTTGTATCCCCTCATTCATAATTGCCTTGCTATAATTCACTAGAAAGATAATATTATTTTTAGCTTGTCATTTTCATTTTCAAACATACCAACCCTTGCTTGGAAACTCTAAATTTGATGATTAAAATCCTTATCAAAATTGGTATGAACTAATATTTTGTTTTCCTGCTACAAATATTTCACTTTCCCTTTAAAGTTTTGTTAATTCCCTCATGAAGCAATGCATAATGGATTTTTGTAGGTCCATTCCTTCTTCTATCTTGTGAGAGTTTCATTTCCCTTTCAAATAACCCACTAAAATATTGAAATCTTTATTCAAATCTTGAGGCTACTTACATGTAAAGTCTTTGCCTTTCTCCTTGGGTTATTCTCTTCTCTTCCTTTTTCTAGAATTAGTTTTCTTAGGCTGGGTTGACTTGATTTCCCTTCCCAGGTCCTTTTTATTATTGTCATAATTTGTATTAGTCGTATCTTCCTCAACCAAAATTGAATCCCCTACAGAATGTCCTATTTTACCATTCTTACTTGAATTCTTGACTAACATAGGAGTTTCCTTAGCCACACTCTTCAGACGTGTTTTAATGATACTATCTTGTATACTTTTAGTTGAATTGAGCTCTGTAACCTTGGAGGAGATGTTACCAAGATACTTGATCTATACCTTAATTTTTTTGATGTCCACAGGTTTATCTGCAACTTTTTTATTCTGAGTATTAGGAATTTATGAAGGTATCTGATTCATGACCTTAAAGTACTTGTGGATGAGAAATATAACCCCTTCAAGTCTGTGAATAGGATAATTACCTTTTTTATATTTCAAAATGTAGGAATCTAATGAGATCAGAATGTAGAATGGAAGGCTCATGGGGATTGCATGACTAAAATAGTTTAGAAAAATAAAAAGAGACCATCAAACTATGTTTAACCTACCTTTCAAATGAAAATTTACTTCTCCAAATGTCCTTGGTAGTGATTCTCGATCAAACACATTGTGAAGAATCTCTAGGCATTCTCCCTCCAATAGAAAAATCTTCTTCTCTTTTTTATACTCCCCAACCATTTTAAAAAATTTGGTGTCCTCTATATCCAAACATGTCACATGTGATATCAACTCTTATTTTATCTCCAACAAAACCCAATTAATGTTACGGGTTATGTCCTCCCAAGATTTCGCTATAAGAGTTGAAACATGCCTATCATGCCCTTCATTTTTTTCCATGAACGTTGAGATTCCCCTAGTCTACAAAACCTCCCAAATTATCTCATTCTTTTTTATTTCCTCAGGAATTTTAGGCTCTATCATGTTTGATAGTCCCATTTTAACCTCTTGGCCTTTAAAAAAGGGGAAATTATGTCTTCCCCAAAACCAACTGACCAAATGATGGAAAAGCCCCAAAGTTGTCTTCTTATTATCTTTATTAGAAGAAATACAACTTTGTATAGTGTTCCCCAATTCTAGAAACTTCTCATTGAGAGCGAGCAAGGGTAAATTCAAAAAGAGATTAATCAAACAAAATCTAAGACTATAGACTAAATATATAAAGTACCAATAGCCTTTTAAAATATGTTTGGGGAAGACCCCCACATACTTAAGAATTATGTTCATTACAAACAACTTCTTCCTTTATCCTCTGAATAATTTCCTAAGGAAGATCTTCAATATCCATCCAATTAGACAAACTCAAAGAGGTCATGCCCCTATTAGTGAACTAATCATCTATCATGTTTCCTTCTTTATATACATGTTGAATAGTCACCTATTGCCTTGAGTCCAAAATAGAGATAGTTTCATCCACCACTTGATTAATTGACCAACTAACAAATTTTTTCCTTGAGAGATAATTTATTGTATTTTAAGAATCCCCCTCTATAATGAGAAGTTGAAATTTTAGTTGTTGAGATAACTTTATACCCCACAAAGCTGTAAGGGATTTTGCCTAGTGATTAGACTTATTTTCCATATCTCCTGCATAAGTTATCACAAACTTTACTTGATGATCTCTTATTATACCTCCTCCCCCTCCTGCTGGGCTCGGGTTCCCTTTGGAAGCCCCATAAAAGTTAATATTTAAACATCCTAAAGGTGGAGGTTTCCATTTATTTATTATTCTATTTTCATCTCTAGGATCACTCTTTCCAAGACCGGTAGGATTAATTTACCAGTTAAGAGCTGGTTGATGTTCAAATGTTAATAATTTTTTGACTTTTCATTTAGAACTATATTGAGTTTTTAAATGACATACTCAAAAATTATTTTGGATATAATTTTACTGACACATTTATTATTTCTAAAAATTATGTTGTGAGGTTCTCCCCAAATACCCCAGATGATGTACGAAAATGAGAGCTTCCATATTTTTTTAAGAAGAACATTCTGAAAAGGACTCTCCTAGGACTACCATAATTCCATAGAGAACTAACAAATATCCAATAAACATTGAATTTGTGAAGAAAAAGATCCAATTTTCCTATGTATAAGGGTAGTCCATAATTATATGAAAAATAGATTCATTTTCATTTTCACATAGGATGCATTTATTAGTCAAGATGAATCCTCTTTTTATTAAATTATCCATTGTTAGGATTTTGTTTTGGACTACCACCCATAAAAAGAGATTAACTTTAGGAATAAAATTTTTATCCCAAATATTTTCCCAATTAGTAATATTCCCTAGATCTTAAACCAATAAATTGTAACCAATTTCACTTGATATTGGCTATTAAATGATTCCTTCCAAACTAGTTGATCTTCCTTGTTGATAGCTAGAAATTGAAAATTTATCGACAAATTATTCAATTTGGACACAATGATAGTATCCTACTTATTCAAATTTTCTATACTCAAAGTTTTTTAGTTTTTAACCCCTTCAATAACCTACCAATACTCATGAAACTTGGAACCATACTTATTTTAGATATGCTCTTGAATATGCTACCAAGGTTCTAATTGACTAAGAGGCTGGTCTAAAACCCATAAATATTTTCAAAATTCAACCTTCATACCATTACAAATATACCATTTTGAGCCAAAGGATATTATATCTTTTTTTAAAATCAAGAAATTCCAAAAATATGAACCCTTAACATATTGGTCATCTTAAAAAATGCACATTGAATTTTTGCCATCTAAATATTTGAATCTCAAAATGTTAGCCCAAGTGTTTTTTTATTTAATAAAACTCCAAACAAACTAAGAGATGAGCACTTTGTTCATCAAATGAAAGTTTCTAAGGCCAAGTCCTTAATAATGTTTTAAATTACAAACTTTATCTTGGGTGACAAGATGAAGCCTATTCCTCTCTTCTGATCCAGTCCAAAGGAAGTTCCTTTAGATTTTCATAAGTTTATATTCTATGCTCTTTGGAAGGTTGAAAATAGAAATAAGGTAAACTAGAAGAATTTGAAACACACTCTTGATTAGTAAAAGTTTACCCACCTAAGAGAGAATTTACCTTTCCACTCGACTAACTTTCTTTGAAATCTTTTAACTAACAGATTCCAAACAAAAACTAAAATATGATTATTAAAAAGAGATATGCCTAGGTAAGAAGAAAGCATATATTTGATTTGTAAGCCTAAAAAATGTGAAATTTTATTTTTTCTATCCAAAGGAGTGTTAAAAAAATAAACATAATTCTTATCAAAATTTACCTTTTGGTTTGAAGTCTTCTCATACATAACCATTTTTTTTAACACTTTAGTTTCTTGAATAGATGCCTCAACCAATAAAATGGTATTATCTATGAACTATTGATGAAAAATGGGCTCAACATGTTTGTCAAGTTTGAAACCTTTTAGATCTCCTAAAAACACCACTTTTGAGAGAAATCTGCTCAGAGATTCAATCATACTGATGAAAAGGAAAGGGGATAGGGGATCCCCTTGTCTTACACCCTTACCACTTATAAAAAAACCTTGAGACACTCCATTCATAAACACTGAGAATCTACAAGAGGATATGCAAGATCTGATAATTTTCTAAAATTTATCTTGAAAGCCAGATTGATTCAAGACTCTATCTAAAAATCTCCAATCAAGTTTGTCATATGCCTTGGCCATATCAAATTTTAAAACCATTACAACACTATTACTCCTATCCATGGAGTAAATTGATTCATGAACAACAATAACTCCATCTTGAATTTATCTTCCTGAGACGAAGCCCCCTTGTTAGGCCTAGATAATTATTTCCATTATTGGCTAAAACCTTATGGATATCAGCTTAGTGATGATTTTATAAATGGAATTGCATAAGATGACAGAAAAAAATCTAAGAAATTAACCACTCCCTCCTTAGGAATTATAATAATAAAAGTGTGATCAAATAATTTGAACATTTGGATCGAAGTAATGAATTCATTGACTACTTCAACCACATCATCTCCTATGATGTTCCAAATTTTTTGGAAATAAGCAATTGGGAAATCATTTGGACTAAGAAATTTATCTAGGTTTATTTTAGAAATCACAAATTTGAGATATTGAATAGAAGTGACAGTTGTAAGTGCTTCATTATCCTCTTGTTTCACCAGTTCAGGAATCACATGAAGGAATTCTTGTTTAAATCTCATGTTTCTTTTGAAATCAATTTTAAATATTTTTTTAAAAAACATTATGCTCTACTTGTTGATTCGATCTCTATCAGAATTGAGATGGCCTTCACTATCTAAAATTTCCTTGATGCAATTATGCATTTTGTGTTTCAATGTACACACATGAAAGAAGTGTGTATTTATATCCCCTTCCTCAAGCTAGATATTTGTAGATTTTTGTCTCCAAAGGGTCTCTTCCCTTGTAACAATAGTATGATACTCATGAGGAATCTATTTTTCCTTATTTTGAGTCTCAATATCATATCCTTTTATTTATATCACATCTTCAATCTTCAAAATTTTTAATTTTCTTTCTTTCTTCTGCAAATGAACATTACCAAAGACTTTTTTATTCCATTGTTTTATTTTAATTTTAATATTTTTTAAAATTTTCAACCAATTTGAACATGATAGATTCATTCACATTTGGAGACCACCATTATATATTCCTATCATGAATGTGTGGGTGAGAAAAACACATGTGCTTCATCCTAAATGAGTATCTATTTTCATTTGCAGTGATTTCCACAATACTCAACTCAAGAGGATTATGATATGATCCAACCCAAGGAAGAGCCTTTAATATCATATCCTTATGAGTTAGCCATTCCATTGAGATAAAAATTCTATCCAGCCTACATTGAATGAGGTTTTTGCTCAATCTCCTATTGCTCCAAGTAAACTTAGATCCTTTTAATTCCACATATATCAGCGCTATGTCAGAAATGAGGGAAAGGAAATCTTCCATATTATCTGAAATCGATTGATTCCCACTTTTTTAATCCCCTATATGTAAAGGAGAATTAAAATCTCTACCCATGATCCAAGGTAAATATTTTCATGTATTGCTAAAAATTATAAAATCTTCCCATAACTTTCTACAAGCTGTTGAAGAGTTAGGTGCATAGATGTTAGAGAATATCCGTTGCTTACCATAAGACGCATTAGTAAAAATAAATTTCAAGTGGTTTTAAGACTTGAAGACAAGTTCCCCAACAAAATATTTAGTATCCCAAAAGGTGATGAGACCTTTATAAGCTCATGAAGAACTAGTGCAAATAACTCCAACTTCTTTCCAATAAGCATTCTTATGATTAACAAAAAAAGTTTCTTCTTATTTAGATTCTTGAATAGCCAAAATAATGGATTTATGAGTCCTAAAATATCTAAAAACTTTTTGATTTGAGGTACTATGTGTTCCTTTAATATTAAAAGAAAAGATTAGAATGATTAATTAAATGGTGAAGGATTACCTCAAACGGAAGGGTTGATTGAATCCCATATGTAATTTCCATCTCAGTAAGTTTTTTAGAGATTTCTTTTCTGGTAGTTTTTCTAACTTTAGGAGGCACACTTTATACAGGTCCTTTGATTCTACTTAGACATGTTAATCCTATATGCTACATGATTCATACACAAATTATATAGTTACCTTATCCATATTCTATGTCACTCACCTCAAGGGGGCATATTATAAAGTCATGACCTCCACTTTACACAATTTCTAGATTTTAGTGGGGCTATGTCATAAAGACATGACCTCCATACTTACTCAGTTCTTAGTATCACCAAATTTTAGTGAGATCATGTCATAAAGACATGACCTCCACACTTACATAATTTTTAGTATAGTTACATGATTCAGATGTACACTCGGTTCAAAATCCTATACATTGCACCAATTTTTCATAAATTTTAAATAGAATTTTTTTTATATTTGTGACACATATACCTCACTTTTAGACACATTAGAAGTTAATATTCCATGTTAGTATACCAAAAACTATAAATTTACAAATTATTTTTGAGATTACTATCACTAGGAAGTATTGTTATCAAATCTTTTCTATTTACAACAGTTCATTCTCTTTATAGGTTGAATTTATTAAATCATTAAACCTCACTAGATTTATAGGTTGGGTTGATTAAATCACCCAACCTCACCAAATTTATATGATGAGTTTATTAAATCACTCACCCTCACCATACTCTATATCTACACTTGAGTTGTGTGATTGAGATTTATCAATCTCAATCATTGTATCACAACTCATCCTTAAACCAGATTAGGGGAATAATATATTACAATATCCATCTTAAAATATTGAAGTTTTAGGTTTGAACCTCTCTTAACTCTAATGCTTCATAAGGAAGCATCTTTACCAAGTAAAATATAAAAGGTGTAACATGATTGCGTCGACACACAAGTGTACTCGTTCCTTACTATCTTTCTTTTCAAACATTTCAATTATTTAAAATTTCATATTATATGCACTAATTTATACTATAACATGATCTTGGTTATAGATCGTACACAATCAAAACACTCAAAGTGGGCTCAAGCAAAGGCAAGGTGTGGTGTACACACCTAGGTGTGAATTTATTTCCTTTAACCTAGTAATTTCATACTTATGCATTACTAGATCAAGGGTGGATGTAGATATTAAAACTAAATATTTGTAGCATCTTAGTATTTTACATTTTATAAAACCAATCATGGATCTACCCCTCATTACTAGACCTTCCCACTACTGACAAGAATCACTTTCACCATCTCATTGTGCATAATTTTTTAAATTATAGTTTGACCCTTAATATTATGATGACTCAGATCTCTTATACTATATATAGATACAAAAACTTGATTGACATCCTTCACTATTAGTTTAAAATCCTCAACTATTTTATATCCTTCTATATATTACTGGCCACATAGAGACACTAGCATCAACTCTAGTGTTCATATCCTTATTTAGTGTTTTGTACTCAAAATTCATCCAAATTGAAAACTATTCTAAAACTATGGGTCATCCCATTTATCTTATTGAACCCTACCATGAGATATTTCAAAATTTGTGGTATAGATTCAAGTCTAATCCATATCATTATTCATCTAGTAGATACCAAGAAAACATTTACTAAGACTCATTCAATCAATCACACAACTGAGTTATTCTACCCTATTCATCCCTATTTATGTATCAATCATAGGAACAATCATTCAAAAGGTCTAAAGCATTAAAATAATAGAGTATGAGTGATATTTATTAAGTTACAAGCTATATCATTACACTCATATACATATAGTATATTACACCATTTTTCACACACACTCCCACACATAGGGGAGAACTACATAATTATGAGGCCCTCAAATTAGTGGATATGTAGGAAACACTCATTAATAGAGGGGTATTTGTGGACAGCTTGACATTGTGATCCCATTAACCCATTTTTGTCAAAACACATCCCAAGGGTGAAGGGGAAAGAGATAGGGTTTGATCTATATATATATATATATATATATATATATATATATATATATATATATATATAGCTTATCTTCAAGATCTAAATACATCATCAAAAATGTGGTATAAAATTTATAGCAATGAAGTTGGTCACATCATATATTTGTAACTAGACAATAGTATTGTAGAATGGATAATAGTGTTGACAATAATGCCCAAACGTCAATAGTAGTGTCCACATCTCCAAAAAAATCATTTATAGAATCTAGTGATTGTCTCAGAATATTGATCCTACAAACTTTTTCTCATGCACAACTTAAATCTACCTATGCATCATAAAATCTAGCTAAGTATCATTTCTCCTTGGTATTTCAATCAATATAACATATTTCAAATTTGGCACTTTCTATATTTAACACATCTTGATATTTTAATTTAGAATATTCATGTATCTAAGTTTGTAATTAATTAGCCTAATATAGAATACTTGTATTCATCCTTGTGTATAGGATATTATACCCCCTTAAACCTTAACACCACATTATCTAAGAAGGGTTAAACAAATAGAAATAATTATATATAGTAATGAAGGTGAGAATGTTTTTAAAGATATAGGACTAAAGGTGTATAATGTCAGTAATGAAACAAATAAAGGATATATACAAATTTTAAAAAAACTTTGAAAAGAGTTCCAATGGATTACATGGGAAAAAATATATAATTAGAATCTACAATGAGACTCGAAGTAGTTAGGTATCAAAGTGATACAAATGGAATTGAACCCATCCTATCAGTGTATATTATTGGAGAAGTCATAGCTATCCTTTAGAATTTTTAAAATTAAATAATTGTCATCACTTTGAGTTACACCCTTTGAGGAGGTGTTTCAGGTCTCCTTACCTAATTAACATAATAGGAAATATTTAAAGCTATGGGTAACTTATAACTAAAGAAAACATATAGAGAGGGATGGCTCCCTTGATGTTAGACCTATACTATCACTACACCTACTTAAATTGTAAGGAAACAGGAAAGAGAAAACTAAAATCAATGGAAAAAGGGGCGATGCACCAAATTATAGTTATCCTCCTATTATCTATTAGTTGATAACAAAGCTAGAATCTGATCACACAACTTCAAATTATCTTTTTAACATATGTATTTTAATATGGATATTTTAGTTGATACATCAGTTAAGAGGAAGAATCAATGGGACTAGAATGAGGCACTAATGAAGGTTTTCCACACTTATCATTAACAAAACTACTTGACATACACCATATGACTTATAAGAATATAACTTACTCACAAATATGCAATAATAAAGAGGACAAATGAAAGGAGATTGGACATCAACACTATCATTCATCAATAATTCACCATGAACACACTAAATATGGGATGAATAAGGTAAAAAATAGTTTGCATTCACTTAAAAATGTTATTTAAATGTACTAATTTTAGCATGTCTTCACCATACTAACTTGGAGGATGATCTACAATGTCATTTTTAGGAGTATATATAAAATAATGGAGAAGAGAGAGAGACGGTAGATGTGTAGGAAGTTCATTATGACTATAATATATCATGAAACTAGTTACAATGCCAATATAAGGTGAAATTAGTCCTATGATTCTTCTTCTACATGTATTAGTTATGATTGATGATGATCTCATGAGAAGTAGTATAGAAATGGCTCTTGGCCTCATATGACTCATCCTTATTCTTTTGACAACTGCCCTTTCTCTATTGAGGAGTTACAAGTTGATATCTTGAAACATGTCATAATTACCCTCCTTAGCATATTTATATGCCATTATTGGATCTTTCAATGCATCCTTCATCTTGGTGAAAGTGAGACTTAAGCTTTAAATTTCCTCATATTTTGATCTCTATCATTAGAACTTGTAACTTCATATCTAAGTTTGTTTGATCAGAAGGAATGCAATGAAGACAAGTATATCACTTATGTAAGGCCTAGTCTTTGTTTGAAGACTTCCACAATAATTTTTTCAACTTCATTTAGGTCTTATAGAAGACCTTACAACCTCTATCCAAGCTTATATATCATCTTCAATTGATTAGTGTCTATTAAGTCTTTGTAGCCTACTAGAAAGGAGTGTGGAGAGGGTTGTAGGTATTTTTGTGCTTGTTCCATAACTTTAAGACTGATTTTTTAGGTGTATTATGTCCTTTTATGAGTCTTCAAGAGCATTTTCAACTTGAGAGACAAGGTTTAAAAGTTTATAGAGGCATGTATGCTTCCTTGAATGTTCTCAACAACATGAAGCTAGCGGATTACCTATGAATAAACCTTCACATTCTATCTAAAACCATTGGAATATGATTATATATGGATTAAAGAGTTCTCTAAGGATGCCATTAGATGTCTACATGGGTGTCATGAGGTTCCCTATTTCCATTTATGACCTTAAGAAGGTCTAAAACCTCATTCTTTCAATGCAAGAAAGGAAAAGTCTTCATATAGACCTATTGTTTACCTTAAAAAATCTCTAGAATGGATTATTTAAGGTCATTAGACCTTTGTCCAAGATGTAAAAACTTCTTCACATGGTTAATAAGTTCAAACCCATTCAAACTCCATGCAAACCAATTGAAATAGGTAGTTTTATTTTCTTTGTCTTTCCTTCCACACGTGCCAAATTATTGACCCAATAGGTGCCCATGAGGTGTGTAGACATCATCAAGGCTTTTTCAAGGCATTTAATGCACATTGGATTCCATTTGGAGGCATACACTTTCATCGAGATCCTTTTAGGGTCTATTGGCAACTTTTTAGGTATCCAACTTCTTAATAATTATTCATAAAGTATAGGCCCTTAATGGATTGACAAATTACATGAAATTGGAGTTCATAGGCCTTATCAACATACCATAATGGGTTTTTATCCCATTCACTTTTTGAGTCAACTTATCATGTGATAAATTTTACCTTCTCGAGCTTGTAGGCCTATAGGTGCCTATTCGAGATGACTGCCTTGAGAAAAAAGTCCTTTTTCATGTTTGTTTTTGGTTGAAACTACCTTATTTTGGATTGATTCATTATAATTGACTTATGTATATGGTTTTTAAAATCCATTTACCCTCCTAATGGCTTTAATCCTTGATTTAGTGATGGCTAGGGTTTCTTGGTAGTTTGACTATTTTATCCCTAATGGTTTCTTTTGATGTTTTATTTTCTTGAAAACCTATGTCATCATTCTCAAATTATCCTTTATGGTCCCTTAAACTCAACATGAAACTCCAAACCTCATGTTTGATTCAAAAATTTACACTCGTCATTCATGTTTTGTGCAAAATTGTACCTTTTGTAGATGTTCTTTCTAGGTAATTGAATGTACACAAGTGTATGCATTTTCCTTCCTTAAGTAAGCACACATATGGAAATTTTGACCTTATCAGAGTGTGAAATATTTATTTGGTTAATTAACATACTTAATAAACCTTTATAATTTTTAAGAGTGATGAAAACCTCTCATATAGCCTTCATTTAGATTTTAGCAGGGTTTAAAACCAGTCAGGCTTCTTAAGGATCATTCATAGAGCCAATGGCTCTAAAACTAGTTATAACACCATGAATTATGTGAATACAAACCTCTTACCCTTACCTATTATGATTAACAATCCATGCAACTTATCAATAAGGTTTACACATAAGGTTTAAGATTTTTGAGCTCGCCATGACTGTAAATAGGGCCTGGACTGTGCATTTACAATTTCTTAGCAAGGATTATCATGGAATGTTTGTCCACTTATTATATTATTTATTTATATGTTATATATAATATATAATAATAATAAACCAATACTTTTATTGGTTTATTATAGATTGAACTCAATGCCAATATTGTTCTTTTAGGTCTTTATAGGCCTAATATACCTTCTCCAAAAGATCTTGGCTTCCATCTAATGTTTTATCATCATGTCAAGGAGTCTAATCACTTTTGAAATCACCCTCAAGAACCCTCACATTAATAATAAGCCTCTTGACGTCATATTCAATACAAAAAATGCATTTTCTCTTCATACATGCACCTGTAGACTGTACACAATCATGTTTGGCTTGCATAATCATGTTATTTTCTTCATGTTTTTTCAAATTTGACATTGTTAATGCTTTGAGTAGGTATGGGAAGGATAGATGAGGTATTATAAGATTGATTAAAATATCTTCCACCTTAGTATAATCATTTTCATGACTAAAAATATAGTACACCTTTAAGAACCATGCTTATCATGTCAAAAAACCATCAAAACATGAGATTTCTTGGCATTAGATGACTGACCATGGAATTTTGTCTTTAGTTTGATGTTTTAAGGGTTATTATAGGTCTTGAGAGTGATATTAAACTATTATAATACATTTAGTGAGATTCAAACTGAGCATCTATGGTTTTGAAGGGTTTTAGAGGTCGTTAACTTGTTAATGATTGTTCATAAAGCTTTACCCCCTAATGCCAAAACTATTTCCATGGATTTTAATAGAATATGGGTGATATCCTTCCCCTAAGATCATTTTACTTAGTGCATCTCCTCTTTTATGAAACAATTTCATGAAAATGACCCTTCTTCTCTTGCAAGTGACTCGATGGAGATATCAAGTGGTTTTTTGCCTTGTTAAGACCTGTGAACTCTACTTGATCATGGTTTTGAGCTTGGTGTGGTTGGAATAGTTTGTATTGAGTCCTTGTTACCTTATTCCATGATCTACTTGGTTGAATATGTCTGAGCCAATGTAGAAACCTATATGATCTTTTCAAAATATGTTTTCTCTTACTATGAAACTTATCTATTTGGAACAATACCCTATTTTATCTACATACCAGGTACCCATGGAGTCTCACTTGGTTGTAAAATGATATTATAACATACACAAATATCTTTTATCCTTCTTTTCCTACCATTATGCTATATTTAGAGTTAAATCAATGAACAAAGAGGTTTCAAAAGTGAGTAAACATTAGAAATTGGTGTAATTGACCTCTTGGCTAGGTGTACGAACATGATGGAGTATAATATGACCTTAAAAAAATTCTAAAATGATCTAGAAGAACCTCTTTATCATGGGATTTTAATACAAGAATGACTTAATAAGTATAAGATAATAGAACATTAACCTTGACTTTTGTAAAATAACCTTAAACTATGCTAAAGCCTTCATAAGACCTCATTTATACCTCTTTTGAAAGGGAACCTGGTGCAATGGTCATGTTTTGGATGGTAGAGGTTGAATTTTGGCCAAAGAGGCCAAAATGTCAACAATAACCAAAGAGGAAACATGGATAACTATGCTTAGATTGTTAATCATAAGGACATATGCATCTTGTTTTCCCTCTAAAAAGGACATTAATGGTTAGATTATTGTATTATCAAAACCTATTGTATATTCCTTGTTGTGGTATTTTTCACGAGTGACACAATACTTATTCACAAATGTGATTTAAAATATTAAGGGAAGAGATAGTTATAGTTTTTGGTGTGGCCTAATTACTAGTTATAATTACAATGTTATTGGTCGTTATAGTATAAGATTTCCCAAGTTTCTTAGATGTTTTAATTGTGATGATAAACACAAGACAAAGTAATTCCTTGAGTTTTTAGAGAATGGAACCCTCAAATTTATATCAAAATACATTATATTGTTTTCAATGTTTCATTTATATATTTCATCATGTCATTGTTGTAGACACTTGCCTACATGTAATTATACTTATAAGCTTCAAAAGAGCATTATAATTTGTTGTAAGAGCTACAAGAGGCACATAGTTTTGTATCCATCATTTATTTATTTTAATTTATTATATATGTACACACATATCAAAGTGAGAAAATTTTTAGATGCCAAAAATAAACCTTATAAATTTATTATCATAAAATTGCATTATTTTAGGGTACATGTGTGTTTTGTACTTATTGATTAGAATTAATATTCATTGGCATGGTTTCCATGTTTATGGTTATCTTTTTCATGTTCCCCCTTTTACATATCTCCTTATTATTTTTATCTCGTCCCTTAATATCATCAATTGTTTATGGTGATCCTCCAAAAAATGTACCATGTATGTTTTTGTGGTTATGGGCCCTTGTCACCCATTAAGGTAATTGGGGATTTTGGTTTTATTTTGTTCACTTTTTCACCCATTGTGTGTTGTATTCTACAAAAATAGGGTCCTATAGACACATTAATTTTGTATTAGATACTTTATAATGTTATTTTTGATAAATCCTTAACATAATACTTGTGTACACACAATGGACTCTTACTCAAATTCTCTCCTAACCATTTGTCTATATATGAGCTTGGCCTTCCAAATTTGACATTATAATATTTTCATAGTCTATGACAAACTATCATAAATATCCAAACCATTGTTTACTCCATCCTAGATAGTGCTAACAATAGTCAGATGATACCAATTATTAGTAGTGTTTGCCTTCACTATGTCAGATTGCACCACAATGAACTAAAAAATGAAGCATGCATGAATAACTTATAGAATGACATCTCATAACTTGAAATAAAATAGTTCACACAAGTAAAGTTATGTAAAAGAGCATTATCTCATTAAGCATTCAAACATTGAAAAAAATATTAGTCCATTAGCCAATAAATACATAAGAAGGCTCCTTATATAGGTGTAAAATAGACATGTCCCAACATCCTCATGCATGTGGGATTATTTTCCACTAATGACCTTTATTAAACCTAAATAAGTTGACTAGACTATGTAAATAGAACCCAGTGGGACAAAAGTCTACACCAACGCCCACCCCCTTAAGCGGAGCTTAGGTGGGTAGAAAAATTGGGTCCTATAAATGAGGCCTAATGAGATACCCAAACACAATGTAACTCCTAAAAAAGTGGAGAAAAGGAGAAAACCCATATGAACAAAACTCCTATTTTAAAGAGAGCAAATAAGAAGGTAGGTCTAAAAAGGCCAATTAGAATATATAACTACCTGAATCCATCCTATGTCCTATAAAGGAGTTCCTTGAGGTGACTATGGATTAGAAGTAGATGAAGTGAAGTGTGGATCACATTGGAATATTGAATGAGTCCACTAAGTGCCTAATGGATCTTCAACTAAGGTGTGATTTCGATATAGGGAATTGTTCTCCTCATGCAAGATAGGTGGGCCAACTACTATATGCCAAGAAGGTGTAGTAGGAACAAAGTCTAAAAAAGACTATGAAATGCCCTAAGACTTATGATAGAATACTTAGTATTTGATACATCCTAGATCAAAATACCAATTCCCTGTAATGTTTGAGGTAGACTAGAGGTAGGTTGATCAGGGAATAAATCCTCAACATCTGAAAGGTGATAAGGAGATGACAAAGGTATGGCACCATCACTATTGTAGTCATTTATATTATAATAAGAGACATCAATATTAGAAGTGTGCTCAAGTTTACAAATGTCATCAAGTTCAAGTAAGTCTAAAGAAGAAGAATCTGAAGGAGAGTTAGGAGCAAAGTGTGGGAATTTATATAGCTGATTATGATGATTGACCATTCCCACTACAAATATAGTGTCATTATGAAACTCTCTAACATATACAAAATCTAGAATGAACTCAACTCACGTGCCTGAACTAAGGTGAGTGATTTGGTAAACTTGTTTCACTATATTTTTAGATCATTTGCTTTTATTTTTAAAACAAGTAAAACTAAATAAAGGGAGAAGGTGTAGATGAACCTGGATGTGATTGTGTGCTCCATTGATCTAGGCATCATGAGTACTCCTCTTTGGCTAGGGAAAAATGACCTGTAAATGAATAAGACTTAAACAAGATTTGAATTAGAATGATTGGTAAGTGGGTTGCTTAGTAAATGCTAACTCCTAGAAGTATGAAAATTTCTAGGATGGTTGTCAACCACTTGTTAAAACAAGTTAAGTCTAAATGAATGCTGATAAGAAATGATTCAACCAAAAAAATAAGAAAGTACTTTAAACAAATGATAAAGTACTTCAAAATACTTGATTCCTTTTGAAATAAATTAAGCTAACTTGCATAAAAGAAATTCTAAAGTGATAATGGTCAGGTTGGGTTGCTGTGGATAAATACTATGTTGTGATAGGGATGGAGAGACATAAGTTTTGATGGGTCAAAAGGGTTATTTTTAGATTGCTATTTTAGGGAGAAAATTTTACATAGATAATGATGCTTGTCCTCTATGGATCAATGTTGGTCAAGAATAATCGATGTCGATCATTGTGTGTAAATACAATTTTTAACTTTAGCATAAAGGTTAGATTTTGGGAGAGTTCTGAAGAATTATTGGGCTGATAAAAGGTTGGGATAGGCTCATGAGGGTGGGAATGAAGCTCAATAATGTTTAGGTAGAGGTTTTGGGCTCACAAGAGTGTGTAAGGTTGATGGGTTTTGGATGACAAATGGGGTGTTAAAATGCAAGACTTTAACATAGGTAGTTGAGGCTGTGGGGAAGGTATGAAGATACTAAAGTAACAAATACTAAGATAAGAAACCTTAAAATTACTTAAATCATAAAGAAGTACTCATCTGATGCATCAATGTTATCCTATAAGTAGATGGTAGGTCAAGATAACCTTGATGGAGTCTTGGAAGAATGTGGGTAGTGTAATTGTGCTATAACCTTTAGTCTATCAATGGTGTAGTTCTTTTATGCTTTGGGATTCTCTAGCTCTCTAGTTCAACTCTCTGGTTTACTCAAAAGTTCACAAGAAAAATGATCACTCGTACTTAGACTTAGCTTGTTTAACCTCTCAAGTAAAGGTCAAGTTCAATCTTAAGTAATTGATGTTGATCTTGATCAATCAGTGTCGGTTGAGGGATGAATAGTGGTAGTCAAGGTAGAATAGGTCTAAGTTGCCAAAAATAGTGTTTTGCACTTAATTTTGGTAGTCAAGACCATTAAAAATGGTTTGAGTTTGTTTAAAGGAGTGTGGTCATGCAGGTAAAAATAGTCTAGGAAGGTTGGGGAGTAAATGTTAGGGTAAGAAATGGTCTTAAGAGGTTATGACTTAAATGTTAGGGTAAGAAATGATCTTAAGGCAAGGTTTCAGTAAGTTAGCCATGGACTTGGTTTAAGGTGAGGTGTAAATAGATGTTTATTAGCTTAATTAATTAAATAATATAGCTAAATGTGGGTAGGGGTAAATGGAGTTTTATGGGGGGTTAATATATTCTCTAACCCAAGGGTCCAAGGGGTTGAAAGGGTAGGTTATGACATCTAAAACCATTAGTGCGGTTTTCTAGTGTCTACACTTTGCCCCTTTTTATTGCATAATTTGCATCAATAAGATATAAAACAAAAACTAATGATTTTATGAAAGGTTGGATTCCCCAAGTGTGGGAGGAGGTGTTCTCCTTCAAATCAAAATTGATGAGTTGAAATGGATTTGGGTTCAAGTTTGATAATTGGATAAGTTGGTGATAAGGTTGGTTGATTAGGCATTTAAGCACAAATAGGCACATATAATGCGACTATGTGTGATATCATAAGTCATGCATAGACTAGGTTGCTATAATATGATGTAGGTCATAAATAAGGTTATATTTAAAAGGACACGTGGTAAGGTATCTAGGCCACAGTGTTAGGCTTAACTGATATGGGTTACACCTATAAACTCAAGTCTATTAGTGGAGATGTATGTGGTCTCAGGGATCCAAAATTAGGATGTAAACCTGAGAAGACAAAGTGGTTTTAGGGTTGGGACTACAAGTGGTCATGCTCTGATGCACCTAAAGGGTTGTACTAAAAAATGACACACATTTGTCAAGTATGGTGAGGTAGTTATGCTATCAAAATGACCAAGGTAAGATGGTCATGAAAAGTATGAACCATAAGATAAAAAAACCAAGCGTAAGGTGATTTAATTGGGTTGGTTAGTGGAGAATAAAGTGTTCTCCAATGTGTGAATAGGCATTATAATGTGGAGGTTATGAAAAAGTTTGGTTGGTGGTTGGCAAATTGGTTAGCCCATTTAGTATAAGATGGAAAAAAAGGACCCAAGGGGTAATTGTGATGATTGGGGGTTAGGGGGTTAAAAAAACCCTAAGTGGTGTGACTGACACTGGTCATCATAATGAAATAAAGACTGGCATTGGTCATCCCAATTGATAAAGGACTGACATCGATCAATGATAAAACCCTATTAAAGGGTGTCATCGACTGAAATGATCAAATGTTTTTTTGATTTTTGTCTTTGTGAATGTGTTAGAGGCCTATGTATTTGAAAATGATTGAGAGTGTTTTTCAAGTGAGGTGAGTGGTGAGGCAAGGAAGTGGAGGCATGGGATTGGTGGAGTATGAAGACAAAACATGGAGACTAGGTGTTTGGGTGCCATGAGTGAGGGGGTTGGGTGTGGTGACTTAGGTTGCGCCACGTGGATGAAGTGATAATATGGGGTGTAGGAGGGCAGGTGCTAGGCAGGGGTAGAGTACCACCAAGGAGGTAGATCTGAGATGAGGTAGGTGGATGTATTTTGTGTTGATTATGTTTAATTTTGTTCATGTTAGTGATTTTTGTGTGGTATTAGGTTAGTAAGATTGGTTAGGTTAGGGTAAGGGTGTGAAATTTAGGGTATTGAGTGGTTTGGGTAAAAATATAAGGTTTGCAATCTCAACCCTAGTTTTGATAGGGACTAATGTTGGTCATGATCGATTGACATCGATCAATAAAGAGTTAATGTCAGTCGACTAAAGACTGACATCGATCTTTACTCGATGGTTAAGGGGACAAAAGAGGAAGGATAGGTTGAGTTAGATAAATGTTGGAATGGGTTATGTGTGATTATGAATGGTGTGTAGGTATTTATAAGGTGGAAAGGTTAAGTGTGAAATGTTAGGTTTCTAGGATGGGTGAGCTTGGGGTATAAGGTACAAAATGGAAAGTGATTTGGTGTTAAATTTTGTTGGTAGGGTGAGGTTATAAAATGAGGTTAGGGAGATAAAAAAGTGTTCGTATACCAAATGAGCCTAAGTATAGGTTAGAATCAAGTCTAATGGGAATGCTTTATTTTAATGGTTATTTAAGAAAAGTTGGGTTGGTTTTAGGTATAGAGTGAATAGGTGAGTAGTTAAAAATTTGATGCTATTTATTAATGGTTTACGGTGAATGAAGTCTAATCTAACCTTGCAATCTATGATGCTACTAATGATATGAGATCATTTTTACCACTACTTGACGAGTTAAAAAAAGATATGACTGCCAAGGATTGGGCCCACATGATGGTTGTGGGTTTATGGGGTATGTGATATTATCATGACATGCCCCAAGATGTAGGTATGTTGGTGGCCCTTATTAAGAGATGGGATCTGGCCACCAACACTTTCTAGCTACCTACAAGAGAGCTGACTATTACCCTAGAGGATGTGCATAGGATTATAAGATTATCAATACAAGGTCAAGTAATTGAGCCAATTCATGGTGATGAGATGGAAGCATAAATGGATCTGTTATATGGTGAGGATGAAGTAGAGGTTTGATAACACTCTAGGTGCTTCTACTTCAAGGACTTATATTAGTTGGATATAGAGAGGAGGAGATTGATGATGATGCTGATGATAATAGTCACATGATTTGCCATAATCGAGTGGTAGGAGGTATCCTTGAGCTTTAATTGGTATACTAGTTGAGATGTATGAGGAGATGATAGTTTGTGCATTGGCACCAACATTATTAACATAGGTGTATTAGGATATTTGGGGATATTGAGTGCATAAGAGGTATAGGATAAGTGTGTGCTTCCTACTTTATTATTGTTCTTATGAGAAAATCATGATTTTGTAGCCAATTGGATTGCCCTAGGCTACATAGAATTAGGCTTGATTCATAGTTGGTTTCATGCGATGGAGGTCAGATATAGAGATACTGTGAGTAGATGGTGTTGTACAAGATGTAACATGATACAATTAGTGGCTAGATACTTTGGTAGATGGAGAGGTCATTTTAAGATTGTATGTGGGTTTTCCATCATGGAGGGGGGTTGTGTGTACATAATTTTTCCCTATAGAGCTTCAAATGGATACATGGGAGGAGATAACATGAGGTATAGTTAGTGATTTTGGTGTGGTATTAGGTTAGTAAGATTGGTCAGGTTAGGGTAAGGGTGGGAAATTTAGTGTATTGAGTGGTTTGGGTAAAAATATAAGGTTTGTAATCTTGACCCTAGTTTTTATAGGGACTAATGTTGGTCATGATCGATTGACATCTATTGATAAGGAGTTGATATCGATCAACTAAAGACCGACATCGATCCTTACTCAATTGATAAGGGGAAAAAAGAGGAAGGATAGGTTGAGTTGAATGAAGGTTGGAATGGGTTATGTGTGATCATGAATGGTGTGTAGATATTTATAAGGTGGAAAGGTTAAGTGTGAAATGTTAGGTTTCTAGGATGGGTGAGCTTGGGGTATAAGGTACAAAATGGAAAGTGATTTGGTGTTAAATTTTGTTGGTAGGGTGAGGTTATAAAATGAGGTTAGGGAGATAAAAAAGTGTTCGTATACCAAATGAGCCTAAGTATAGGTTAGAATCAAGTCTAATGGGAATGCTTTATTTTAATGGTTATTTAAGAAAAGATGGGTTGGTTTTAGGTATAGAGTGAATAGGTGAGTAATTAAATATTTGATGCTATTTATTAATGGTTTATGGTGAATGAAGTCTAATCTAACCTTGCAATCTAGGATGCTACTGATGATATGAGATGATTTCTACCACTACTTGAGGAGTTACAAATAGATATGACTGGCAAGGATTGGGCCCACATGATGGTTGTGGGTTTATGGGGTATGTGATACTATCATCACATGCCCTAAGATGTAGGTATGTTGGTGGCCCTCATTAAGAGGTGGGATCTAGCCACCAACACTTTTTAGCTCCCGATAGGAGAGCTAATTATTACCCTAGAGGATGTGCATAATATTCTAAGATTACCAATACAAGGTTGAGTGATTGAGCCAATTCATGATGATGAGATGGATGCATAGATGGATCTGTTATATGGTGAGGATGTAGTAGAGGCTCGATACCACTTTAGTTACTTCTAATTCAAGGACCTATATTGGTTATATATAGATAGGAGGAGATTGAAGATGATGCTGATGATAATAGTCACATGCTTTACCAGAATTGAGTGGCAGAAGGTATCCTTGAGCTTTAATTAGTATACTAGTTGAGATGTATGAGGAGATGATAGTTTATGCATGGGCACCAAATTTTTTGACATAGGTGTATTGGGAGCTTTGGGGCCATCAAGTGTATAGGAGGTATATAATAAGTGTGTGATTCCTACTTCATTGTTGTTCTTATGAGCAAATCATGATTTTGCAGCCAGTTGGATTGCCCTAGGATACATAGAATCAGACTCGATTCATAGTTGGTTTCATGTGGTGGAGGTCAAATATAGAGATACCATGAGTAGATGGTGTTTTACAAGATGTAACATGGTACAAATAGTGGCTAGATACTTTGGTGGATGGAAAGGTCATTTGAAGATCGTATGTGGGTTTTCCATCTTAGAGGGGGTTGTGTGCACATACTTTTTTCCTTCAAAGCTTCAGATGGATACATGGGAGGAGATAGCATGAGGTATAGTTGATACCCTTTGAATTCATGTGGTGATAGTTTATCTTGGTTTAGGATGATTCAGGAGTGTTCCCAAGATACAGATGAGAGGATGCAGAGGCACCACTTCCCCTACCATAGCCTTCAGAGGAGGAACCACTTTTTGAGGAGCTACCAAATCCTACAATATTTGATTATGCTGGGGTGATTATAGAGTATATTGTTTGGTAGTAGAGATGACACCCTATAGATATAGGTGGAGATAGAGGACAAGGTCCTGCTATTGGAGGAGATAATGGATAGGGTGATGTGTAGATGGAGGCAACCCTTGATCTACAAATAATTATTGTAGAGAGGGATGCTATGAGAGTAGTACAAGGTAATTTATAGGCATCATTAGCTATTATGACACACCAAAGGGATATTACATAGGGTCAGATAACTACTATGACACATTAGTGGGAGAGTGCTTAGGCTCAACTAGCTACATGGACCTAAGAGAAAGATAGCTTATAGGTACAACTAACGACTGTCACACAACATAGAGATACTACATAGGGATAGCTAACCATTGTTATATAGGAGAGAGATGGAATGTAGGTTTAATTGACCTTGGTTATGATTGAGAGGGATGATCTCAGGTAGGCAGGAGGGGGATCATTATAGAGTGGACCGTCTCTGAGTGGGACTAGAGTTTTCATGGGACCATCTTAGACTATTTCATTGATTAGGTACACCTCTATAGTGGAGGAGTTGAGATATTATGAGGGGCCTATTGTTAGGAGGGTAATAAATGTGCCTCAATATATAGAGTACCTAGTAGAGCAGGTTATGTCAAGGAGCCCAGACAGTGCTACACTCAGTGGTGGTAGAGGCCACATAGCATCCTAGGTGCATAGACAAGGCACATAGATGGAGAGGGTCCAGGGGACAGTAGTGGCCCTACACCATATATTACTAACTATTGTGTTGTATTATGATTTTGATTCTATCTTGTAAGCCATTGTATTGTGATGTACATGTTATTTTAAGATATTGACATGAACACTTATATGTATATATATTTAGCACATGGTTTATTGATGATGTTGGTTTATGGTAGTTTATTACTTATGATGTGATTATGGATATTTTTATGTGATGATGATATTCTTATATGATGTTTTTGGCATTCTTCCTTATAGTATGTGTATGCATGATCATATTATGATTTTTATGATATAGTTGAATGTATCCATGTGATCATATTTATGTGATTTGGCTGACATGAATGGTTTTAATGAAAACCATTATCTCATTTTTTTTTATAAAAATGACTATGTATGATGTGATGTGCTTTTGATGATGATAAATAAATGGTTGATTATTATCTCATTTATAGATTGATTTGAAACTAAATGAGATTGTAGTTTAGTTCATACACAATAAAATTTTGTTATGATTTTGATGTGATGAAATGTTTTAATTTTATGGTTGTTGATTAGATGGTAGATGTATATTGATGGTGATATAATGATTGTGATTTTTTAGATGATTTGAGACAAGAAATTATTAAACACCTAAGTGAATTATAATATAGAATATGCTCATAATAAAAACACCCAAGTAATGATTGAAGTGGATTTAAAAATAGAATGTACATAACAAAATAATTAAAATGCTTTATAATGTTATTTTATATTTTTAATGACTTAGATGATTCGATAGATGAAACCTAGACATAAATATTACTTTGGTTGAAATGCTATATGTCAAGGTTGAAGGAGAATGAGGATATGATGACTTAAAAAATTAAGACCTACGCCTCAATGATTGCTTCAACAAGTAGTCATGAAGGTAGAAGGAGCTTAAATGCTCCCATTGGGAAAGACCATAACCACAATAGGAAGGCTTATGTACATAAGCCCCTTTCTTTCTTGACATTAGTGTTAGTTCATTTATTAAAATAAGTGATTTGATAATGTTGTGTCAAGTAAGCAAAAATCCCTTGATTAAGAGGCTGAAAAAGGGTGACATGATGTAGATAGGTAAATGGAGGGAAGTGTAACCTTCTTGTGGGGATAACTTGCCCATTTTTTAGGTGATCTAAGAACCATTATAAGCTAATCCATGTCTTATTTTAGCATAGAATGATCGATATGGGAAATCTACTAATGCTTTACGAAAGTTGATTGAAGCTTTCTTTGAGACAATTTTTTTATTTTTATTTTTGAATTTTGACTTAGGGTCTTTTGATGCTTTTTAGGTTGATAGGTTGGGGAATCTGATCAATGCAGGAAGCTCCCATGTGATTTATTTTTGACAAATTTTTGACTTAGCCATCCTTCAAGGGAGTGGTCTAGGTTTTGGATTTGTTTGATTTTTATAGCTATCCTTCAAGGGAGCAATCTATTTTTTTAAGAAATTCTGAATTATTTTGGTAGTTGTCCTTCAAGGGAGTAGTCTGTAAGTTTAGATATGACCTACAATATATTTGTTTTTTAATTTTTATACATGAACTTGCTTATATAGGCCTAAGGTTTTCCTTTATGAGGGCAAAACCATAACATAATAAAGTTAAAAGATGGGTGATAGAGTGTTAAGAAATAAAGATCATGGGGATCCATCATATAAGGGGCAAAAAGTATCCATGAGAATCATTCCATGGGTAGAGGTGTGGTACCCATGTTTGGATTAGGCTAAAACTATGATGGAGAATCACAAAATTATTTGTTTTAATCATTATTCTTAAAGTAACGGGATGAAGGTGATAAGTTTGTAAAATAAGGGATGAGCTTAAGTTAGACACAACTTGATTTAAATTTATTTTAACAAAAGCACAGATGCAAATGCAAAGCATTGAGGGGCTCAGGTTCTAAATTTCCTTCAAGGGATGATAACTGGTAAGTTCTCGACACATATTTATGTGTGATGATAAATGGTCCAAGCTAATTAGGAGCAAACTTGCCCTGCTTGCTTCTTTCCATGTTAGTTATGTGTTGATTTTCCTTTAAGATAAGGTCACCAATATTGAAGTCTCATTCTCTTAGGTGTTTTTTATAAGCACATTTGATTCACTCTTTATACACATCAAGGTGGTTAAGAGTAACCAAAAAATGCTCATCAAATAACTTAAGTTGGGCTAGATCTTCTTGATGATAGTCCTCTTCTGAAATGATATCCTTTAGGGATATGAAAAGGGAGGGAATTTACACTATGAGAGGAAAGACAAACTCTACACTATAGACACGTGAGGAATGGGTGGCACCTATAGGGGTTCAAATGCTAGTTCAATATGCCTATAAGCCAAAAGGAATGTATAAGTGTCAATCCTTACCAGATTTATTGACCACTTTGGTAAGCATTTTATTAAAGGTTTTGTTAGAGGCTTTGGCTTATCCATTAGATTGTGGGTGGTATGGAGATGAGAAGCTTAACTTAATGTCAAAAGTGTTGTAAAGCTTGCATACTTTCTTTTGTTTAAATGCTTTTCCATTGTTGGTGATGATTTTATGATAAACACTGAAGCGACATATGATATGATGATTGATGAAGTCAACAATCTTGTCAAATTTATTTGAGATGAGAGGAATAGCTTCCACCCATTTGGTGAAGTATTTCATTGCGGTCATGATAGAATGATGTTTCTATGAAGAATGAGGGTTGAGCTCAATAATGAGATCTAATCCCCATTAAGAGAATGGATATAATTCCTTCGTGACTTGAAGGGCATAACTAGGAATGTGATGTAAGTTGGCATGTTGTTGACACTTTACACACCATTTGACATAATCAAAATATTCCTGGTGAGGGTAGGCCAATAGTATCCAAGGTGAAGGATGTTATTAGTAATAGATATACCACTAAAATGTCATCCACAAATCCCATTGTGAATTTCTTTGATTATGAAAGGGATTTCTTGGCTACAAAGGCATCTAAAAAGGAGACCATCAAAGACCCATTTATAGAGGATTCCCCTTAGTATGGTATAATGAGTAGTACTTTGTATGAAAGCTCATCTACCGCTCCAAAAGAGGTCAGAAGGGATGATGGCTAAGGTAAGGTAGTCAAAAAGTTACTTATACCAAATATCTAGTTGGATTTCCTCCACATTGTAGATGGAAGGGAGGTTAATTTTAGTGTAAGAGGGTTGGTTAAGTATATGAATGGTGATAAATATTTTAGATTTTGAAGGCACATATGGTATTTTAGAGGCAAGAGAAGCCATGGTGTCAACGAACTTTTTTGTCGAGCGTGGAGTGGCTTGGATAAGGTAGTGATCAAATGATGTTAATAATATATATACTAGTTGTTTGTATTTCTAGAGAACATCATTTTTACACTAATATGAACCATTGATCTGGTTGAATACAAATTAGGAATCATTGAGAATGTTGATCAATTTTAATCCCAAGGCTAAAGCTATTTGGAGACCTAAAATTAAGGTTTCATATTTAACCATATTATTGCTACAATCAAATTCAAGTTTGAAGGACAAGGGAAAAGGCTCTCCTTTAAGGGGTATAAGGATGATTTTAGCACCCCCACCACATTGACATTTTGATCCATCAAATAACATGGTCATTTGGTAAGAAATGTCCTCTATGGATAGAATTACGATGGACTCATCGAGAAACTCAAGGTTGGAAGGTTGGTAATCAAATAAAAGGGGATTCAACCAATTGATCAGTGATGATTTTCCCTTTAACTAAATTTTGTTGAAGGAGCTCAATATTGAATTTAGCTAAAAACATAAGCCATCTAGCCATATTTTAATTTTGATATGGTTTAGAATGCATGTACTTGAGGGGGTCAATATTTGTGAGGATAAAGTTTTTATGGTTGAGGAGGTAGTGACAAAGTTTGGAAGCCACAAAAACCAAGGCGAGGTATAACTTATCGGTATGGGTATAATGAGTTTCATACTCTACAAGTTCTTGACTTATATAATATACTACTTGTTCCTTAGGTTGATTGTCATGATGTGTAAGCATGGCACCTAAGGGATGGTCTATGGTGGAGATGTAAAGGTAGAAAGGTTGGTCCTCTTTCAGAGGGATAATGATGGGTGGAGAGATAAGGTATCCTTTGAGTGATTCAAAGGCCTTTTGGTTATCTTTATTACACTTAAAGGTGATGTCCTTATTAATAAGGTGGTGAAAGAGATGACATTTATCATATAATTGAGAGATGTAATAATAAATAGACTGAAGCTTACCCTATAAATTGTAGAGTTGATTAAGGTTAGTTGGAGGAGGCATGTATAGGATTGCTTTGAGTTTGGTATGATTGACTTCTATTCCACAAAGGAAATGATAAAACTAAGGAGTTTGCCTGACAAGACCCCAAAGACATATTTTATTGGGTTGAGGTGAACATGAAATTAGATAAGGTAGTCAAATATGAATTTAAGGATTGTCAAATGGTCTTTACAACATTTGGACTTACCAAGGAGGTCATCTATATATCCTTCCATAGTTTTGTGGATGAGGTCATGGATCACTGATAAGTTGTACGATCATTTTTCAAGCTGAAAGGTATGACCCTATAGAAAAAAGTTCCCCATGGGGTGATGAAGGTGGTTTTGTGTTGATCTTCTAGGGCAATTAAGATTTGGTTATAGCCCAAGATTCCATCCATAAGATATAACATCTCATGACTGACAGTTAGATCAACAAGCTGGGTAATGTTTAGTAAAGGAAAGTCATCCTTCAGACAAGCAAGGTTTGAGGTCATGAAAATACATAAAAATATGAATTGCCCCTATTGGTTTAGTGATAGGAATGACATTTGAGACCCATTATGTATAGTCAATAGGTTGGATGAAGTTGATGGATAAGAGATGTTGTAGCTCCTTTTTAACAAGAAGGGCAATGTGAGGGTGCATCCTTTGAAGCTTTTGCCTAATAGGCTTGGCATTGAGGTCAATGATTATGTTGTGGATGATGATATAAGGGTTGATTATATTAATATCACTATAAGACCAAGAAAATGTTATGCTATGGTCATGTCGAAAAGAGGAGAAGTCCTGATGTTCTAAGGAATCTAAAGATTAGCCAATTTTGATTCAATGAGGATTATCCTGAGTGCCCAAGTTGATATCAATGGTAGATTTATTTAACATGGTCAATGTCTCAAGAGGAAGAGATTTATGAAAGGATAAGTTTTCAGCACCAAGATAGGTGAGAAGGGAATCATCATCCTGACATTGGATGGTATGAATGGTGGGAGAATCATCTTCCACCATCTCAGAATGGGTCAAAAGAATGGTTTTGGTTTACCCATGAATTTTATTGGTTAGGGGTCCCAAAATAATCATGTTGATCAAAAAAAAGTTAGGAGGGATGGAATCGAGGTCATCAAACTCCAAAGAAGAAGAGGTTGGTGAAGATGGGGTTTCTTCTTCAATGATTGAGATGGAAGGTGTGTCAACTAGTTCCTCTAGTTGGATAAATCCAAGGCCATGTCCCTCATGAGGCTTTTGATTTTTACATGGGATAAGATCATGTGTTACATGCTCATAATGACCTAAACTGAATCCTTTTTAAGCACATTGATAAAGGTATGTTTGAGCAAAATTTGGTTTACCCAAGAAGGAAAAATCAAAGGTGAATGATTTGATAGAAGGTAAAGTGTTAGAAGTCAAAGGTGCTTGATTGAGTCCCCCATAGATAAAGTTAGTTTGGCACTTAGGAGGACAAAAATGGATGATGGTTCCAATGTTAGAATCATTGTGAGGATGTTGATCAAGATTTCCATACTATTGAGGAGTAAGAAGGGTATCAAGAGTCAATAGGTAGTATTCTCCAAGCGAAAGATGTTGGAATGTGGATTCCAAGGGGACATTCATAGGGATTTGGGAAGAGGGTATGGTTAAGATTTTATAAGCTTCATTGACGGAAGTTGAAGGGGTTGCATCCTTTAATGGGATGAGGACATCATTTGGGTGATAAGTCATATTGATTGACTTAAATGGACTAGGGTATATGGGGATGACATGAACTTGACCCTCATGTTCAAAGTTTAGGCACTTATGCAAGGTTGATGGTACACAAGTCATGGTTCATATTCAAGGTCATCTAAGTAATACTTTGTACTAAAATTCCCCTTATACCATGTAAAAGATCTCAGAGATATTTTGAGGGCCTAAACATATGTGAAGGATAATTGTTCCCAAGGTGGTTGTCATTATGTCATTGAAAGATCATAACATGATAGTGGTTTCGTACATGATGTTTTTAGGAAGTTTGAGTTGATCATAGGCATGGGATGAGATGATGTTGATGCCAATCATGACCCTTTTGATTTAGGTTTGATTGATATAGGCTATGATGAAGAGGGGAGGATCTAGATTCTCTAGGTGGATGGGAGGTATCTCAAAATGTTAGAATGTGACAAGGGATTATACTTAAAGGGCTCAAATAAGGGCTGCTAGAGGTTGATGATATTTTGGTTGGACCTCAATCTATTCTAAAGCTTCCATCATAGCTTAATGATGTTGAGGTAACGTTTTGATCAATTTATAAAAGGTAATCTTTACCAAGGTTTGGTGAAGTTATTTGAGAACCAACTTATTTATTAGTCCTAATGGGTTGGATTGAGATGTACCCAAGATAGAAATGTTGCATTTGGCAAAGGTGATTTGGGTGCTTTGGTAGAAGAAGGATATGTCTAATGGATGGATACCTTAGCTTTCCCCTTATCCTTTTGACTTTGTGATCGAGTGACTACATGGATGGTGTCAATTTGGAATGTATCTGGGCTGGTAGGTTGTTTTTGTTCATCCTTACTCTTTCATGAGAGCTCAGAGGTAGGTTTATGTGAGGTGGTAGTTTTTGTTTTTTGGGTTGGAGGTGGGCTAAGAAGAAGCTCCTTTGTCAAAAGGTCATCTACATCACATAATTTTTATATTATGTCTTTGAGAGATTTATAATTCTTAGTGTCATGTCTAGGTGTTCTATGGTATGCATAGATTAAGTTATCATTGAACCAAGATGGTTTTAGGCTAAGAAGGTTGATTGGTTTAATGAGAGGTAGGGTTATGTGGGAAGTTTTTAAAGACCTTTGTAAGATAGTATAGTAGGATTATATCAATGGTGTTAAGAGGGTGGAAGTCTTTGTTTTGGTTGTTAGGGTTGGCATCTTTTTAGGGGTAGGTACTATAAGTGAAGTTTTGGTTAATGTTTATGCAATGTTTTTGGTTGATTATTTTGGGGTTGAAGGTTTGGTGTGGATAGGTGGAGGCATGGTAATAAGAGGAGGTTGAGTTTGTGGTGTTTTTGTTGGAGGACTTGGCTTCTTCAATAAAGTGGAAGGGTGAGGTCCTAAAATAGATAAGGGGTATGACCCTAGGATGGAGGGTGAAGTTGAGATGGGAGGTGAAATGGGTTTAGGATTTTGAGTCCTAAGTGGTTTGATCTTCCTCCTTGGTTTGGGTTGATAATTAGGTGGGGTTTACAGTGTCAACTCCAATTTTAAGGGTAGATGAGTGAGGTTTTGAGTTAGAATAACACCCAAGTTATTGATAGGTTTGAGTAGGGTAGTTGGGTTTGTTTTTAAGGGATTTAGGTTGGTTGATTTGTTTAAAGGGTGATATGTGGATGATTTTATTGTTTTGGTTGAGGTTTAGGTGGTTAAGTTTGTTGAGGTTGAAGGTTAGGTGTTTGATGGTTTTATTGACTCTATATTTCTAGGGTAGGGAAGTCCAAGATGATGACAAAATGTAGCTCGGTCAAGGTTTGGCTGTGATAGGAATTCAAGATTTTGAACTGACCTTGAAAATGGTTTATATGTGGACTTGGCCTCCTCAATAGGGGTTTTAAAGGGGAGACTAAGTGGTTGAGGAAGTGGGATGGTCATGGTTTCCTCTTCTTTTGGAAATATTTCTAAGGGAACGATGGGTGGTTCCACTATTAAGGGAAGTGGAGTAGGTGTGGTGAAATCTTCCTTAGTTGAGATTTATAAAGGAAGGATGGGTGATTCCACTATGGAAGGAAGTGGAGTAGGTGTGGTGGTATTTTAATTAATTGAGATTTACAAAAGAAGGATGGGTGATTCCACTATGGAAGGAAGTAAAGTAGGTGTGGCAGTATCTTCCTTGGTTGAGTTTTCCAAAGGAAGGATGGGTGATTCCACTATGGAAGGAAGTGGAGTAGGTGTAGTGGTTTGGGTTGGTTCTACCAAATCAAGAAGTGGAATAGGTACAGTTAGGGTCATGAGTTCTTCAATTGTAAGTTCATTAAGGATAGTGTTTATGGTATGAACCTCATGTTTATGGGATGTTTCTATTTTTGTATGATTGTTATTTAAAGAAGGCAAGTGGTTTGGAAATGGTTGATGGAAGATATCATGAGATTGATTTAGAGGTGCATTTAGATTATACATTAAAAGTTCACCTTTATCAATCAAGTCTTGAACTATATTCTTAAAATTTTTGTATCTATCAACATTATGTCCAAAGATGCGATGGTAGTTATAGATCTTGTTCTCATTATACCAACTTGGTATAGGATGAGATGAATCAAATTATCAAGGGGATTTAATTGGTGGAAGTTAGACTATGGATGCTTTTAATATTTTTTCCAAAATCAAAGCATAAGACTCCCCTAATAGAGTGTATTGATTTTAAACAAAGTAGTTTTGGGGTTTTGTATTTTGGTTTGAAGATGTGGATGGGTTTGATTGGTTTACCACCAAAGGAGGAGCCATTTTAAGGACAATGACATTGGTTGATCCTTTGGCTTTAGGGTGGTTTTAAGGTTTGGAGGAAGCTTCGATAGATTTGAAGCTGGAATTCTTATCCTAAGCTTTAGTTTGCCTTCATCAATTGCTCAAATTTTCAATTTCCTTGCCATGATAAATGCTTCATCAAAGGTATGGAATGTTTGAACTTATAGGGTAGATTAAATGTGCTTGGATAATGCCTGAGATAAAAATTTAATCAATTTTGGTTGAGGTAGGGAGAAGGAAAGTCTCTATCAAGCAAGAAAATTAGCAATGGATTCATCCTCAAATTGGTGAATAGAATATAAGTTGGTTAAGGACACTTTCTTGGAGATGTTTATGGAGAAGTGATCCAAGAAAGTTTTTGTGAATTGAGTGAGAAAAGAAAGGGAGTGCCTAGTGATAGTACTATACCAATCCAATGTGGGTCCTGCTAAAAACACGGGGAAGGTTTGAGGTAAAAGAGCATCATCATAGGTAATGAGATAACACACATGCATAAATGTTCTTAAATGTTGTTGGGGATCTTCCTTACTTTGGAACTTGGTGAATTTAGGAAGTTCCCATTGGGTGGGGTAAGGACAAATTGGTACAAAAGGGTGAATGGGTTCATTACAAATTTGGTCATAGGATAAATGATTGTGAGATCTAAAAATAGATGTCTCTAAAGTTGTCATTTTATCCATTAACATCTTGATGAGGTTGGTTTGTGGTGTACCCACATAGTTTTAGGGTATGTGTTGTTGTGGTTGTGATGATGTAATGTATTTCATATTGGAAGGTTAGGTGGATGCCACATATTGATAGTTGGTCATGAAAATTTGGGATGATACTGGAGACATATATCCTTGTGGATTTGGGACATAGCCTAGATTAGGTGCAGTAGGTATTTGTTGAGACATGGGCATGGTTGGGTTTGGTTGTTAAAGGTGTGTGGTTACTCTTGTACTTATAGGTGGAAGAGTGGATGGTATGGAAATTAATAAGTTTTGAAATGGTGTAGATGATGTTGGGTTTTGGGTGGCAAGAGGTAAGGAAAACACACTAGTGGATGACATCCCAATGCTACATGGTTCTTGAGTTGTCATTAGTTGGGTTGGCCCTACATTTGAAGGGTTGGTTATGGGGTTGGTGGAAGTTGAAGGTGATTAGGTATTTGTTGGTGGGTTAAGAGATGCTTGGATTTTGGAAATATTATTAGATGGGTTACTTGTAGAAAATGAAGATTGAGTTACCATGGATTGGGTAGTAGAAATAGTGGCAACTAAAGTTTCACCCATAAGGTAAGTAGGCATGCCATAAGGGAGTTAAATATAAGGACATAAAGTATGGGCATGGTTTGAAATTATGGTAAGGTAATGTTGGAGGGCAATTGGTTTGTTGTCAAGGAGGTTTGTGAAGTCTATGTCCCCTTGGGAAAAAAACTAGGGCATATCAAGACTCCTAAAATGATCGAGAGAGTTCTCTGCATCTAGAGTGTGATCCATGGATGAAGAAGAGGAAGAAGGTTGGTGGTGAGGTTGGTTTTGGTTAGCTTGGTTTATAGCTTGCTTTCATGTCAAGACCATGCACTAAAGAGGTAGAAGTTTAGAAGTTGATGGAAGCAAACTCACTAACTCAAAAAGAGAGCAAAGAATACAAATTTAACAATATCACACACATTAAAAGTATGTTAGATCTTAATATTTGTTTTTTTTATCTTACTTTAGGTTTATATCTTAAGTTTAAAATTTGTGAGACTCCACTTGGCTTTTGAAATGGGCAATATAATAAGTAGTCTATGGATAGTTTTAGGTTTGTTTAGTTTCAAAAGATATATGTATTAGAATCGGTACATGGCTTGGTATTTGGGCCTAACCCCTCACTTCACACACCATAGTGTAAGGGTGTTGGGTGATTTGCCAATATATACTTGATATCCAAAATTTGTACTTAGTTATCATATGGAGTTGGTTCTCCCCTTGGTGGTGAAATCCAAGGAGGATAATTGGGATGAAGGTTGCTGCTAGGTGATGAAATCCTAGTCAGCTCCATTATGTCAATGCTTTTATGAGCTGATTGTGTAAGTGGTTTGGTATGTGTGTGAAAATAAGTGATTGCTACATGATTGATTTACCCAATTAATTAACCTATGTGACTTAAGTAAATAAGCAATCAATGTATGCAAGGTAGATTTTAATCCCAAAAGAAAGTTTTAATTTATTTTAATGAATATAAAACCTCTAAATGCAACCTAAATGCAAGATGATAATGTAATTCCTAGTCCTAGGATGACTACCTTTTAGATTTTAGAAAGAAAGAAAATAATAAAATTTCCTTTTTACTCTTGGAAATAGAGAAAGAACAAGCTATTTTGATTTTTCAATTTAAAAGTAAGGAAAGCAAGTAATTTATGATTTAAAAATGAATAAATGCAATGAAAAACATTTAAACTTCTAAAAGAAACTAGATGATTTCTTTACTGATGCAATTTTAAATGTCCTAAAACAACTATGAACCCAAGTGAAATCAACAGTCCCACCAGGCATGCCAAAATGTTTCACTATATTTTTAGATAATTTTCTTTTATTTTGAAAATAAATAAAACTAAATAAAGGGAGAAGGTTTAGATGAACTTGGATGTGGTTGTGTACTCTGTTGATCTAAACATCATGAGTCATCATCTTTGTCTAGGGAGTAATGACCTGTAAATCAATAAGACTTAAACAAGATTTGAATTAGAATGATTGGTAAGTGGGTTGCTTAGTAAATGCTAGCTCCTAGAAGTATGAAACTTCCTAGGATGGTAGTCAACCCACTTGTTAAAACAAGCTAAGTCCAAATGAATGCTGATAACAAATTATTCAACCAGAGAAAGAAGAAAGTGATTTAAACAAGTGATAAAATAATTCAAAATACCCATTTAATTTTGAAACAAATTAAGCTAACTTGCACAAAAGAAATGCTAAAGTGATAATGGTAAGGTTGGGTTGTTGTGGACAAATATTGTGTTGTGATAGGAATGGAGAAATAGAAGTTTTGATGGGTTGAAAGGGTTCTTTTTAGCTTATTATTTTATGGAGAAAAGTGTACACAAAGATCGATGCTGGTCTTCTATGGATCGATGTTGGTCATGAAAAATCGATGTCAGTCACTATGTGTAAATACAATTTTTAACTTTTGTTGCAAAAAGGTTGGATTTTGGGAGAGTTCTAAAGAATTATTGGGTTATAAAAGGTTGGGATAGGCTTGTGAGGGTGGAAATGAAGCTCAATAATGTTCAAGTAGAGGTTTTGGGCTCATAAGAGTGTGGAAGGTTGATGGGTGTTAGATGGCAAATGGGGTGTTGAAGTGCAAGACTTCAACACAGGTAGTTGAGGTTATGAGGAAGGTATGAAGATACTAAAACAATAAATACTAAGCTAAGAAACCTTGAAATTGCTTAAATCACAAAGAAGCACTTATCTAATGTAGCAATGTTATCCTAGAAGTAGATGGTAGGTTAAGATAACCTTGGTGGAGTCCTAGGAGAATGTGGGTAGTGTAATGGTGATATAACCTTTAGTCTATTAATGGTGCAACTCCTTTATGCTTTGGGATTTTCTAGCTCTCTAGTTTATACACAATTTACAAGAAAAATGATCACTTGTACTTAGACTTAGCTTGTTCAACCTCTTGAGCAAATTTCAAGGTTAGTCTTAAGTAATTAATGCCAGTCTTGGTCAATTGGCATCAGTTGAGGGATGATCGGTGTCAGTCAAGGTAGAATAGGTTCAACTTGTCAAAAATAGTGTTTGGAACTTAATTTGGACAACTAAGACCATTAAAAATGGTCTGAGTTCATTTAAGGGATTGTGGTCATGTGGGTATAAATAGTCTAGGGAGGTTAGGGAGTAAATGCCAGGGTAAGAAATGGTCCTAAGGCAATGTGTTGATAAGTTAGCTGTGGACTTGGTTTAGGGTGAGGTGTACGTAGATGTTTATTAGCTTAATTAATTAAATAATTTAGATAAATTTGGGTAGGGGTAAATGGTTTTTTAAGGGGGGTTAATAAATTCTCTAAGTTAAGGGGGCCAAGGGGTTGAAAGGATGTGTTGAGACATCTAGAATCATTGGTGCAGTTTTCTATTGTCTACAAAACTAATAAAAGATTAGTTGAAAGTAAGGGAATACTTAAAAAACATTATTGAATGTTCCACTACTCACTTCAACACACCCTCTCTGATAAATTTTTTATAAGTTTTGTCACCCAATTGTATATAGGACATGTCACATGGTTCCAAGGAATTGAACTCGATCCATGAAGAGGCCATGTGATGTGAAGAACCAAAGTCAATAACCCATGTAGGAGTCTAAGCTACAACAACAACTAGATCCTTTCCCTTTAATTTCCCTTTACTATTATCTTTTACATTTTATTTACAATGATCATTTTACTTAGAGAATTCATGGAATAATGAGTGTTGATCAATATAATCAGAGACACTAATGCTGTGCTTCTGGAGAATCTTAATTAGTTGGCCAATCTACTTCTTCAAACAATAGCTTTCATCATTCTTTCCTAAGCAAAACCCACATGTGATCCATTATTTCTTAGGCTTATAACTGGAAGAAGAGGACTCATGGTTGGATTTGGAGGTGGGAGGATTTGTATCCTTTTATTGATACTTTTTGTTTTATTTATTCTCTCTATGGTTTGAAGCCTTCTCTTTCTTACCAAAAAGTGCATGAGATTCTGAGGACTTCACTGTGCCCATCTATACCAACTTATCTTACTCCCAATCAAGTTGATAATAAATGTATCTAAATAAGGCATCTTCCATGTAGATCCAAGAGAAATTTTTGTGTCATGGAAAATGGATACAAATACATAATACTCTAGATCCAGTTCAGAGAGTATCAACAAAAAATATTGTTCATCTTTCCTGTCTATTCCACATTAATTCGATTGCAGCCTCAGAAGTCTAAACTTAGTGAAAAAGTCTTGAAGGGTGTTGTAGTCATCTAAGCTCATAATGATGAGATCATTATCCAACTCATGGCCTTAAATAAAATCTTAATTTATAAAGAGTGTGTTTATATTGGACCACACTTGAGTAAGAGTTTTGGCAGATTGTATGTGAAAGAGTAGATCATGAAAGATGGAAAGACATAGTAGTCCACATAATTTATGACAATGGTTGAACCATTTGATTTTCAATTATATTTATATAGGTTTAATATCAATTCCTATTATAATTTTATGGTAAACTTTGGACTACAAAATGATTTCCATTCTAGATTTCCATTCAAGATAATTAAACTATGTGATCAAACTTATCTGACTTGAATCCAAAATACAAAAAATAGATTGTTGCAGAAAAGAAGTAAGAAATGCATAAAATAATAATACACAAAAAATAATAATACACAACACCACATAGTATCCACTCAAAACTATTAGAGTGATCCCCCTTAAGTTAAAAATATAAGCATGCTCGTATAGATGTCAGACTCATCCAAGAATGCCTCTTGAACAAATGTGTATAAGTATGAAATAACTAAAGGGACGTCATACTCAGTTGATAATGCATAATTTTTTTTTATAATAGTTGGTTTTAAAAGAGATATAGATGGCCCAAAAATAACACCAATGCATAGAGCACAAAAAGTAAACACTTTTGAAGAAGATGACACTCAAATATGAGTTACCAATCAAAAGTTATGCATGTTTAAAATTCTGCTTGCATGAAAAATTTGGTGGAAATAGTGTTAGAATTTTTTTGATCAACTTCCCCTAAGGACATTTTTATGCATCAACTTTCATAATAAAAACTTAATCCTCTCTTGAACAAACATTAAGAATTTTTGGGTTGAAAGTGATCATGGGCTTAATTTCTATGTGACCAAGGGCTAAGGGCTAAGTTGGGTGCTTACCTCATATGACTACACCATATGACTAGGGGATAAGGGGTAGGATGAAGAGTGTTTGAAAGGATTGTTAATGTTTCTAAAAGGCTAGAGGTTAGGCTATATGACCTTGGGATTTGTGGTTGAGTGATATGTGAGAGCGTATGGCTTTGGCTTTGCCACATGGGTGAGAGTCAGGTCGGTAGACAATCAATCCCATAAAGTCATAAGTGTGCACATTATCATGATTCAAATCATCATGAAATTTGGGGTCATATTTATTATCCTTGGTCCCCAAGGAAATGTGAGGCATAGGTGCATGAAGTTCCATGTACGTGCATTCATATCAGCTTGGGTTGAGCCAACAAGCTTTAAGAATTGTAGAGGTGCAAGACATGGGCACACAAAGTTCCACATCTAAACATTTACATTAGCCTAGGTAAATTTGGTGGGCCTTTGGTCTTACAAAGGCATGGAAATGAATATACATTTATGGGGATACATTTTCATATGGAAGAAGGCCCAAAAAGTGCCTGAAAATGTTTTAAGGCTAGAATATTGGAAAAAAGTAATCAAAACCAGTAAAAAATGGTATAAAAGCTTGCAAAAAGAACTTAGATATATGGAAATTAGTTAAAAATTATAAAAAATAGAAAATACCCACTTGGTAATCTAAAAAAAAAAAAAACCTAGAAAGTGTTTTCATATTGAAGACTCTAGGGATAACAAAATGTGTAAACTACCTGAAACCCTCCAAAACTAGCCAAAAATGGTTGTGACAAAACTAGGTCATGTTTATAACAAATCCTAGGGTTTTTTCACCCTCTAAATCCAATGTAATTGTTCATTTTTCATCTAGAGACAGAAGAAATAAATATTTATATGAATTTTTGAGAAACCCCACTAAACCCTGAAAAATCAAAATCAAGAAAATAGCTAGAATACGATGAACATATCGCACAAAGATTCAAATAACAAATGGCTATTAGAATGAATTTGATATCATGTCAAATTGAACCATGATCAAATAAATATTTAAGTATGCATGAAGAATCTATAGAGTGAAATCTCATAACTTGAAATAAAAAAAGGCTAAAATAAAGAAAGTTGTGCAAAAGAACATTATCTCATTAAGCATTTAAGCATTGAAAAAAGCATTAGTCCATTAACCAAATGTACATAGGAAGGATAATTATATAGGTGGAAAATAAACATGTCCCTAAATCCTCATGCACATGGGATTATTTTCCACTAAGGACTTTTACTAAACCTAAGCAAGCTAACTAGGCCATGTAGACAAAACCTAGTGAGACAAAAGTCTACACCAACACACTGGTAGTGCCCTAGGTTATCCAAATGGTTATTTTTCAAATTAAAAACCCTTCCTTTGGGTTGGCCCATAAACATTCTTTTTAGAGGAAAATCACCCAAATAATCTCCTATATATAAACATTAAGTATAATGTTATTCATATATAGAGCTCACATGGAAAACTACTAACACATTGAGGAACACGTTCACACATCATTGAGTAATTATTGTAATTCATCCAAATTTGAAAACCCCTAAAAGGAATAGTCCCTAATCTAAGTATAAACACCTAAATCAATGGTAAAGTTTAATATTTTGAAAGGTTGAAAGCCAAATAGGTTTCATACATTTTATTGGATCAATAGTTTTATTTTGATAAATAGTGCTCCGATAAAATGTAAGAAATATATTTGGATTTCAACGCTTGAAAATGTTAAACTTTGGCCTTGATTTAGGTGTTTATACTTGAATTAGGGACTATTGGCTTATTGGATCAATATTTTAATCCTACATTTCATCTTACCTTGTTAGGGTTTCATATTTTATTTATGAGTTACCAGTATAAGGAAGTAATACATCCATTTTTATCTCTATATTTATTCATGTTTTCATGATAATATCATATGCCATATATGAATGTTAGATATCTTATCTGTGCAAGAAAAAATTGTAGGCTAATTGGTGTTAAAATTGAGCATAATCAGATACCTTTGGATAAAAAGCATGTCTATGCAGAATAAAAAATGGTTAAAGTAGATTAGATTCCAAATCATTCTTCTCTTGATGATTTTTTTTATAATTAACTTATTGTGAATGTTAACATTAAATATTTATAGCATCTTAGTCTTGTAATTTTAAAAATACCAATCAAGTCTCTACCCTTTAATTTTAGACCCTCCCATTACTTAAAGACTCACAATCGCTATCTCAATGTGCCTAATTGATTATCTTATAGTATGAACCTTATTATTTTGATGACCCAAATCTCATGTACTATAAATAAGGCTCAAAACTTGATATACATCTTTTATTATCAATTTTATATCCTCAATTATTTTCTATCCTTCTAGATAATACCAACCATAGAGGGACACCGACATTGATGCCAGTGTGTAGGTCCTTATCTAGTGTCTAATACCCAAAACTCATTAAAATTTCAATTTATTCAAAACCTACGGGTTGGCCTATTTGTATTATTTAACCCTAGCATGAAATTTTTTCAAGAGGTGTGGTATAAATACAATTATAAGCATTGCTATTGATCATCTAGTAAATACCAAATAAGCACTTAGTCAAGCTCATTCCTTTAATTACATAATTGATTTTCTTCTACCCTATTTTCATATTAATCATATGATCAATCATACGAAAGGTATGAAGCATCCAAATATTATCCATGAGTGGTATTTATCAGGTTACAAGTTAGATCATTGCATGCATATACATATAACATGTTACACCATTGTTCACACACACTCCCACACATATGGGAGAACTAAATAAGTCTAAGGCCCTCCTTAGAGTATTATATATGTAGGTATCACTCATCAGTAGAGGGGTATTTGAGGTCATCTTGACACTAATCCCACTAACCCATTTTTGAAAAATACATCCCAGGGGTGAAGAAGGGTAAAGAGTTAGGGTTTGATCCATAAGCAGCTATAACTTGTGTTATTTATTTGAATGAATCAACTTAAAGGTGAAATAAAACTCATAATAGTGAATTTGTTTGCATCATAATTTAATTAATATTCCATACTAGATAGGAACATCATATAATGGATAGTAACATCGATGGTGGTGTCCCAAGATTAATAGTAGTGTCTACAGCTCTACAAAAATCATTTTCAAAATATGAAAATTGTCTTAAAATCCTAATCTTGCACACTTATACTTGTATACAACTCATATATATATATATATATATCTCATATATATATATATATATACATATATATATATATACATACATACATATATATATATATATACATATATATATATATACATATATATATATATATAGATATATATATACATATATATATACATATATATACATATATATACATATATATATATATATATATATACATATATATATATACATATACATATATATATATACATATATATATATATATATACATATATACATATATATATATATATATACACATATATATACATACATATATATATATATATACATACATACACACACACACACACACACACACACACACACACACACACACACACACACACACACACACACACACACACACACACACACACACACACACACACACACACACACACACACACACACACACATATATATATGCATTTTATAAATATAGATAAGTATCATTTCTCCTTGGCATTTCAATCCATAGAACACCTTTCAAATTGGTTAATTTCTATATTTATCACAACTTAGTATTTTAAATTAGAATATTCATTTATCTAAATTTATAATTAATTGCCCTGATTTATAATAATTTTATAAATCATTGTGTTTAGGCTATTCTAACCCCTTAAACCTTCACAAGTATACTTTATAAAGAGGGTTAAACATCTAGTGAACCTGATCTCTGTGTCTCATAGTGAAAATCCCAAGATTGACCTAGGGATTCCTAATTTACTATTTTCCTAATTTTTGATTTCAAAATATTCAATATTCAAAAATTATAATTTATTCTCCTAAAAATCATGTTAAGTATGGATATATTTTTTTCATTATTTCATTGATCAATGCATAATGACAATCCTTGCATGTTCTTTTACACACTTTGCTAAATCAATCAAAGATATAATTCAGTGGTATAGTGAATGTGTCAACATCAAGAGAATGATTATAACCAAGATAACACTCAAATTTATTTTTACAACTCTTTTTTAAATAATATTAAACCATCATTCAATATTAGTCTATGATAATGTGTTTGATCTTAGCCATTTATCCCCCCTATATCTTATTCAAGTGACATCTACCATCTCACACTCTTATTCACCCATAGTTGATATTGGATTTTATGGTCCATGTTGTTACTACATGAGGAGGAAAGGGTTCCCAACCTACTCCACTACCTATCAATATACAATAAGTTCCACCTAAGCCTAAACTTGTAATCAAATATAAAGGATATGACCTTGTTAACCAATTTAACAATCCACATGTTAAGATTTCAATCCTTGAGCTCTTAATATAGTCAACTATATATAAGATATCTTAAATGAAGCATTATCTTAAACCCAAGTACCAAGTGATATGGAACCAACTTACTTTGTCAATATTATGCAATATCTTAAGAATGATGCAAATATTATCACCTTTGATTGCAACTATTTACCATATGAGGACATCATCATTCAATACTTGCCTTTATTTATATAATTTACTATGAAAATAAAATGTATCAAAAGAGTGTTAAACTATAATGGATTTTGAATAAACATTTGTAGCATAGAATTATTGATACAAGAGAATCCAATGTCCAAAGAAATCTAGCATCAACAAAAAAAAGAGTGTTTATGTGCTTGTGTGATTTATTTTGTTTATTTGTTATTTTGGCATGGTTACTCATTCACTAGTAGTTCTTGAAATTTACATGAGCTTGGACACATTTGTTTGTGTATGTATTGGTTCAAGGATACAAATATTATTCAAGCTTATGCTTGCATATTTTAATGATTTTCTATGTGGCATGTATGTTATGACATGAGGAATATTTTCATGAATGTCCAAGTGGAAATAATGTTATGAATCAAGGAATTTTAGAATGGATTGGACATTTTCTCAAGTCGGGAAGAAGAGACTTTGAAGAGACATTCAACTAAGAAAATGATGGAAGAAAAAAAAAAGATTATTGAGTCACAAAACTAACAAGAACATGTGGTGGAAGTTTGGCAGAAGAAACATTAATAGAAGGTGAACCAATAGAAGCTAAATAGTTTTTGAGATAAAATTCAAAAATAGATTTTGTAACGAAAATGAAGGGGGAGAATGAAGGGAAGGAGTCCTTTTTTGGAGTTAGGGATCAGATTTATAATTGTTTCATCTTTCTTATTTTAAAAGAAGTACTATGTTGCCGGTTAAAAGGTAGAATTTAGTGTAAATCATAGTAAGCATATTGTCTATAGTTTCCTCCATGTTTTGTGTTCAATGATGTCAATAGTGGCATGAATTCATATTTGTAATCCATTGTGATAATGCATTGGAATCTCTATTTTTATGAAGTTAGTTGTTTGAAAAAATGTGCATGTGCCTCCATGGAACCCCTAAAACATGAGAGATAAAGGTAGGCCTTAAATGGTTCCCCTCTCCTTGTGCTTGCACCAAGTGGTATCAGAGCAAGGTAGTTTCCTTGTGGTGTAGTGTTTATCAAACTTCTCAATGTGTGTTGTAGGCTATGAGAAAAAAATATACATAGATATTGAAAGTTTTTGAGAAGCTTGAATAGGTGGTTATAGGTGTGTGAATTCCTACAAGATTGTGAGGGAGTTTATGAGAGTCTCTATTTTGATTCCATTTTAGGTTATGAAAGAGGATCTTGATAATTTATGGTGAGAGATGGCACATAAGGGAAGAACACATGAGGTGGATGAGTTGAAAGAGATGATGAAAAAGCACCAAGTAAGACTAGACATGATTGTACAAAGTAATGATGGCACAGTTATGCGTGATGGTGTTGAAAAAGAATTGATGGTGGGGTTTTTATCCCTACAAGAGTAGTTATATGTTTTGGATAGAGTATAATAAAGTAGACTCTAAGAGGCCATTATATGGAATAAACCATCCAAAGTAATGTAAGAGTAAAAAGGTAAATATCTTGATAATATTTTCTTATTTCGGGTAAATTAGAATCTAAAACAACTCATGACTTAGATAGTTGAGCTAGAAACATATTTTGTTAATATGAATGTTGTAGACCCCATGAGAGTAAAGGTTACATGCAAGTAGTTGTGTGGAGTTGCAGAAGTGTATTACAAGGATCTCCAAGTGAGAAGACAAGGGAAAGGTAAGAATAAGGTTCATAATTAGGAACATATGGTTTAAAATATGTTGGGTCATTTTGTACACCCAATGTTTTAGTCAGAGTGATTGAGGAAGCTTTGTGTGAAGAGGATTGAGAGAGTTGGTGAGAATAAGATTGAAAAGAGGGAAAATAGGTATAGGAAGTTGTCATGTTAATAAATAAAGACTAATTTGATAAGTATCATGGAGGTACATAGGTGCACATAAGATAAGATTGTATTGGAAGACAACAAGGAGGTAAGGCTTCTATATGTAGATTCCAATTCTAATTTTTAGAATAAAAAAGTGGATGAGAGTTGTGAGTAGACCATAGGTGAATAAATATTGATGCAAGAGGATAGATAGGTGATACATTGTTCACCACAATATGGATACCCATTATGTGATGATGAGTAAAAGATTGTGAAGTCCCATGAGTGGGAAAATATAGAATTATCTTTAGTTAGAGATGAAAATGAGTTTATCAATTTTATTTTGAAAGGTAAAAGGGTTGAGGACAACCAAGGAGTGATAGAGCTGAAGGAATATTGTATCCAAGTAAATTTTTAGGCAGGTGAAGATTACAATGATGTAGAGTTGCAAGTTTCTTTGAAAGAAACATTGGAGATGGTGGATGTGCAATAAAGTGCACACATGTAGATTGTAGCAAGGAAAAAACCATGTGAGAGAGATAAAAACATATATGGTAAGGATTTTAAAATAAAAATGATTGTTATTAATAATGGTCCATTGACATCCCATAGTTAAAGAGAAAATCATTAGTAACATGCTAGATTTGATGAGGATTTGGACAACATGTCCTTAGGGTATGATGAGGTGATTGATGAATTGTTTATGTGAAATATTATTTACCCTAATGAGAGTATTAATTATGTAAGTCCATTTGTAGATATGAAAACTAAGAAAAGGACAAAGTGTGGTTTAGTCTAGAATTCTCACTTGTATAAGAAGTGGATTGAAGAATCTGACCAAGAGACTAGTATGGAAGCATTAGTTGAAGAGTTGGTTGGTGATGATGTTTTAGACAAGGAGGATTGTCTTAAAGCCATTATAGAGACAAGAAAGGGTGGAAGATCAAGGGAAAAAGTATTTTCTCAAGAAGATATGTAGGTGGAGGTTCATTTATAGACATATATGAAAGGAGAATTATCATAGGAACAAATGAATGTTGGAGAAGTCTTTGAGAATCCAAATTTTGACATGGAGTAAGATTATAACATGGATATATATGAGAGAGTATAGATGGGTTTTATATTAGCCATGGTATGTGTGGAGGAACTTGATGTTGTAGGTGTTGAAATCAAGTCTCTTGAGCTCACAAATTAAAGGAGTTATTAATATGTGTATCAATCCAAGCATGTGAAGAAGAAGTAGATGTTATAGCAGAGATGGAGATATTATTTGCCATAATGATGTGGATAGTGAAGTATTAAAATATAATAATTTTCCTTGAATTAAGTTTAGATGATAATGTCTATCATTTTTATGCCCAAGTTTATGTTTTTGTTAAATTTTAATGCTATTGAGAGTGTAAGATAATATGGTAATCATGTGTGAGAAGTTAAAAATTATGATGTATGATGGTGTGAATAATCCAATAGCTAGTTGGACTATGTATGAAAAAATCTAGGAGGGATTTAGGAGGATTTTGTTGATCTATGTTGGGTTTGAACTCACATGGGAGAGTGACATGCATGATCAAGCATCTTGGTGGTGGTGGAAAGATAAGAGTGGGTTTTAATCCACAAATGAGTTTAATGAACATTGGTTAATCTTTTGGTGGATGAGGATGGATGATGATTGGTCCATTCTCATAAAGGAAAGAGTTTATGGTTTTTATAATTCCATAATGAGAGGAATAAAGAGCATAAATGATGAAAGGAAATAAGAAAAATTAATTAGTAGGAGCTGGAAATGGTGTAGAAAATAAGACAAACAATTGAGATATTTGTTGTGTTAGAAGGGGACGCCATGGCCATTATGCCTTGTGACCAAAAAGGTGATTTTTACACTTATCTTATCTATGTGAATGAGAGCTCACATTTTTGAACCTTGGTTTTGTGATGCAGGAGCATCTAAGGTATGAAGGAATCTTGCATCAACCAAAAAAGGGTGTTTGTGTGATTTATTTTGTTAGCTTGATGTTTTCACATGGTTATTCATTAACTAGGAGTTATTAACATTTACATGAGCTTTCACATATTTATTTTTGTATGTTTTGATACAAGGATACAAATATTATTCAAGATTATGTTTGCATATTTTAATGATTATCCATGTGGCATATATGTTATGACACGAGGAATATTCACATGAATGTCCAAGTGGAAAAAATGTTATGACTCAAGGCATTTTATTATAAAGAGGATGTTTTCTCAATTAGGGAAGAAGAGGATTCTAAGAGACATTCAACCAAAAAAATATTGAAAGCAAAAATAATAAGATTCTCATGTCACAAAAAGGATAAGAATATGTGGTGGAACATTGGTGGAAGTTTGGTGAAAGAAATACTGAAATAAAAATGAACTGATGAAAGTCAAACAGTTTTAGAGATGAAATTCAAAAATATTTTTTGTGAGGAAAATGAAGGGGGATAATTAATGGAAGGAGTCCTCTACTAGAGTTAAGGATCAGATTTGTAATTGTTTCATCTTTCTTATTTGTAAAGAAGTGTTATGTTTCAAGTTAGAAGGAAAAAGTCTGTGTAAATCCCAACAAGTGTATTGTTTGTAGTTTCCTCCCTAGTTTTTTTTCATTAAGTCCAATAGTGGCATGAGTTTATATTTGTAATCCATTGTGATAATTCATTATAATCTTTATTTTTGTGAAATCAATTGTTTGAAAAAATATGCATGAGTGTCCATGGATTTGGTAAACCCTTGCAATATGGAGATAAAGGCAAACCTTAAATGATTCCCCTCCCCTCATGATTGCACCAATTCCTAATTACCATGTGTATTTACCCCTATGTTTTACTAAAAATGAGATGCATAACAAAGGATTCAATAACTCATGTAGGCCATATATTGGTCAAATCACAATAGATGAGACATTAGGACCAAAAATAGTACAAACCACATTCCAAGTAAAGTCTCAATAATTGAATTATAATTTACTCTTGGGTATACCTTGGGCATGCAAAATGGAATTCATCCCATCTATATTACATAGATGTGTCAAATTTATACATGATGGGACATTATGCATAATACTTATTGATGAGCCTTTAAAATTTTGTAAAATGATAAATTATGATATTAAAGGGATCCCTTAGGTAATTCCACATAAATAATCTATTCTACTTGAGAATATATCCACTTATGATATGGCTGAGTCAAGCCAAACAAATCACTTATCCCAAAATACTCATAATACATCAACCAATCAGATACCAATAAATATACATATTGAGCAAAAACCAAGCAAAAGGATCTAATAATACCAATCCAAAAATAAAATCAAACCTTTGAGCTTACTTTATTAGTTAATATAAAATAACAAGATGTAAATTTTTTATATTAACATGATATTGATTATGTAATTCCTCATGATATCACTGATGAACATTTATGAAAACTAAGTTTTTATCCAATTGAGAAACTATCACATAACATAATTTCACCCATGTGCCATATTAATTACAAGTTAAATCCATATCCATAAGGGTTGGAACCACCTATATAAAAAGGTAAAACAAAGATAATGGATACATGTCAATGCTTGTTATACCATACATCCTTCTTGGATCCTCACTTTAAGTCAAAATTATAAAGGGAAAATGCAAATACACCATACATATAATGTGGAGTCCTCACATAAGTCTCCATGGCATATATTGCATATCTCAACAACCCAAGATGTATTTCATATAATTATTTTTATGTTACTCAAGCATAAGATGATATCTTTACCTCCTAATAGACATCAGTCACATAATAGACTTTTGTAAAAATAAGGATCACCATATTGCAATTATCATCAGATCACTGGCCATGACATTGACCATTGCGGGGCTTTACAAAGTTAAATTCAAAAATAAAAACACAATGGTTGTATACAAATTACACCAAAAAATTAAAAATATGTAATACTTCCAATATTTCAAAAGAAAATCATCCTTCAAAACATACAAGGCATGAATATCTAACAATTATTGCAAACAAGGAGAGGGAACAACCACAATCATCGTATACATGCACAAATTGAAACACTTTCCAAGTCTTCAATTAATCAATATAGATCATTTTGATCATCATAATGGATTCCATTATAATCATTATCATAAAATTTTTCTAGCATAACAATAGGAGAGGAGTGAGGGAGACAAAAATAAAAAAAGAACAAAAAATAAAAGGTGTGATTGACCCAATATCTTGTGTGAGGAGAAAAAGCCAACTTTTTGAGTGTAAAATACATCCAATATATAGGAGTTGGTCTTCTAGAGGGGAGTATTTTACCCCCACAACATTCCAACCACCTCCATTAATGCTTTAGCTACCTCTTCCTCTTCCTATTACCATCACTTTCATTGTTCATCCTACAAAATAGACCAAAATGAAGTCAAAAAGGTGAATTAACAAGATTAAATAGTGTACTAGCATGAAAAAACATGAATAAGTTTTGAACCATAAGGAAATGAGAGAAAATAATACCACCATTGCATTTGAGCTAGAATCATATTTTTGACAATGTGAATGGTTTAAATTTTTGACACCAAATGCTCAAGTTATGGCAAAAAAATGGAAGACTATCCTAAAATAGGCTCAATAGACCTAATCAGGTTTTTTGGGGTCACGAGCTTATGTTTTAACATTACTATTTGAAATTTTAAATCACTTTTCTAATCAATATTACTACCCCCAATTAACATTGGGGTGTCCTTTTTCATGTTTCTAGACCTAATTGGGTCTTTTCCCCTAATTACTACTATACATTGATGGGTTTTTAAATTGGTGGGGGCCTAGATCCAATTGGGGTCTAGACCCCTAATTAACATTATCAACATTGACTATTGGTGATTCCCATTCTATCTAAGGTTTTGGGGGGTTAAAATATTGATGGATGTCTTGGTCAAGGTTTTGGGTGGGAAAAATCCTAAATAATAAAGGTTGGGCCCATGCCATTATAGAACAAATCGGGGATTTGATCCTTGATTAGGTCTATGGGTATCCCTCAAGGATCCTTGATACCTAGTCAAGGAAAAAACTTGATCAAAACTAAGACCTAATACTGGCCTAGCCAAACAACCTAATTGTACTTAAGTCCAAAATAACACTACATGCCCCCTCCCCTCATAGACTTTCATAAGACCTAATTAGATTTATGCCTCCAATCAACATTAGAACCTAGCCCGAAGAAGACCTGAAGACCTAGTCGAGCTTAGAATCTTGACTAACATTAGACTTGCCCTGACTTATAATCCAAGACCTGTCTAGATATTTTTGTTTGATTAATAAAGTACCAACATACGACCCCCTCTTAGACCCAATCAAGGTTTTGGGACCTGATTAGGTATAGGGAGTTAAAATTTTTCAAACTTAGATCAATTTACCTCCTCTAAGCAAGCTAAGAATTATGAAGTAGAACTAAATGGATAAAATTGCAAGTTTTTTTACCAGACTCAGTGAGATTTTTAAGCTTAATACAAGAGTCCATAAGTAGTTTTAGGGAGAAGTATCAAACATGAAAATGACTCAAACCAACCTAATTATAAATATGTAGGAGGGTCTAGAGGCTAAATGTAATGGAAATAAAAATGACCCTTGGGGAAAATTGAGAGACTTGAGTAAGTTAGAGAATAACTAACCTGGAGATCCTATAAGTGGGATAAGTGTCTTGAAAAGCTTCCGCTCAATAAGTAAAACATGAAACCTATCCACACGAGTGAAATTGAGAGGATGGGATAGGTCTAGGGGACCAATAGGCATGAAAATCAAAATTTCCCCCCAAAGTAGCTATGGGGAGTCGAGAGAGTAGGCATGCAAGAATCCCACATGAGTAGAAGTGTAGAAAAAATCCACTTTAGGGCTAAATGTTAGATATGAAACTTTACCATTCAAACTTGTTCATCATAATGGGATAGGTTTCAATATTTTTAAGGGCACAAAAATTGAAATGACCTCCTAGAGAAAGCAAAGAGAGATAAAATAACTAGGATTCAAATGCAAATTAGGATGTCAAAACTCAACTTTTATGTAAGTGTTATATATGAATTTTTATTGCACAAACGTGGCCTTTCTAAAAATGATGGTTTTGAGTCCTGGTTCAACATGTAAATTAAGATAGACCACCAAGAAAATGGGTGAGTGCTAAGACCAATGAGTCATGAGTGTAAATAAGAGTAGAAAAAAAGGAAAAAAAGGAGGTTCCTTGATTCTTGGAAGAATTAGGGTGTGTTGTGTAAGCAAAAATAAATGGTGACTCTAGTGGAAAATAATCTTGGGTATTTTGAAATAATAGAAACATGTATACAAACCTAGAATCTATGGGTGAGACTATGCATAAAATGTGAATAGATTCAAAAGAGGAGAATATGGGAATGGCCAAGAGACCAAATTAGACATTATTGTTGACCTAATGTGTGTAAATGATTTAAATTATTGCTTTTAAAAATCTATAAGGACTAACTACCATGGATCCAATCATTAGGCTAGTGAATCCTACCTTGAGAATGCTTTCTAGACATTTCTCCCTTACTAAATAGGCATCCATAACCTTGATGGAGTTTCCTCTAATCCCACTTAAGGCCTTTCTCTATGATCATTTAGGCATCTGTAGCCTTGATAGAGATTGCCCAAATCACCCTAAAGTGATTTTTGAAGATATTGACTTTTCTTTTCTTAATTTATATTATCTTTTTATTTTCTTAGCATCTCAATTCTGGGTTAGGGACCACTATAACAAGCAAAAGCCAGTATTATAGATTTTTCACCCCAGATCTTCACCATAGTATGTTCATCTTGGTAAAGCCAAAAATGAGTAAGAAGTGATTTATTACTTGATTTTGAGATAATGTCTTCATTGATTAGATGGTTTTACCCAAAATTAACCCAACTCAAACAAATTCAAAACACACATGATAACCTAAGCTTTTGAAACCAATTCATAAATAAAATCTAAGGCTACAAACTACTCAGAGTAATTACGCACTGAATGTCACTCTAGCTACTTGTATATAAGCCTTTTATTATTCATTCTTAGATAACATGGGAGCCTACAGGGTAAAATAGGTGGTCCAGGCCAAAAAGAGATGATCAACAAGGTTGGGAAGCAAGCCTAAACTAATACAAAATAGAAAAAAAAGTAGGAAAAAAATCAAGAAAAGGAAAGAGAAAGTATTTACATGAACTTGCCAAGCTAATTCAAGCATGAAAGTAGTATTTGAGGTACTATCCATTGATGGGAAATTAGACATCCTCACAAATTAGACATCTTAGGTAGAATAAATTCTCTCCCAAGATTTTAGATATTTAGTAGTGACCCAACCACAAGGCATCAAACTTACCATGTTGTCTTTTTTTTATCATGAGCCTTGTCCCAAAGGAATAGATCAAAGATTTGGAAGAATTTCACTTTTGCTCATTTATCAAAACAACATTTGATGACCTCTTGGTGTTTATTGAAATGCAACAGGGATAAATCATGCTTTTATTCTAGTTGAATTAGGTTAAGGAGGTGAGCTTCTATCTTATCATATGTTTCTAGGTAGTCTCTCATGAATTATAATGTGGGGATTCTCTAGTTAATTGGAAAGATTGGATCTTGTCCATTAATAAGATGATAAGGTGATATTCCTAAGGCTAACTTTATCCTATTTCTATTATACCACAATGTAAATTTCAAAACATTATGCTAGTCCCTAGGGTTCTTTGCCAAAATCTTATTAATTACATCAGGTAAATTCTTATTAATTGATTCTTCTTCCCCATTACCCTATTGATAATAATTGAAAGAGAATTTTAGGATTACAAGGTTTTGATAGGCCCATTCATTAAATTAAAGAGATGAAAAAGTGGGACCATTATAAGATACTAGAGTAGTAGGCATCCCAAACTTGGTGATGACATGTTCTTCTAAGAAGCTGATTACCACATTAGTTGTACAATTATTTCATGTTTTTGATTTATTCCAATAGGTAAAATAATTAGTTATTATAAGGATGAACTTATGTCCTACTAAGGAGTTAACATTGATCACTCCTATGAAGTCTAATCCCCATTTTGTGAATGGTTAGACCTCAATAACTATTTGTAATCATATGCTAGGGGTATGTTTTTTATGTATGATAAATTCACAAGTATGGAAACTTTAGACATGAGCTTGTGCATATTTAAAAATGTTCAACCATTGATATTCTACTTTAAGTATCTGATGAGTTATAACACTCCCCAAACCATGACCAGTTCCATACTTCCTATAGAAATCACTAAGTAATCCAATTATTTCTTTCTTGATCAGGCATCTCCAATATATGCATTCATGATTCTTTCTATATAGAACACCTAATTTGATCATGATGCTTTTTATTTTCAAGGGTAAGTATCTTATTTGAGTAAAATTCAAGTGATTTGGCCACTCATTTTTGAGTAGACAGTAGACTACATCTTGGTACTAGTAATCATTTGTGATATCCTCTACCGTGTACTACTGGCAAACTATCTATGGGTCTATTTCAACAATGGCCTTACTAAGTCCTTAAACTATTATGTCTTCATTGGTTGGAGTTATAATTTAGAATATTGGATAATGGTCATCCACTTTCCCTTTCGCTCACCTAACTGATTTTTCATTAACATATCTTTCATTGTTGGGTCAAGCATAACTGAAAATACCTTATTATGGAGAATGCACTATTAAATTTTTTTGACTACTTTGATTAAGGCAAAATCTTATTTATTTATAGTTAAATACTTTAGTTTAGCATTACAGATTGGATATATCATGAATGAGATATGTCTCTCATCTCTAAATTCTTTCTTTTATGTTAAAATAACATCACTTTAATGGTTTGAGGTGAATGAGTATATGTAGAAGGGTTAGGTATAGTCAAAATTGATAAGCACCAGTGTATTTACAATTATTTTCTTGATATAATAAAAATTAACTTGTGCTTCAGCCATCCAATCAATCTTATCATCCTTATTTAACATGTTGTTTAGTGGTTGGATTATATCTTCAAAGCCCAAAATGAACTTCATGATGAAGTTGATCTTATCAAATAATTAATTCAGCTCTTTTTTACTACTATGCAACATAATTTTAATAAATTCCTCCATTATTTTAGGGTCTATAGATATGCCTTATTCTGAGATGATGTGGCATAACATCTTACCCTTTGTGGTCCCCAAAATTCACTTATTCAAGTTTAGGGAGATTTCATGATATATACACTTTTGTAATACTACTCTTAATTCTTTCACATGATCTTCTCAATTATTATAAAATATATTTAAGTCATCCATGTATATGACTATGCATTTTATACTAATATCCTTGAAATAATATCCATGGCACATTTTAAAGTAGCACCCACATTGATTAGGCCAAATGACATCTTTTTGTATGTGAATATACCCCACTTTATTGTAAATGTTGTCTTGATATGGTCCTCATATTTGACCACCACATGATTATACCCTGATTACTCATCTAAGAATGATATCATTTGAAAGTCATTCACTATTTGTAACACTTTAGTGAGGGCAACATATTTGTCTTTTTCTGAGGCCTTATTCAAGTTGTGGAATTCAAAACACAACATTATCTCTCCATTTTTATTTCTAACTGGCACCAAATTGTCAACCCACATGGAGTTCCTAATAGGGAATATTATCCTTACTTGAAGTAACTTTTGCACTTCTTTGAATATTAATGGTTCTAACAATAGATTCACTAGTCTTTAACTTTAGCAAAATGGTTTGACTCCTAGCTTAAGATGGATGGTATGCATGAGAATATACATGTTGAACACTTTGAAGTAATCATATATCCAAATAATAAAATACCTAAAGTCCTTTAAGGCTTGAACAATCACTTGTTTTTCATTTTTGGTATATGTTGTGCCTAGAAGCACATTCTTTGATTCATTGACATTGCCTAGATTGTAATATAGGTGTAGTATACCTTTGGCAGAGGATGATTTTTATTTGTCACCCTAGTAATCCATGTTGAACATCTAATCTAATGAGACCATGCCCTTGGGTATACTATATGTTTTTATATTGATTACCTCTTCCTCATCTGGTTCAAACTCTTCTTTATCATCTTCATCTATAATCCAAGTCTCAAACATATCTGTGTTTGTGATGAAGTTGATATTTTGATCATTATTGAATACCTAGAAATTCATGATGTTGTCAATAATAGAGGGAATATAAACTAATTTCATAGAGAACCTTCTTATCTTGGATTCAACTATGGGTTCCAGAGGACATATAACTATAGCCAATGCATCCATCATACAATGTCTTCTACAAGTCCATGTTTGAATGTTAAATGCATTTAAATCCTCTATTAAGTTCCAAAATCAACTATAGTATTTGGATAAATTCTTGTCATTAAAAGACTACTAACTTTTTATCTCTTTGACTACTGGTTCAAATTCACCCAATACCTTGAGTTTCTTGACTTTATTCTTGAGTGTGAATAAGAGATTGTGAACTAGTGCCTCATACTCAGCTACATTATTCATGTAAGTGAATTATAGGTGAAATACAACTAAATATGACTTTTTTTAGGGATTGATGAACTCTAAAGTGGCACCACACCTACTCTTAGATTTATATCTATCAAAATTTAGTATCCATAAATGATTTTCAACTATATGTGCAGGTTTTTGATGACTAGGTGTTGTTGAAACATTGGATTACTCATCAATTTTATCAAATCCAAATGGGAATACATATTATTTCTCAACTAATAAATACCTTCTAACTAAGTTTTCAGTGTTAGAAGTGATAATATGATTATCTAGACTAGTTATTCTCTCATCATGGGAGCTCACAAAATCCTTATCTTTACTTAGACAACTTTCATTAATCTTGCTAATTTTTAACTCAACCATTTCCTATGTTGATAAGAGTTGTTGGAAATCCTGGTTTACACATAAATCAATTTGTTTCATATCCTCACATACCATGGCAACACTAGGAAATGAAGTTATCCTATGATCAGAAAGGAAATCATCCTCATCTAATTGATCTAGATCTTCCAATTTTGAATTTTCTTGTATGGACAAAATGTTGATAGAAAATTTCTTATAAGCTTATGCTTATTTCTCAAGTTCATAGGCCCCAATCCTAAACTCTTCAAATAAGATCATGTTTATTTTGTTATACTCGATGATCATGGGAGTAATTTTGTAATCACATTCAATTCTAATTTGATTGGGTATGCCTTTCTATGGGATCCACATATGAGAGAACTTTGTTTCCATGTAGCTTTTTGATGTCATGGACCAATATATGCTTAGAATCATGTCATACATGTTAGGTATATTCACTACCTAAATTCAATAAATTGTTGTACCCTTGGATTGGAAGCTAGTTGCATATGGATGTGTTGCATATAAATGTGATTCAACTCACTGATAACCTTAACCTCTTATTTGTCTAACTGAACAACTTTCCTATTTGACTTTATAGGTGTTAAACCCAACTGATGAAAAATGGCATAAGGCATTACATTACCAGAATTGCCTGAATCCACCAAAAAATTATGCAAGTTTTTACTAAAAATATATATTGTTAGGAGGAAAAGAGGAGTTTTAGTCTTCTCTTTGTAAATTTCAACATGATCATAAGTGTCTTATTGGTTTCTTTCCCTTTAGGAGTAGATAGTTATTTTAACATGTCCTTTTGGTTAGAAATTTGGATCAATTAAAACATCATGATATAGGCCTTAGTTTTGTTTGGGTCATCTAAAATCTTATACCCATGTTTTCTTGGTACCACTAGTTTCTCAATTGGTGGGGAGTAGTGTTGTTATTAGGTTGATAAGATGTTGGCGGTATTTTAGGTGGAAATGGATTGTTGCTCAATTTCTCATCAAATGGAACTTAAGTGTTGTTTAGAGTAGAAGTAGTCAATAGGGTTTGAAATTTGCTCCTCAACTGGTAGTTATTTATCTTTTTAAATTATTTGAATGCATGGACCTTGTCTAAGTTATCTTCAGGCTCATTTTCACTCTCGAATGGAAACTCGTAAGTCTTTAAGACTAGAGTTGTACCAAGTTTTCCTCCACCTTGGTTAGAGTTGTTATTAGGTGTAGGGAATAGTTATATGTTGTCCATCTCCTTTTGGAAGATGTTTAAGGCCTAAATTAACTGCACATAATCAATTTTAGCATGGTAATCCATATTGTGTATCCTAAACCATATAGGCAATGCTAAATCAACTAATTTCACTACATTAGAAGCACTATTGTTATTTCTCTAACTATTATTTTCAAATGGGATAGGCACACCTCCATTGTTTGGTCTCTGGTCCCATTACTTGTTTGTTTTATGGAAGTTGAAATTTATATTAGGTGGTGGGTTGCTTTTGTTTTGGTTAGTGTTTTGAGGCACTTTTTTATGCAAATTGAACATATTAGTTGCAACCTTTAAACCATCTTATATAAACTCACTACTTTTAGGTTCACACTAACATTTTATTGATTGCCCACTTTTGATAAAGTGTTAGTCACTAGTGCCACAACATTTATAAATGTAGGGACAACAAGGTGTGATTAGTTATGACTATTTTTGATAGGCATCTGGTTGTTTAGTAATGATGGGACAACCTGTTGGTTGTTAGTGGAAGTTTTATAACCACTAGTGCTAAGCATAGTAGTAGAATTATTTTATGCCACTAGAACAAGTTGTTAATTATTTAATTATGGTAGAATGTGATTGGTAGATATGTAAGATTGACCACTAGGCATAAAATTCATAGGCATTAGATTATAGATAAGATTTGGGATTTCATACAAAGTTCCAAGGATTGGATTCATCAATGGAGTGTTATGCTAAAGAGTATGGTTGATCATTGAAATTTGGTTGTAAGCACTCAATTAGCCTAATGAAGTTAAATGATCAACTCCATATCCCTATGGTACCATCTATTGCTCAATGTTGATAATCTAATTATAGGCCAAAGATAAGGATAAAAGGGTTGTCAAGGTTATTTTGACAACATGGTAGTCAGTGATTCTATAGCCCTCAAGTATGTTTGTATCTTAGTCACTTATGTTTATATGTATGGTTATTTCAACCTATGATAAAGTTTGTGGAAGTGTGAGTTGAAGACACTCATAGGCTCATTTATCTCCCTATGGGTAGCCATAAAGTGATGGTATAAGATATTTGGATCAATGGGAAACCTTAAGTGGTTGATAAATATAGTTTCAAGATCACTCAAAGAGGTTATAGATTAATTTAGTAGCCCAAAATACTAGGCACAAGTTACTTATCCTAAGTAAGGAAATAGGTAGCAAGCCACATCCTCGTGTTGAATCTGTGTTTAGGTCAAGGAATCTTTGAATGTTTGAATATGTTATTTAGTTATTTGAATAACATTAGATGTATACTTTGGGAAGAATTTATCAATATTCTTAGGCAAGTTATGGGAAATCCCTAGAATGTTCACATGACATCCACCTCCCCCAAGCCAAGCAAGATTAGTTACCATTGGTGGGTTCTAAAAGGTAGTGAATGGGTTGATAAATGAAATTATAGACATATGAGAGCTAATAGATGAGTGATTTTTTCATGTTTTTCATTTCCCTTTGTTTAATATTGGTATTTGATGCTCAATGAGTTATTAAAAATAAAAATGATCCCCTATAGACTTTGACCTCATAGGTATCTGTCTATTTTATAGTTTAACTTTCAGATTACCTGAGTAGGGGAAATGCTCTAAAGTTTTGAAGTTTAAAATTTTCCATTAAGATTTTAATGATAATGGATAGTTGGTACTCTCTTTCTAGCACTAGTAATTTTGGTAGTGATTTTGACATGGCAAATACTAGGCAGGGTTTGTTAAGCTATGCCTATCTTGAAAGGAGACTCTTGAAAATCTCCCCAAGGTTTATATCTACTTAGTCTAGGTGAATTGATCTTCACTAAGTGGATCATTATGACCATTTAATTTCAAGGGACCTTTATTGGTATACCTACTCTAAATTTTAAACTTAGTTTCAATGGGTTTTGGGTACTTGAACAATGTAAAAAGGTAATGCAAGTTTATTGTTTTATTTGATTAGATTTGGTGCAGGTGTGGAAAATAGGTAAATAATCATTCATTTTGGTGTTTCTTAGTTAAAAATTAGAATTTTAGGGTTTTGTTATATGTGTTATGTCTAATTTGTAGTGTGTTCATTCCATTTATTTTAACATTCAACAATGCATTTGCATAATGGAAATAACTCTTGAAATCAAGATATACATAAACAATAGATTGCATTCAAACCCTAAATTTTAACAATTGATTAAAAATAGAAAAAGAAAAGGGGAAGTGAAAGAAAATAAAATCCTATAATAATGATGGGAAATCCAGTATCATGACCATAATAACTCCATAAATCAACTAATGAACTGACTATCAAATGCATATCACATTTAAAGCTAATGCATGTTTCTGGGGAAAACAAACAAGGAGAGGGAGTAGCCAAAATCACCCTATATATGCATAAATTGAATGAAAACACTTTACATGTCTTAAAATAATCAATATACATATTTTTAATCATAATAATGGAGTCCATTATAATCATTCTCCTAAAATATTTCTAGCATAATAGTAGGAGAGGAGTTGAGGGAGAGAAAATAAAGAAAAATGTAGAAAATAAAAGGTGTGATTGACCCAATCTCTTGTGTTAGGAGAAAAACTAACCCTTTGAGTGTAAACTACATCTAATATGTAAGTGTTTGTCTTACAAAGGGGATCATTTTCCCTCTAAAATATTCCAACCACCTCCATTAATGCTCTAGTGACCTCCTTCTCTTCCCATTCTCGTTACTTTCATTGTTCATCCTACAAAATAGACTAAAATGAAGTAAAAAAGGTGAAATAAAAAAATCAAATAGAGTAATATAATTCAAAAACATGAACATGTTTTGAATCAGGTGAAAATGAGTAAAATTAAGACAACCATTGCATCTAAGCTAGAATCAGCGTTTTGACAACATGAATGCTTCAATTTTGACATTGGATGCTCAAGTTATGGTGAAAATGGAAGAGTATCCCAAAATGAGTCCAATAGACTTAATAATTTTTTTAGGGTCATAAGATTATGTTTTAATGTTAATATTTTAAACTTTAAATACCTTTACTAATCATGATTTAAACCTCTGATTAGCATTGAGGTGTCATTTCTCATGTTTCCAAACCCAATCAGGTCTTTTCCCCAATTAATACTATGCATTAATGACATTTTAAAATGGTGAGGGCTTCAACCCAATTGGGGTCTAGACCCCTAATTAATATTGTTGATGTTCACTATCGATGGTTCTCATTCTATCTGATATTTTGGGGGGCTAAAACCTTGATGGATGGCCTGGTCAGGGTTTTGGGTGGGCAAAATCGTGAATAAAAAATGTTGGGCCCAAGGCCCCCCATTACAGACCAAATTGGAGGTTTTATCCCTAGTTAGGTCTAAAGGGAGTCTTCAAGGCTCCATAAGACCTAGTCAGGGAAAAAACCCCAATTGAAACTAAGACCTAATATCGACTTAGTCTGATGACCTAATCAAGACTTAAGTCCCAATTAAAAATATGCATCCCATATAAAATTTCCTAATACCTAATCAGAATTATACCTCAAATAAAAACTATACCCTAACCTAAAAATACATGAAGACATAGTCAAGTTCATAATCCCAACTAACACTAGACTCACCTTAAGTTCTAAGCTAAGACCTATTCAAATATTTTTCTTTGATTAATAAAGGACCAACATACGCCCCCCTCCCAAACCCAAATGATGTTTGGGGACCCAATTAGGTATAGGGAGTTAGAATTTTTAATACTTAGACCAATTTACCTCATAAAATATTGATTAGAACTAGGCAAGGCAAGAGTGATGAAGTAGACCTAAACAGAGAAAATTGTAAGTTTTTTACTAGACTCAGTGAGATTTTATAAGCTCAATATGAGGGTCTAGAAGTAGTTTCAAGTAGAAGTGTCAAACATGAGAATGACTCACATGATCCCATCAGGAAAAATGGAGGAGATTATAAAGGTTGAAATGACATGAAAACCAAATGACCCCTTGGGGAAAATTGAAAGACCTGAGCAAGTCAGAGAACAACTGACCTAGAGACCCTATAAGTGGGATTAGTGTCTCAAAAATGCATTTCCAATCAACAAATAAAACATGAAACTTATCCACAAAAGTGTGTTTGAGAGGATGGGATAGGTATTGGGATTAAAATAGGCACACAAATTAAAGTAAACCCATGAATCAGTTGTAGGGAGATGAGAGAGTAGGCATGCAAGAATACCACACGAGTAGAAGTGCAACAAAGCTCCACTTTAGGGCCAAGTGTTATATATGAAACTTTGGCATTAAGACTTGGTCATCATAATGGGATAGTTTTAAATAGATTGAAGGGAATGTAAATATAAATGAACTCTTAGAGCATGCTAAGTGAGTTAAGAGAGCTAGGTTTAAAATACAAATTGGGAGGTTAAAATTCCACTTTTTACATTAAGTGTTATATATGAAATTTTCTTACATAGATATGGTATTTCTAATGGTGATGGTTTCAAGTCTTGGTTAAGCATGAAAATTGAGATGGAACACTAAGTAAATAGGTGGGTGTTGAGACCAATGAGCCATGAGTATAAGCTAGAGTAGGTCAAAAGGCAAAAAATGAGGTTCCCTAATTCTTGGAAGAAGTAGGGCGTGTTGTGCCAGCAACAACACTATGTTACATGATTTTTTTTTATAAAATATATATGCAAGGAATAGTATGATATGCTTATGATAGTTGCTTATAATTTATTTTCTTCACATCATCTCTTCCTTGAGTGAATTTAATTTTTTGCTATTGTCTGCATATGGAACATTTGAATATGTTCCTTACTCGTTAGACCCTATGCCTTTGTATGTTATTTGGACATTTGAATATGTAATTATATGTTTATTAGACATTTTAATGTATAATTTACTTTAGATTGTGTATCATTTAAACATGCCCCTTGTATGAGGTCTCTTGGGACTATTATTTTGCATTACATTGAGTGAACTTGTGTGTATGCTTGATTGTTTGCTGATCTTGAATTTTTTACTTTCTTGACCTTGCCATGATCTATATCATGAATATTAGGGATTGATGTAATTAAATATTATGGGATTAATTGATATATCTACAAATACATGTTATTCCTAAATGCTACATAGTTCATACATAGATGATATGGTTATCTTTTCCATTTTAAGGTAAGGTAATTACCATATTATATTACCATTGCCTCAAAAAGGAGGCCATATCAGTGGGAGCATGTCATAAATGCATGACCTCCACATTTATATAGTTTCTTAATTTTAATGGGGGAATGTTATAAATACATGACCTCCACACTTGATTAGTTATCAATATCTCCAAATTTTAGTGGGACATGTCATAAAGACATGACTTCCACACTTGCACAATATCTAGTACAATTACATGATTTAGATATACACTTGGGTCAAAATCCTATACATTACACTAATTTTTCACAAGATTTGAAATATATTTTTTTATATTTGTGACACATACTTCATTTTAACATATATTATAGGTATATATGTCATGCAAGTGTACCATAAATTATAACTTTACCAAGTATATCTCCATATTATTATCCTCAATTATTTTATATCCTTGTAGGAACTACCATCCACAAAGGGACAATAACATTTATGCTAATGTATAAATCCTTATTTAATTTATTGTACTCAAAATTCATCCAAATTTTAAACTATTCAAAACCTAAGGGTCAGCCTATTTATCTTATTAAACCCTACCATGAGATATTTTCAAAAGGCATGGTATAAATATAAGTATAATCCTTATCATTACTCATGTAGAAAATACCAAGAAATCACCTACCAAGGATCATTCAATCAATCACATAATTGAATTATTCTACCTTATTCATCCCTATTTATGTATTAGTCATATAAGTAGTCATAAAAAGGTCTAAATCATTCAAATAACAAACCATGAGTAGTATTTTTCAAGTTACAAGCTAGATAATTACATGCATATACATATAATATATTACACCAATGGTAACACACACTCCCACACATAGGGGATAACTACACAATTCAAAGGCCCTCCTTGTATTATTGGTTATCTAGGTATTGCTCATTGACATTAGGGTATTTGAGGTCATCTTGACATCGTGAACCCATTAACCCATTTTTGTCAAAACACATACCAATGGTGAAAAAGGGTGAAGAGTTAGGGTTTGATTCATAAGAATGCACATAAAATATATGTTCTAGATCTGAATACATCATTAAAAAGGTGATAAAAAACTTAGAATAGTGAATTGGTCACATCATAATCTAACACATAATTTGTATTAGGCAATAGAATCACAAAATGGATAATATCATCAACAATAGTTTCCTAAGGTCAATGGTATTGCCCACAACTATAGAAACATCACTTACATAATCTAATGGCCATCTCAAAATCCTAATCCTACACACTTTTCCACGTGTACAACTTGAATCTTCATGTGCATTATAAATATAGCTAAGTATCATTTCTCCTTATCATTGTAATCAATAGAACATATTTTAAATTTTCTACTTTATATATTCAACACATATTAGTATTTTAATTTAGAATATTTTCTTATCTAAGTTTGCACATAATTAGCCACTTTAGAATAGTTTTATCCATACTTGTGTATAGGCTATTCTACCCCCTTAGCCCTTAACAACCATATTTCCAAAAAGGGTTAAATGCTTATATATGTAGAGGAAAATGGTTTTAATGATGATATGCATGAACATAAAACTACTTATGAATATGATAATAAACATTATATTAAATATTGTGATAGAATGCATCCTATTTAACATAATGGTATAGATCCTACGTAAGATGTATCTCTTTTTATTTTTTTGAGAATGAATATGTATGCAACCTAATGATTTTGATAAAGTATTGAATATAATCCTAGAGGTAAAAATTTAAATAATGTTATGTTTTTTACATCTAAGAAACAACATTATCCCTTCAATGATACTAATTTTCCCTATAGAGATTGATTCACCAATAGGTGCTCAGACCACTACCACTATTTTTACTATACTTCTATTTACATCTATGGCTACACATGTGATGTCCATTCATAGTGTGGGAGAAACATATGTTTATTATCATATATATATGGTTATCCCTACACAATATACTTTTGTGCCTCCTAAGATAACTGCTCATGTGATATCATCCATTACTTTACAATTTTGTTGTGTTTGATGCTCAAGCACTTATAAAAAATGATCCTTGATATTAAAGCTAAGGTTTTAAAACTATAACAAGGTTAATATAGATATGGCCATTAAATTACTACATAACTCATTGGCCCCAAATATTTTATCTTATTACTTACTTATAATATGTTTTACACCTAAGATTACATCATATGATATCAAAGGTGATATAAAACAACACCTTAGAGCCTTTCACATAACATGTTTATAATATGCATCCAATGAAAAGTTGTTGAATGATTTGATCCCAATGATTCTTAAGGACTATGTTTTGTAATGGTTATATGACCTCCCTTTCCAATTAGTGCATGCCTTCAATCCTTTGGCTGTAGTTTTTAACACACTTTTCATTAAAAATAAGGGAGAAGATGTCTTATGCTCAAATTATAAAACTTATGGCCATGACCATGCTTTCTATCAAGAAAAAACATATGGTTGATAACAAGTTTCAAGACATACTCAAGTAAATCTTACTTGCTCTACCACATGAGTCCAGTATGTTCAATCTAATCCTTTGATGATTAGTGCCTCATATTCAATGATCATGAAGTTAAGATACCCCAACTAATTATATTAAAAAATTTCAAAGAAAACCAAATTTCATATCCAAAGTAGAAAATACTAAGAATGAGGTAAAAGTCACATTTAATGCAATGCCATAGCCTACTAATTAGCTTATCATACTAACTCCTCAAAGGAGGTAGTTTACATGATTATCTGAACCTCTTCATAAGATACTAATGAAATTACTTGTGCAATATCATATCTCTCCCTCCCTAAAAATAAGTTGATATAAATTAGGAACCATTTAATCTTTTTGATGTTAACACATAACTGATTATCACATATGTGTAGGACACTTCACGAAGAAATGTTTTAGATTAATATATAATATTCAACATCTAGTCAATGATAATATTATTCATCTCAATGATATTATCACATTTATGAATGATTTATTAGCACAAACCAAATGGAATAGAATATTGAAAATATTGTTAGATCCCTTTCCAAATCATGTTACGAAGGAAACTAAGATTAATCATAAATTTCATACTACATACAAAGCATGCCCTCCTCCAATTTATTATGCTTCTAAAAATGAATATGAAAAACTAATATATGGTATTATCAGTATACTGAAAGATACATAAGTGCATATACTTACTATCACATTCGACAAGCATGATATTTTTGACGATGATTCTATTAATACACATTTTTTTATGTGATTTAACATTTAATCACAACCTATAAATAATGTCATTTTGGATAATGTGTCAAGTGAAAAGTTTTTCACTATGACATTGCTTCGTAATCTTGGATACACACATGAGGACTTGATGGATATAATAAATACAATGAAATGATTCAATGTAGATAAAACCATCTTGAGAGAATGTGTTATAATTGATGGTAAGGCCTAAAGTAACGTCAAATTTATTATTAGTGCTGCCTAATATAAGGGCATTTGACATGTTACTAAGACATCTATGGAGACATAAGATTCATGTAGTACCATATTTTATGCATTGTGTGTTAATTATATCTATATCAATTGAGTGGTTATAGTTATAGGATCCCATATGAGTATCCTATTTATCCAAAGACATTTCTTTAGAAACCTACCCCATTGCCTATCAAATAACTTATACATGTTCATTATAAGCATGCAATTTAAAATAAAGTATTTGATCTTCCTCAAAGACTTATACTTTAGCTCAACTACATTATAGGTTTATTTATATCACACATTAGACATTACCCAATCAGTCACATCCTAGGTTTTTTCTATAGGCTAATTTTCATACTCCATAATAAACACCATATCATACTCCATTAAATAATAATTAATAAGCTTATATGGTTTATAGATCTACAAAAGGTATATAGGGTCATATTAGGTATGATGACCATGATGGATATGTTACCTGTTGCTCTAAGAATCCAAATGAAAACACTAAGGTTTGGTAGGGGGTACATAGGGTACTTAAGCAAACAACTAGAAGGCTAAAAGGCTCAGGGATGCTATGGGAAACTCGTGACATATAGAGGCTATCCAATTTGTTAGCTTACAGAAAACTATAGGCAGACTTGTAAACCAAGATAGGGCTAGTATGATCAAGCACACAAAGGATGCATGTATCTTTAACATATATAACCACATTAAAAAAAGCAATAAGGGGGTATCATTCAATGTGTGAAGAATGAGAAAGCAATCTATTTGAACAAAATAACACTACCAAGCATGAAATGTATTTTAGAAACATACAATCTTATGAATTGAAATAGGATTTCAAAAAGGAAATGACATTTTTAATAGAGAAAGAGATAGGGAGAGCATATAATTTTAGAAACCTAAGCTAATGTATTTATCCAAATGAAACTATCTCTAGCATGTGAATGAGTGAGGGAATGCTATTTGAGTCAAGCAAACTAAGCTATTTTAACATGAGGGAATACACCAAGTAATGAAATGATCCACAACCAAGTAGTTTAAGAAATGAAAGACATTTTTAAAGGGAAAGATGTTTTTAGGTTTAAGATAATGAATAAACTTTAGAAACTACTCTAAAACATGTTTAAAATGAGCTAAACTAGCATGCAAATGGTAAACCCTAGCATATATACTTCACTAAATAAAGGAGTTTCACTTTGCATAACAAAGTTCCCTTAGATAAAGCTCAAAAATATTGTGTAGATGTTCTACCAACCAAGAATCCAAGTTTGAGATAGTAATGGAGGAAGATAGGGTTGTAGTGTAGAAGCAAGTCCAAACCAATGTCCAAACAATTAGGAGGAGGTGATGTGAGAGCTTATAAGGATGTAAGATATCCAACCAAGTGATAAAATTAGGTGAAATGATAAATGTGGAAGTTAGGAGTAAGCCATAAGGAATCATGAATAACTATAAGTAGTAATAGAGTCTCTAAGTTAATGTATAACAACATATGGGATCCGCTATCACCAATCAAGTTCAAGAGTGCCAAGAATAAATCAACAGGGATTAAAGAAGGCATGAGAGTCAAGAGAGGGAAGAAGAATAAAAAATATCCAAGAAAATGCATGAAAATTAGTGATATAGGGCACCCAAATGCCAAAACCCCCCAAAATTAGCCATTTTTGGCTGTTAGAGGACCAAAAATGACCATTCTAAATGGGTTACAGCCTGAGCTATAGATTTTTTGAAGGAAATGTGTAGCCTAGTTTGTGTGTTTCCCCCATAATCCACATCATGGGTCAACATCGCATCTCAAGTGGTCAAAAAGACATTAAAAGGGTTTTAAGAGGTGTTTGGAGGGTCTGTGGGTGTGTGGAGAGGCTGGGGAAGTATATGAGATCCATGTACAGAGTAAAAAAGTGTCTATACAATAAATAAATATCTCAAATAGATCAATTGGGTTGGTAATCTACATGTGAGCTGATGCATAATCATAGGGAGTAGGGTCATGGGAAGTATAATTACATATGCCCTTGAGGTACAAAAAGTTGGTGTTTGAATGAATAAAGAGTGTTGTGTAGTACCTAGAAGCCATACAAATGTAAAGAAAAGAAAAAACTAAAATGATAAAAGAGAGCATTACCTACACTTACCAAATAAGGATGGTGGTGGAAGAAGTCAATGGTGTGATCCATGGGTGATAGTGTAAATGTTGCGTAATCCAAATCCAAATCCATCTCCAGCTTTAACTCCTACATAGAAGGGACATAAGTGATATCAAATCAAATTGTATAATCTAGAATGACATTCACTAGAGTACAAGATCTAGTTTTCTCCTTGTGAAGGATATGGGTGATTGATACATCCTCAAAGGAGGAGAGAAAATCATGTGCAACCTGGAAGAGGGGGATCAACTCAAAGCTAAGAATGGACCAGGAATCATTGAGTTGAGCCATAGAAAAATTGTATATAAAACACACAGAGCACATGAAAATAATTTAAAGAATTGATGATTGCATGATATTCAGTTGCATTATTCATCTCATTGATAAGGAGGTAACTAGCTACAATAAGCTCATAGTCCCATGGGTCATCAATAATCTAAATAATAGTAATAGGTCTTAGGTTCTATACCATGATGGGGGTCAGGGATGTAAGAGGATGTTGTAGGAGGATTATCTCAACATAGATTAGGATGAGTGAGTTACACAAGGGAGACAAAGAACATAATCAAGTCGTAATTAAGTCACGATCAATTCATAATCAAGGGGGAAATACTAACACTGACTATGGGATGTGGTGATGAAGGGTGGTAGGATGTTCATGAAGGAATGAATACTGGTTGGTAAATACTAGAGCAAGTATTGGAGTAACCACAACTATGAGCCCACACCTATAGGAACAACATTAAAAGAGGAAGAGGGAATTGGTAAGTATCCACTATGAATGAGTCAAGAAACTACTAATTGAAAGAAGTAGAGAGATCAACTTCTATCCTAACGTGTATCTAGAAAGGAGTACAAGGGCTTGATAGGCTAAAGGATGAAGGGATCCAAGAGATTATAAAAATCCCCAAAAATACCCAAGTAGGACTCAAAGAGAGAAATAAACTCTATCGTTATGTTTATAATGGGCTCAACCCCCTAATATGAAGGTTTTATGGTTCTAAGAGCAACAACAAAATGAAATGGGGGTTAAAAGAGGGAAAAAAGAAGGCTTTTAGCTTAGGTGACAACCTATTTGGGCAAACTCATGGCCTAAACTAGTACCAAATTATGGGGGCCATGGCCTGACCCATTATTAGGCTTTGACTTAGCCTAAAAACCCATGGCCTAGGGCTATAAAGGGCCAAAAATAGGTTTAGGGAGCCTGGTAGGGCCCAGAACTTGCCTAGAAATGAATGAGAGTGGGGGACAAGAAAAACATATTGGTTGAACAAGCTTATATTATTTAATGTGTACATGATTGATCTAGGGTCACATTTCTCTATTGTGTAGATGCAAGGAGGAGTTAGAGTGCTAGAGGTAGGAAAGACACCTCAGTTGGTAGAGCTATTGCCATTATGTAATGGTTAGCCATGAGAGAGTATCTTAATGCCAACCATAATGAGAGGTGAGGAGGCCCATGAAAGATGAAGACCATCTAGTGAAGCTAGAGTAAGTCTTAAGCAATCATAACCACTAACCCACACCACCTATAATAACTACAAAGGAGAGAGGGAGTTGGTAGAGGGTTAACTGAAAGCAAGTAGTAACATGACCGACTAAAAGAAGTAAAAGACTTTAATTCTATCTCAAGGTGCATCTAAGGAGGAGTGCATAAGCTAAAATACCATAGAGACCTAAAAGTTCTGATTGTGGATGCCATGAGAGTGGCAATCCACTGAACATGGCTAATATTTAAGGCTTACCAAAACACCATAGGCCTAGGCCCAGGCCTACCCCCAAAGGAAGGCCAACACTTCAACCTAACCAGAGGCCTACACCTAAGGTAGGCCACTTATTAGATTATAAAGAGGAAAAATAATAGGGGGAAGGTGGGAAGAAGGAGATGGAGTATCCATATCCTTAGGTTAGCCAGTCATGATCAGAAACATAGGAGTTCTAAAGTTAAGGTCATTATTGGTGAAAAAGACCTTTGAACCCAAACAAGTAAGAGGATGCCAGTGCATACAATACATGGGCATGAGATTATTTTTATCTCTCTTCTAATTTAATGGGTTGTGTGTTATACCATGGATGGAATAACACTTAATATTGGAGTCAATGACTCTAGCAATCTCTACGAGAGATGTGTTGAGAGAGTTGATACTTTGATGGGAGAAACACAAAGAGAGGGGAAGCTCAACATTTGGGGATACATCTCAAAAGAGGTATTAAATAAGGGAATAGCCAAACTAGGGTCATGGGGCAAGATATGGAGTTGGTGAATGTATGATAGACTCTAAAGGAGTGAATGTGGATCAGTACTTAGCTAAATCAAAATACTCATCCTTGAGAAAATAAAATTTAGAGGTGAGAGCCTTGGGTGAACCCATAGGGCCCCATGAGGAGAAAAATAAATCCTCATTAGAGGGATTTGTCTTAGCATAGTTAAATTCCAAAAATCCATGACAAGACATACCTATGGATATAATCATGGGTTTTGCAAGTGGAGAAATTTGAGGAGGCAAGGCTTTTGTACCAGACTTTTGGGTAGCACAATTTTCATCATCATGGACCTTCATCAGATGAAAGTTAAAAAACTTGGTGGCATCATAAGGGAACATTGTCTTTGGTTTCATGGTGCTCATTTTGAGGGCCTTATTTCCAATTAATCTTCTACTTAGAGCATTTATTTCACAACTATCCTTCTTATCCTTCATATTGGGAGGAAAATCAATGACACCATCATTGGTCACATTGTAATTATGATCATACAAAGAGGATGAATTTTAGGTCGACATAGGGTAAATACCTGCATGTACCTTGAATACTTAAATCTTCAAACACTCATTAATAACTTCATTAGAAGAGGTGGGTTCATGTTTGAGGACCTCAAGGTGAACCTCCTAACTCAATGCTCGTGTGAACATATCATAAAGTTTATCATCCATGAACCTTATCTTGCATGTATGGATGACTGAATACCACCTATGTATAAAGTCAAATTTTAACTCACCCTTGGCCTACACTATGGAGGCAAGTGATTAGATGCTGAGGTTAAATGGTCTGATGATATCAAAGTACTAGAGGAAGTCATTTAGAAGGAATTAGAATCTAAAAAGAGAATCTGGAGGTAGATTCTAGAACTAAATGAGAGCTTTAACTTGTAGGGAGTGAATGAAGAGCTTCAACATCACACCTTCATCTTATTCCTAATTTATACACACCATCATAAATGTCATGATATTATCTATTTGACTAGCATCTTAAGTCCCATTAAACTTAGGTAATTTAGGGATAGGAGTAGGAAGGGGAATGACATGTACCCAAAGGACTAGAGGATTCTTATGGAGATCCTTATAGGCACAGTTGATAATAGGTTGGTGATGAGATCCCTAAGGTAGCTAATGGAATTCATGATGTTGCCTATAATAGTAAGACTCATCACAACCTTGATTATGAAGGGGATGATGTTGAAGTGGCTCTTGACATGGGAGATGTTCATAATGGAAATATTCTTAATCATAAGGTGTAAAAAAGCTAAGGGAAAGGTATCATTCCATATGGGGATAATGAGATAATGTGATGCCTATGGAAATGGTCATAATGACCTATATTTTCATGGTGCTATCCATGTCTTCCAAGATGATGGTTTACATGAAGGCACTGATGTTCAGGATAAGCATCCCATGGATCTCTAGTCCACAAGTGGTGATCAAAATTAACTTGCTCATTTGAGACTCTAAAGGTGGGACTAGGAGGATGGGAGGAATCCATGTGATATGGATGCCTCATCAAGTTAGAATTATTGTGTATTTCACCATGAATATGAGGGGGTTATTGATGTAGAGTTTCTTATCAAGAAAGAGGTAGAGGACTCACACAAAAACTAGTTGAGGCATTCAAACTAGATTGGGTGTGATCTTTGTCTCCATAGGAAGCATACCACCTATTCCTAGGGGAATAAAAGTGCTCTTAATTCACATGAATCCACATAAAATAATCATCAATGATTACATGTAACTCATCAAGAATCATTCATGAAAGGGGGTCATCTTCACCCCTAACATGTGAATGAAACTTAGGATCAAGTCTTAGGGAGGTATCTTTAGATAAGTAATGCTCAGACTAGTGGAAAGTTGAGTGATCTTATTGGTTTTAAATTTTCCAATCTTGTTCCTTGTAAAACATGAGAGGGTCAAGGTCACTATGCTAGGTTGAGGGAACCTTTTAGGTCCTATGGTGTTTATGGCATTCCATTTTAGCCTTAGCCTGCTCATGAGTGAGCTCAGGGATAAGAACCTGAATCTAACGAGATTGGCATCCCAAGGGTGGGAGGCTGGCCATGGATGTAATGAAATAAGAGAAACATGGGAGATAATAGAAAATGTAATCGATCAAATAACCAATAAGGAGAAAGACACAAAACCAAAAATAAGATCACATAACTAGAGAGAGATCCAAAACATAACTAAAAGCAAAGCCTTGTGACTATCAGAGGGGGATTGGCTAAGACATTTATAAAGAGGATAGAACTACAATGAGACATTATGTGGGACCCCATTGGGCATGCTAGAATGTAGCTCCATTAATCTAAATGGAACCATGAAGGTTTGGCAGGGGGTACATAGGGGATTAAGTAAACACCTAAAAGACTAAAAAGCTCAAGGACACTATGTGCTATTAGAGATTTGTAAAGGCTATCCAATTTGTTAGCTTGTACCAAGCTATAACAAGACTCGTAAACTAGGTTAGGGTTACCATGATCAAGTACACAAAGGATACATGTATCTCTAACTGGTATAACCATAATAAATAAAGTAGCTGAAACAATAAATATACTTGCATATAAATTATGGAAATGATAATGCTGAATTGAGAGAATTATCAAATGATGCATAAGCTTAAGAGAGTTTCAGGATGAATGAAAGATGTTTCAATAATAAAATATGTTTTCAATCAAGGGTGTAAGAGAATGCCTAAGCTAAGCCTAAGATAATTCTTCATTTTCAACACTATTCTTTCCCCGTATTGTAACTTTCTAGTTTAGCAAAGAGGAGATTATTTATGCAAATGTATAGAACATTTTGAGAAACTAGGATTCTACTATGCAATGAGAGATGTTTCTAAAGTAAGCATATCATGTAATGGAAGACATTTTCAAGAAATTAAATATATTATTAACTACATACAAATGCAAAATCTCTAGAAACTACCATAGATAATGTTCTAAACAAACTAAATTACTAAAACAATGAAAGCCTAGCTAATACACTACTACAAACTAATGAGAATTTCACTTTTCATATCAAACTACCCTCATATCAAGCTCAAAAATATTGTGTAGACATTCTACCAACCAAGAATCCATGTTGGGAAGCACTGAAGGAGGAATACCAAGCTATATGTGGGCTGAGTCTAAACCAGGAGCTAATAGCAATGAAGGAGGTGAAGTTGATAGGACCGAAACCCACCAAAGCCCTGACACAACTTGTCAGATTTAAGAGCACACATGATTACCAATGTATAAGCAACTAAACATGCAGAATCCAGAAGAACAAATAATTATCAATGAGAAAACACATAGAACATGAGAGACAATATACAATTATATTCAACTCTTTACAAAGGAATCTACAACAAAGAGGTGGCACTCTTTCTTCCACATCCTATGGGCTTACAGTAAACTTCCCTCCAGAGTAATCTTCTCTCATAGGTCACAACACACAGCTAACACAAGCTGTTGTTCACCTCATTGCACATCTGTACAATCGAGTACACAATCGTACTCCAAGTAGATCTCTCCATGATCTTGCTGATGTATTGCTGTCACCTTGGATCTAACGTCCCCATGCTGATCTCCTTTCTGACCCTCGCATCCATACACTCCTGCAAATCAAACCTGATCTTACTTAAACACACATGGGGAATCCTACTTGATTCCACCATGGGAAGAACTCTCCAAGCTTCACATAGCTCTTCTCCAAATTCTCCACTTAACAATACAGCCCATGAGTCTATTATATAGACCTCATGCATACACTGATTAGACGTGCGGCTCAAGACTTCGAACAAGTCCTTAACATGCAAACTCCGCGTTCACTTAACTGACTGTTCGTCAATAGCAGTTCAGACCGCTACAGGTGACCGACGTCGGTCCCTACCCTCCTGGAGGTGACCGATGCAGGCCGATCTTCTGCCGATGCCGGTTTCCATTCTGCGTCCCCTGATCATCGTCGGTGTTGCCTGCCGACGCCGGCGACTGCAAATGCCAGAAACCCTCCTGTTTGCCTTAAGGTGTAGCTCTTAGCTCCATACCCTAACAATCTCCCACTTGGAGATAAAGAGCTGCGCCTGTACCCAAAACCAGTACCCTATCCAATCTGTATCCTGGCTTGTATTCCTCCTCAAGCTCCCACTTGAAGACAACCCACCACACTCCTTGTGGTGCTAACCCTGTGCCTGGATTTCTCCATTCTCATTGTACCATCTTCTGCCTTGCTATACTCCCACTCAAACAGCAACCCCTGTGAGTAACCTGTAATCAACAAACACTTAACAGATCTGGGCCATCTGTTAGTCAAGCTCGCTCTGAGAACATCCAACCTCGCTCTGATACCAATTGATAGGACCGAAACCCCCCAAAGCCTTGACACAACTTGTCAGATTTAAGAGCACACATGATTACCAATGTATAAGCAACTAAACATGCGAAATCCAGAAGAACAAATAATTATCAATGAGAAAACACACAGAACATGAGAGGCAATATACAATTATATTCAACTCTTTACAAAGGAATCTACAACAAAGAGGTGGCACTCTTTCTTCCACATCCTGTGGGCTTACAGTAAACTTCCCTCCAGAGTAATCTTCTCTCATAGGTCACAACACACAGCTAACACAAGCTGTTGTTCACCTCATTGCACATCTGTACAATCGAGTACACAATCGTACTCCAAGTAGATCTCTCCATGATCTTGCTGATGTATTGCTGTCACCTTGGATCTAACGTCCCCGCGCTGATCTCCTTTTTGACCCTCGCATCCATACACTCCTGCAAATCAAACCTGATCTTACTTAAACACACATGGGGAATCCTACTTGATTCCACCATGGGAAGAACTCTCCAAGCTTCACATAGCTCTTCTCCAAATTCTCCACTTAACAATACAGCCCATGAGTCTATTATATAGACCTCATGCATACACTGATTAGACGTGCGGCTCAAGACTTCGAACAAGTCCTTAACATGCAAACTCCGCGTTCACTTAACTGACTGTTCATCAACAGCAGTTCAGACCGCTACAGGTGACCGACGTCGGTCCCTGCCCTCCTGGAGGTGACCGACGCCGGCCGATCTTTTGCCGATGTCGGTTTCCATTCTGCGTCCCCTGACCGTCGTCGGTGTTGCCTGCCGACGCCGGCGACTGCAAACGCCAGAAACCCTCCTGTTTGCCTTAAGGTGTAGCTCTTAGCTCCACACCCTAACACTTGTGACTATCAGAGGGGGATTGGCTAAGACATTTATAAAGAGGATAGAACTACAATGAGACATTATGTGGGACCCCATTGGGCATGCTAGAATGTAGCTCCATTAATCTAAATGGAACCATGAAGGTTTGGCAGGGGGTACATAGGGGATTAAGTAAACACCTAAAAGACTAAAAAGCTCAAGGACACTATGTGCTATTAGAGATTTGTAAAGGCTATCCAATTTGTTAGCTTGTACCAAGCTATAACAAGACTCGTAAACTAGGTTAGGGTTACCATGATCAAGTACACAAAGGATACATGTATCTCTAACTGGTATAACCATAATAAATAAAGTAGCTGAAACAATAAATATACTTGCATATAAATTATGGAAATGATAATGCTGAATTGAGAGAATTATCAAATGATGCATAAGCTTAAGAGAGTTTCAGGATGAATGAAAGATGTTTCAATAATAAAATATGTTTTCAATCAAGGGTGTAAGAGAATGCCTAAGCTAAGCCTAAGATAATTCTTCATTTTCAACACTATTCTTTCCCCGTATTGTAACTTTCTAGTTTAGCAAAGAGGAGATTATTTATGCAAATGTATAGAACATTTTGAGAAACTAGGATTCTACTATGCAATGAGAGATGTTTCTAAAGTAAGCATATCATGTAATGGAAGACATTTTCAAGAAATTAAATATATTATTAACTACATACAAATGCAAAATCTCTAGAAACTACCATAGATAATGTTCTAAACAAACTAAATTACTAAAACAATGAAAGCCTAGCTAATACACTACTGCAAACTAATGAGAATTTCACTTTTCATATCAAACTACCCTCATATCAAGCTCAAAAATATTGTGTAGACATTCTACCAACCAAGAATCCATGTTGGGAAGCACTGAAGGAGGAATACCAAGCTATATGTGGGCTGAGTCTAAACCAGGAGCTAATAGCAATGAAGGAGGTGAAGGAGAAGATGCAAACTATGAGAGAGCCAATGTGTAGAGCACAAGAATAGGTGTAATGTATCTTAAGGGAGATATGAGCAAGAAACAAGCCTTAGTATCACTTTAGAGAGCAAGGTGAACCACCAAAATAAGTTATAGAGCAGTAGGGAATCCCTTATCATAATGAAAGCTCAAGTATGTTAAGAATGAACCAAGTGAGATTCAAGAAGGCACAAGAGTTGAGAGAGTGATGATAAAGAAAAGAGATCAGAGAAAATAGGAGAGAGAAATAAAAATTCCATAAATAAGGTACTTAGCTATAGGGCCTACTAGAATGTATCTCCAAGAATCCAAACGGAACTACTAGGATTTGGTAGGGGTACACATGGTACTTAATTAAACACCTAGAAGGTTAAAAGGATAAAGGATGCTATGGGTTACCCATGACCTATAGAGGCTATCTAGTTTGGTGGCTTGCACCAAACTATAGGTAGACTCATAAACCAAGTTAGGGTTAGCATGATCAGGTGCACAAAGGATGCAGGTATCTTTAACAAACATAACCATAATAAAACAAGTAATAAGGGGGTAATATTTAATGCATGAAGAATGAGAAAGCAATCTATTTGAACAAGATAACACTACCAACCATGAAATTCATTTCAAAAACATGTAAAACTATGAATTAAAATATGATTTTGAAAAGCAAATGATGTTTTCAATAGAGAACAAGAGATAGGGAGAGTATACAATTTCAAAAACCTAAGCTAATGCATTTGTCCAAATGAAACTATCTCTAGCATGTGAATGAGTGAGGGAATGCCATTTTATTTAATCAAACTAATCTATTTGAACATGAGGGAATGTACTAAATAATGCAATAATCCACAACCATGTAGTTTAAGTAATGAAAGACATTTTCAAAGGGAAAGATGTTTTCAGGTTTAAGAGAATGCATAAACTTTAGAAACTACTCTAAAACATGTTCAAAATGAGCTAAAATAACATGAAAATGGTAAACCCTAGCATATAACAAAATGCCCTCAGATCAATCTCAAAAATATTGTGTAGATGTTTTACCAACCAGGAATCCAAATTTGAGACAATAATAGAGGAAGACAAGGTTGCAGTGTAGAACTAGGTCTAAATCAATGTCCAAACAACCATGAGGAGTTAAAGTGAGAACTTTCAAGGATGTAAGATCTCTAACCAAGTGCACAAATTAGGTGTAATGCCAAATATGGAAGCTAGGAGCAAGCCACAAGGAATAAGGAACAACTAGAAGCAACAATGGAGTCTCTACGTTAATGTGCAACAATATATGGGATCCTCTATCACCAATTAAGCTCAAGAGTGCCAAATATGAATCAACATGGATTCAATAAGACATGACAGTTAAGAGAATAAGAGTAAAAAATATTTGAGAGAAATAGATGAAAATGAGTGATATAGGGCACCCAAATTCGCAAAACCCCCAAAACTAGCCATTTTTGGCTATTAGAGGCCCAAAAATGAATATTTTGGCTGGGCCACAGCCTAAGCCATGGATTTTATGAAGGAAATATGTAGCCTAGGCCACATGTTTCCCCTATAAGCCATGACCTAGGTCAATAATTCATCTTGGGTGGTCAATAGAACCTAATAAAGGCTCTAGAAGGTGTTTAAAGGGTTTATGGGCATGCGAAGAGGCCAAGGAAGTGTAGGAGATCTATGTACAGAGTGAAAGAGTGTTTATGCAAGTGATAAATGTCTCAAAAAGGATGACCTAGGTTGGTAGTTTGCATGTGAACTGATGCATAATCATAGGGAGGAGTAAGGTCATGGGAAGTATGATTACATTACCATGCATGATAAATTCTCAAATTTAGGTACAAATACATATGCTACTACTAACCCATAATGGGAAACATTCACCATGATCGATCTGGGAACTGCATGTGAGCATCCCATTGATGGGATCATCATTAACAAGAACATAATTCAAATTTGAAATACAAAAAAATAAAAATATTCAAAAAATAATAAAAAAATAAAAAATATTACAAAAATAAAAAACAAAAACTTATGCATGACATTCTTTGCTAGATTACATGATTCATTTATTTTATTTATCATATAGATGGTATATTACATATTAATTCTATAGACACATATTTTTCATGGTATAAATGAATGTGATGAATTAAATACAAGTTATATATGACATGGACATATATTTGTGGGGAATTAATATACCTAGAGGCTACCTTTATACATTGAGGGCATGCCTACATTGGGAGTGTGTTGGTATACTATAAAGATTTTATCTTTGTATAACCATTCCATTAATCATATTTAGTTACTTAAATATATTATACATGAATTTATTTTGTGTATACTATTTAGAGTGTTATATGTTATGTATAGTGCACCTTACTATTTGTGATGAAGACATGGGTTGATTATGTACACTAGCCTTGCTTTTTCTATGCATGTTTAATGTTGATGACTATTACATGGTGTGATCCTTAATTTTTTATTGCATTCTATGATGATTTCTATGTGATATTTTTGGACCATCATGTGTTACATTGTTTAGACACTAAAATTTGGTAAATGGTACTTGGAAATGTCATTTTTGACTTATCTTCACCCTACATGACTTGTGTGTACAAACATGAATATCTTTCACCATTCTCTCACATCCTCATGCCTTTCTTGGGTCCACCCTTCCCAAGTTGATCTCATCCACATACAAGAAATCCCACATTATATGTGAAAATAGATATTTGTCTTACTTAGACATCTCCAAATCATCATAATAATGTTCCTATATCTTAAACAGTAACATCAGACTCCAAACATACTCTTTGATGGTGTCATATGATTCTGACAGTTCTGTCCCATATCAAGAAACCATCATATTTAAAATTTAATTCATTATTATGGGTCAACCTATATGTTTCACATGTTGGTGTTGTGATAAAGTATCCCAAGGTTATAATATAGATATAAAATATATATATACATATTACACATCTAGAAATCATTTATCAAGCATGCTCAATCACTTGCACATTTAAGAATACTACCCTATTTTCCCCAAATTTATAATTAGTTGCTAAGAGTAGGTCCTTACCAAGTTTTAAGTATTCAATAACCAAGATAAAAATATTAATTACCAATTATCAAAACTAGATCACATGTTGCATACATTGAACACGCATGATTGCACACATTCACATAACAGGGAGAACTACATGCATTTTTACTTCCCTCTCCATAGTTTTAGATATGTAAGTAACACTCAACCAATCAATGGAGAGTGGTTGGGGTCAAATCAACATACCTTTCTTCCCCCTTTTAGGCCCAATTTTACCATTGCAAGTGGAAATAGGGTTTTAAATGGAGATATATTTATATGAGTCACATGTATAATTATTCCTCTGGATCACACATAGAACTAAATGAAATCTAAACACACCTTTTTGTATCAAAATAGAGAGAAAAATCTATAGAGATAGTGACATTAGATAGGAAACATAGCATTTGATGGTACTTAATAAGGGTAAGCGTACCTTTTGATCACACACAGAGGTTTAGATCTTAATATGAGTGGCTTGCAATCCGGTTTTCCATTCTTCCTACCACCTGACTATAATCTTCTTCTTACAAAAATAAGTTAACCACTAAGTATCTTATCCATTTTATTTATTAAGTGAAATTAATTTTGATCTCTTACATTTAGATTTGTATTTCCTTATCTTTTAATATGAACTCATTTACAATAGTTGTATCTAATTAGAGTTAATTAATCACATCAATCCCAATATAGGTAAAACACATTAGTGAAATTGAATACTATATCAAGCATATCCAAACCCTAGGTTTCCCTTAATTTTTTTCCTTCCATTATAGGGTTTCATATTTTTAATATAATTCTAAATTTTAGTTTTGATCTCTAAAATTCCCCAATACACAAATTACACATGGATATGAAGGATGCACATAGTTTATATTTCTTTATTAAAGCTATTATATTTATTATATTTTTATTTATTTTGATATGAAACATATGTAATAAAAGTGTAATTTCATGGATTCAATATTTGTATATTAATAAGGCTAAAATAACTAATGCACAATTTCAAGCCTTTCCTAATTCATCCTCCTATATTATCATATATGAGTTTTTTCTTGTCATTACTATGGCCAAAGGGCATACATGGTTCCCTTTATTTCTCATTATATTCATCCTCTTCATGAAGATTTTTTGATGTTTCAATATAATATAACTCATGAAACCAATACCATGGATGTTAATCAAACCACCAAATATGTTGACTTTCCTAGATATTCGATGATATTGATGATATAGAATTAACTCAATTTCTTAATTTGAACCCACAAATGTATGATGCATTGTTATGTCACTATATATTATTATTTTTTTCTTTTATGTACAGCTAAAATAAATAATAGTATGATCCATTCAATGAATTTAATAAACCCTTTAGAGGTACCATGGGTGTTTAAATAACTACATTTCTACCATGCCTATCTATACACCCTTGGCTACACATGTCGAAGGTCTAGAGTAAAAAATGTTTCACTCAAATTTATATTCCTATATCTACCCAACCAAGCTACACACATCCTATAATGACTATGCATATTACATCATCAACATCACCCACTACACAATTCCTTTAGTATAATGTTCTATCTATGTAAGGTAAGGTGTTGTAGTTAAATCAAGGTGCCTCTATACCTAATCATCCTATGGATTTACATGTTTTGATTCATAATACTTTAACCCTAGATATTTCATCTTAATTTGTAACCATGCATTTTTTATCTCATAATATTCCATTGTAAGATGGTAAGGGTGATCTTGAGTATCACCTCAAATCCTTCCATATAACATGTGTGGATTATGCATCTAATGATTTTTTTTAATCAAGATATTACCACATTATCATAAAGATTATGTAATCCAATGGTTTTATGATCTAAAATTTTAGTTAATAAATAAGTCCAATCCTTTGGTAGATCAATTTCTAACACACTTTTCCATCAACATCAACAATTTTTTTTTATGTTCAAATTTAAAAACTTAATCAAGGATTCAATGAGCCAATTAGTGACTATGTATTGTATTATAAGACCATGCTATCCAAGATGACCAATCATATGGCTAAAAATGAAATCCAAGATATATTTAAGCAAATTTTTCTCACACCACTCCATGAGTCTATTGTAGTCAATAAATTTAAGTCATTTGATGAGCTCTATGATACTATTAGAGATCAAAAATTCAAGCTCATAGCTTTGGACAAGCTAAAGTATACTCATAAAGATAAAAATCCTTAAACTTTTAAGTTTAAAAGCAATCCAAATTATATTGCTAAGTTTAATGACAATAATAATGAATCTAATACTACAATTAATATACTATAATAGCCTAAAAATTGAATTCCCTTATCTACATGACCAAAGAGGTAGTTTTCATGGTTACTTGAATCTCATCATTTTCCATTGCCCATGTTACTAGAGTCTAACACCATATCTCTTCTTCCCCCATTTTTAGCTAATATGCACTGACCATTACTACAGGGATATAATAAAAATTCATGTTGTGACTATCATTATTTTATTGGACATTATACAAATAGATAATTTACTCTAAGGCATAAGATGAAAGATCTCATTGATAACAATACAATATAGCTCAACACACCCATGATTAATTCAAGGCCACAACTTAATGGCAATTCAAAATTAAAAATATTTTTTGATCCCCTTCCAAATCATCAAGTGACAAAATAATCCCAAGATAATAATTAGGTGAATTTGACATATAATGAACATCTTCCTTCTACTACATATGGTCACCCTTTGGATAGTATTATTAGTACATTGATAGGAATTAAAACACAAAAATATGATTACATTCAATGATAGAGATATTATTTAGGATAAATTTAACCTTAATTATATATTTTCATGAGATTGTGTGTATTTTAATCCATTCATAGTTTAGATAATGGTTTGAAAGATAATGCTTACACAATGACACTTTTACATTATCTTGGATACACAAATGAGGTTTTGATTTATAGAAACCATGATAGTCAAATTATTTTACAAACACCAAAAAAACACTTTTGGACACATTTTAATACATATTAAGGTAGGATTTGAAATAATTTCTATGCCATTCCTAATTTTATGAATTACAGAGATCTTTGATATGTTATTGGCATGTCCATGGACACATAAGCTCTGCATAATACCATCATCAATGCACTAATATATTTAGAATTTACATTGAAAACAAGGTGATGATAATTCCAAGTATTCTATATGAGTACCCTCTTGTGCCATAGGGATTTCCTCCACCTCCCCACCATCATAGTTGGTTAATACACCTAATCATTTATATTTTTAGTTAAATTTTACACACCTATTCAAGATCATTCTATAGAGGTAATTACTACACATATTTAGGATTATGTTACTGAGGAAATTATACCACATGTATCGATTCCTTTTACATAATTAGTTAAATCAATATACTCATGTGCATTCTACACACAACATTCACATGAGAGTAATACAATTTCCTAGGTGACTTGTATTACAGTTCTGCATCATGCCTCTAGTTCCCACAAAATGACCCTTCCCATGTTTGGTATTGTACCCACCATGACCATCCTTTATATTTTTTAATTGGTTATCATCTCCATTAATCATATATTCCAAAAAAATACAAAAAAATCAAATATTATAAAAAATAAAAAAATTAGGACCCGAGCATGACATTATTCCTAGTTTACATCATTTTTAAATTTCATTTATCACATGTTTGGTATATTACATATCATTTTATATATACACATGATTTTCATGCGGTACATGAGTGATATGTAGAGAATACATATACACATGATACATGAATGCATAGATGTTGGACCTTTCCTATACTTAGGGGAAGTGCCATGTTGGGGGCATCTTATTCTATAGGTCACACTATTATGTATGATATCATTATATGACCTCTCTATTTACCATGTTGAGCTACTTTGATTTCTTACACATGCCTTGATGTTACTTATAATTTATACAATGTTACATGTATATGTTAATTTACTATACTATGACATTTACATACTTAGATGGTGTAGGCTAATTTATAATATTTATATTTCTTCGATGGTTTTTAATTTTTATAATATACTAGTCATTGATTGACTATTTTATGTGCACCATTGGCCTTATTTATGGATCCTTGGCCTTGTATGTGTGACATTTATTTCCCCTCATTTGTGTCTACTTAGCCTTATGTGTGCAACATTTATTACCCCTTGTTTGTGGCTCCTTAGCCTTATGTGTATGGCATTTATTTCCCCTTAATTTTAAATTTTTATCCTTGTTTGTGAAACATTAATTTTCCCTTTTATGTGACCCCTTGTCCTTATGAATGACATTATGTGCTATAACATGTACTTACTATTATGAGATATTTATTATTAAGAATTTATTTATTATTGATTTTGTGGGTGTCATGATACATATCACACACCTCCCCATCATATGTGGTGTCATGATCCATATCATGCACCTTTCCAATGTAGTATTACTAAGTACATTCATAAGAGTTTATTTTTACTACATGCCTAATTTATTATATTTTTTAACATGATACTTATATGACCTTACATTATGTATGTTTTATACATGCTTTGATGACATATTTTATATTACAATGACATATTATCCACATGTTGACATGATTAGACATGGTACACATTTACACAACATGATATAGTTAAGTTGTTATTTTGAGAATCTAGTGATTTGTAGGCTACATTCCTCACTTAAATAGGGGATATATTAGTGGGATAGTCATAAAGAATTAAGTCTTTATGGGAATACATTATAGACTATATATATTACATAGATTTTAGATTGGTTCACACACACACACACACACACACACACACACACACACACACACACACACACACACACACACACACACACACACACACACACACACACACACACACACACACACACACACACACACACACACACACACACACACACACACACATTCAAATATATTTGGTGGCATATGTGGGACATACACACTTATTTCATAGGGCATGAGTTATAGATTTACATAGGTGGTATATGTTGATGTGAATTTTGGCATGTGAAAACATTTTAGGATCATCTCATGACTCACCTCTTTTGAAAGGATACCATGGGGAGTCGCCCCAAGGTTTGTATCTACCTAGTCTAGGTGCACTGATCTTCACTTAGTGGCTCATTGTGACCATTATGTTCAAGGGGAATTTGATGTTTAAACCTTCATAATTTAGACTTAATTTTAATGGGTTTTGGGTACTTGAACAATGTAAAACAAGAATGCCAATTTACTATTTTTTTATGATTAAGTTTCGTGTAGGCATTTGAAATAATAGAACATGCATTCATTCAGGTGTTGCCCAATTAGAAATCAACATTTAGGGGTTTTATTTGAATGTGTTCTGTGGATAATTTGAATTTACATTCATTCATTCATTCATTCATTCATTCAATTATTACCATTCAACAATGCATTTTCATAATGGAAACAAATATTAATCATAACATGATGATAAAATTAGATTGTGTACATTTAAACCCTAGACTAATAATTAATAAATAAAATAAAAATAAAAGATAGAGAAAAGGGAAAAGAGAGAAAAATACTAGAGGAAAATGGATCCAAATCTATAATCATTGATCAAATGAAACCCACAAAATTGGTCTCCTACTTGGCCAACATACACACAACTACTGACAGAGCCAATGCAAAATTATGGGGATTGAAGATCCAAAAAAAAGAATACAATACCACTTATTACACATGTAAGTAAATGTAAAACAAATCATCCATAACTTATATATATTGAATGGAATGTTTGATTGATATTAAAATAGAGTTACAATTAACATTTAAATAATTTTGATAGCATCTTCCCAGGGAAAAAGAAGGAGGAAAATAAAATCAAAATGCAAAAAATAAATGTCTGGTTCAATGTTTGTTGGGAGAGAAAAATGAGTTAGCCTTGATTATACCTCTCCTTAGGAACTTGTTCTATTTGGTAATTGACTTCCTTTTACTACCAAAATGCCTTCTCCATTTTTAATTCCTACCACTTTCACTATCCACCTACAAAATGAGACCAAAAATGAGTCAGAAAAGTGAATTAATAACTCTAAACAATGTATCTAACATTATAAAGCAAACAAATTTTAAACTAGGTAAATTTTTTAAAAATTGAGGTTATCATTATGTATGAGATGGAATTACCTTTCTGAAAAAACAAATGATTTCAAAAATAGACATCTTATTCTCAAGATACTATGAAAAAATGAAAGTTCTATACAAAAATGTAGTAGACCTATTCATGATTTTACCAACATCAAACTTTTAATTTTTGGTTATTATTCATTTTTGAATTCCTAATGTTAATTGGGATTTAGGATCTCAAATAGCACTGAGGCATTATTATTGTGCTTATTTGAATTTATATACCTAATCAATCTTTACTTTCTCTATTATAACTTAACCCTTGTGGTATCAAATTGAATTTGAAATACTCGAAGGCCTCTAGACCTAATTGGGACTTGGCTTAATGTTATACACTTGGGGATTTTCATTATTGGTAGGTATATTATAATTATGGTGTTGGGGTTTAAAATCCCATTAGTATCCTATGGGATTCTAGGGATTAAAATATCAAAACAAACTATTGACTAGGGGCCCCAAGTCCTGATAACCTAGTTAGTCCTGGGGGGCCATTTAAAACTATGAAGATCATCAGGGATGGCCCCCAACCTAGTCAAGGATCCATACCTAATTAAAAATACATAAGATTTAACCCACCCCCATAAGACCTATGTAAGGATATTTTCTTTGAAAACAAAGGAAAAGGGGCCTTGGAATATCCAATGACTGAGTTAAGGTTTGGGCCCCAACTAATGTTATAAAACCCCTAGCTGAGTCCTCCCCAATCCAGTTGGGAAAAAATATTGAAATGCATTGAATTTGATTAGAAAATTCATGATGGAGAACTAATAGGGAAAAATAATAATGACCAAACATAGAACAAATAGAAACTAAAGACCCAAAAAATAAAGGGAAAATAAAGTGACCCCCCTCTTAGACCTAATTGGGGTTTGGGGACCCGACTAGGTCTAGGGAGTTATAAATTTTCAAACTTAGAACAAAATTTTATGGAATATATTGATCAAAAATATGCATGAAGATTTGAATTATCCATAAATAAATGGATAATTTTATACATTTTTTACTAAGACTTAGCTAGATCTTATAAGTATGGTATGAAGATTTAGGAGACATCTAGGGGCAAAGTGCTTATCATAAAACTTGCTCGAATGGGCCTAGTGAAAATTATGGAGTAGTTTTTAGATGTTGAAATGGAATGTAATCCAAAATGACACTATGGGGTAAAATGAAAGACTTGAGAAAGCCAAAGAATGCCCATTTCAGAGATTGACAAGTGGGATAAGTCCCCTGAAAGTGCATTTTCTCTCAAAGAGAAAAACATGAAACTTATCCATATGAGTGAGACATAGAGGATAGGATAGGTCTAGGATGTCTAATAGGAATGTAAATAAAAGTGAAGCCCTAAATTGGCTATAATTAACTAAGATAAATGGTAAGCAAGAATTCCACATGAGTAGAAGTGAAGCAAAACTCCACTTTGGGGATAAGTATGATATATTAAACTTTATCATTTAGACTTGGTAATCATAATGGGATAGGTTTTTTGGGATTGAAGGGAATGGATATATATATTAAACCCTAGATAAATCTAAGAGAGCTAAGATATCTAAGCTGAAAATGCAAGTTGGAAGGTCATAACTCCACTTTTTTTGGAAAGTGTAAAATACAAAGTTGACTTGCACAAACATGGTATTTCAAATGGTGATGGTTTTAGGTCCCAATTTGTCATGAAAACCAATATGTAACCCTAAGTCAACTTGTGGTGTTGAAACCAATGAAATTTGAGTGTAAGCGAGAGTAGAGAAAAAGGCAAAAAAGAGAAGTTCCCTAATTCTGAGAAGAATCAAGGCCTATTGTGAAAGCAACAACAAATGAAGAATCTACTGATAAATACTTTTGAGTATTTTAAAATGATAGAAATGTGTCTAAGAAGCCATAATATTTGGTTGAGAATATTTATGGAACATAAATGAATTCAAGAGGGGAGAAGATAGGAGTGACTAAAAGACCAAATTAGACATTCTCATTTTCTAGGTGTGTGAAAATGAGTTAATTTACTACTTCTTGGAAGTTACAAGGAATAGTTACTATCCATATAATCATCAGGATAGTGAATTATACCTTGAGAATGCTTACTTGTAAAATTCTATTCTATTAGATAGGCATCTATTTCCCTAATCGAGTTACCTATAATCCCACTCTAGTCCTTGCTCCACTACTAACTAGGATGCAAATCTCATGGTGGAGTTGCTCGAATCACCCAAAATAAAGTTTTTTCTTTAAATTATTATTATTATTATTTTATTTTCTTGTCTTGATTTATATTTTCTCTTTATTTTTTATCATTTTGATTCTAGGTTAGGGACCACTATAGCAAGCAAAAGGTAGTACTATAGATTTTCACCCTAGACCTTCACTGTAGTAAGTTCATTCGGGCAAACCTATAAACCATTAAGATGTGAATTTTGTGCTTAGATTCAAGAGAATGTATTTATTGACCAAATAGTTTTATAATTAACCTAATTCAATCAAATCCATAACACACATGATGGCCATACCTACAAAATTAATTTAGAAATAGAATCTAAGGGCCACAAACTACTCAAAACACTTATGCATTAGAAGCATCACTTGAGCTACCTATGGTCATGCCTTTATTTATTTAATTATTTTTACCAAAAAATGAACCTATAAGGCAAAAAAAGTAGGTTGGGCCAAAAAAATACAAGCAATAAGCACAAACCAAGAATGACAAGTAGGAAAATCAAGAAAAGTAAACCAAATAAGTAAAAAATTAGGAAATAAGACAAGAACAAAGTAGGAAAGGGAAAGATAAGTATTTATAGTAAATTGATAGGCTAATACATTCTTGGAATCAAGAATGGGATAAATTCCTATCGACAAGCAATGAGACATCCTCACTAGTTAGACACCTGATACAAAATTCATTTACATTCAAGATTTTGAGAAGATTGGTAGAGATCTTATCGATGAGATAACATGTACTTACACATATGCTTACCTCTATGCTCATGGACACTATCCTAAAGAATTTTATCTACATTTTTTGCATGTAAATTAAGTAAATTTATAGAATTAAATGTAGTAATATACCTATGCTTAACTTGTAGAAAACACTTAGGATAGGTTTCAATAGATAACTTTGCCCATACATTAAATTTTAGTGAGGGGTAGGGGCATGTATCAATACATACCAGGATGACTTGCCTACCCAACATAATAGAGATATGTTCTTTGTGGCATCCCATCAATGAATCCATTATTAGTTGATCCTTAACTAAAATGAATGTTGTATCAACATCCTCCTTGTCATCTTCATCATCCCAAAGGCTTAGGAATGGTTCTTTCCAAGTTAAGTATATTATATACTTGTCATCCATGGTATAAGTATATGAGGAGTTGCATTGGACCAAGCTATTTTTAGCTCTACTTCCACCTATCTTAAATTTTCATTGTTAGGGTAGTTATGCTCATAGTCATGCATTTCTATCTTGGTTGTTTGCATCGTTGTGAAGAGAACATGATTACTAAAATCTTCTTCCTTAGATAGCTCTAGGTGATCTAATTCTTTATTTATAAGGATAAAAACCTAATTTTATTATTTTTATAGATATCATCAGTAACATACAGGTGCTTATCTTCAAGGGAAAGGAGTCTCATGACTTCACCATCTGGGCTCAAGCCAATTAGATCAAATGTAGTTCTACCCAGAGGTGAGATATCTATCATTTTGAACTCCTTCAATTCACCTTCTTTAGGTAGACAACCCATTTCATCATTATTTTCATCCATTTCATTCATATCTAATGATGGTATGGGTGTTAAATTATTTAAAACGAGTTGTTTACATCTTGAAATAGCTTACCAAGTGTACGAAAAATAATATATTTAAAGAATGTCTTAGATGAATAAATTGTATTCGCTTCTTCTAATTATTGTTTTGGCTAATTTTAAGAGATTGTTAATTCTTCTTCTTACATTTCTAAGTCATAGTAATTCTAATTTTTAGACAATAGGTCACCTAAAACAACTGTTGCTTCTTCATCATCAGACTCATCCTCATCACTACTCTTAGATATGGTTTCTTACTTATGTAATGGTACATAGTTGGTCAGTATGACCATTTCAGAACTTATTTCATTCCCATATATGTAGATGCCAAATTATGAGCTTTAGACTATGATCTTGTAGGCTAGTCTAACATTACTTGTTGGGCTCCTACACAAAAGCATTGAATTAACAAAAACACTAAAATATGCTTGATTACTAAAGAAAGGAAAAATACCCTATCATCCATATGAAGAATTATGATAAATGTATGTTTTAAAAATAACAACATGGTTTTAATTTTTTATGAGGAAGTTTCATTGAATGTACGCTTGAGGCAATGTTTGGTTATAAGGTGAAGGATGGCCAATGCACTGACTTATAGGAAAGTGAATCAAAGGATTTTGGGTGTAAACACTTGACCATCCAAGTGAATAAAATGGAATCACATAATAGCCATGTATCATTGATTAATGTTCAATTATGAAAGCCTCTTGGTAATATAATGCCAAAGATGTGAGAGTGGATTGAGTCCTTTGAATTAGGGGATCCAATCTTTTGAGATAAACTTCAATAGCCGCCGCTTTTATTTTTAAGAATAGATATTTCAACCTCCTATATAACTCGTGAAAGTGAATGTTGAATGTGTTAATAGATTCATTAGGCTCCCTCCAAGCTATAGAAAATTGGTGATATAGGGTAGCATGGTCAATGGGCACACTAAAATGGTTGATAAACAAGTTTTTGAAGATTGAACCCAAGGTGATGCAACTATCTAACAAGTCAGGGTACCAACTTTATGCTTCCCTATCTAAAGATCATGGAAAAAAATGGTAGACAATGTCATGATGTTAGATTTGAGTCCTAATACTGGCATCCTTGAATGCCTGAATGTTTTATTCTATCATTTGAATCCTACCACGTGTGTATTTTTGACAAAATTGATTAGGATATTTGGGTGGGTCATGAGCCATCCCTAGAATATATACAACATAACCACCTCCACCTAACTAGGAAAAGGCCATAGGTGGGTCTAAAATTCATTTCTACAATCTTAAAGCCTATAAAATCACTTGGGAAAAGCCTATAAATTGTTTGAGTTCAAAATTTCCTACTAAAATTTTAGTTTTACATTTTTTAGATTATTTGACCCTCCCAATGCCAAAAATTTTGATGTGCATTTTAAACACATAATTGGCTGGGAGAAGCATAAAAAAGGGGGAAGAAAGTTTAAAAATAAATGATAAGTCTATGATATTTTGGTTCAGGCCCTCTTTCTAGTGCTAGTTTTATTGACATGTGTTTTGGCACATGCTAATGTTCTAGGCTCATCTCATGACTCACCTCTCTAGAAAGGAGATTCTAGGGAATATCCTTAAGGATTATATCTACCTGGTCTAGATGCACTAGTATTCACACAATGGATTATTATGACCATTCTATTCAAGAGGCCTTTACAGGTTTAACCTTCATACTTCAGACTTTGTTTTAGTGAGTTTTGGGTACTTAAAAAATTTCAAAAAAACTATAATTTTTTTTTGTTTGATTAAGTTTTGTGTAGGTGTTTGAAACAAAGAATGTCCATTCATTCAGGTGTTGACAAATTATAAATATACATTTAAGGTTTTGTTTGAGTGTGTTATGTAGATGATTTAGATCTCCATTCATTCATTCATTCATTCATTCATTCATTCATTCATTCATTCATTCATTCATTCATTCATTCATTCATTCATTCATTCATTCATTCATTCATTCATTCATTCATTCATTCTATTACAACCATTTAAAAATGCATTTGCATAATGGAAATGACTTTCAATCATAATATGAAAATAAAAATAGATTGCATACATTCAAATCCTAGACTAATAATTGATAAAGAAAATAAAATTAAGAAAAGAGAAAAGGGAAAAGATAAAAATCTTGGAGGAAAATAAATCCAAATATACAATCATATGATTAAATTTAACCCATGAAATTGGTCTCCCTTTTGGCCATCATTCACATAACTAGTGAAAAATCTAATTCAAGAGTTTGAGGATCAAAGACCCAGGAGAAAAGAATACAATACCACCATATTACATGTATAAGTAAATGTAAAGCAAAACATCCACAACTTATATATATTAAATAGAGTGTTTAATTGATATCACAATAGAGTTACAATTATCATTAAACTTAAAATCTTGATAGCATCTCCCCAAGGGAACAAGAGGAAGGAAAATAAAAGTAAAATGTAGAAAATAAATGACTGGTTTAATGTCCCTTGGGAGAGAAAAAAGAGCTATCTTTGATTACAGATCTCCTTAGGCACTTTATAGATGTTATATTTGGTCATAAAATTTATTTTCCCACCAAAATGCCTTTTCCACTTATCATTCCCACCACTTTCACTATTCACCTACAAAATGAGACCAAAAAGAAGTAAAAAAGTTGAATTAAAAGCTCCAAAAAGTGTATCTAACATTAGAATGTGAATAAATTTTAAAATAGGTAAAATTACACAAAATTGAGATTGTCATCACATCCATAATAAAATCACCTTTCTGAAAAAAATGGTTTTTAAAATGGACATCTTATGCTCAAGATATCATGAAAAATGAAAGGTCTGTCAAAAAAGCTCTCGATAAACCTATTAGAGATTTTATCAGCATCAAGATTTTAATTTTTGGTTTTTGTTATTTTTTAATTCCTAATTATAATTAGGATTTAATATATATAATAAAATTGGGGGGTTATTCCTAGGTGTTTACATACCTAATCAGTCTTTACTTTCTTGATTATAACCTAACCCTTTTTGTGGCAAATTAAATTTGAAATGCCCAAAAACCTGTAGACCTAGTTGTGACTTGGCTTGATGTTTATACACTATGGGATTTTAATTGTTTGTAGGCCAATTATAATTTAGGGTTTTGGGATTAAAATTGTAATGGTATCCTATGGGTTTTAGGGGATTAAAATCTAAAGATAAACTATCAATTGGGGGGCCCAAGTCTAGATGACCTAGTTAGGGTTGGTCCCCTGATTAGAATTGTGAAGTCCATTAGGGATGGACCTTAAATTATTCTAGTATCCATCCTTGATTAATACTACTTAAGACATAATTTTCCCCCTATGACCCATGTAATGAACTTTCCCTATCCAATAAAGGAAAAGAAACCTTGACTCGGGGCCCAACTAGCATTATAAAGCCCCCTACTGAGTCCTTGGGTCGAGAAAAAATTCTTGAAATGCATTGGAATTACTTAGAAAATTCTTGAAAAGAAACTACTAGGGAATAATCCTGACAACCAAACATATACCAAACCATAACTAAAGGCCCCACAAAAAAGGGAAAATAAAATAAACCCCCTCCTAGAGCTAATCGGGGTTTGGGAACTCGATTAGGTCTAGGGAGTTCTAGATTTTCAAACTTAGACAAAATTTACCTGGAAGATCCCAATTAAAATTTAGAATGAATATTTGAGCTATCCAAACCTAAACAAAGAATTTTGCATGTTTTTTATTGAGACTTATCTAGATTTTATAAGTGCAGCACGAGGATCTAGGAGACATCTAAGGGCAAAGTGCTTAACATGAATCTTGTTCAAATGGGCCTTATAAACATGATGGATTAATTTTTAGAGTCTAAAATGGAATGGAATGAAAAATGACACCCTAGGGAAAAATAAGAGACTTGAGTAAGCCAAAAAATGCCTATTTTAGAGACCTGACAAGTGGGATAAGTATCCTAAAAGTGAATTTTCGCTCAAAGAGAAAAACATAAAACTTATATGAAAAAATAATATGGAGAGGATGGGATAGGTATCATAGATCCAACATGAATGAAAATTAAATTCACCCCCTAAAGCAATTGCAGGGAGTTGAGAGAGCCAGTGGGCAAGAATGCCACATGAGTAGAAGTGCAACAAAACTCTGCTTCGAGGCCAAGTGCTATATATGAAACTTTACCATTAAAACTTGGTCATCATAATGGGACAAGTTTAGGAATTCTAAAGGGCATGGATATTTTTATAAAACCATATATTAGGCTAAAATAACTAAGAGAGCCAAGAGATCCAAGCTTTAAATGCAAATTAGAAGGTCATAACTCCACTTTTAGATAGTGTAAAATAAAAAGTTGACTCATATGAACATGTCTTTTCCAAAAATGATGGTTTTGGGTTATATTTTGGCACACAAATAAGATGAACCATAAAGGAAACTTGTGGTGTTGAGACCAACTAATTGTGAGTGTAAGCAGGAGCAAAGCAATAGGCAAAAAAGAGAGGTTCCCTAATTCTTGGAAGAATTAGGGCATTCTATGAAAACAAAAATAACATAATACATTAGTGGAATATGTAGGGAATACACACTCATTTCATAAGGCATGAGTCATATATTTGCAAAGTTTTTAGGAATGAGACACAAATAACATCTAGATGCATGGAATTTTATATCATACTATAACCAAGAAGTTTAAATTATGGGGCATGAAGTTGGTTCATGCATACACATTATCATATTTTACCAATATTAAATCCAAAAAATATAGAATATGGGACATGAAGTTGTCCATGCACATTTACACTATACAAATTTTTATTTTCAAGCACATTTCATGACAACATTGAATATATAAGTCCATCTGAAATAATTGATTCATGTTTAAATGAGTAGTGTAGTTGAGGTTTTGTGATTCTCAACAACTTATAATTACTCTATGAGCCCAAATGTGTCTCCCACTTTTCATCTTGAGGTTGAAATATTAGATAAATATTAATTACATGGGTCAGTTTGGTTTAATTTCTATGGTGCTCGATGGTATGACACTATTCCCTTTATTTTTTTTTAATGAGGGTCAAGGGAATTTGCCTTCTAAATTCATGGTACTTGATTTAGCTACAAAAATTATGGATTAATCACCTGTAAAACTCTAAAAGGGTTCAGAAAGAGGAACCACTCTCCAATGTTTCAATAGTGAAGCATCATCTCTAACTAGTTATAGGGCAACATGGTTCACCCTCATAAAGGTGTATAATTTCCTTTCTATTAAATTTAAAATTTAAATTTACACATTTTTATATTTTATTCTAAGGGAATTTACTACTAAATTTTCATTATAGTTTTTATAAAATTAGGTTGCATGTGTGGAACATCTTCCAAATAATTCCAAATAAAAATTGTGATGTACAGACTCAGGTACATTTATTTATCATTTTAATCTATTATGTGTATTACATTTTGACACTATAATAAAAGGGGATAACTTTTATACCCTAGAATCTTTGAATTAATACTTGGCAATGTTATTTTTTACTTACCTTCACCCTACATGATGTGTGTAAAAACATGACTCTCATTATCCATTATCTCACGTCCTCATACCTTATATGGTTATGTACTTCCTAAGTTTCTCTTAGTCATTTAAAATAAATTCCATCATATATGTCAAACCAATTATTTATCTTACTTATAAATAGACACATCATCATATCAATGTTTATGTATCCTAGATAGTAATGTCAGACTCATAACATATCTTCTGACAATATCATTTGTGTAATAGTTTCGTCTCACACCAAGCAATAGTAAAATTTTCAAATTCAAATCATTTTATGGGTCAACCTTTATGTTTCACATATCATTGGAATTATAAAGTACCAAAAAATTCTCATTTAAAAAAAAAATGTATAGCCTAATTAACCATCTAACAAACACTTATCAAGCATACTCAAAAACTTGCATATTCAATAAGACTACCCTATTATTCAAAAATTTATAAATAGTCACTAAGATCATGTCCTTACCAGGTATAAAACACTCAATATCCAATCCAAAGTTATTGATTTTCAAGTATAAATAGCTATATCATAGGTTCCATACATTGAACAAGCATAATTACACACATTTACCTAATGAGGAAAACTATATGAAGTTTGAATTTCCTATAGGTTGTGCTCAAATTTTCAATAAAGAGAGGTTGGGGTCAATTAAACCCACATATATTCCCCATTTATAATAATAATTATTTGATTTAAAGTATAAATATGGTTTCAATTAGAGACTAATTTATTTAAGACAAGTGTATAATCATATCTTGTTATCTTACACAAAGCTAAAGTATAAATTATTGCACCTGCTTGTATTAAAAAAACACAACATCTACAAAGATAAAACTATTAGATATCAAACATAATACTTGATGGTATAAACCTAAGGTTGATGATACCATATTGGTGTATAATTTAGAACCTAATTTGAGTGACCTGTAATCTATTTTTTCATTCTTCCTACCTCATGTTTATAGTCTTGGTCTTCCATAGAGTAGTTGACTATTAATTATCTTATCCCTTCATTGTACTATCTATATTTAGTAACCTATAATTCTAGATTAATTTCAATATTTTACATTCATATTTGTATATATTTTTATATCTATTAATTTGAATTCATTTATATTAGTTATATCTAAATAGGTTTAATTAACCACATTAATCTAAGTATTGGTAAAACACATTATGTGATCCATGAGTGACTATTACTGACTATTACATTGGTGAATATTCATGTGTGTAACATTGAATGATATAGTTTATGTTTATATGAGTGATAAATTACATTTTGTAACAACATGATTTAATTTTGTTGAGGATCCTCTAGTTTATGTCATGGACCTGTTATCTATATCAAGTTAGAGTCATGTCATGTCTTGAATACTTGTGTGAATCATAATCATGAAATTATGTGAAATTATGTGGATACATATATGATGGATTTCAAATTTTGATGTCATGATTCATATAATGAATTATTCTAATTATGTGTAATTTTATGATTCATATCATTCATGTACTATGTGATTTAATAGTGACTTATTATATTTAAAATGATCATTAATGTGATGACTACTTTTGTGTACCTAGTTGTTATATATATATTTACATAAAACTTGTATGCCTTAGGATAAATGTTTCATATATGTTTGAATGATAAAATATTTATATGATGACATGATGTAATCTTGTTATCACATGTGCCCTACATACTTAAATCCTTTCTATATGTAGATACTAAAATCTGATATTAAATACTTGACAATGACATGTTTGACATAAATTTACCACACATGACTTGACAACACAAACATAGTCCTAATTATCCATTATCTCATCCTAGATTATATCTTATGAATTTAAACCTTCTATTTTACTATTACACACATACAAAAACCTCACTATCTATTTCAAACCTACTTACCATCTTGCATAGACATCTCCAAATCCTTAATTCAGTCTGCCTATATAAAAGTTGGTTCCATTAATTTATGTTAGTATAAATAATTGATACAAACCTAATCTAATCAGTATTGACCCTATCTTAATAACCACTAATTTTAAAATTCAAAGTTTTACTTGGGGTTTGTCCATGTGCTTAGTATGTTGGTGGTGCGAGAAATTACCCAATTGGAATCATATATATTAAAATCAACATCTCATTTAAAATTGGACTTGGAACATATCTAGTACACATATATACACTACCGTACATTGTGAAAATTTATCCTCTTCTTCATAAATTATGAATCTATCATTAGGAATAATCACAAATCAAGTCTGACACACATTGAATCCAATTTAAAGAAAACATTGGCTAGTATCAAATCCAAATCATTAGATGCATACATATAATGAAGAAACATAATTTATTACTCATATTAGGTAAGTGTTGACTATTTTAACCACAAGTCAAAATAGGTCAACCCCCTATAGTCCAAAACTTGTAAAGGGGTATACTGTAGACACCTAAAATTGGCCACTAATGGCTTCATACCTAACTTTAGATCAATTCTTACCAACCTTTGCACATATAGCCTAAGAATTTTTAAACATATCGAATTTGGCTTCATAACACATAATTTGGCCTTTTAATCAATTAAATGGGGAAAATGCACACATAAATTAATTAAAATCTTACAAAATGATAAAATACATAAACAAAATTAATTAACATGTAAAACCTAATCAAATGCCTAATTGAATTATCCTTGAACAATTAAATGAATTATTAAAAGGAAATTCAAAAATTAAAGAATATCCTAGGAATTCATAATTACCTTTTACGAGTTGTCTTAAATTTGAAATATCTCACCAATGCCTATTCCATGCTAATCATGAGGTTTGGACACCTTTAACTCTACTAGGGTTAATTAATGAACTAAGATGAGGTTTGATCCCATTCTAAGGCCCTTTACTAGAACATATAAATACAAGCATTTGCCTCTCATTTGGAGAGCTTGGACATAGTGATGTTATAATGCAGGATTTAGTGCATGAAGCTAGATTATAATGTTATAATGTCAAAATCATAAGACAAGCCACTTTGAGCCATCAATATACATCAAACAAGCATGATCCAAATGACCATGGTGCCAAGAGGAGAATGAGTCACACAACTCTATTTGCCAAGGACTTCTTGAGCACAAGTTGAGTAAGCCAAATGAAGAAATGTCTTGGAACATTCAAGGAAGGTATGTTTTATTGCATTTTAGATGTGATTTTTCAATTGGTTTTCTTCACTATGCTCCTCCCTTTGATCTAGTAAAGATAATGTTCTACATGTTAGTGTGTTTGTTTTTATTTTGATTTGATTTCATTATGAAGCTAACATATGATCTAACCACCCTTATTAGATTCTTTGATAAAAATGGCATGCCCAGTGGCACCGTGAGCACCCCACATACCAAGGAAATGAAGATGCAATTCAAAAATTGATAAATGAAAGCTTAAAAATCATAGTTTTAGCTTTGATTTTGGGATATTTTTGATTTTTGTGTTCACTCAGGTTTACACAGAGACCAACATTAGTTTTATATAATCAGAATCAATCATGAACTAATTGATGTTAGTCATAGATAACTGAGGTCAATCACTATGTGCATTCCAAAATTGAGTTTGGTCACTGTGCATGACATCAAGCTAATAAGCCATCTTCCAGAGCTTCGTTTTGGGTCATACAAACTCTATTTTTGATGATTTTTTTAAACCACATATTTTCTACTAAATTTTTAGAATATGCTATTAGTTTACCTTCAAGTTGCATAATTTTTTCACAAAATCTTAAAATAAGAGTTTGAATCTTTTTAAAGTTTCTAATTGTTGTTTCTTGGTTCCATTAAAATGTGTTTTCTTTGTCTAATCATCTCCTTATAGGTTTTGAGAAGTTTTAAAATCTAACTTTAGAACAACCTAATGTTTTTACATTGTGTTTTTTTTGCCTTTGATTTTATAGGCAATCGATCTCAGTCCTCATCAACCAATATCAATTATTAGCAAGTAGCATCAGTTATTACTCACTGATATCTGTCACTATGTTTTCAAAACACAAAAACCTGAGAGATAATTTAATGTTTATTTGCTCATCATCAAATATGATTCTAATCAAGGGGAGAATCTATCATTTTTGTAGGTCCAAGACATGAATTAAATAAGAATTTGTAAGTTTAAATGCTTTTAACACTTCATTTTGGTGTTTTAAAATGAACCTAGGCAAAATTTTGAATATTTAGACTTAAGTGTTTAAAATGAACCTAGATGATTTGTGTTGATGTTATTTTGTGAAATTTGTTGTAAGTTTTTCACTTAGACAAGGGTCCAAGTAAATTCATTCTAACATGCTTTAAATCTTGCTCACATTGTCTTTTGGTGTTCAAAATGAACATAGTTCATTTTTTATGCATTAGATGCTTTTCAAAGTTTTTGTAAGATTTAACTAATGCCAAGGGGGCCATGAAAATTCAAAACACTTTCATTTTTGGTGTTTTAAAATGAACCTTAAATCAATTAGTTTTTTCTTTGGAAGATGATCCTTTTATACCATGTTTTGTTTGGAATTGTTTGTTGTTTTAAAAAAAATAAAAGCATATGTAAGCTCTCCCCCATCCCTTATAGGGAGCTCATGGGATCAAAAGAGCCTTTTCATTGAATTTAGTGCCTAGTTCAATTCATTTTAAAAAAATTCTTAGGCTCTCCCCAAAACCCATATGATATTGGGAGATTTAAAAATAACCCTAAAGTCTTTCTATTAGTCTTTATTTTCATGCAAATTGGCTTGTGAAGGGGATATCATTACCTCTTTATAGTTCTCTAGGGAAGCATTGTCCTGAGGCTTCATATTTTGGTAGTGTTTCAACCACAATCCATGATGAGGTATACAAAGATAGGAATACATACTGTTAGATCTAGGGGGTTGAGCAGCTAACCTTTCCTTTAGTAACAAAGGCCTGATTTAGGTCTGGTCAACTAGGGGATACCACTAAGATGTCCATGGATGGTATCAACATGAAAAATAATAGACCCTTGCATGATAATTTGATCGATATGAAATCAATTAAAATGTTGATTATCTTGTGTTAGACACACTTGGGATTAATCTAGATGGTCATAACTTGTAAGTTTTAGTCAACCCCACTTGCCACACCTTGATAGGATCTAGGACAATATATTTAGTTGTATTTTGTCATTAATTATTTTATTGCTTAGTGTGTTGGATCTAAGTTTTTTTTATACTACATCATAAATGAGTTTATTTGTCTATATCACTCTATTATTTAAGGAGGTGTTATGCTGTCTGTTTGACACCTTGCTTTAACTTAGAAAAAAATCGTGTCAAAATTTTTGAGTATGATACTTGACTGAGATAGGTAATGTTATGCTGCCCAAATCATTTCAAGTCTTTTGCCTTAGAAGTCTTTGAAACAAACCATTGTCACATCTTTTAGGAATGATAACACCATTATGCTACCCACATTATTTCATAGACTTGTCTTTGTCTTGCATCTAAGTTTCACATTTTTTGAAACCAATCATTTATGTCTTGTGGATCTTTTTTTAGCATAGTCATGCTATTCAAATTTGCCTAGATTTTTGGTCATAAAAACCCTAGTTTACCTAAGTTGAGTCTTTGATTAACTTTTACAAGTTTGGATTTAAACATTGATTGATTTTTATTTAGGCCTCGACATACATGGGTTGATACATAGATCTTTATCTTTTGGGTTGCATAACTTAGGTTAATCCATTACTCAAATTTGGAAACTTGATTATTTGTGCCTTTGTTTGATAGAATCAATCCATCTTCAAAGTGCCTTTTGTTTTGGGTTTTATACCAATTTGATCATGTTTATGTCTAGAATTAAGTGCCTAGTCTTTGACATAGTGTTCCAAGTTTGTTAGATTAATATCATCATCATTTGTTTCAAGTCTAGCTTTTGAAACCACATTTGGCCAAAAGTCCTAGCATCAACCTTGTTTTGAGCCTAGATTTTGATGTCATATTTGGCCAAAAGTCTTAGCGACTCTTTTTCATTTCCTAGTTTAGACCTATTTGGAGCATCTTTAAACCTAGACTTTGTCATCTTGTCTTTATTTCATTTTACTTGACCTTGTTTGTGTAATTTTTTTTAATGTTAGACATTTGATGCTATATTATTTTTACCAAGTCTTTACATAGAATTTTTAGAGATATAGGTCCACCCTAGACCAAGCTAGAAAGAGTTTGAACCTATTTATATTTTCAAACATAGATTTTTAGAGTTTTTAGAACTCTAGTCCCATCTTGTTGTGAAACATTTATCATAGATTTAATCTTGTCTTACTATATACGTAATGCAGTCATGTATAATCCAGGATATGGAAATGTTTTCACATAAGAGGGCTTTGTTCAAAACCCTTTTTTAGATGAATTAATTTGGGATTCAAATTATTATCCATCTTATAACAATCAAACAAGGGAATAGAGTCAATATCCTTTGACCAATTAGTTGGTCACCATGCCTCCTTACATAGAGCAAGATCAAGAATAGATGGCCTAATATTTGGCTAATTTGCCATCGATTACAAAAAATGTCCAACAATAACCTTATTATAGTATAATGCCATTGACCTATGATTTAGTGGTTCAATCTTTGACAAACTTTCCCCATGATAACTTACCAAATCTAGGAAGAGGACCTTATAAATTTTTTTATTAGAATAATGAATATGCCTCTTTTAACAAACGTAATGCTATTGTATCGATCCCATATCAAGATCCATGTATGTTTGTCATAGAAATAAGACTCATGTAATACCACTTTATTCAAATGTAAACAACATACCAGACATATCAAAATTTAGCACGTAACTTTAATAATATGGCCATGTCAAATGTACCTCTTATTTAGTTAGTTCTTTCTACAAGATTCTTATTTGAGTTAATAGGTCAAGAAAATTAGGGTTTAAACCTAATTACAAAAAATACTTTATCATAAAATATGTTCAATACCCCAACCATCAAGTAATTGTATTCTACTTCTACATAGAATAGTGAGTAGAACATAGTGGAAATATGCAAGTAACATCCAATTTAGACCAAAGTGGTGTTAGTGCACAAATAAATAGTTAATAATTGCATGTGTATTTAACTAACACCATTAGTGGTTCACAAACTTAGGGGGTAGGAATTTATACTTCCCAACCCAAACCAACTACCTCTAATCCTCAACCAATTACTTCTTTTAGTACCCAATAATAAGGATTGAGTATTCACCTAACAAGCAATGTCATGCCATAATAGACTATGATGAATCTTACTCCACCCTAATAGGTGATGAGTAATATTCCACAATAGTAGGCACTATCCAATGTTCCTAATTAATGATGTTCCTAATTAATAGAGGAAAAATATATTTCCACCTAAATAGGGGCAACCAATGTTACACCTTGCCAAGTGGTAGTGAACATACCCCTTTAGTCACAAACTAACATGTCGATCCAAAACCAAATGATGACTAACTAACAATGTGTAAATATTCATCAATAATAGATGCCAAATCTCTAACATATGTGTACTTCCTAATATGTATTCATGTAACTAAGAGATTCTAATGTTCCTCAAGTACCTATTAGGCAATAATTACCTTTCATGCAAAACATGTCACAAGTTCAAAGATAGGGTCTTAGTTCACAAGTCCCTCTTAATCATCAAGGTAGGACTAGTTAGTAGCATGTCCCTATTAAACCCTAGTAGGAATAATAAGACCATATTACTCTATCCCAACCATATAATTCCCAACATTAGGTCTATATATCCAATCCCAACCAGAATATCACATTATAGTATGTGTAATTTTAATAATCATACCCTAATCTATACATGCATATTCCTAGTCTATTTCCTAGTCAATCCAACATTACCCAATAAATACCTCCATCATATCTCAGTAAAAATAATCCAATTTTGACCACACAACCTCCACCTCAACAAGGTAATATTCCCAGTAATTTTCTTGAGTAATAGCTATAAAAAATGAAAGATGTAATTGCTCTCATTTAAGTGGGGAAATAGACTAAAAAGTTCAATTTGGATGACATGTGTTCTTACCCTTTCAACATGGAGTACTTGGAGATACCATTTCATCTAAGGTATGAACCACCAAAGTTTGAAAAATACAAGGGGAAAGGTGACACCAAGACCCATCTGACATAATTCTTTGTTGTGTGACAACCAGTGGTCTATAACAACATCTATCTATTGCTATTATTTTCATGGATCCGAGTAAGGCAAGCATTGGAATGTTTCCTAAAGTTGCCCAATAATTTAATATCTAACTTTGAAAATATTTAAAACAAGTTCATACAACACTTTTTATATAATCTCAAGCATGAGACTTCATTGGTAGATTTAACATAAGCAAAACAAAAAGTTGGTGAAAACTTCACAAGCTATCTACAATGATGTAGATCCCTTATAATCCGATTCACCCACAATGTACTAGATAAGTAATTAGCCACTGTGTTTAAAAAAAATATACACAACAAGATATCTTATAATATGGAGTTGTAGTGTGTGCATACATTCAAAGAGATCATTGACAAAGGTTTTGTGATTTAAAGAGCCCTCACTAATAAAATGACCATTAAAATAACCTCATCAAATAAAAACTAGAACCAAAACTAAAACAATGGCCAGAATCAAAGTTCAGTCCAAGCACAAGCATCACAATAAACCTAAACCAATAGCTATCATAAACCCAAGTAATTCAATCATAATAAGAATGTTGTAGGTAACATAGTACAAATTCATGACATGTCTAAATAGTGCAAACATCATCTGCTCAGCCTATACCACCTTTCCAAATAACTCTTAACCAATAAACTCTTTAGCAAACACAACATGTATAACAATTAGAATAACCTAGACCAACATAGCAAATGCAACAACCTATCCCTTTGCAAAATCCTCCTCTAAGAATAAATCTTCCTACTCATCATACCTTTCTCAATATTTAAGAACCCATTGAATCAATGCTTTTCAAACTTGTTGTAGCTAACTTGATTAAATGGCCTAGTATAAAAGGGAAAATTCCTAAGGGTGATAACATTCCAGATTGGTATAGGCCAAATGAATTCTATGAATATCACTAGGTCAATTGTAGCATTGTGTGAAAATCAAACATGTCATTAAAAATATGTTGGAAACTAAAGAAATCACATTGGATCATGGAGCTTCCACCTCCAATTAAAATCCCAACATTTATCATAATCCTTTTCTCCAACATAATAATCAACAAAAATAGCAATAATAATAGTGATGAGTACAACATTAACAATAATAGTATCAACAACCAAGGCCAAACCAATACAACCAACTGACTCAAAAAAATCATCAATAAAACTAATAGCATAAAAATAATGGACAAAACCATGGCCAAAATGGTGTGAACAACCAATAAACCTATCATTCAGTTGCACATGACTATAATGCTATTATAGGAAATATTGGAGGAGGTCACATTAACACCATTTCCATCAATCCTGGACCAAGTACTAATCAAACAAGACCATTGGTAATCTTTCCCAACTAACTAACCTATTTTAATAATCCTTCCTTGACCTAGGACCACGTATAAGCAAACTAGTAAGCATGAAATCCCATGTTTGGACCTTATATAGATAACTTGAAATTATCTCACGACCATGCACAAGTGTAGTAATAATCATGGCTTATCTTACCTGGTCCCCTTCCACCATCATTTATTAGCAATGATGGTCATGTACCTAATCTTTATTATGCAATCATAACTCAATGGTCAAGGATTACCATACCATGCCCACAACCATCTACCACTTCACCCATCATCCAACCAACCATTCTAACTTAGAATAATCCATTTCTTACTATCTAGGAAAATATGTTTGACATTATGAAACAATTAAAAAAGAATCCAACACAAATCTCCATTTTAGATTTGTTGCATATGTCTACAATCCATAAAAACATCTTGACAAGTTCCTTGGTCAATCCAAAGTTCAAAATGACATATCTTCTAAAACATTTCAAGCTTTGGTTGGACACCTAGCTCTAGGCCAATAAGTAAACTTCAACCAAAGTGATATGTAATCCTTTGGCCCACTGCATAATAATCCATTATACATTGAAGTTACATAATGTGGTACGAAGTGAAATGTGTCCTCATAGACAGTGGGTCTGATCTAAATATCATGTTTTTAAAGCTCATCAAGCTTCTTGGGTACATGACAATGGATCTCTAATAAAAAAAAATCACCATCAAATCCTACAATAATAAAGAATGAGAATCATAAGGTACTATTAATTTTCCAATTATTATTGGGCCTTTAACCCATGATACACTTTTCCATGTGCTAGATCTCAATTTGTCATACAATATACTTTTGGGTAAAGCTTAGCTATATGAAATTTGTGCTATCCCATTGACATTGCACTAGTGTATGAAGTTTTCCCATTCAAGGATGGAGGTTGCTATTTAAAGATATTTTCATCTAAATGAGCATTATAAACATCTAGAGGCTAAGTTCAAAAGCTATAACTACCATTTTGGTATGAATTCAGCTACCAAGAAGGACAAGGGGAAAGCAATACTTATTGATTTACTAGAGGCCAACTACATTGACCCTAATACCCTTGATTCACTTTCTCATATGCTAGCTCTTGAAATAACCAATCATTATACCATCTCAACTAATGACCTAAGAGAGTATCTAATTCATGACACCTTTCACATTTTAAAGCTTCCATAGAACCCAAAGTCCTTTAGAATACCTAAAGCCAAACCATTTCAAATGGAATGGTAAAGAAAGGGCAAAGCCAAACTGCATAGTCCAGGACCTGCCACTTTCATACTAGCCTCTAGCCAAGAACATGACCCACTTGAAGGTGATGAATCATGGTCATAAAATGACAAATTAGATGATTGTTACAAGAAATCCAAATATCCCATTCCCAATCAAATCATGGAGAACCAAGATTATGAAGGAAGAGGTCTCCGGCCAAATCAATAGGGAACCTTTGAGCTATTATGACTAAGTAGAAAGGAACCTATGGACTTAGATTTAATCTACCTCAGGGTGACCCCATGTATCTTATCCAAGTTCCATTATAAATGACTAGTGATGATGATGCTAGTAGTGAAGTAGAGTCTAATCATAGCCAATTTGATGACCTAGCCCATACCAATCTATTTGACAATAATGCCATTTATAACCTTTGACCAGTCATTCATCATAATCCACTACCATTATACTATCTCCAACTAATAGACTAGGGCTAATAAAAATCCAAAGTGTTGGTTGATGAGTTTTCAGAATGATGAGGGATTTTATGATTTTATAGGCCTTAGGGATAATGTTCTATTAGGAGATCATAAAAAATGGTCCTCAATCAAGTTGCATTCTGAATCCTATTTTAGAGAGCAAGTGAACACCCTTAGCCAAAAAAATTAAATAAAACATTTTTGTCCTAATGTGAAAATATATTTGAGGCACTTTCTGACTATGGAAAAGTAAAGACAAAGGCTAGTCTAGTGGTGAAAGCCTATTTCAGGCACTATTAGATGGGGGTGTTTAGCCTTCTTTAAATATAGACTACAAGACCACTAATGATGAACTTGTCTATGGGTTTGAGTTTAGTATTGAAGAAAAATAGGCTTTTGATCAAATCATTCAAGATACCAATATCGATGAACTTCTTTATAGGTCTAAATTTAGTCTTGAAGAACAATAAGCCTTTGATTGCATCATCTAGAAGTTTCCAACTACATTTATCACATGGTAATCCCTCCCATTGGGGGATTTTGATTCATCATGTCTAGGAGAATTTGAAGAACCAGTCCTAATAGAGGACTCTAACATAGTCAAATAGTTCAAATCTTTGCCCACTATTCTTGAAGATAGTTTGACCCTTCTAGTGGAAGACACAATAAAGGTAAACATCAGGACACTAGATGACCAAAAATTAATAAAATTAGGTGCATCCCTCACTAAGGAAGAGCATGAAGTCCTTACAACCCTATTGAGGGAATTTGTAGATATATTTGCATGGCCCTATTCTGACATGCCTGGTTTGACCCTACCTTAGTTGTTCACCATGTTGTGGTATATCCTGATGCCAAACTTGTGAAGCAAAAGTTATGTAAAATGTATCCTATTTATTTATTAGTCAAGAAAGAATTGGAAAATATCTTAGAATCGAGATGCATTATGCCAATTGACTATTCTAAATGGATTTCCAATGTAGTGTCAGTCAGTAAAATGTTGGAAGGAATCAAAATTTGCATTGATTTCAAGGACATAAACAAAGCTTACCCTAAGGATGAATTTCCATTGCCAAACATTAACATGATTGTCAACTCCACTATGGGTTATGAAATTCTTTCTCTAATGGATGGATTCTCAAGCTATAATTATATTCAAATCAGACTAGAAGACCAACACAAAACAATGTTCACCACTTTTATGGAGAACATTCTATTATCTAGTTATGCCATTTAGTCTCAAAAATGCTAGGGCCACCTATCAAAGATCCATGACTATCATATTTTATGATATGATGCATGACATTGTTGAAGGCTATGTTGATGACATACTAGGAAAATCAAAGACTAGGGACAATCATCCAACAACATTGAGAAGGATATTTGAGTGACTACATGAATATAAAGTTAGGCTTAACCCTAAGAAATGTGTTTTTGGAGTTACTTCAAGAAAATTGTTAGGCTTTATTGTGTCTCGATGAGGCATTGAATTCAATCCAACCAAAGTATGAGCCATAATATAGATGCTTCCATTGACCAATCTGAAGTAGCTCCATAGTTTATAGGGCAAGATCCAATCCATCAAATGCTTCATATCTTAATTGGCTAACAAGTGTCACCTATTTACACACCTATTGAAAAAGGGTGTAAAATTTATTTGGGATGATGATTTTCAGAAAGCTTTTCAATAGCTAAAGGACTATCTTACAAATCCACCAATTTTATTGCCTCCTATATTAGGGAAACCATTCCTTTTATATCTATCAGTTATTGACAATGCCCTAAGGGCACTTGTACCTTAACATGATGATAATGGAAAAGATCATGTAGTGTAATATTTAAGCCATTAACTAGTCATGTATAAACATAATTATATGCCCATTAAAAAATCTTGTTTAGCTATGGTCTTTGCATCTCACAAACTATGACATTACATGTTGAACAATAAGACCATGGTCATTTAAAAAGTAGATCCACTCAAGTATCTACTATCAAAAATAAGTTTACAAGGGCACATGGCCAAATGGATCATGCTTCTTAGTGAATTTGAGATAGAGTATGTCAATTAAAAACCCATCAAGCAACAAGTTCCTACATATCAACTTATTGAAGCACCCCTTGTAGATACAGATCCACTAACATTCCAATTTCCTAATGAATCTATTATGATCATCAATGAAACACCTCTTGAGGAGTAGCACTGGAAGCTATATTTTGATGGATCATTCACAACACGTGAATAAAGTGTTGACCTTTTATTTTTTAGTCCATCAAGGGATCTAATCCCTAAGTTATTCAAGATTAACTTTATTTGTATCAATAACATGGATGAATATGAAGCACTCATTATAAGACTTTGACAGGTAGTATAATAGAATACACATCATCTAAAGGTTTATGGTGATTCTTAGTTAATCATTAATTAGGTTACAGATGACTTTTAGACTAAAGATGACAAGCTGGTTCCCTACAAGGCCATGGTCGACACTCTCAAGAATTAGATTGTTTATCTTTAGTTTGAATATGTACTAAGGGCCAAAAATGGAAAAATAGATGCCATGGCTACCATTGGATCTCTCATTTGACAAATATATACAACCAAGGAATTTTAGTTTCTCATTGAAAATCTACTAGTGCTAGCACATGAAACATCAACCATCATAATGATCAATGATATTTCATAACTCTACTTGGTATTCCAACCTATATGCCTATTTACATGACCATGATTTACCACCAAAATTATCCCAAAATAATCTAAAGCCTTCATCCACAATGCCTAATATTATACCTTACTTGGACTAACCCTATATTGCTATAGTTTTGATGGAACTTTGCTTTGTTGTTTACCTTTGGAAAAATCTATAATAGCATTACAAGAAGTTCATGGAGTATGTGGATCCCACACCAATGGGGAAATCTTGTCCATAAAACTATTATGTACTAGGTATTATTGGCTAATGATGGATACATATATAGCTGAATATGCCAAAAGATGGACAAATGCTAATGATATGCTAATCTAATTCATGCCTTGACCAAGACTCTAAAACCAATGTTGACACCATGGCCATTTGATACATGGGGCCTCAATATCTTTGGGAAAATAAACTCCACCTCATCAGATAGCCATAAATAGATCCTTACTATCATAGAATATTTCACTAAGTGGGTTGATGCTATACCCCTCACTTTGTGATTGGAAAACAAATTTCCAAATTCATCTTTAACCATATCATCTACTCTTACAATATCACTTCTGACATTATATCTGATAATGGAAGATCATTCAAGAACATGTATGTCAAAAATATATGTGTTGAGTACAAGATCAAATAACATTTTTCCACAACATATTACCCACAAGGTAACAACCAAGCCAATGTATCTAAAACAACCATTGTCAACATCCCTAAGACTATTGTCAATGATACCAGCCACGATTGGCACCTTAAATATTCCATGCCCTTTGAGCATATTGTAACAATCACCATAATCTACTAGGAGATATACCATATTCACTTGTTTATAGTACTAAGGCCATTCTTCCCATTGAGGTTGAGTTACCTTCATTACACATATTTTTAATGCATGTCCTAGATGATGAAGACTATCAAGTAACTAACCTATAAGAGTTAGAGTTACTTGATGAGAAACACATGGATGCAATAAATAATCTACAAGAATATCATAATCAAATTCATGGCAACTACAATCGGTGTGTGAAACGCAAAGACTTTGATCTTGGTGATCTTGTAGACTATAACATTGGAGCATACAAGATCACCACACCAGATGGGGATGAACTTGATGAGTTGATAAACATTATACACTTTAAGCATTACTATGTTTAAGTGACTTTGTCTATTGTTTATGAGGACCATTTCAAGTTGTACCGTATTATCAACATTATTCTTTGTACTATATCATTCTACCATTCTATCACTTTGCCTATCAATTATCCATTCTACCATTCCATTCTATCAACCTAACATATTTTGATCACTCCCCACCTAACCCATTTGACCTTGGTTTATCCATTGGTTCAACTTTAATCATGAAGAATCATATTAGTTTTAAAAATTGTTTTAATAAGTCCAAATAGAGGCCATATTTTGGAGCAATATGAAAGAAGTGTTAGTAGTTTCATCCTTCATTTCTTGTTCTATTCTATACCATGTCTTGTTTGTGTGGGTCTGATTATAACAACCTATGGACAAATCAATATCTCACCAGTCATGCTACTAATTATAACTACCTATGGGAAAATTAGTATCATTGATCTAAGTCATTGTTTCCTAGTTATAATTACCTATGGAAAAACTAGGGGCAACATTTGTTTATTATTCCTTGATGTAAAAACTTGAAATGTATATGCCATACTATGACATTATGCCAATTATGCCTATTTTATTTGAATTGGCTGCAACACTAGTCAGATTCCACTACTATAAGGTGAAACTACTATGACTTGAGGCCATTTTGGTATTATGTGCGCTATGCTCAATACTTGTTGAGGTTAGCTCAATCCCCCTTTTCATACGCTCTCACCATTTTGTGAGCATCCATTCAAGTTTTCAATGTTCTCACTATTTTATGAGCATTTCAAGTTTGAACACTCTCTATGTTTTATGAGCTTAGCCTATTTAGTATCTCATCATTCTCCATTGAGTTGAGATACCTAGAAAATTTCAAAAACATTTGAAAATTTATTTAAAAAAACCAAAAACATTGTCCACTTCATTACCTTAAGGATTTTGGGAACCCTCACTAAGTCGCAAGAAATCACTTGTCAATTAGTTTCCACATCCTATTAGCCCTTTGTCCCATGCTCTCGATATTTTACAAGATTATTCCATATTATTTCATTACATCCATCATGTTTTCCTTCTCATCATTTTTATTATATCCCATTTCTTAGGAGAACTACATTCAACTTGAAGTTTTTGTTGGATATTATGTCCAGGCAACTATATAAGCAATGCCCCTTGCCTAGTGCATATAGAGATAGATTAAACACACCCTTCATTTTATTCTATTCCCCCATCTTTTTTATTGGTTAATTTTTCTCTTATTTTCTAGGGGTAATGTTTGTTGTCTTATTTATGTCATATTGTTTGTACTAACATTATGCCTAACCATCGGTTGCTTATTTATTTGTTTGTTTATGTGCCTATTTGTTTTATTTAAGTATTATTCCCTTGATTTAGTCTACATGCATTCATTGGGTGATTCCATGTGCAATAGTCTTGAATCCATCCATATTCATACATCAACATTGTCATCATGGTTTTTTTATCATTGATGCATTATTTTCCTTTGAGTATTGGATCAGGAGTCAGTCCTTATACATATTTAGGAAAAGTCCTCATTTTTTTCTATCATGATGCCTACCATCATGTGCTACAATAAAATCAACTTCAAGAAGTCTCACCAGCACTACAACAATGATACTTCTTGGCACCAACATTAGTAACATTCCCGATCTAATCCAAATCATATCCCAAATAAAGTAATTAAATAATAAAAGAATTTTAACCTTTTTTAGTTCAGATGAGCATCTTCCTACTAGTAGTTGCCTAATTCATCTTTATCCTCTATATAAAATTAACCATCATCATGTTTTCAATCATCATTTTATATCTTGTTTGCCATTATCAGGGTCCAATGATTATAACCACCTTTGGGCATATCATTGAACACCATCCTACTTGTATTTTTAGTGATTATATCCACCTTTGGGTAAATCATTGTATTTTCACCAATTTATGAGTTAATGATTATAACTACCTTTGGTCAAATCATTCATTTTCTTCCACCCACATGGGGCTTGTTTGCTCCTTTTGGGGTATAATGATTATAACCACCTTTGGACAAACTATTGTACACTATCCCACTTACATTCTCAATGATTTTGATCACCTTTGGACAAATCATTATGTTTTCACCCCATCATTTTCATTTGTTTGGTTTGCTCATTTCCTTCTTTTGATGGACCATTTTCTGACCCACTTTGCCAATCATTCCCTCGAGTGGGCACCCTACAGTTTATCCATTATAGTTGAAGTCATAAGCATATAAGACCTTTGCAATATTTGAGAAGATGTTACTATATTTATATCTTGTAATGCATTCCTAAATAAGGGAAACTTTTAGACACCTAAAATTGGCCACCAATGGCTTCATACTCAAATTTAGATCAATTCTTACCAACCTTTGTATATCTAGCCTAAGAATTTCTAAGCATCTTGAATTTGGCTTCATAACATGCAATTTAGCTGATTAATGAATTAAATGGGGAAAATGAACACATAAATTAACTCAGATATTGAAAAATGATAAAATCCCTACACAAAATTAATTAACATGAAAAACCTAATCAAAAGCCTAATTAAATCATCCTTCAAAAATTAAATGAATTATTAAAAAGGAAATTCAAAAATCAAAGAATATCCTAGGAATTCATAATTACCTTTTGTGAGTTGTCCAAAATCCAAAATATCTCATCCATGCCTATTCCATGCTAATAATGAGTTTTGGATACCTTTTAACTCTACTAGGATTAATTAATGAACTAAGGTGAGGTTTGAACCCATTCCAAGCCCCTTTGCTAAAACCTATAAATACAAGAATTTGCCTCCCATTTGGAGAGCTTAGACATAGTAATGTTATAATGAAAGATTTAATGCATGAAGATGAAATATAGTGTTATAATGTCAAAATCATAAGCCAAGCCACTTTGAGCCATCAATCTACATCAAGCAAGCATGAGCCAAACAACCATGGTACCAAGAGGAGAAGGAGCCACACAACTCCATTTGCCAAATACTTCTTGAATACAATATAAGCAAGCAAAACAAAGAAATATATTGGATCATTCAAGGAGGTAAGGAAGGTATGTTTTCTTGCATTTTAGATGTGATTTTTCAATTAGTTTTCTTCACTATGCTCCTCCCTTTAATTTAGGCAAGATAGTGTTATGCATGTTAGTGTGTTTGTTTTCATTTTGATTTGATTTCATTTTGAAGACAACATATGATATAACCACCCTTATTATATTCCTTGATTAGATATACTAGGGTAATATATGGTGTTTCATGGTTTTATTTGATGTCATTTAATGTGTCATCACCTTGGTCCTAGTCATTTTCCTTCCTAAGTCATTCTATGTCACTCAAAGGGTCATATTTGGACCATTTATGAGAATGGTATATTTTAAAAATAAATAAAAGTGTTATAAAATCATTATCAACATACCTCATGTCAGTCCCTATTATATTCATTATTAGGAATTTTAGTACTAATAGAAACTTGTAGGTTCTTAACTAAAAATTAAGAAAATAAGTGTGAAAGGAGGAGGTTTTGTAATTGTATAGCCCGTGAGGTGAGTGTAATGTGGGATGGATATTCAACTTCCTTATACTCATTTACATTATTTTGAAGTTCCAAAAATGGGCTCAAACCATTCTATCACTCCATCGCTCTACTAGGAAAGCAGAACTAGTTAGCAAGTTTCTTCTTGGTATGGCGAGTAGGAGGACTTCTAGGTCAAAAAATATTGGTTGTGGATATTAAAATTGGTAAAATTAATTTTAATTTTTGGAGTTTGGAAAATGGTTTCCTATAATTTATGAATCATTCTTAACAAGTTGACTACCTTGTTTTGCTAGCTAATCCCCACACCCTATAGGTTTTGCCTCTATTTGAACATGGACATACAATCCAGATGATGAAATGGATTAAAAATTATTTTAAAGTATTTATCACATGTTTTCCATCTTTATTTTTTATTTTTTGAAGTGTTTTTATGAGTTTAAGCCTCTTAGGTTGCATGTGGAGTATGCTAGTGAGGTTATAGTCAGATTTCATCAATTGTAGAAGGTCTCTTTCTCTAAAATGGATAAAATTTAGTGTGATATGATATTACATGCATCTTAAATGTCATTAAAATATCATTTTTCCAAATCTCACTCTTCAAATCTAGCATCATGAAGGTTATGTTCAAGAATGTTGCACACAGTCAACTCTTTGCTTACTCCCACTTATAGTCATGGTATTTTGAGCTTTGAGCATGGTTATGAATATGTTTTGAAGATTTTAAAGATATGAGACACATTATTCAAGAATAATACATCAATCCAAACTCTCAAGTGACATAATAAAAGCCATGATAGTCAATATAAATCTTTAACATTGTCAAACACCATTAGTATACACCTACAGGTGCCTATAGAAGGCTATCACATTGGGATGGGTGTGGAGATTTGTGTCAAGCCTTGAAATGTTATAAAATAACATGTGAACACTTTGAAATAGCATACAATTGGTTACAATCTCATAATTCATTCATATTGTTCATGTCTCTACTCATTGCCTTGTAACCTACAAATGACCACCTATAGGTGGCTTACACAAAGACTTGAAGGTGTAGTATGAAGAAGTTTAACATGATTTGAAACTTTAATTAGGTTTTAGGAGGTTATAAATACCTTAATAATCATATTTAAGGTCATTATCAAGAAGACACACTTGAAGAGTTACCTCAAAAGAAAAATTCTGAGTTTAAGGACTTATTTCCCTAAATGCTCTAAAATAGAGCCCTGTGTGATTTTGGTGATGTCATGCAATAATGTATAAAGGAGTATTGATGGAATAAAATACATCCACCTTTTATCCATTATATATGAGTATTATCTTGTAAAGGAGGAGGGTGTGTTTTATCTCAAAAGTGATGTTATGAAGGCTCCCAAGTTACATAATTGTTCACTACAACTTTTTAGTACTTACTATAAGATTCGAGCTCTCAAATGCTTTGTACCCTCATATAAAAATGTAAAAAGCATATCATCATGAATAGTGACTCCATTAAGGTTAAATATCACACTAAATTTTTTAATAAGAGTTGAAGAGTAGGGTATTGACCTCCATCAACACCTACAGATGTACCTTTGCTCAGGAAAAGTCAACTACAACCTGACTGTAGGTGACTCATAAACTCATAAAGTGAACTTTTGGAAATGGGGGTCTAAAAATACAACCTTTTCCATTGAAATTTGATTAAAAATAATTAAAATATGATATAAAGGTATTAATCACAAATTTTAATATGGATACTAACTTATAAGACCCCTCTTATTCCATCAGTGGGTAGTTACAGTCAACTATAGATTGATAGTGAGATAAAGCATAGTGTGATGGGTGTTTACATAGATTGAAACATGAGGTAAAATGACATTTTAAGGTTAAAATAAGGTATTATACATTGTGTTCAAGGTCCAATCATGTAGTGGGCACATACAAGGGTCACCTTTTAAGCAAAAAACATAAAAACACATTCAACACCTATGACCAACCAAAGTGAAGAGGTATGCAATAGAGAATATATCAAAGAGGTTGGGTGTAGGCATGTTTGAAAGAGAATCCAAAGTAAAAGGACCATATAATGAAACTATAATGGTGTAAATAGAGTAATAAAAGCGCTTGAATATGCACCTATAGTCATACTTGATACGTTGCACACAGTCAATCATTTGACAGTCTTCCTTATGGTTTTGATGGTGTTTGGAGGATATAATGGTATGAAAAAGTCATAAAACCTTGCACATATCATTCTCACAACTTGGATAGTACCAAAATACCTTCCTTTTGTATGGAATAATATGGGAAGTTCCCTGTATTTTGTCTAAAATAGAGGGCACTCCCCAAAGATGCAAACCTTGTAGGTTTTGAGAAAAGGAGATAAAAAGGTGAGTTGAGGGTTGATTAAAAATTTAAAGGGGACATGGAGGGATGTGATATACATGGAGTAACATGAAAACCATTTCATATGGGTTAAGAACCCAACTTGATGGCCCAAATTCACAAGCATGCAGGTAGACCTTTAGGTTTATACTAAGCTGGGTCTACTACCACTTTTAGCATTAGGAAAACGTTCCAATCCATTATAAAATGTTTTTATGGAGTTATAAGGAGTTTTCAAGCTATTGGAATGTAGAGAATACCATAGGGAAGCCATTTATTGGCTCAGACCAACTCAAGGCTGCACAAAATGGATAACAAAGCTTGAGAGGGAAACTTTTAGAGCTCATATCTACTTGGAAACTTTTAATTGGAGTATTAGGAGTTGGGAAATGATGAAGAAGTCCCTAAAAATTATTTTAGTGAAACTTTTTAGAGAATTGAATGTCACAATCTCATGAACAATCCTTAGAGGCTAAAACTACATAAAACCCTCCAAAAGCTTGGTTAATGACCCGGAAGAGAAGATGAAGTTGGAAAAGCACCTAAGAGGTATATTTTGACTAGGAAATGACTTTTATATTGTATAATACCCTATAAAGCACATTATTATCATATTGAGTTGTACTCTACCTATACAAATAGGGCACACAATTTGTTTCCTTGATAATTTTATGTGTTTTGTAGGTATGGAAGGTTTTCAAGAGATGTAAATCACCTGGGGGGGTATATTGGGACCAAATTTATCCTATAATATAAATTTCATGCTTTATAACAACTCATAAGTGCTTTTGTAAGTACCCCCACTTCAACTAGTCTAGAATGACATAGTGAATAAGCAAGTGAGAAGGTGAAAATTCTAAGTGGGAGGCATTTTAAGGTATTGATGATGAATATAAGGCCATGAAGGGTATTTAAAAGTGTCATTAACTCATTTTTATGGATTTTTTAGAAAAATTAAGACAAATTTGGTGCCAAGTGTGAAGGGTGAGTGAAAAAGGAGTTATTTGGACTATATGTAGTGATAACTCATTTTAAAAAGAATTTTGATGATTAGGGACACCTAAAATACATGATGGAAAATGTATAAAATAATTTAATATTAGTTAAATCAACACATCTACCCCTAGTATACTTTGGAGCATTCTAAGGAGGTCAAATGATGAAGGTAGTTTCTTGGCATGGAAATGAGGATTTCTATGCCACATTTTAGAAGTTTCATGTTTTGAGGGACATTAGTCTAAGAATAAATTTCATGGTATATTAAATATTAATATTTGTTTCATGTGTAAATCCTTTTCTTAGCTTTACACATGTCTTAGTGACTATTTGACTTCATTCTTCTCACTTCTCTTTCAAATTCTATATGTAGTAGCCATTTTGGCTCTTTGTAGACTAATTCCACACCATGTATGGTGAAGCCTTGATAGTTTTGAAATTTTATTTTCCTTAGAAAAATAATTTTAATATAGTTTTAATTTATATCTCATCTTTTCAAAGTGTGTGAAGATATGTATAATGAATAGTTAAGAGATATCTATCTATCCTTACTTTCTCTCAATCCTTCCATGTTTGATGCAAATGACTTCACTCTAGTAGGTAATATAAAGTGTTGTTAAGTGTATGGATATATTATCAAGTGTAAAATAAGTCTTAGTATCTAAAAATGATCTATGGTTTCACTTACCTTAGATAATATTCATGCACATCACCTTCATATTGAAATACTATTGCTAGAGCATTCTAAGACTTTTAAACTAGTGTTGTAGGCCTTGTATTTTAGTGAAAGAAGTATGATGGTCATGTGGAAATAATTATAGTGTATAAAACCCTTAGAATATTTTAATTTAATGTAAACTTTTATCCCTTTACCCATAAGAAAATAGTTAGTTAGGTGATAGGCATTTCAAGGATATTCAGGGAGATAACCTTTAAACTTAGAGGTCTACTTCTACTATAGGTACACCCACATACCTAGAAGTATTCCCATGTTGTCAAAATATAGAGGAGGCTTGAACACCCTCCTATATGGTGAAAGGTTTGGTGGCAACAATTTTGGCATGCCCAGTGGGACCAAGGTACAAGAGAGTGGAAAGATTATTGGTGTGTCTTTCCTCTAATCAGCTTTTGGAAGCAAGCAAGATAGCACCAATGACAAATTTGAATGAAATATTTTGGTTTGAAGTAACCCAAGTATATAATATTGAATTTTTTGATTAGTTATTGTGTCTAATTTGACCCATGAGGTTGATATTAATAGCTATGGTGAATATCCCTATTATGAACCTCCCTATTAGCCTTGTCATGAATCACATTATATTCCTCAATAGTCCTATCACAATGGATACCAATCCTATGAGCCATTGAAACCTTATGGTCCTTTATTTCCCTCCCCATATAAACATCATGTTGTTGGGAAACCCTATTAGGAAGGATATCAAGAAATGCCTCCCTATCAGCCCCAACATGACCCTTACCAATCATAACATGATGCCTATCAACCTCAAGAGGATCCTTATGAGCCTTGTCATGAGGAATTAGATAATCCCATTGATTTTACACAAAGATACAATAAGACAAGTTATAAATTTTTATAAATTCAAATCCAATAACATAAAGTTGGTCTCAATCCCCATTATTACCCTTGTCCTCCTCCATCAACCTCATTTCATGTCAAATACTTCTTGGCACTCCTACTAGAGCTGCTAGATAATGAAGATAACAGGGGGACATGGGATAATGAGTTTGATGTGCTTCCTAATAATCTCATGCAATGGTTAAGAGGTATTTCTGAAAGTTGTATGCATGTGTTAGAGATAGTTTAAGGGAAAGAAGGTAATCAATAGGGGTATCAAAGGATACTAGACTTGGCAAAGAAGTGTCTTCAATGCTCCATAGATAGGCTAAGGATGTGGGAAGATAAAGAGCTTAAGAATGAACATGCTATTATTGAAGATCCTCAATGAGGATATTGGAAAAGTGCAACTTTGACTAATATAAGTGGTTTTCCTTCTAACCAACCCAAATTGTCACTTCTCATGAGCTTATTAGTGAAGTCTTCTTTCTTAAATCCATTCATAAGCCCTCCACACCTCATTAATCACCTCCAACTCATGAGCTTATCCATCAACCCTCCACCCCACCCCTTATTGAAAAGAATCCCATTTTTAGGGAATCAAAGGAAGATGAGAGAGCTCAAGTCATATTCAATAAAGAATATGTCATGAGTAATTATGAAGAGGAAACCACCATAAGGACTCCCCTTGGTGAACATAAAGGTAACTCTACCTTCTTGAGTGAAGAGAAATATATTAAACATTATTTTGTAGTTGTCTATGAGGAATGTGGTCAAGACTTGAAAAGTGAAGTATTTGAAGAAGATTCCATATCTGATCATGAGGTTGTTGATGATCCTAACAAACCTTAAGATGATTGTACTATCAAGGATGAAGGTGAAATTTAAGGCAATCTTCAAGAAGTTGTAGTCTTAGAAGAGTCTCATGAGACCAAGATAGGAGATGTAGTAATTTAAGAGTAATGGCATCCTAGTGTTGAACCTCCCTCAAATGCATGGGAACATAAAGAAGATCAACTTGATGACCCCATGTATCAAGAAGAAAAAGTTGAAGAGGTGGTCATTTTAGAAGACAAGGAGAACACAGATTATTGGTAGTAGTAAATGAAACTCTTTCAAGAGCTTGAGGAAATTCTCCAAGTTGAGGGAAAAGTACATGAGAAGGTGGATATAGAGTTTTTCATGGAATACAATGAATAAGATTAGGTATACTATGTAGATATACTTGATGATCTTGAATAACTTACAGCTCAGAGGAAACATAATCTTATTAAGAGCACCATGGAAACTAAGAAGGTATGCCTTGTTGAGCCATCATTGGAGCTTGTAGTTGAATAATCCTATGACAAAGTTAAGGCTATTTAGATGAAAGAGGATTTCATTTTCATAGCTGACCTGGTTGTAGCTACTTTGATTTATTTGAACATCATGCCGATGAGATTGGTAAACACCATGAAGAAGTTAGAGGCATAAATGACAAGGATAAGGAATAAACATGACTCATTCATTCCTTAATTTCATGAAACAAGAGAGGTTTCAAACTTCCCCTTTGATCTAGGAGGAAGTGTTTATTTTAGGTTGGTTTGTGTTTGAGTTAGTTTTGGTTTGTGTGTGTGTGTTTTATAAGTGCTCACAAAGCACATGTGTGTGGTGTGTTCTTGTGTATATTTTTATTGTTTTTTATTGTGTTTTGGTATTTTTAAAGGAAATTTTAGTGTCATACTTATACATAGGTGATTCCATATCCCAATGGATAGGAAAAGGCTACTGGTCTTGGGCATAACAAGTATACCACCTTTGAGAAATCACCAAGAATGTTGACTATTTTGACTAGAAGTTAAAATAGGTCAGCCCAACTATAGTCCAAAAATTGTATAGGGGTATAATAGGGCAATTTATTTTGTGTCATGGTGTTATTTTATTTCATTTAGTGTGTCATCAGCTCAGTTATAATCATTTTCCTTCCTAAGTCATTCTATGTCACTCAAAGGGTCACATTTGGGCCATTTATGAGAATGTTATGGTTTTATAGGTAGGAAATTTTTTATAAAATCCTTATAAAAGAAAATAATGTTATTAAATATCATATTAATTGTCAATAATGTTAGTACTAATAGAAACTTGTAGGTTCCTAACTAAAAATCAAGAAAATAAGTGAGAAAGGAGGACTTTTTACAGTTGTACAACCCATGAGGTGAGTGGCACATGGGAAGAGTTTTTGTGATGGATATTAAACTTAATTAGACTCATTTACATGATTTATATGCTTTGGAAGTTCCAAAAATGGGATACAATCATTATATCTCTCCATCACTCCACTAGGCAAGCAGAACTAGTCAACATGTTTCTTCTTGGTACGACTAATAGAAAGACTTATAGGTCAAAATATATTGGTGGTGGATATTAAAATTGGTGAAATTAATTTTAATGCTTAGAATTGGAATAATGGTTTCCTATACTTTATGAATCATTCTTAACAAGTTGACTGCCTTGTTTTGCTAGTTAATCCCTACACCCTACAGGTTTTCCCTCTATTTGAGCATGTCCATACAATCTAAATGATGAAATGGATTCCATAGGATATAAACTTCCTTATAACATGTTTTAAATATTTATTTTCTTGTTTTGAAGTGTTTTGATGAGTTTAAACCTCTTAGATTTTATGTTGAGTATGCTAATGAGGCTGCAGTCAGATTTCATCAATTATAGGAGGTCTCTTTCTATGCAATGGATCCAAATCAGTGTGATATGATGTTATATTCATCTTAAATTTCATGAAAATATCCTTCTTCCCAATATCACTCTCCAAATCTAGCATCATGAAGGTTGTGGTCAAGAATGTTGTACACAATCAACTCTATGCCTACCCCCACTTATAGTCATGGTGTTTTGAGCTTTAAGCATGGTTATGAAGATGTTTAAAAGAGTTTAAAGGTATGAGACACATTTTTTGATCATAATACATCAATATAAACTCTCAAGTGACATAAGAAAAACTATGATAGTCATTATAAATCTTTAACATAGTCAAACACCATTAGTGTGCACTTACTTACAAAAGGATATCACATTGAGATGGGTGTGGAGACTTGTGTCAAGCCTTAAAATGTTGTAAAATCCCATGTGAACACTTTGAGAGAGAATAAAATTGGTTATAATCTCATATTTCATGTAGATTACTCATGTTTCTACTCATTTCCCTGTAACATGCAAATGACCACCTACATGTGGCTTACATAGAGACTTAAAGGTGTTGTATAGAGGAGTTTAACATGATTTGAAACTTTCATTAGGTTTGAAGAGGTTAGAAATACCTTGAGAATAATATTGAAGGTCATTAGTAAGTAGGCACACTTGAAGATTCACCTCAAAATAAGAAGTCTAAGTTCAAGGACTTGTTTCCCTAAATGCTCTAAAATAAAGCCTTGTGTGATTTTGGTGATGCCATGAAAAAATGTAGCAAGGAATTTTAATGTAATAAAATACATACACCTTTTATCCCTTATATAGGAGTATTATCTTGAAAAAGAGTAAGGTGTGTTTAATATCACAAGTGATGTTATGAAGGCTCCCGAGTTACATAATTATTCACTACAACTTTTCAATACTTACTACAATATTTGAGCTCTCAAATGGTTTGTACCCTCAGATAGCAATGTAAGAAGCATATCATCATGAATAGTGACTCCATTGAAGTGAAATAACACACTAATGTTTTGGAGAAGAGTTTGAGAGTAGGGTATTGACCTCCATAAACATCTATAGGTGTACCTTTTCTCAAGAAAAGTCACCTACAACCTGACTGTAGGTGACTCATAAGTTCATAAAATGAAATTTAAGAGATGGGGGTCTGAGAAACATAAAATTTGACATTTAAAGTTGCTTCCAAATAATTAAAATAGTAACTAATGATATTAAGCACAAATTTCAACATGGATACTCATTTACAGGACCCTTTTTATTCCATTACTGGGCAACTACAATCAACTATAAATTAATAGTGAGATAAAGCATAGTCTGATGGGTGTTGACATAGATTAAAACATGAGGTGAATAAATAAAAATTATTATAAAATGACATTGGAATGTTCCAATAATTTATTATAAAATGTGTTAAAGTTCTAATCATGTAGTGGGCACCTACATGGGTCACCTTCTAAGCAAGAAACATAGAAACATAGTCAACACCTATGACTAGTCAAAGTGAAGAGGTATGTAATAGAGAATATATCAAAGAGTTTTGAGTGTAGGAATTTTAGAAAGAGAATAAAAAGGATAAGGACAATATAATGACACCCTCATGGTCATAAATAGAGGAATAAGAGGGCTCAAACATGCACCTATAGTCAAACTTGATACCCTGCACACAGCCAGTCATTTGACAGTCTTCCTTGTAGGTTTGATGGTGTTTGGAGGATAGAATGGCATGTAAAAGTCCTTAAAACTTGAAAATAGAATAATCATAACTTGGAGAAGCCCACCATACCTTCCTTTTACATGGGATAATAGGGGAAGTTACCTCTATTTTAGCTCAGATAGAGGGCACTCCCCAAAGATACAAACCCTATAGGTTTTGAGAAAAAGAGATAAAAAGGTGAGTTGAGGGATGATGAAACATTTAAAGGGGGTGTGGAGGGTTGTGATAGACATGTATTAATATGAAAACCAATGCACAGAGGTTTAGATCCCAACATGATGGCCCAAATTCATAAGCATGCCTGCAAACCTTTAGGTCTAGACTAAACCTATTATCCTTTTGGGGGTATACTACCTATTATAGCATTAGGGAAAAATTAAAATCCATTGGAACATGTTTTTAGGGAGTTATAAGGATTTTTAAGCTATTTTAATGTAGATAAAACCATAGGGAATCCATTTATTGGCTCAGACCAACTCAATCTTGCATAAAATGGATAACAAAGCTTAAAAGGGCAACTTTGAGAGCTCATATCTACTTAGACACTTTGCATGGGAGTATGAGGAGTTGGTAAATTATAAAGGAGGAAATGAAAATTATTTTAGTGAATTTTTTTGGAGAATTGAATGTCACAATCTCATGAACAATACTTAGAGGCTAAAACTGCATAAAACCCTCCAAAACCCTAGTTAATGACCTGATGGAGAAGATGAAGTTGTAAAATTATCTAAGAGGGATATTTTGAATGGGAAATGAATTTTATATTGTAGATGAATCTCTAGAGCACCTTATTATCATATTGAGTTGTACCCTACTTATACAGATATGGCACAAAATTTGTTTTTTTGATAGTTTTGTGTGTTGTGTAGGTATGGAAGGTTTTCAAGAGATTAAAATAACTTGGGGGTGTATAATGGGACATAATATATCCTATAATATACATTTCATGATTAATAAAAACTCATAAGTGCTTCTTTAAGTACCTCCACTTCAACCAATCTAGAATGACACAATGAACAAGCAAGTGAGAAGGTGAAAATTCTAAGTGGGAGGAATTTTAAAGTTTACCTAAGTAATCTAAGGCCATGAAGGAAATTAAAAGGTGTCATTAACTACTCTAAATGGACTATTTTAGAAAAGTAAAGACAAATTTGGTGCCAAATGTGTAAGGGTGAGTGAAAGAGTTATTTGGACTGTAGGTAGTGATAACTCATGTCTAGAAGAATCTTGATGATTAGGGACACCTTCAATACATGATGTAACATGTATATAACCCCTCCCTCTTAGTGAAATCATCACATATACCCTTGATTTTATATGAAGTGTTCCAAGGAGGTCAAATGATGAAGGCAATTTCTTGGCATGCAAATGAGGAGTTCTACACCATATTTAGAGAGTTTCATGTTTTAAGGGACATTTGTCCAAGTAGATCTTGCATGGTCTATTACATATTCCTCTTTCTTGCATGTGTAACTCCTTTTTTGAGCTTGACACATGTCTTAAGGACTCTTGGACTTAATTCTTCTCACTTCTCTCTCAAATTCTATAAGTAGTAGCCATTTTGGCTCTTTTGAACTAATTCCACACCATGTATGGTGAATCCCTACTAGTTTTGACATTATAATTTGAATTATAAAAATAAATTCAATCTATTTTGTGTTCATATCTCATCTTGTCAAAGTGTGTAAAGAGATGTATAGTGAATAGTTAAGAGATATCTATCTATCCTTGATTTCTCTCAATCCTTCCATGTTTGATGCAAGTGAATTCAGTCTAGCAAGTCATATGAAGTGTTTTTAAGTGTATGGATATATTATTAAGTGTATAATGAGCCTTATTATCTAAAACTAATCTATGGTTTCACTTACCTTGGATAATCTTCATGTGCATCACCTTCATATTAAAATACTGATGCTAGAGCATTCTAGGAATTTTAAACTAGTGTTGTAGGCCTTGTATTTTAGTGAAAGATGTATGATGATCATGTGGAAATACTTATGGTGTATCACCACCTTAGAGTAGTTTCATTTCATGCAAACTTCTATCCCTTTTCCTAAAATCAAATAGTTCGGTGATAATCACTTCAAGGTATATTTAGGGAGCTAGCCCTTAAACATAGAGGTCTACCTATACTATAGGTACACCCACATACCTAGAAGTATTCCCATATTGCCCAAATATAGAGGATTGAACACACTCTTATAGGGTGCATTATTTGGTGATAACAATGGGATAACTATGTGTGGCTTGATTTCCTTCCTCAGATTATCAGATACATGTGGTTAATCACTGAACATGGGTGATTAATGTTAGCTCAACCCATTATAATTTATCAATTTTTGTAGGTTTTTATCCCTCATAAGCAAAAATAGGGGTTTAATGTGAATGAAAATTATTTTTGGACTTGTATACATTATTAGGGTTCATAATCACACATATAGAGCTTATAAATATAGACAAAGGTGACCTTACAATTATAGTGCCTCATTTTTGCATAAGTTAGTATCAGTTAACATAGGTCAATATTGACAATCAATATTGATCCTACACAAATAAAATTACAATTCATTAATCATATGAATCAAAAACTTTCTTTATTTTGATTCCCACTTCCATAGTATAATCTTAATCAGATAGTCAAATAGAAAGAGTAAGTACTCATCATTTTTTTATACTTACTATATTTAACATATGCCACTTATAAAATATATTCAATCAATTTCATTAATTTACCTTCAAATATATGAATGAATGCCATATCTTATGGTCAAAATTATTCTACTATTTTTTAATCCTATTAGGGTTTCAAAAACCAAATTAGGGTAAAACATATTAGTGAACATGCACACATATCAAACCTAAGTTTCCCTTAGGATTTCATCCTTTTAAGGTTTTATATTTTATCCTTAGGGATTTATTTTTAGATCTATTTTTTATTATTAATTAATAATACACATTAATCATGGTTATAATGAATGAACAATTTTGGTTAATAGAAAGCAGGAAGGTACTCTTTTCATATTATTTTACATGGATAGTGTATCTTAATTTGATGAATTATGTAAGAAAATGAGTCAAATGGATCATATATACATACACTAATAAGGCTAAATTAAAAAATGAATAATACCAAACCGTCCTCCATCCATATTATTGAAACATATAATTATAGTTGCATATTTTTCTTCCTCCTATAGATTATATAATACTCCTATAAATTATACAATACACATTATTCACCCCATTGATGGATTTATCATTAATGTTGAAACCGATAATACCCATGAGACAACTACTATGAATCAACTATATGTCATTAATGACCAATGATTCATTGAATAGTTTAACTTGAATCCATATCATATTAATGAAATTTTATATATATCAAAAAATGAAAATATAAATTCATCCTAAGCTACCATATCTAGTATTTAAACCTCTACTACTGGTACTATCCCTACATATACACATCCAATGACTTATAATATATCCACTTAAAGTTTGGTATAATACAAGGCCTCCAATATATTTTGATACCTATTCTTACACTTGAAAACTTTACCCCTCCCATGATGACTATGCATGTTCCATGACCAACCTCACCTAATACATGTTCACTTGAGCAAATTGTTATGGATTTTCATGCTAAGGTGTTGCATCTAAATTAAGGTTCATCTAGATATAATTATTATATATTTTCACATGTGTATTCATAACCCATTATCTCCTAAGACAATATATTATACTTTATTGATGGGTTTTTTATCCCTTAAACTTCTACTATACAAATATGAATGTGATACCAAACAAAACCTTAGATCATTCCATGTAATGTGCTTGGACTATGCATACGATGATTAAGTATTGACCATGTTATTTATAATAAGCCTTAAGCACTATAATTTGAAATCATCCTATTATATCTCCATCAAATATATAGGAGCATGAAAACCCCTTGGTAAACTAATTTCTATCACATTTTTCCATCAACATTGATGATAAACTATCTTAATGTACAAATTGCTAAACTGAAGCAAGGGTCCAATGAGCCAATCAATGATTATGTACTTTGATATAATAATATGCTATCCAAAATGAAAATTTTTATGTTCAACATTAAATCACAAGACATATTCAATAAAATCTTGCTTTCACCACTCTGTGATTCAATTATATTCAATAGATTCAAATCATTTAATGAGTTATGCCATATAGTAAGGGATAGATTAATTAAGATCATCACCTTGAATAAACTCAAGTATACATATTATTGTATAAATAATTCAAAAATAAAGTTTAAAATCAAACCAAGATTTAAATTTAAACCAAATAATAACAATAATGAGGCGAATATTATACTTAATGTTGTATCGTAACCTACAAACCAACTATAATTGATATATGCACCAAAAAAGGAATTTTAAAGATTACCATCACCTCCTCATGATAAAGAGGTTAATTGAGTTCAACCTTATCACACTTCCTCTTCCACAATAGATTCATCCAAATATCCCTACACCATAGAACTATGATGAAAATGCATATTGTTATTATCATCATATTATGGGTCATTCACCAAAAAAATGCTTCAAATTAAGATATAAACTACAAGATCTTATTGATGACAAAATTATCAACCTGGGAACCCCTACATATGAATCTTGACTACAAATCAATGGGAAAAAATTTAAAAAATTTAATTATCCATTTCCCAAACATGAGACATCAGATACTAAGGATAATTTATAATTACACTATATATAATATCTTCCACTTATGACATATGATCACCCAATAAATGAAATTATTGGTACATTTATTGATACTTTAACATAGTTATCAATCACATTTGAATATAGTGATATTGTTGATGATGAGTCAAACTTTCATGCACTCTTCATACAAGTCTATATTAATTAACAACCCATACATTATGTTAGAATAAATAATGGGTTAAGTGTAAACATTTTCATGATGACACTTATTTACTCCCTTGGGAACACACAAGAGGATTAATGATATCTATCAAGAGCATTTAATGGATTATATGGACAAAAATAGAACACATTAGGACACATAATAATACCTCTTCAGATGGGCTCCACCATACTACCCACACCATTATTAATTATATAGAGTAATATGATATTTGAAATTTTGTTTGGATGCCCTTAAATGTAAAAACTTCATGTACAGTGCCATCTATAGTGCACCAATGTCTAAATTACATACACTAAAATAAGTTAGTAATAGTTACAAGTGTATGAAATGAATACCCTCGATAGATAGTGGCATCTCATCCTCTACTCAAACACCACCAAACTTAGTTGATACACCCATAAATGATCATTATATAGATCTAATGGTTACACATATATAATATCTTTATATATACCCAATTCACAGGAAAACATTTGGGTCTACTAGACAACTAGTTATCAAACATTGATCATATCAGATAGTTAGTCATGGCTAACATAGACCATCATCTCCTACCACACATGCTAAATTATCACCACAAATAGTTTATCATGTTCCATAGTGAACACAAGTAGTGATACATTCCCATACTATATAATGGACACTGTGTATTCCTAGACCTTCTTGAGTTACCCATCATACATATGATTCTATGAGCAATGATCATGATAGTTATGACATATCACATGATTTCTTATCATATTAAGACATGCCAACATCTAGTACCTTACATCAAGAAAGATAATCCTAACACCATTCAAAGTAGACATTACCCATGACCCTCCCATTGAGATGATCATTGGTTAGCTTTTCCAAACTTAAAATTTTCCAAAAAATACAAATAATCCAAGAAAATTTAGAGACATTTAAAATATTAAAAAATTAAAAAACTAGGACCAAAAAATGACATGATTACTATATTTGAATATGTTATTTATCACATGTTTTGAATATGGCATACTATTTCCATACACACATGTATTTCAAGGCATATGAGTGTGATGAATGACATACAAGTTACACATGGACATATAGATGTAATTTCCTCTACCCAATGGCAATACTATTCTAGGGGCATATTATTCCATATGTTTCACTATAATAGTTTAAATATTTCTATGACCTTTTTCACCATGTTGTGTTACCTAGATCACTTACACATGTCTTGTTAATTAATTATATTTTACATAGTGCTTTATGGATATGTTATTATACTATGATGTGACATTTATTTATACATATGGTGTATACTAAATCCCTTATTTTATGTTTTATTATTTTACATGATAAACTTATTTGTGATTATTTATTGTGTGTGGCCTATTAACCTTGATTGAGACACATTTATGACTCTTGAGTTTGGTCATTGGCCTTATTTGAGATAACATATTTTGATGTTACTTATTTACTACATCTTTAAGTCCCCTTATGTGTGGACATTGGCCTTTTTTTGGTGACATCTTCATGCCCCTTATATGAATCCCTTGGATTTATGTGTGACACTAACACTTGAGATTTTTGTGCTTGTTGAGCTTTTTCACATTGAGTGGTGTCATGATCCATATCATGCACATTCAATGCATAGTATTAGTCAGTTATCCATATAATGTGTGCTTCATTGATACATCTATCTAAATATGAAACTTATATTCCCTGCATTACATATATTACATACATTCCTTTATTGAAATATACATTACTATGATGACATACTCTCCACATGTTCATATGATATTATTGTGTACATGAAAATAACCCACATTAAAATGTGCAATCAAATCCTTGAGGTTAGGCTGAGGTATCTAACATAATGGATGGGATATGGATTGGGTTGGTTATTAAGTATAATAGGATTTATAATGGGTGGTGATAAAGGGTTCTCGTTATGAAACTAAAATACCTATAAAAAATCATGGTTCTCATTGAGATTATCAAGTTGTGTAGAGACAAATATCCATGGCCCTTCGATCTCTAAGATTATGAGGAGGCAAAGCTCCTGGTCAATACTAGGACTAATGAAATGAGGTATACTAGGTTGAATGAATCATGGATGAGATAAAATCTATAAAGTTTTTTATGATATTTAATATCATCCACAAATTTAACTTATATAAGACAAGGCTAGATGCAAGGAGAAAAAAAAAGAGGGTCAAGTTGAGGATCTAGGCTTGGATCATGTTATACTATTGACCTTTATTCTGAAGGAGGATAATGATTGGTGGATTGATAAATTTTTATTGTTTTTATAAGGAACTAAGAGAGTCAAAAATGAGGTGTGGGATTGGGGTGAAATAGAAAACCTCTTTCCTAATCTTGGTGTTGATATCAGATTATATATTAATTGTGGGACTAGGGGCCCTAACCATAGGGGGAAAACCTTCTCTAATAAGACTAAGTGTTTTAGGAAGTGTCATCCAAAGGGATTAGGCAATGTGTAAGTGTATGAGTTTGTTTGAATATATTTTGTGAATACCTTTTTTGTTATTATAATCAAGGTTTTGTTTGGTTTGTATGATTGGACAAGGCCTTTAGCAATATTTTTGTTATTTTTATTTATTTTAGGAATATTTAACTGAAATGGAAACTAATTAATTGCTAAAATTAAATAAAAAAATTAGAGATAAATAGTAAAATTTAAATTAAATAAATAAACACTTATTTTTATATTCCAACTAATTTTTAATGCATTCAAAGTAAGAGAGAGAAAGATCTATTCTAGCTATGTTAGCTGCTAACTTTTAAATTTTCTAGATGAAAGCTATATGAAGTTGTTTTTGTGATTTTTGATTGATATGTGAATGTATATATGATGTAAACTATGTTTTATTAACATTCAAGTTATTCAAGAAAATATCTAAGCTCTAAACAACAATACTATGAGGTTCCTAGAGTTTTATTTCACCCAAACAAGCAAGAACAAGCTTTTAACATTTTTAAGTGTTGCACACTAACTATGAGAAATGTATTTTAAATATAAATAAATGATTTAGATTATTATTTATTTAATTAATGAATAAAAAATAGTGTTCCTAATTAATATAAATAATGAAAATTAGAATCACAATAACACCACTTGTTCACCTAGGTTTGTCTAGTGTCTTGTTACTCACTAATTACTTATTTGAGAGTGAAAACAAATTATTTAAAAATTGAAAATTGATAATCTAAATGGATGAAAATGTATGATATATCATATAATATTCACCTAGGATTTATATGCAATATTGTGTTGTGAAAAACTCTATTGAATAAATGCATAAAAGAAAAGAAACAAATCACCATTTTTGTGCAAGGATGGGAGAGATAAAAAATATTTTTCCTATAAAAACTTGATTTTTATAAAAAAATATATAATATAAAATAATAATGAATTATAATCTAATATAATTTACTGAATAAAATAAATAAATCTAAACTAATAACCACCAACCTGATCATGATGTAGATCAACTAAAAATGAGAGATTTATTATACTGTTTTCCTCAGTGTGCTAGCTTCTTAACTAATTTTTTTATTTATAGAGATATATAATAAGGATGATGAATAAATTACTATCACAAATGGAATAATAAGAAGAGAGACACAACTCAAAATAAATAACAACTGACTTTGGCTAGTTGAAGACACCATTTACAAAGATTGGTTGCAAGAACAATGGATCACTCTATCTGGAACCATGTATTTGAACATAAAAATAATCAAAGAAAAGATACAAAGAAATTTTAGAAGGTTGTAATTGAAAAATATTAATTTTTTTTATAGTTTTAATGAAAATTTCAAACCCAAAATCAAACCAGAATTGACTTATGTGTAGAAGAAATGGAGGTTGCATGAAGGAGTTGAACTGAGAGTTGAACTTAGGAGGGACTCAAAATAATTGGAAATAGAATAGGGAGTGATTTGGGATAGATTTTAGGTAAGATTTAAGAAAAAATAGTAAGAAACATGATAATAAGCATGGAAAAAATGTCAATAAATGAGTCCTAGAAGCTAAAATTAAAAGGCAAGACAATGCTGATAAAACCATCCTTATTTGCAAGGGTCAATTACGTAACCACTACTTTTGGGGATAAACCACTCTATAGTATTAAAAAAATACCCCATATTTAAAACATAATCAACCTTATATAATGGGTTCATTAGGGAAGTTTACACAACTTCCTTGACGAACTTGTCACTCATGGGGAGATTATGTAACCGCATAAGGTATTTTCATCACCTAATAGGGTAGTTCCATCACTAATGAAAGCTTTCTAAAAATAATTTGAGGGTAGTTTTAGGGGATAAAAAAATGATACTTTGAGGGATCTATAAGAGGGAAATGGAATCAAAATGGGAAGGGGTGTTAGAGAGTTTCTATTTGAGCATTATTAGGAGTTCACTACATCATCATTGGCCCTGTCATTTTGAGAATATCACACCATGAAAAATTAGGAGTATACATATTGACCCATCAAGAGGAAGCCTTGTCATGAATTAATGAGGGTGTAGTTTTTGGTAGTGGCATGTAGAAGGGAAATAGGAAATTTGAAATGCTTGCCTTGTTTACCTTAGTGGTACAACAAAGCTAGTCGAGACTCCATGCAACCTGTAATGAAAAGATGAGAATCAAGTGAAATGTGACAAAAAAAAAAAAAATACATTATAAAATTATGGACAAGAATACATACCATACATGTGTGGAATATCATACTACCTAAATTTTCCCGTTAGGGGGCTGAATCCAGTGCTAAGTGGTCAAGAACCTTTAAAATTGTGAAAACATGCTACGAAGGATAGAAATCTATTAAAACATAAATTTTAAAACATAAGTTGTATATTTTAATAAAAATATAATTGGTAGACACAAATATATACATAAAATGTGAAAATATGTTAAATTGGAAAGTTTCAAACTAGAATGGCTAGTTTGGGGCCCAATATATTCAAAAACTTGTAAAAAACTAAGTCATTGGTACCATTTATTTTGAGATTTATTGAGATATGAATTACCTATGACCATTTTGTGTGAGAAAGTAGTCAATTCAAAGCAGACAATGAGAATATGGTGAATCTACCAATGGGAGGATTTATGAGGTAGGTTCAGGTAGATTTTGTGGCCTTTTTCCTTATGCCTTAATTATGTAATTTTTGGTCAAAACTCACAAGAAATACAATGAATTTCAAAATTTATAGTTTTAAAATGTTTATGGGGAAGGGTAGATTAATAAAATATAGGAAGTTTATCAAATTTTTAATAGATTCTATGAGTTTTTTGTGGGTTTTAAAGAGTACACTTCTAGCAAATGGAACCACCACTCAAAGATGGAATTTTCAGCCTTTGTAGGCTGGATATTACGCAACAATTATGATGAAACTTTAACCATCATTATTTACAACAAAATGGTTATGTAACCATTGCACAGGGTTGTTAAGTAATCATTTAGAGTGGTTATGTAACCACCTAAGAGGGTTTCATAACTATTTCTTAGGGTAGTTACGTGACCACTTGAGGTGATTGCATAAGCATTGCCTACAAACACGGGCAGTTCCATTCACTAGAACCAGGTGAATAAAATTGAAATTATTTATTTTATGAAGGATGAAATTGATACTTGGGTTGAATTAGTGTGTTTTAGTTTTTATAGGTATCTTACATATGTTGGAATAGATCTTAAGAGTTGGAGTAGCTCCCTTGAGTTTTGACACTTCTAATAATAGTTGAGTTAGCTATCCTCAATCAAGTTGGGATCCTAAAGGTTGTACAAGTGGGGATCATCATGACATATAGATTACTACTTTAAGATATTTTTAATTATTAAGACCTTAATACTTGGGCTGACATATTAGTTTAGGCATTTTCCCACCTAGTGATTTTACCTACATGTCTTTTCAGCTTACTTAAGTTAGTTATTTAAGTCATTAGGGGTCATTTACCTTTAAGTAGGTTATAATTGTGAATTAGGGTTTTACCTTTTTAATGACCTAATTTTACCTTATATGTAATTTATTTTTCTTCTAAGTTGGTTAATTAAAACATTTCCTTTATAAAAATTTTCTTGTTTTTGGAGCTCTCATTCTACCTCTACAAGAATTTGACATTACTACATGCTCACTACTCAGAGATCTTGGTGAACTCCAACATGGCATTAGAGCTTTCCTGATAGCCTCATGCATTTATCTCCTTTGGAATAATCCTCCTACATTCACCATAGATAGTTTTTCTTCTATACAATCATGTTTTTGACCCTTGAGGCATGATTCTTCTCTACCTTGAAACTCATGTTAAATGAGCTCAAATAAAAAAACTAGTTGCATATTCCTTGTGAGTTTTCAAGATCTCAAATGGGTCTCTATTATATTTTTTAGAAATTTCATAGATTATGGCCACTTTTTTAACCCTAAAGGCATGATTATTCTTTGCCTTGAAACTCATGTCAATAAGCCATTGATGAAAAATATACCTACATATTTTTTATGGGTTTTTTGAGATATAAAATGGGTTTCTATTAGATTTTTGAGAAAGTTCATAGATTTTTTAGAAATAAAATTTTCTTATTACTAATATACGTCTATTCAAATGAGTAGAAGACCCTGTAAAACCCATAAATCTAGTGAGTTAAGTAATCAAACTTCACAACCTAAACAACTTGGAAGTAATCAAATTGCACAACCTTGATAACTTGCTTAGAGAAATAATCAAACTTCCAAAGCCTGACAACTTGCTTGGAGAAGTAATCAGAGTTTCAAGCCCTTATTACTTACATGTAAATTAGTTATATTTGTCTGAAAGCCCAAAGTAGAAGCTATTTAAAAGCATAAGTTGTATTTATTCAAAATCATAAAGTAGTAGCTTTTGGAAAACCTGAGCTACAATTATTCAAAATCCTAAAGTAAAAGTTGTTGAAAAGCCTAAAGTAGTAGCTATTGGAAAACCTAAGTTGTAGTTGTTTAAAACCTTGAAGTAGTAGTTGTTTAAAAACCTGAGTTAAAGTTGCTCGAAAGCTTGAAAAGTAAAACATGTTTGAAACCCTAAGAAAGTAAATCACCTTTGAAACTCTGATCAAGTAATACAACTTCAGAAATATGAGCAAGTAAAGGAGGTTGGAAAACACTAGTAAGTAAGCTCAAAAAACCCATGTGATGTTTAGGAGGGCATCAAATTTTAGGGGAAAGGTAATGAAGAAATAGATTTAAGTTGTTTCCATTTTTGGATGATTTTTTTTTCATTTTTGGAAAGGGTCCAGGAATATGTGGGAGTAAGAACTTGTAAGTTCCATAACTTTCAATTCATAGCTTCATTTTGGGTGCTATTTTTTTGAAAGTGTATAGTTTTTAAAGCTTTATGCATTGATGGTATTATTTTGGACTTTTGTAACATCTATTTTTTTATGGTGTAATGGCTTAAATCTCACTTCATCCCTATTTTACTCTCTTTTGGATACATTATCGATTGAATTTGACATCCCTCTAATTCCTTGTATTTACACACCTATAACTCAAGGCATATTTTTGGTTGAATCCAACATCTATATGAGTGTTCTTGTATTTGAATCATTAAAGGGGGGTCATTACTAATAGTTCTAAGGAGGTATTAGGTTTTTTTGTGCATTATTTCATTTTTGGCATTCTTGTTTTCTTAATGCAATAATCTTTACTTCTACACTATGGATTCACTCTCTATTAGTCCGCTTACACCATTTAATTATCATGAATGGAAACCTAGAATGGAAATCATCTTGAAATCTAACAGTTACCATCAAATTATAATGGGAACTAAGATTAAACTTATTGATGTTGGAGTGAAAATCAAATGGTATAACCATTATGACAAAGTTCATGGACTACTATGTTTTTCCATCACCTTAGATCTACTCTTTCACATCAAATCTACCAAAACACCTATTGAAGTGTGGGACTAACTCACCAAGATCTTTAGTGTGTAGGATATGATGAGAGGATATGATCTAGAAAATGAGATCATTAGATTGAGCCCAAATGGATTTGACACTCTTTAGGACTTCTTGACCAAGTTCATACTTTTGAGATTGCAATTGAAAGCATGTGGAATTGACAAGAAAGACAAATAACTTGTTCTATCAATACTCTCTAAATTAGGTCTGGAATATTCTATATTTGTGTCCACTTTTGATGCCACTAAGAGTGATCTTGACACTACATGGAAGATGTCTTCTTTAGATACCTTTTTTGCTGACCTGATTTAAGAGCAAAATAAGTTAATACAGATGGGCATAGTGAAGTCATCTAAATCTCATGCACTATTTTCTAAGAAAGATAAGGCTTCTAATAGTAGAGAGAGAAAATAGAGAAATAAAACTGTTGAGAAGGGTGAAAATCTTTCCACCTCTAAATCAAATAATGTGACCTCTTCTTCCAGTCATAAGCCTAAGAAATATTGGATCAAATGTGGGCATTTCTCTAGTAAGCATGATGAGAGTAAATATTTGAAGAAACAAATTGACCACCTTTCTAGCCTTCTTATTCAGAATAACATAGGTGTTCCAGATTCTATCAAACCATCTTTATCAAACCATGAATCCACTAGGCAAACAACTCTGGCAAAGAAAAGACAAAATAAAATAACAAGGGGAAACAAAAGGGCAAAGCCTTAGTTGTAATTGTGCCTCCAACTCCTCTTACATGGGTCATTGACTCTGGTGCTTCACATCACATGGCCTCTTCATAGATTGAGTTCAATTCTTTAGAACCATGTGACATGTCCTCTATACAATTGGGTGACAACACTTCTAAAAAGATTATTAAGAGAGGGTCCATTGAAGTGAGTGGTGAAATATTCAATAATACTCTAAGTGTGCCCTCACTCTTAACTAATCTCTTGTCAGTCTACCAGATCACTCACCTTGGTCTGGGCATGCGAGTTGAATTCACTCTAGATTCAATGTACATTAGGGAGTTACATAATGATACTATTTTGGCTATGGGAATGTTTGATCATTAGAATTGGCTATATATATTCTCACACTTTGCTCTTGACTCCCCTTTAGATTATTTAGATTCCTCTTTGGACTCACCTATACCTATTGACACTTTTGAGTTTGAGAATTTTTTTAATATTGACAACTCTTCTTCTACAGATGACTATAATAATGAAGTGGACACACCTCCACCATCTCCTTGTCACTTTATATATATTCAAGATTTAGTTTTTGATTCACCTACCTCTGGTCTACTTCTAAAATTATAGGGAAATGATCTACTGATCTAGGATACATCAGACATTAAGCATGCTATTCCATAATTATAGAGGATTCTATAGACCTTATTCACCTCTATTTATAGTGCACCATCTTGGTGTAGAGTAGTTGTCCCATCTACCTCATAGTATGAGAATCATTCCTTTCATAGGAATTACACCTTGGTTGAAGATCAATCAAGGACTTGGCAAACAAACTCACTATTTCTAGACAAACTCATTATTTTTGGGTGAACCACTCTTCACTGCATCTACTTCTGATTCATAGTCACTTCTGAGCATTCCTCTATGGGACACCAGGTGGCTATAGTCAATTATAGACCTTAGTGGAGTGTTTTATCCCTCTACTCTTCTTTGTTCTCTTTTTGGGGAGGAGTTTTGTTCCTATAGGTTTTTTCCTTTACCCTAGTTTATGGGAGTTGTATTATGCTTGAGTACCTCATTAAGACTTATTGTTGGGACCCAATTCTTCTACCCACCTAAGCTATGCTTCAAAGGGGGTGTTAGTGTAGTAATTTTCCCACCTAGTGATTTTACCTACACATCTTTTTAACATACTTGGGTTAGTTATTTAAGTCATTAGGGATCATTTACATTTAAGTGGGTTCTAATTGTGAATTAGGGTTTTACCTTTTTGGTGACCTATTTTAACCCGATATGTACTTTATTCTTATTCTAAGTTGGTTAATGCAAAAATTTCATTTGTGGAGTTTTCTTGTTTTTGGCGTTGTCATTCTACCTCTATAGGAATTCAACATTACTACATGCTCGCTATTCATAGATCTTGGCAAACTCTAACAGACTTAGTGTCTTTTATTTTTTATAGGTATCTTATATATGTTGGAATAGATCTTAAGAGTTGGATTGGCTCCCTTAAGTTTTAACACTTCTAATAAAAGAAGAGTTAGCTATCCCTGATCGAGTTGGGATCCTACAAGTTGCATGGGTGGGGATCATCATGACATATAAATAACTACTTTAATTTTTTTTGAATTATTAGGACCCTAATTGAAACATTTTTGTTTTCTTATTACAAGCTCAATTTTTACCCTTAGAGAGGCTTCTTTAGGGTCTCTCCAATCAAGCTTATAAAATTGGGATAAGCTCAGGATGTTGGTCACCTATGTTGGGGCTGAATCTCTGGAGTAGGCTGACTTCCTCTTAGATGCTCACCTAAGACTAAAAATAAGCCTAATGCTTCATAAGAAAAGGGTTATAAAGAGAATAAGGTATCCTACGAAAGTTAATAGGTGATGCACCAAAATTAAGAGGGAAACTCCCATAAGCTTGAACCCATACTAGATCAATAGAAGATAGTACTAGCTTACACAACCTTAAGATCAAGCTAATTTTCATAAGTATTTCATAGAAGAGGTTCATAATAGAACACTAATCTAGAACTAAAAACCACATTGAAAATTCATTAAATAGAGAGAAAGAAGGACCATGAATGAGGAAGATTCTCTTTCACATAATGCCATAGTGCACAACTTGCCAAACATAGATTCAAGGCAAAAGATAGGCAAAGAAAGTCCTATTGCATTAAGAGGTAGTTATTTAAAATGCTTGATAGGTTCAAGCCTAATCAATTTGAGTATAATTTGTAGTATATCAAGGAATGTCCCATCTCTCAGAGAGATAAATAAGTCTGAAATCTAAGAACCCTTTACAAAATAGAAAGAAAGGGTTAATATAACAGAAGAGGGAAGAGGAGAGAGAGAAAGGGAAAAGCATGTTATTCGTGATAATCAGTGAGTTTTTAGTTTCAAAAGGTGTTTCACTAGGCTTTTGGTCCAATCAAGATAGGTTATTATGAACAAGATGTTTGTGATTTGCTCAGATAACCTCCAAATCATTCTATTTTAAGCAAGCTGCACTAGAAGACACGATTTTATTAGAAGTGGAAGGTCATGATCTAGTTGGAAGTGGATGATATAAATACTTTCCAAATCCCCAAATCTTGTTGCTTTGGATCTTCTACTATATTTCATTATGAAGACAAAAATCCCCATATATTCAAACTACTAAGGACATGCCATATCTGCTCTAGATGATGGATTGTCAAGGATAAGACTTAGGATGATCTCCTCATTAATCATATATCTACTCTGTGCCCTAGATCCTAGATCGAGATAAATATTGGTGAAAACCAATTTAAGGATATTGGTTTTCCTATAGTGTTACATATAAATGGCACTTTGTTCAATGCTAGGTCTTAACTGAGTCTTTATTGAGCTATTTCCTTTACTTCTTCCACCTACTCAGGTCAAGATCAAGTTTAGGTCTTTTGGCTCTACTTATCGAGTCTGGTTCCTTTTGATTTATCAACTTTTTTGAACATCTTGACTCATCTCCTTTATTATTAGCTATCAAAACTACCTCAGATTATTGACCCTTTTAACTTTATTTCATTCCATTGGATTTTGAGATCTGATTAAATGTGGATCATAGATCTTTGGGACCCACCACTTTGAGCTCAATCTCTCATTAGTTCTTGGGATTCATTGACCATTTTATTTTCTTTAGGATCCTACATGCTTGACACTTGTAAACTATGTGTTCCTCTTTAGGTTCCCACCAAGGATTTTGGATCCAAAAATGGTCACTTTGTGGGTCTTAAAAATGATGCTCATGCAAATGTCTACCATATCTTGACCAAAATTTTAATTTTATAAATTGAAGTGAAAATATCATAGGGGCACCAAACTTGCAAAGAATGGACCTAATGCTAAAAGGAAAAAACCCTTTTGATCCATTGGCCATTTTAGATTTTCACATGTTTCTATAAAATATTGAAGTCAACTGGTTTATGATGATCTTGCATGATGTTGTGATGATGGTCTGGCCTAAAATGGCTAAGTATGAAAACTTAGTAGATTCTATGTTAGAAAATAATTTTACCCATGAATATCTCTTGTGTTACAGTGCATGAGCTAAAACTTGGTGCATATAAACCAGACTCTGAAATGAATAGACCCATATGATTATTTCTTCTTGAGATTTTCACACATGTGAGAGATGACCTCATCAACATGCTCAATCAACTCTACTTAGACCCTTTAAAAATTGGCTAAGTATGGAAACATAGTGGATTTTACATTAGAAGCCAACTTTGAACCTTTAAATCTTCTGCTATGCTTAGGTAGATGAGCTGAAACTTAGCACGTAGCAACTAGGGTTAATCTGAAGAAACCCATGTGACCAATTATCCTTAACTCATTCACATGTGTAAGATCTAACACCATGAAAAGGTCTACTTAGATTTTTTACCACTATACCCAAATGTTTAGATAATCTCTAGATGTCAAGTGGTCCATATGGATACCACAAGCTTCCATGCTTATCCAAAGCACTCCATAGGGTCTCTATAACTTTGGACCAATATTTAGAATTGATAAATTATATTTCAAGTGAACCTAAATTATTTCAAAAACTTGTGAGCTTCATGGTTTCTTTAGTACACTCATTTCATCTAGAGCTCATTCAACCATTTGATTAATTGATTAATCAAGAACTCTACCTCAATACCTTTATCAACTGGGCATATGCTTGGTATATGGGTGACCAACATCTTTGGCAACTCACAGAGAAGCATGCCTGCTATGCTTGAGAATCTAGTTCATTTTGTCTCACCTAATCCATTGGGCATGTAGTCACTTCTTTGAAACTGAGATGATCATGAAGAAGATGTAAGACTATCTCTTTCTAGAATTTACTCTTAAATCAATAAAGACTAAATCAAAATAATAAAGGAAAATGCATGTAGGAAAATGTAGGAAAGAAAAACAACTAACCTACTAAACAAATGCACATTAATTAACTTAGATAAAAGCATAAAACCTACTCTAACCTATATATAAGGTTATAATTTACAAGAACTCCCCACTTAGATAAAATGGAAAGGATTTGGCTTCATTTACTTGTGATAAACCAGGCTAGAAAACACCTTGCCTTTGAGAGCTTATGGTACATGAGTTGAAATGCCTGGCTACTGATTCCTTTGACACACTCTCAAGTGGATAAAAAGGGGCAAATATGTCTCCAATGTAGACATATTGGTCCATTTATTCAAGGCTTGTTCCAAATTTGACTGTAGGGGCCCCTATAAACTCCTTTTTTGAATTGGTTCTTGGTTGACTGTCCAAACTTAGGAAAAAAAGCTCTAAGTCATCCCAAAAGGAAGCTTCCTCTTGGTAATTCAAGATAATTCCAACTTCAACACCATATTTGATCTATTTGATTTAGAGGGGACCAAATGGTAGTTCATCAATCCACCTAAGGCCCAACATGTCATATCCTTGTGGCTCTGAATCTAATCATTTTCCTTTATTTTTTAAGGCATCAATACTACCTTCAAAAAATATCTCATCTTGAGATTGGTCAACACCCTCCACCTAATTGGTGAGTTCCTCTTCATGTTCTAGAGGAGGTATAAGCTAGTTTAGAACCTCTACCTAATACATTAATTCATAGTACAACTATTTCCATACTTCCTCTTGATCTTCTTTTTCCTCTATTTCTTCTTCAAGATCATTTATGATCTATCTAACATAGTTAACTAATTGATTGACTATATCAATCTCTACATCTTGCTCATTTGCATCTATGGCCATACTAGATACAAGCTCTTAGGACCAAACAAACTCTTCCCACCTCTCAGCCACATCTTTAGGTTATAAAATATAAAATCTATACCAATAAGTTAGGTTAAAAACTAACTCCTCTCCTTTTAAAAGAAGTGGATTTCCTATTATGACCTTTTTATAATAGGCACATGTGCTATATTTTTTAGGTAGTTTTTTTAGGAAGGAGGGAGAGTCTTGGAACTCTTCTATATTGAGCTCATTGAGTTGAGATATATTTGTTTGATTCATCTCTTGCACAACTAATCCTTCTTCTATGAATATTGGCTCCTAGACCTTCTCATCTAAAATTTCCCTTTCCTATTTTATACCATCCTTGATTAATTTCCATGAGGGGAATGTGGTGTGAGATTTGGCCACCTCTTGCCTTTCTTGAATGGGTGTGGGAGGGGCAAGTTTTAAAATATAGGGTATGAAATAGTTGGGGTCATTAACATAAGAGAGGATCTAGGATGGAAAGACTTTGTGTTCCTCAGTTGAGGCTTGACAAGGTTGAATAGAGGGGAAAGTAGGTTGATATGGATGATAGATAAGCTTGATGTAGGGTTGATAGGAATGATTATATGGCTATTAAATTATACTTTGAGGACCACTTGGGGTGAAGTAATGAATATTTTTAACTTGATATGATGGATAAGGAATGAATGAACATACATTTTGATCAAATGAGTGGCAATTATACATACAAAATGATGGTTATTAGGCACCTGGGATGCTTAGTCTAGTTGATAGATGTTTGAATTTGCCAATGATGTTTGTAGATGTGCCTCTAAAGGCTAATTATATGAAGAGAACACAAAAAATCTTCACCTGATTTGGACCTTAGTCCCACTAGGCATGCTAAAAACTATTACAGGCTCAATTCATACCCTTGGAGAGGGTTCTTCAGGCTCTCTCCAATCAAGCCTATAAAATTGGGACAACCCTAGTGTTAGGATGTGGAGCTAAAAGCTTCAACTTGTTGTAGACAAAGAAAAGGAGGTTGCTGAAGTTTGATAAGCACCAGCATCAGCACCATGACTGACGTCGGTCGTGACTAGTGCAGAAGGCAACCGGTGACGGCAGGAAGTCAGACGACGTCGATAGCACCAGGCAAGTAGGGACTGGTGTCGGTCACCTGTGTGTTCTAGAACTGTTCATTGCACAAATAGTTAGTTAAGTGAGTGAATTGTTTGCATGTAAAGCCTAGTTAGAGTCTTGAGCTATGTGGATAATTGTCTAAATTAAGAGTCTAAGTTATTGTTTAAGTCTGGGATCTATTTATAGACCCATTGGCATGTATTGTAATGTATGAGCTGATAAGGAAGGAAAGTAAGTTCCTTCCATTGTAAGATCATTAAGTTGCAGGTTGTTGCAAGCTCATAGGAGATCTACATGTGTGAGTATGGTCTGTTGAATTACAGGTTGCAGGTTCATGGGAGATCAACTTGAAGCACTATAGAGTGCTTGGTGTACTGGTAGGGTTATTACTGATTGGTTGGAGAGGTGAACACCAATTCTGTGTGTGAGTTGGTTGTTGGGACTGTTTTTGGTAGGAGAGTGTTTTGAAGAAGAATTACTGTACACTTGAGGTGTGGGAAGCCTCTGTAAGGTGGAAGAGTGTGGCGGCTCTTTATTGTATTCTTTTTTGTAAAGTATTAATACAAGATAGTGTATTGTCTCTCATATTCTGTGCTATTGGTGAATTCTAGTTACTTGTGTTTCTAGTTATTTCCACATGTTTAATTGTTAAGGTTTGGTAATCATATTGTGCTCTTTCTAAGGAGCAAGATCTTAACAAGTGGGATCAAAACAGGTGTGTTTGTTCTTGGATTCCCCTACAATTGGTATCAGATCTTTTGGTTGGGATACTAACAGATTGGATTAGATCTGGCTAGTGTGTTTTGATTACAGGTTACTCACAGGGTTTCTGTTTGAGTGGGAGTTGAGAAATGGTAGAAGATAGTAAGCTACGAATGGAGAAGTTTAATGGCAAGAACTACCAATTATGGAGGATGAAAATTGAGGATTATCTGTATCAAAAAGATTTGTACTTACCGTTGGGTGGGGTTGATTGCAAACCCCAGGATATGAAGGATGAATAATGGGAGGTTCTTGATCGGAAGGCTCTGGGATCTATAAGATTGAGTCTTGCATCATCTATGATTTCCAACTTATCACAGTGTAAGACAATGGTGGAGTTGATGGAATCTTTGGCAAATTTATATGAAAAACCCTCGGCTTCTAATAAGGTATTTCTTATGAAGCATTTATTTAATTTGCAAATGTTGGAAGGTGGATCTGTTCATAGCCATCTTAGTGATTTCCATGGTTTGGTAAACCAATTAAGTTCAGTCAATATTGTTTTTGATGATGAAATTAGAGCTCTCTTAATCTTGTGCTCATTACCTGAAAGTTGGGAGAGTTTGGTAATGGCAGTTTCTAATACTATGTCTGCTTCAAAAGTCTTAAAAGTGGATGATGTTGTGAGTGTGATCTTGAATGAAGAGATACACAGGAAAAGCACAGGTGAATCATTAGGAAATGCTTTGAGTGTTAAAGGTAGAGGAAGGCCAAGAGAGAAGATAGAGCGTGGGAGATCAAGGTCGAAGATAGGCAGGAGATCCAAGTCCAGGTATGGCAGAATAACCTGCTGGAAATGTGGAAAGCAAGGGCACTTAAAGAGAGATTGCAAATCGGGTGAAGATCAACATGAAGGACATGAAGAAGAAGCAGATGTTGCAGATTACGTTGCATAGGATGCTCTGGTATGTTCTTTGGATAAAGTAGAATCTTGGGTTTTAGATTCTGGTGCCTCTTTTCATGCATCCCCAAATAGGGAATTTTCTCATGAGTATGTCTAGGGAGACTTTGGAGAAATTTGTTTAGGGGATGGTAAACCTTGTCAGATGGTTGGCAAAGGGAAAGTGAAGCTGAAATTGCAGACAAGTAACACATGGGTGTTAAAGGAGGTCATGCATGTCCCAGTTCTGGAGCAGAATCTGATTTCTGTAAGAAGTTTGGGTGATGAGGGTTACACAGTAACTCTCACAGCAGACTCTTGAAAGGTTACCAAGGGTACACTTGTTGTAGCTAGAGGTAAGAAAGTAGGTATGCTTTATCTATCTACTTTTATTATTGATTCTCTTTTTGGGTTATCTACTTCAGCTGTAGATTCAAAGATGTGGCTTAATAGGCTTGGTCACATTTATAAGAAAGAGATGCTTGTTCTTGAGTCAAAGGGTATGCTTTCAGATTTGGAAGGCATGGATCATGATTTTTGTATGCAAAAGAAGAAGGTGACATTTCTTGAGGAATCTGATGTTAGTGACAAGAATAGGAAAGCCTTGGTTTTCAAGGAGAAGGTGACAGATAGAGTTCAGCACAAGGGGTGGAAAAATTCTGAGCAGAGCAAGGGTGAGTTGGACAAGGGTTTGATCTAAAAGGAGCTCATGGGAAAAAGTCAGTTCTCACTAGAAAAACACAGAGACCGACGTCGGCAGGAAAATTGGCATTGGCATCCAGATAGGGACTGACGTTGGCTATGTGCAGCCCGACGTCAATGACTCAGGGTAGATAACTACCAGTGTCGGCCAAGGGGAATTGACGTCGGCAAGGAGGCAGTCGCAGGGAACTGACATCGGTCGGGTGCAGACTGAGATGTGACTGACATCGGTCACTGAGACAAATTTTGGGTGGACAACAAGCTGTCAAGGAGTCTCAAGTGCCCATATTGAGAACTGAAGGTGTAAGTAAGTTCTTAAATTCATCATTTCCCTTCTTTACACTATTTATTGCTCACTTATGGTATAGAACCAGGAAGTTATTAAATAAGCAGAACAGGTAGATCTAGGAAACAGTGGGAGCTTGGCATGGATGGAGGATGTGATTCCTTGGAGGAGAACCAAATAGGTGTTTTGGATGGATTTGCCAGCTGGAAGTAAGCACTGAGAGATGAATGGATGTTTAGGATGAAGAAGAGCGGAAATGGATATGTGAGATAGAAGATCAGGGTATATGGTCTTGTATAAGCTGCAGGGCAATGGAGGTTTGATCATTGTGTTTCTCTTTACTAGGTTGGATAATATTAGCTACATTATCTTATTACTGTATGATGTGCTTGTTACAGGGTTAAATATATAGGTATTGCTAAACTAAAGGTAAAGCTAGTTTAGAGGGATGTCATGAGGAATCTAGGAGCAGCAAGATTCTTTGGCATGAGTGTGTTCTAGAGACATGGAAGGTCACATGTTGAATTTGTTTCAGGATGATTGTGTGAGACCGGTTAGCATGCTGATGGTTGGACAGTTCACAGAATAGGTTCTTGATTCACATAATGAGGTTAAGTGCATGGTATGTACTAAACCTAAGTTTTCCCAAGTAGTGGGAGTTGTCACAAGTTAGGAGCCAATTCGAGAGAGAAGTACTGGAGGGTAGTTCAGTGGATTCTTAGAGGGACTAGCAGCAGGTGCACATGCTATGCAGGTTCAATTTATTTTTCTACATGGTTTGTAGATGTGGATATGGCAGGTGATTTGGATGACATGAGTTACATCACAAGGTGTGTGGTGTTTGGTCTTCAAGAGTGATCTTGAGGAGGGATACAAAGCCAAGGGAACAAACTAGATAGAGTATAGGTACAGGTATAGGTTGCAGCTATTTATCTCCAAGTGGGAGATTGTTAGGATGTGGAGCTAAAAGCTTCAACTTGTTGCAGACAAAGAAAAGGAGGTTGTTGAAGTTTGATAAGCACTGGCATCAGCATCATGACCGACATCGGTCGTGACTAGTGCAGAAGGCAACCGATGACGGCAGGAAATTGGCTGACGTCGGCAGCACTAGGCAAGCAGGGACCGATGTCGGTCGCCTGTGTGTTCTAGAACTGTTCGTTGCACAGATAATTAGTTAAGTGAATGAAGTGTTTATATGTAAAGGCTAGTTAGAGTCTTGAGCTATGTGGATAATTGTCTAAATTAAGAGTCTAAGTTATTGTTTAAGTCTGGGATCTATTTATAGACCCATTGGCATGTATTGTAATGTATGAGCTGATAAGGAAGGCAAGTAAGTTCCTTCCATTGTAAGATCATTGAGTTGCAAGTTGTTGCAATCTCATAGGAGATCTACATGTGTGAGTATGGTCTATTGAATTGCAGGTTGCAGGTTCATGGGAGATCAACTTGAAGTACTATAGAGTGCTTGGTGTACTGGCAGGGTTATTACTGACTGGTTGGAGAGGTGAACACCAATTCTGTGTGTGAGTTGGTTGTTGGGACCATTTTTGGTAGGAGAGTGTTTTGAAGAAGAATTAATGTACACTTGAGGTGTGGGAAGCCTCTGTAAGGTGGAAGAGTGTGGCGGCTCTTTATTGTATTCTTTTCTGTAAAGTATTAATACAAGATAGTGTATTGTCTCTCATATTCTGTGCTTTTGGTGAATTCTAGTTACTTGCGTTTTGGGTTATTTCCGCATGTTTAATTGCTAAGGTTTGGTAATCATATTGTGCTCTTTCTGAGGAGCAAGATCCTAACAAGTGGGATCAGAACAGGTGTGTTTGTTCTTGGATTCCCCTACACCTAGGATGTGGGTCACCTATATTGGGGCTAAACCTCTAGAGAAGGCTGGCTTCCTTTTTGATGCTCACCTAAGACTAAACATAATCCTAATGCTTCATGGGAAAAGGGTTAGAAAAAGAGTAAGGGATTTTAAGAAAGTTAATAGGCAATGCACCAAACTTAAGAGGGAAACTCCCATAAGCTTGAACCCACACTAGATTAGTAGAGGATAGTACTAGCTTACATAAACTTAAGATCAATCTAATTTTCATAAGTTTTTCACTAAAGAGGTTCAAAATAGAACACTAATCTAGACGTGTAAACAACATTGAAAATTCCCTAAACAAATTCAATAAGACAGATTATGAATGAGGAAGATTTTTCTTCACACAATGTCATAGTGCACAACTTTCAAAACATAAATTCAAGACAAAATATAGGCAAAGAAAGTCTTATTGTATTAAGAGGTAGTTCTTACAAATTCTTGATAGGGTGAAGCCTAATCAAGCTGAGTATACTTTATATTATCTCAAGGAATGTCCCATCTCATAAAGAGATAAAAAGTCCAAAATTTGAGAACCCTTTAAAAAATGGAAAGAAAGGGTTAATATAGGAGAAGGGGGAAGATGAGAGAGAGAAATGGGAAAGCGTGTTGTTCATGATAATCAATGAGCTATCAACTTTAAGAGATCTTTCATCATGATTTTGGTCCTATCAATATAAGTTATTATAAACAAGATGTTCAATATTTGCCCATATATCCTCCAAATCATTCTGTTTTGAATAGGCTACACTATAAGACAAGAGTTTACCAAAAGTGGCAGGTCATGATCTAGGTGGAAGTGAATGCTTCAACTGCTTTCCAAATCCCCAAGTCTTGTTATTTTGGATCTTCTACTAGATTTCATTATAAAGACAAAATTTTCCATATCTTCAAACTACCAAGGACACATCATGTATGCTCTAGACAATAGTTTGTTGAGGATAAGACTTGGGATGATTTCCTCTTTAATCACATATTTGCTTTGTGCCTTGAATCCTAGACCAAGATAACTACGGGTGAAAACTAATCTATGGATATTGGTTTTCTTATAGTTTTACATATAGATGGAACTTTGTTCAATTCTAGGTCTTAATCGAGTCCACATCAAGATCCTTCCTTTGCTTCTTCCATCGACTTAGGTCAGGCTCGAGTTTCATTATTTTGGCTCTACTTGTCGAGTTGGGTCACTTTTGCTTTATCAAATTCATTGAACATCTCGACTCATCTCCTTTGCTACTAGCTATCAAAATTACCTTAAATTATTGACCCTTTTTATTTTATTTTTCTCTATTAGATTTTGAGATTTAATTAAACATAGATAATAGATCTTTGGGACCCACCACTTTGAGCTCAATCTCTCATTGGTTCATGAGATTTGTTGACCATTTGACTTGTTTCGAGCTCTCATGTGCTTGACACTTGTCAGCTACATGTTATTCCTCAGGTTCTCATCAAGGATTTTGGATTCAAATGGTTACTTTGTGAGTCTTAAAAATGATGTTCACATAGACATCTACCATTTCTTGACCAACTTTACAATTTTATAACTTGAAGCAAAAAGATCATGGGGGCACCAAACTTGTAGAAAATGGACCTAATGCTGAAATGAATAAACCCTTTTGATCTATTGGACATTCAAGCTTTCCACATGCTTCTGTAAAATGTTGAAGTTGATTGGTTCATGATGATCCTACATGACATCTTGATGATGGTCTGGCATAAAATGGCTAAGTATGAAAACTTAGTACATTTTGTGTTAGGAGCCAAAATTTCCCTTGTATATCTCTTGTTATGTTATAATGCATGAGCTAAAACTTGGTACATATGAACTAGACTTCAAAATGAATATAACCATATGATTTTTTCTTCTTGAGACTATCACATGTGTGAGATATGACCTCATCAACATGATCATTTAGATCTGCTTGGACCCTTTGAAAATTGGCAAAGTATGGAAACTTAGAAGATTTTGCATCAAGAGCCAACATTAAACCTTTAGATCTTCTGATATGTTTAGGTGGATGAGATAAAGCTTATCACGTGGTAATTTAGGGCTAATGTGAATAAACCCATGCATCTAATTATCCTTGACTTGTTCACATGTGCGAGATCTAGCACCATGAAAATGCCTACTCAACTTTTCTACCATTGTACCCAAGTGTCTGGACAAGCTTTGGATGGTGAGTGGTCCAGATGGATACAATTAGCTTCCATGCTTATCTCGAGCACTCCATATCGTCTCTACAACTTTTGATCAATATTTATAATTGACAAATTATACTTCAAATAAACCTAAATTGTTTCAAAAACTTGTGAGCTTCATGATCTCTCTAGTCCACTCATTCTATCCAATGCTCATCCATCCACTTGATCAATTAGGAACTCTGCCTCAAGACCTTTAGCAACTGGGTAGTTGCTTAGTATGTGGGACAAATATGTCTAATATTTCCCCTAGCCCCTAGGAAATCAAATGATCACTCTTATTAATTTTTATCAAATCATGGGCATTCCCATGACTAGTTGATTGGTATCTATTCAAGCTATCAAGAACATTTATGAGGCCCATAGTTGGGTAGATCATTTAGAGATGATAATACATCTAATGTTGGTGTGAAGTGTGGTGTGATTCTTTCCCAAGTTAAGGGATCAATGATCCCCAACTTATGAAATGCCATTTTTGACATTCTTTCCTCTTGACTAGTGAGAGAAAAGGGTACTAACACGTTACTATTTAGTTGGTCACTATTTGTGCAATGTATTGAGGATATGGGAAGACATTAATCTTGGATACAAGAGTTTTTGTCTTAAACTTATAATGATTTATACTACATGGTTCATCTAGGATCCCTCTCAATTATCCACCTAATAATTGTCATGGGTTAGATATATGAGTGCATCATCCCTTATCATAGGTAGGTTATGATTGGAGGACTTATGGACATTGGGGACATTAGAGCCTAGGGATATTAGGGAAATTTGATAATAGATTACATGATTTATTTGACTTACTAAGACATGGTTGAACAATGGGATAATGAGGGGGTTTACCTTGCATCAGTCATTGAGGCCACTCAACTTCAAGACAAGCTCTTATATATTGAAGTACACCATGTAGGTAGGGTATAAAAAATTTAACATGTATTATGTGGGAAACCTTCCTATCCCAAATATCATTTATAGGGGAACATGAGAGGTGAGATATATGATATTGGTATGATTGGTGTGGTACCCTCTTGTGAGAGGGGTGCCCATCAAGTGACCAATTTAGTTGGGAGTGTCATAGGGACCTACCTCACATCTGAATGGGGGAAGAGGTGGATAGATTAAATTAGGGAAACATCATATGGGTACACCACCATTACCACCACCACAATAGGGCCCCACTTAGAATGACCCTATATAACAACATTTGGGATGTGGAGACAAAGAGGCTCCAAATTATATTGAGCTAGAATAAGACCTTGAAATTGATGAGTAGGAGGCCTCAAATGATGAATGTAACCCTAATTAGCACAAGTGGGATCTAGTTAAAATGTTGATTTATATATTTATCTTTATAGTTTGTAATTCACTTTATATCTTAACTATTAAGTTGATTTTACATGTTTTTATCTTTATATCGATTAGACCTGACTTTGATTTTACACTTTGTGATTGTAGAAACCATGAGTAGGTGGAGGATTATGATCATGGATACCTTGATCAACCTTTTACCAAATATACCATGCATAAATGATGGTGATAGTGTTGAGGATAAAGAATATTACCCTACTAGTTAAGGAAAGGAGAGTGAAGGCCCTGGTGTATATGATGGTAGGTGAAAGAGGAAATCAAACTTTGAACCATAGGATAAGGGGGACATCCTTAGAGGGAGGCACTAGAAGGAGATACCACTAGAGTGATTACCCTTGACAGTTCTATGAATTAGGACCTTCTCATAGGAGTATGAAAAGATTGTGAGGATTGTTATATATGTTTTATTATACCATTATACATGTTGATTATTTTTAAGATGCCTTGAGGCACATTGGCCCTCCATAGAGGTGTTTGTATTGGACACTCTTTTTGTACAAACTTGACATTTATTATGATATACAGAGAGAGATATTTGGTTTACTTCTTAGTGAATTGTCATTATGTGTTATGCATTTTTAATATTCATTATTTTCATTTTTAGTTTATGCACTCTAGATGACTAGGCATGTCATGATTTATCATGTATTTATATGCTTTATATCTAATGTTGTGGAATATGCTTATATATGTGGGAATGAAATGTATGTAGATGATGCAATGTGATGAACATGTAAAATGCACTAACATTTGTTTTGTAGGTGATAACCCAATTATCCTATTTACATAATGCATGACTCTCAATTTGTAACAAGGAATGAAAAAGGGAATATGATAAACATGATGTGATAAATATTGAAAACCATAGATCAAAATTTTAGAAGAAAAAGGAATATGACCTAATATTTATGAGTAAAAGGAGAAAAAATGTGCTTCTTGATAAAACTTACAAAATACTAACTTTTTTGGCTTCATTCATATATGACTAGCCCTAATAGAATTAACAAGTGGGATACAATTACCATTTTTAGTATAAGCATGTAGGTAAGTTTTTGGAATAAATTTTAACCTGAATAATTCCTAATTTAATAGTGATTTTGCATTTAAATTTTATCTTATATTTGTGAATTCCTACACTTAGTCTCATGTGACTAGGAAGACACATGGTATCATCACCAAAGGCTATATGTAAGCTAATAAGGGCACCTCTCACCAATGTTAACCCCATGTAACTAGTAAGATGTGAGGGCTCAATACCAGATGTGAGGGCTCAATACCAAAGGCTATCAGGGGTGAAAAGTGTGTAAGATAACTCTTTTTTTTGCATAAGATTTTAATTTTCATAGGAGTGTCTACTTTTCTATTTTCAAGGCCCTTACTCCCAAATCTTAGACCCATGCAACTAGTAAGATGAAAGAGCTCATTACCAAAGACTAACATAGGTGAGTAAAGTTACCTATTTTTTAACATACTAATGTTCTAATTTGGAATGCACTATGATAGGAGAATATTCCATGGACAAACTTATAGACTAGACTATAGGCTAGCATTATTTAAGTTTTCAAATAAAATAGGGGAAATAAGTATAATATGCTCATAAAAACTAAGATAATAACCAATATAATGCTGACATTGAAAAAATTTTCTATATGGGATTATATTGTACTATGAGAATTGGATGATATGATATTTTACATTCTAAAATTTTCACATTGTATGAATTAACAACCAAATAATCACCAAACAAAACATATAAACTATGAAAATGTAATACAAATGAGGGAAAGTACTAGATATAGAAATGTTTTAGGTGCAAAGAGTTCAAAAATTCATTAAAATCCTTTCCCACTAGAGTGCATAACCAATAAGATATATTGATAAAGTCTTCAGTCATTAGGTATGGGACTAACTAATTTGGTCTAAATTTTTGATCATATCCTTTCTTTTTATCAATCCAACTATTGAGTCTAAGGACAAGGTTTCCTACATGTGTTGAGTGCTCATGGACATTTTTTCTACCTATGTGATAAACATAAGCAATTTTTAGTAGAAATTTTATTTTCATCTAAAGTCTCTAGTTTTGTTAGTCATGCCTCTTTGTATCCTCATGATCAAGGAAACCCTAGAATGAAATGTGAAGGATGGGTATCTCTACCTCTAAGGGTAGTATATATTTAGATATAAACATGAGTTACTCTTTTAGGTGTACTAATAGATTTTTGGTAATACCTAAGTGTTTGATAGAGCTATAAGTGCCAATCTCATTTATAATATCTAATAGTTTTGACCAAAATTGACTTTAGGGTTTTGTTAGAAGCTTTGGCCTAACTATTGGATTGTGGGTAGTACAAGGAGGCTTAGTGGTGTGATATATAAACATTATTACATAGATTATGAATATTAAGGTTTTTAAAAATAGACTCACTGTCAGTAATGATGACTTATGGGACCCTAAAATGGCAAATGATTTGGTTTAGAATAAATTTTATGATAACTTAACGCATGATAGTTGTTAACAACATAGCTTCCACCAACTTAGTAAAATATTATATGGTTTTGATAATGAAATGGTGACCATTAGAAGAAGTTAAATATTACCTAGTAAATCTAAACCCCAAGTGGAAAAAGGCCATGGAGTGGCTATGGGTTGTAATTCCCTAGTGGAAATATAAATCTCATGTGAAAAATGTTGGCACTTCTCATATTTTTTGCACATACTTGATGACATCATGGTTTAGGATGAGCTATAAATGTCTCATCATATGGATTTTATAAGCATTCATGTGGCCATCAAGGTGTCCACCACAAGCACCACTATGATAATGAAAAAAGACTCTTTCTCTCATCTTTGTTGACACATCTGAGTAAAATGCCTTCAAAGGCCTTAAGATAGAAAACTATCTCAAATAAAGTACTTGGATGTGATGATGTAAATATTCCTCTTCTATTGTGAGTTATCACCTTCAAGATAAGTGTGGTTTATTAGGTAATTGATGATATTTGTGTATCATGGAGAAGAGCTAATATTAAATTTTTATATGTAGCAGATCGATTCATCAGGAAAGTTAGTATTGAGAAGATCATTAAATTCCAAGGGAGATTCAACCAACCAATCAAAAATGATTTATCCTTTAATATAATTTTGGCTGATGTATGTTAAATCAAACTTGCATAGAAGTTTGATGAAACACCTAACCTTCCTATAGAGAGTTGGATGGGTTAGAAAAGTATGTAAGGATTGAGATCTCATGATAACTCTCATTTATTGATTAAAAATATAATGTCACTACCACTTGGTTGCAAACACTATAGCTAAGCATTCCTTTTCTTCTTGAGTGTATCACATATCATAATCGATAAAGGTGTGGATAATGAAATAAATTACACATTCTTTATCGATATCATCCCGAGCTAATATGTAAGACAGAGTCAACTTAGTTTCTATGGTGTAAAGTATCAAGGATTTATCTAGCTTAGGATCCATGAGCATGGGGGATACATGAGGAAGTAGTTCACTAATTCAAATTCTTCATAATAATCATGTATCCAAGTTAATCCAATTGTATTTTAAGTATGTTATTGATAGGATGAAAAATATAGGTAAGATAAAAAATAAACTATCGAATGGATCCTAACTTACCCACAAACATTATGATGCCTAATTTATCTATAGGAGGAAGAATTTACAAATATGATGGAATCTTGGTAGGTTCAATATAACTACCATGTTGAGAGATGATATACCCTAGGAATTTTACACCAGTGACTCCAAATACACATTTTTTTAGGATTAAAAGTAACACCACATTCGATTAAGTGTGTTAAGATGGTGTGTATAACCTCTAAGTGATCTATTCATCATCTCACTTTACCTAAGAGATCATCTACGTAAACCTCCACTATCTTGTGAATAAGATCATGGAATATGTGGGTCATTTCCATATGATATGTTACCCCTACATTTTTAGATTCAAGGGCATCATGACATAAAAAAGGCCCCCCATGGTGTAGTAAAGAAGGTCTTACTATGATCCTCATCATAAATGTGGGTCTAATTATATCTTAAGAAGCCATCCATGAGTGATAGTAACTCATATCATATTGTTATGTCAAAATTTATGTCAATGGAAGGGAGGGGGAAGTCATATTTTGGACATGATTTGTTAGTATATAAAAAATATGTACATATCCTGATCTTACCATTCTTATTGAGAATGGGAATAATATTGGACATCCACTTGGAATAATATATTAACTTACTAAATATAAATTTTAAAAGTTTGATAACTTCCTCTTTTACCATCAACATGAACTTAGGATTGATGGGCATGATCTTTTGTTTGATTGGTTTTACATCAGGGACTAATCCTAAGTTATGGAAAACTACATCGGGTTTGATGCCTACATTGTTGGTGTGAGAAAAAGTGAAATATATTGATATTTTTGAGTAATCACTTGTGGTATTCCACCTATGATGTTAGGTATGGATTGAGGTCACCAAAAATATAAATTATAATTGGTTGGACATGCGTACAAAGTATATGAGTTTATCTTTTATATAGGCTTTTAGATGTATTTGACCTTGTAAGCTTAAGAAATGGTATAAGAATGCAAAGATTCTCTCCTTTAAAGTATATCAAAGGACTAAAATTTAAAGAGATAATACTCTAGAATGCTCTATACATAGCACTCAAATGCAATTAAAGATGGTTCTGATGTGTGATAAAGATTAAATAATAGTCTTGATATGGTTCTTTGAATTATCTTTTATCATTATTTGTTTTGTTTTAACATCTGTTATTCATTTATCATATGCCAAATTGATCTATATTTTTTGTTTCTATGATTATTCCTTTCATAAGTACATCTATGTTTTCAATTAAACCATCATTTCATTAAATTGGACATATTCCAATCCAAATTGAAAACTAAAATTATTATTATTGGCTTTTATAGTATCAATTATTTAAATTATTAGATTATAATTTCACTATTATCATATTCTAATTTTTAATTTATTGGAATTACATATCATATTTTATGGATTATAGTTTCAATGTATTTAAAATTTAAAGTTATTAATCAGCTAGTAGTACATATTGTTCTAGTTTGTTGAAATAATTCAATATTTTTTTGTGAATGTGGTCATGCTAAATTTGTGAGATAATCCCACTTTTTGCATCAAGTTTTCAATACTAACAATATTTAAATTAGTCATCTTGTCAATTTGCTCATTTTTTATAACTCCCCATTGATTAATTTATATTTTAACTTTTCACATGTATAACATTACGGTTCACTTGCTAGGTGATTCCTAGTACTTTGATTTGATTCATTGAATTGGCATTACCAAGCTTGGAGTTTTAGCTAGTCAACCTACCCATTTTACTTTGGAATCTGGCATCAAATACTTATCCATAGGATACCACAATAGAAGTATGTGGATGTGTGATGCTACTAGTGATTTGAAACAAATCGATCTAAATAAGTATATACATAGTTTATTCCCATAAATCACATTTTCAATCTTATGGACTATGAAAAAATAAAAATCTTAAGATAAAGATTTTTGGAAGTTGATAGTATTCCAATCTTGTGTATAATTCACACATGCCTATTCTAAAAAAGATAAAGAATAATATGGACATCCACTTTCTAACCAATATTATGTAATTCAATCTTGGGTGTATTCTTTAGAGGAGTACTACCAGCCATACCCATTTTACACATAGATGTCTACCATCTCATCCAAATTTACCACATAATACTCACTTGTTCATCTAGAACACTTGAAGATAAAAGCCTAAGTGGTACTCTATTTTAGTATTTTAAGTTAATATGACTAGTGACATCTACCCACTAATATATAGAATTCATATACTTAGAAAAAATCTGATTTTCTTGGGAAAATGTAGCACCAAAATTTTTCCAAGTGTCACAATCCTGATCACCTAAGCATATGCCAACTGATCCAAATACTACCAGTATGGCAATTTTACACCTAAGATTTTGAAAAATATCATAATCCCACTCACCCAGAGCCTAACACAATAAAGTTTAATTTTTTGTAAGCTCTGAGTGAGCAAAACCCATGTATCATGATGCGTGTCATCATCCCATTAACCCATTGTAATTAAATCACTTTAGGAAAGTAAAACACTAGGATTCTACCAAGTGTCATAATCTTGATCACCTAGGCACATGCCAACTGATCTATTCACTACCAATATGCCAATTTTACACCTAATATTTTTCCAAATGTCACAATCCTACTCACTTGGAGTCTAACACATAAAATTTCAAATTTTTGTAAGCTTTGGGTGAGTGGAACCCATGGATCATGATGCATGTCACCATCCTATTAACCCATTGTAATTAAATCAATCAAAGATTCACTAAAATAGAAAGATAAATAGATAGATATTTTAATTAAATCCATGAGACAAAAAACTTTGGGACCCTAAATCAAAAATCATAGCTTAGAGAATTAGCAAATTGAATGCATTCAATTGAAAAGGCTAGAAAATCCAAAAGTAAATTATATATGTAGTTTGTAAATCATAATGTGATCACATAAGAAACTACTACATAACATGTGAATGAGATACAATGCCATTATCAATTTTCTAATATTATGATCAATTAATAGGATTAAACAAAATGAGAATAGTGACATAGATGAAAATTCCAAACAACTATTCTATGATCCATTTTATGTAGAGGCTATGATTTAAATTTCATCAAAATAGTCAACTTTGTTTAGGTTTGGATTGATTTAAATTTTATCAAAATAAATCAAGATGAGAGTGAAAATTTGTGTTAGATTACAGACTAAGTGTTGGACCCCATATTTTATATCAATTTATTCTTAGTAATTTTTGAATATGGAACAATAGATATCAGTGTAAAAGTAAGCCAAAGAGTAAGAGAGACACAATCTAAAAGTCATTTCTATGAAATAATGAAATTGTGAGTAACAAGGATGAAGAAAACATGTAGGAACCAAGGGCACAAGACTCATAAAATGGAAAATGAATTAGAAAATGGTGCATAAGGTAGAGACAGTTAGGGAAAGGTTCGTGCAAGCATCAAAGGATAATAGTTAATCATGAATATGGCATCGATCCATGAGAAGATGATGTAGAAATTACTCCATTTTGGAGTAATTTCCTCATTGGTGAAAGATCCTAAGGTTCAAAAGTGTAGTACAATTTTTGGGGGTTGATCAAATACAATAATTTTATTAATCAAAGATTATTACATTTATAGTGTGAATATATCCTATAAACAAGGAGTCAACACTCTATTTATCTCATAAACATATCTAATATTACCCCTTAATATTTCTCTAAGTTTATCCTTATAAACTTTCCTAAATCACTATCTCTACTGAGTTGTACATATACAAATCATATTATTATAGAATGTATTAATCTCTTCATATTAGTTTTTACAAATATTATCACTAACATAGGGTATGACTAACATTCCCCCCTTAGTGCTAATATGGGGAGAGAAATCACATGACTACATACTTTTATATTTCCCCCTAGAATGTGGATGTTAGGTTCAACTAAAAATGTGTTCAATTTTACGTTGAAAGTTTTTGTACATTGTAAGTCTATGTCCATGGAAGATAAAATTTACACATTTTATTGAATTTTTGAATTGCCTATCAACATGGGCTTTATTTAAAAATTTCCACCAAAGATACTTAAAAAGGAATATGATGACAAATGTTTCAAAGAAAACAAGACACTAGATAACCATTAATAAAAACATAACTATAATAATAATAAAAGATTTTAAACAAACAAAATTAATAAAATTACATAAACTTAAATTAATAAAAACTAAACTAAATGTATTATATAAAATCATCTCATAAAATAAAACTTAATCATTAATGATAAAATACCTTAATGAAAATGTTAATTAACAAAATCAAAACATAAAATAAATAAAAATAAACAATCATCGACTAAAAAATTAAAAACTTAAACTACCAACAACAAAACAAAAATAAAATATAACATGACTTTTGAAAGAATAAAGCTAAACTTAACTTAAAGAACTCATACCACCATAACAAATAAACAAAATAACCTAAAAGCTATTTTTAAATTCAAAAATCCATAATTTAAAATAATAGTACATGCAAAACTGTAATGTCCCTTACTTAGGGGCTCCTTTTTTCTGCAAAAGCTCTGATACCACTATAATATCCCCTTCAAACAGGGAATATAGAAACACAAAAGCTCCGAACAAAGATACGATTTTGTAAGATAATTTCAAATAAATAAATAAATCACAATAAATCTCTTAACTAGCAAATCACTAATCTTATTATTGTCCAAATGGTTACAATAGATGTCCTCAGTCATGCATAAAAAAGAATATTCAGATACGGTCTTAAAAACCTGATTATCTTCCAACAATCTAAAAAATAGCCTGAATCTGTCCGTCTCGACCTGCTTTGTCAAAAACACAGTCACTGACGTCAGTTATACTGCCGTCATCGGTCGACTGGGATCGTTAACCTGCCGACGTCGATGATAGGTCGGCCGATGTCGGTCGTTGTGGATCTCTGCCCGCCGATGTTGGTCTATGTGCAAATCTGTACGGATCTGTATAGACTTCATATAGTTGCCAAATAAGCACACCCTATCTGCTTCAACCCGTGATCTGAAGAAATATGGCTCTAATACAGAAAAAGCTTTATCTATATAATTTATTGAATCAAACTTAATAAAATAAATACTTGGAATACTATGATAACTTCTATGTGAAGTTATCTCTCAAACCTGTAAACCTCTATGATAACTTCTGTATGAAGCTATCTCTCAATTTGGCAATATATCAACTGATATCTCACAGCCTCTAATCACACACAATGAAGAGTGGACGTTCTACACTGCAAATGAAATCTTGGAACCCTTGGCTCAATCTTCACAGAAGAATTCTTCAATATCAAAATCAATAATCAATGCATAATTTAATAATGGCCTCCATGAGAAACCCTTATACCCTCAAAAAGATATGCTTGCCCTAATTAGGGTTTCTTAAATTAGAACTAGGGTTTCTAATTAAAAATAGGCTAAATAATTAATATTTGATTAAATCAATCAAATATTAATATCTCCCTCAATATATGTCCGATTGAGCCCAAACGAAAGCCAACTGGAAAAATTTTACTAAATGAAGCCAAGCTAATCTCCATCAAGACCCTCTAACCATCTTATCAACCTATGAGGGTTACATAATAGGCTAACCATCAATTCTAATCATGTCAACTAAAAAGGGGACATGATAATCTGCCCCTCCTAAAATTGCTTGCCCTCAAGAAATCACTGAATGACAAATCAATCAACCCACCTAGATCCCAAATGTAGTCATGATCTCCACCACTGTCAATCAACATGAACTCCATGCCATGTCCCTCACAACTCTCATCTAATGGCGTCACATCATATCTAGTACTAAGATAAGCACCCCAACATCCAATCCATAAATGAAAATTAGTAGGCAACTCAAGTAAACTCCTTACCTGAATAATATCTAAATCTGGATTATGAAGGCTAGAAATAGTCATATCATCATCAACCTGTGACCCGACTATAACAGAAAGCTGAGTCCCTACCACATGTGATAACTCCTAAACTAAACTCACCTCAAGACCAAGCTCGTCCTCATATCTCTCTTGTGTTGGTGCCAATGTGCACTCGTCATCACACTCTATCATGTCATGTCGTATGAGCATCTCCATCTAATGAAAAAACATATATCTGAAGCTGCTGCCCCATATTGCCTTAAGAATATGTGTCTTCCCATCAACATCAAAGTGAACCTCCATGTCCTTGAGATGAAGAGTAACTTCCTCAAATGAATGAAGCCACTTCATACCCAAGACTAAGTCTATATCCCCCATGTTCACCACATAATAATCAGCCTTGAACTCATAGTTGTTCAAGCGCAATGGGAGGTCTCTAATCATACACTCACACCTAAGAGTGTGACCATCAGCTACCTTAACTCTGATGCCCTCAAAATCTTTGGTAGTGAGTCCACACTTCTCCACAAATCTAGCATCTATGAAATTATGTGTGGCTCCTGTATCAAGAAGGGTGATGACCTTCTACCCTGCCAAAACTCCACAGAGTTTGAATGACTCATCTGACTGAATGCTGGATAGGCATGCCTCCTGTATGTGAAGCTCTAACTCTACCTCTACCTTAGGCTCTGAAGCCTCTGCCTCTACCCCCTCAGAACTATTCTTCTGTTCAGAATCCTTTGAATTCGAATCCTCATAATATGCCCGCATCACATGATTTGCCTTGCCCTTAGGCCTCAAAGGGCAATCGTGATGGATATCATATGGACCTTTGTAGTAGAAGTAAAGATTTTTCTTGTGCATATTGTTAAGAGCCTCTCGATCCAAAGGTGGTGCTGCTGGGGTGGCCTTTGAATCATTCTTAACACCTAATTTATCTTTGTTGAAATCTAATCCCTCTCTATCTCTGTCTGAGCACTTATGGTCCCTAGATGAAGAAGTACCTCTGGAGTTAAATCTACTAGATGGGGCTGCCATCTCTATGCTATGCACCTTCTTCATAGCTACCTGTAATGAAGGAGGATCAAAGCCTTTGATCTAACCTCTCAATGGTTATGTCAATCCCTCCATGAAGAGCACTACAAGTTGCCTCTCTAAAATGTTAAGAACCATGACTGATAACTTTTGGAAGTCACCAATGTAAGTCTCTAGACTGCCACTTTGGCACAACTATGCCAACTCTCAAAAATAGGTCTCTAGATCCCTCCTATCAAAACTCTCTACCGGCTTATGCACAAACTCTTGATAAGATGTGATCCGATCATGATGGAGTGTCACCATCCCGTGGTGCCACCAATCATGAGCTACTCCCTCAAGATACAGTGTCATATATATGATAACATGTCCCTCAACCATCAGTCACAATGTGAGAAATGTGTCTAGCTTACTAACCTAGGCTTGCGCTATCACCGTACCACTACTGTCAAACATCGCTAGTGTGAGCTTGCTCATAGCATGCTTCAAATCATTGCTCTGATGTCTTGGTCTCCCAGTCTATCAACCTCGATTATGTTCTCTCCTCTGTGTGATGAATCAGTTAAAAGTAATCATCTCTCTTACCTCAGGTGGTAATAACTCCCACTCATCATTTGCTGCCATAAGTGTGTCTGCAAATGACTCCTCATGCTCCTCACCTGCTATCACCTCCTCGGCATCTTACCTCACAAAGGTAGGCCTAGTAGGCCTATCAGCTATACAAGAAGTAGTCTTAAGGCATCTCTGTGATCCTACATCACTCCTGACATCATCACGATGTGGTGAATGTCCCCTGGGAGTACCCAATCTTGGCAGTGCCTCTACCAATAGATGTAATACTTCGTTGTTCTGCCTTTGCCCTTCCCGTAGTTCTCTGAGTGTAAGTAACACCTCTGCATCATCTTGATCCCTAGGATGGTGTGGAATATGGGTCTTGTCCATATTGTCACCCATGTCTTCTAGCTGCTATTCTAAAACTTGAGTCCATTCAAGCAAAGCTCTACTGCATGTATTATATCTGTGTGGTCCCAACTCTTGTGGTTGCATGAGACCTCTAAACCCTCAGGATGGCAGGATTTAACTTTGATACCACTGTAATGTCCCTTACTTAGGGGCTCATTTTTTATGCAAAAGCTCTGATACCACTATAATATCCCCTTTAAATAGGGAATATAGAAACATAAAAGCTCCGAACAAAGATATGATTTTGCAAGATAATTTCAAATAAATAAATAAATCACAATAAATCTCTTAACTGGCAAATCACTAATCTTATTATTGTCTAGATGGTTACAATAGATGTCCTCAGTCATGCATAAAAAGGAATATTCAGATACAGTCTTAAAAACTTGATTATCTTCCAACAATCTAAAAAATAGCCTGAATCTATGCGTCTCGGCCTGCTGTGTCAAAAACATAGTCACCGACATCAGTTATACTACCATCGTCGGTCGACTGGGATCGTTAACTTGCTGACATCGATTTTTAGGTCGGCCGATGTTGGTCACTATGGATCTCTGCCTGCTGATGTCGGTCTATGTGAGAATCTGTACAGACTTCATACGACTGCCAAATAAGCACACCCTATCTGCTTCAACCTGTGATCTGAAGAAATATGGCTCTAATACAGAAAAAGCTTTATTTGTATAATTTATTGAATCAAACTTAATAAAATAAATACCTGGAATACTATGATAACTTTTGTGTGAAGTTATCTCTCAAACCTGTAAACCTCTATGATAACTTCTGTATGAAGCTATCTCTCAATTTGGTAATAGATCAGCTGATATCTCATAGCCTCTGAATCGTACACAATGAAGAGTGGACATTCTACACTGCAAATGGAATCCTGGAACCTTGGCTCAATCTTCACAGAAGAATTCTTCAATATCAAAATCAATAATCAATGCATAATTTAATAATGGCCTCCATGAGAAACCCTTATACCCTTAAAAAGATATGCTTGCCCTAATTAGGGTTTCTTAAATTAGAATTAGGGTTTCTAATTAAAAATAGGCTAAATAATTAATATTTGATTAAATCAATCAAATATTAATATCTCCCTCAATATATGTCTGATCGAGCCCAAACGAAAGCCAACTGGAAAAATTCTGCTAAACGAAGCCAAGCCAATCTCCATCAAGACCCTCTAACCATCTTATCAACCTACGAGGGTCGCATAATAGGATAACCATCAATTTTGATCATGTCAACTAAAAAGGGGGCATGACAAAAAAAACAAAATATTAATCTTAAAAAATTAAAACCATGGGATAAAGACTAAAATAAAATACCTAAAAATACTTTTCATAGAGAAGAAAACAACAGTCAAAGGAAAATAAGATTGGGTAGAAATTGGTGGAAGATGGAGAAGTGGAAGACACTAAACATTAAGGAGAGTTTGCATATAGGATCATGGGGTAGGCCACATCTATATGGCATGAACAAAGGTAAAGTGGGGAGATTTGAAGTGGTTGGAGACAATGGATTACCTATGTATAGGTCATGAGCCATGATGAAGATTGGTTAGAGATGTCAGTTAATGTAGAGGTCTAGATGAAGGAGCATTCCAATATAGACTTAAAGTATTAGAAGCTTCTATGGGAGGGCTAAATTTTTTGTAGAAGAACCATCAATTAAAATAAAAACTATAAATTTGATGTAGTTATGACATTGATGGTTATCAACAGGCTGAGGAAAAATGCCAAATCAAACAAATATGACTGTGAATCCTTATGGTTTAGTATGGTCAACCAGATGCTCTAAAAATGATTATTATTTTATAGAAAACATCCTCCTATTTTTAAAAATATTCTTCTTTCCCTAAAATTCATGTTTACTACAATTTTTTTAACATAAAAAACCCCTATGATCTAGAGAATGTTGCCTCTAGAAAAAACTTTATGCAAAATTTGTATGGATATCAAGCTAGAAAAAGCTAAATACCATAAAAACACAAACATACAAGTGGGGGTAATAAACATAAAAACTAAACATGCATAGGAGATATATACTCATGTCAATTTATACAAAATCCTAGTGCATGGGATATAATTATGAATGCAAATTTATCTACTCTTATAAAGGAGGAACAAAGGAATACTTACCTTTGAAGATGAACCCATCGAGCCTCAATCTCTCCCCTAACCAAGGTGATTCACAAGAGGTTTTTGTGGTATGTAAGGATGACAAGGATAAATTATCTCTTGTCTACACAAACTATCTATGCATCTAAAAGAATTCTCCACAAGACAAGATTTGTATCTCCAAAGAAAGTATTAAAACCCTAAGCTATGCTCCTTAATATTCTTCTTATTTTACTTAAATAAATGATGAAATGAGTGTGTATATATAGATTAATCTAACCCCCTAGAAATTTTTGAAAGTTAAGCCGATAGGTTTGTCCCAATCAACTCTATATCATTATTGACAAAATTAAATTAGGTCTTGGTCTAGGTTGGTCAGGCGTTGACCTATACCCTAAATGAGTTTTATCAATTAGAGTACAGGGTTGATGGGGCTAACAATGTATTTTAAACTATTGGAAAGGGTTTTTAGGCTAGAAAAGGGCTAATGAAAGTAGAAAATGACTTGAGGAGGGTGTAAAAGAGGAGGGAAAGCTTATGGGAGTGTTTTTGGGAGGTAAAGCACCAATGATCTACCCAACCCCTTTCCTGATGCACCCTTTAAGGTGTGAACTCATGGAGATTGAGAATCAATGGGTTCTTTCAAAAGATAAAACATCAATAATTGATAAAGTCTGAAAATATTATGTGTATATATATGCCCCACTCGAAGCTCACCATGTGTCACTTAGGTACAACATGGGATGGTGCTTCAGGAAAAGAACATAGTAACACACAATTCTAAAGATAAATAAATTTTATTAGGGAGAAAATAATATAAATGAAAGGAAATAATTAAAAAATACATACCTTTACTTACCTTAGTGCTGTAAATAAATAATGAGATGCAAGAAATGTGAAGATGTCTAATGTAGGGAACATTAAGCAAACTTGTAAAAATTAGTGAAAAAGAGCGAAAAATTGAAATTTTTGTAACATATACATGTAATAGGTGAAAATATTCTCTACAATTCCAAGATTCTAAAATATTTTATGGTTCATAAAAAAGAGATAGTAGAAACAAAGATATGGTCAAAATACAAAATTTGGTTGTAAATATTTAAAAGGTAAATAATTTTGAATAGTAAATATAAATAGGGTGAAAAATAATTCATTTGTTATTTTTACTATTCTGAGAAAACAAAGCTTTGAGAGACATAATTTGAGACTAGAGAGCCATCATGGTGAGGAAATGATAACTGATATGGGGAAGATGCATAGTGGCTGCAATGAGTACAACATAGGTGAGCAATTAGGATTTTCAAAATGTTAATTATTTTTTTAATTTGAAATTGAACTAGATATAGAAAATTGATTGGTAGGCAAAACTTAAGCACTATAATGAACCCTAAGAAATAAATAGGTAAACTAGGGGTAAAATGAGGTACTAGGTAATAAAAAGTCCAACCAATAAATGCCTAAGGCATTTATGATAAATGGTCAAAAAGTCACCACTATGGAATAATGAAGTTGACCTAGTTGACTTAGTATGTAAAGCAATATGAAAACATAGGGCTGACTGCATAGTAGTGGGCCAATTTAGTACTCTAAGGGGTGGCCAACTACATAGTAATGATCCAATTTAGTTGGTGGGGAGGAAAAAGCTGACTACATATCAGAGGGTCAATCTAGTTTATGAAAGAGGGTTAATATAGTCTAAAAAAAGAGGTCGACTATGTATTATAGGGTCGATTTAGTATGTTGAGGTGAGAGGATGGCTAATTTAGTATCAAATGGGTCAATCTAGTTGAAAAATAATAAAGGATGATTTAGTATTGAAAATAAGGAATAAGGTTGATTTAATATTAAATAAGTTGATTCTATAAGAAAATTAGGAAAATGAGAAACTAAATCAAACTAACTGATTTAAGAAGTTAATTTGTGAATTTATAAGAATGTATTTAGATTATTGATGACATGGAGATATGATATATCCTTTATTATTTGATATTTTTTAGAGACACCAAAGATATTAGTGGCTGATAAATGCATCATGGTTACCAAATTCACTGGATTAGTTGAGTGATGTGGCAGAGAACGACTGGTCACACTAGGCTTCAGAGGCATCACAAAGATGAGGCAGATCCCACTTAGTGTTGATCTCATTGTCATATTCCTTAAAACATGGGAATAGTTGACCAACACTTTTTGATGGGTGGTGGATGGGGATAACATTGATGTGGGTATCACACTAGAGGATTTCTATGCATTGTTTGGACTACTTATAAGAGGGACACCAGTAATCACTGGCACACTAGAGGATCTAAAAAATAGACCAACACTAGCCTAGTGGGTAATGTGTTCAAATAAGATATACCCTAGATTGAGGGTGAGTTTCTTTGATGTCTATATTACAAACATTCTAGACATATGAAAGGCTAAGATAGGACTTGTGACAACATGAGTGCTATGACATAAGATGGATGACAAGGTACCACTATACATGATAGCCTTATGTCAGTCAATATTAGATCAGGGAACACTATATGATTTTGTGGATATCATCTAGATCCATCTCATGTATGATATATATGGGATGCTATCTAGAGGGCAAAATACCATGGGGACTATTATTTTACTAAGTGCCTAAATATATAAGAGGTTCCCCATATATCATCTAGTTGGGTTACCCCATGTGGTTGTTGATAGGTTGCCTCAAGTTATGATATAGAGATAAGACCATGTAGCTCAAGTCATGCCCCAAATGATATCTCTACAAACTATCACATGAGGAGAGATCATATGGTATCCATATACACACATCACTATTATATGGCCTAATTGGTTAATCATTGCTACAAGGTTGGCATGGGTACAGATCTACACCTCATGGGTAGAGCTGCATTTAGTGGTATGATTTCTAGGATAGTTCAGAATCCCACACCCAATGACCCCTATAGTAGTGCATTTTTATTGGGCATGACATGATAGAGAGCTAAGGGGGAGAGGGGGCAGAGGAGTACCAATAAAGATACCCATGATTTGTCCACAATGTGCTAGACTATGGATTAGTTGAGCATGGTAACAAGTGATAGTGGAAAAAATAGGAAGAGATGCCATAGACATGGATGTAGACCCAAAATAGGCACTATAGTAGCATCAATAATAACCACCATAGCCACACTACAGATGGAGGCACCATTGGTGAGAGTAGGCACATGTAAGGGTTGTAGCTTAGGAGGATCTAAGATCCACTCCAAGACATAGTTGGCCTATGAGGCACTATAAGGAGAGGATCATGGTGTGCATAAGTGATGACTCCTAGATTTGCATTGGTGCAAAGGTGACCTATGGAGGAGACACTTGGTGGATGATCAGATGGAGAAACCATGCTTGACAAGTGAGTAGATAGAGAGACAATGGTTGGTGACACCAACAATGGTGAGAAATGTTATAATTTTGATTTAATATTTGATATAATACATTAATTATATTTATGATTTATGGTAGATAGATAGATTTTGAGATATATATGTGATTTGATATCTTCTACTTTTGGTTTTGTAGATCTAATGGTGGAGGAGGTCAGATGGGGAGACCTGATAGTGGCTACACACAATGACATTTTGGATGGTGAGATGGCACCATGTGACCCCACCACACTAAATGATCATATGGTACTATCTAACCCACCCTAAGAAGGCTAGTTTAGACTGGTGTGGGAGGCCATGAGGAAGCTATAGGCATGTAGGTATGGATTACAACCATTGATAAGAGTGGGAGAGGGAGAGCCACATGCTTGTCAAGCCTTGGATCAGGAGAGAGTAACACATGTGGCTACCACTATCTAGCTTATAAAGGTGTAGTCTCAGGTGGCCAATATACAGGGACAAGTAGCAAGTTTGATATCTCAGATTACCTCATTGCAGTTTACCATTTAGAGGGTACACTCTTAGGCATTTATGGTTAGTGTGGATAGGCCACATGATAGACAATATGGAGCCCAACTATTTTATATTTTATAATTTATATTGTATAAAACACATGATGTGTGTGTGTGTGTGTGTGCGCGCGTGCGTGCGTGCGCGCGCGTGTGCGTGTGTGCATGTGTGTGTATTGATTTTGATAGTTAGATTTGATCTCATGATTTTTACTTGGTTATGAATATTGATGTATGGATATATATTTCTTTCTAGCACATGTATTTAGATTTTGTTGTATAAACTATGAGAAATATATGTTAAGTGTTTTTTTATAGCATTATGTGATACACATGTATGGTTAAAAAGAAAAAAAAAATGACTAGGAAAAGCATAATTAATAAAAAACAAATGTACTACACACTATATCATGATGGGAAATGTGTAATAATGCTAACACAAAAAAGATGGTAGAAATGGATAACACATGTTTTTAAACGATTTAAAAGATTTGCTCCAAGTTAAAATAAATAAAATCACACTATATCAAATTGGGAAGTATGAAAATGATGTAATAAAGTGGAAGGCACATGAAAACCAAATGGTATAAAAACAAAACAATTAATTTAATTAATCATACTAAATAAAATTGGGAAGTATAAAAGAGAAACAAAATTGGAAAAATGTAATCAAATTGATCACACTAATTCAAGCTGGGAAGTATGAAAAATTTAAGAAAATGGTTTTAAACATACATGCAATTAGAAAATAAGAAGATAAAAGTGAAATATTGATAAAGTAAGCATAAAACATACTATATCAAGATGGGATTCATGTCAATGATGTGTAATTCATAATCAATCACTACTTATCTCAAATTTGACACATGTAATATCATTGTGACTTGGGTATTAGAATATTTTGTGAGGAACACATAGTCCTATCCATGTTATTGCACTGAAACTCACAAAGGGAATACCAATGAGGTGGAAACAACTGTGAAAATGATTTTAAAAGAAATGTTTGTAAAGTGGTAATTTGTGAGGAAGGCCTGGTCCTATCCATAGTCTTACAATGCAACTCACAAATGAAATTTATAGGGGAATGATAAGTTAGAAACAATATTTCTTAGGGGAAATATTAGGATTGTTGTGAATAAAAGAGGGAATGTAAAAAATTAGAACATATGCATCTATGAGAAGATCTTATGAAACATGAGCTACACTAAGTACACAAAAAATACACCAAGTGGCTAGTGACCATCAAAATACAAAGGATACCCATTCAAAATAAACACAAATATGTATAGGAAAATAAGTGAGATACTAAAATCTAATCATGTTAGTTGTAGTAAAAATAAAATTAAAATGGACCTACCTTCTCAAAACATGTTCCCTATTCCTCAGGACCTCTTATAGAGCCATCAATCTACTGTGAATATTGGGTACTTGTGTGAGAAAGTAGGTAGCACTAAAAGATTTTATTTATTTTTTTAATTCTCCTTTTCCAATATACTGACTTATTTTACCCTAATGGACCTTGAATCTATCATGAGGCCAATTTTGGATTTTGAGATTTGATTATAAAAAAGAGAGGTTCTATTAGTTACATCTTTTACTGTGATTTTATTTTTAAAATTTGTATATTGCCTTCTGTTTAAATGATTTGGATTTTAGATTTTTATGGATTTTAAGATTCCTCATTCATACATATTTTGAATAACCAATATGAGGGATAAATGTGATACACACTAATTAGCTTTAAACTTTGGCTAAAGGATGCTAAGTTTCCAAAGACATGATTGATTAAACATTTAGGCTTGCCTATGAAACAATATGTTATCTATAGTTTCAACCATGTGTCTGCTTAGTTTTTGAATGGGAATAAGGGAATAGAGGATATCCAAAGTGGATTGTTAAAATATAATTACAATGAGATGACTTGTTTGTTAATTGATCACATGGTAAAGAAGGATTACTAAGGGGAACAAGGTTTGTATAACCAAGTCACAATAATAATTACTCGTGTTGGATGAGATAGGGTAGCAAAAAACAAGAGGGAAGACAAAGACATCCATGAGAAAAAATGAAATCATAAATATAAGCATGAAATCATGGAAAAAATGATAAGAAGCCATAAGAGAATATGAAATAAATGAAACCATATACAACACTTAATGCATAGTACAAAGATCCATGTGAAAGAGATAAGTGAAGCCAAATTTGACACAATCAAATGATATAAGATATATATGAAATTAGATCATGAGTCCAAGACAAAAGTAATAATGAAGAATAAAGTGAAAGAACACCATGACGTGTTCATAAATATTGATAAATCTATTCACAAAAATTATCCACAACATATGATATATCTCTATGAAGCTAGACCCTAACTACAACAAGAGTCTTATTGATCTTCAGTGAAAGCTATGAAAAGACCTCATCAAATATCCTCTACAAAAAAATGTAGGTATATATGAAGGATCATGATCATGAGGTCCCTTGTGCATAGAATACTCAATAAGGGGAATATATGTTAGAATAGTCATGGTAGCTATAGGAGAAGGATTTGGCACCATCGATGGAGAAGGGACCATGGGTAGGGGAGAAGATGTAGGTAGCACAAGATCTATAGGTGAAGGAGGAACCAGAAGTGGACTGATATCCATAAGTGAATAATAAAGAACCTTCTTATGTGGATGACTCATTGGAGGGGGAATAGTGGGCATATGAATGGTCATGAGGTGATCATGAAGATGTTGTTGGAGGATGTAATAATGATCAATGTGTTGAGTACCGTATTAGTGCCAAAGATAGTATACCTCTCCATATTTTATAATATGGTTAGGTAATAGCTTGGGAAGAGGTATAGCCTTATTTTTAGGATTAAGAAGGGTAGGACTCAATGTGTTGATATATTATGAAATATTTGAAAAATGGGTAGAAAAATCATTATTAGTGCCATGGAAGAAATAAATACACTTGATAGTAGAATTTGTGGGTATACTAATAAAAGGAGTAGAAGCAAGAGATGGGGAAGGTTAGTATAACTAAAAATCTCTAGTCCATTGATCAAAAAATCCATTAATATTATCGTAAGGTTAATTGAATCATTGGGCAAGTAGGGGACAAAGTTGAATTAAAGGAAGAAGGCCATCACTAAGAGGAGGTAGGGATGGTGGAGAGACTAGGCTAGGCTCATCTAAAAGAGAAGAAGAATAAGATATAGGATGAGGCTCAACTAAGGATCGATCAAGAATAGGATCTCGACTAGGCTCAATGGAGGGAGGAACAGGATGCATAGAGTGTTTAAGAGCAGTATCAATCATCTTTGGGGGAAGTAGGCTATAGGGATCCTAGTATCTAGCAAAGAAATAGGGGCCTACCATAACATGGTATATAAGCATGGTCCTAAGAAGCTCTATGAAGATTTGAGGTGTGCTATGTGAATGTTCCATCTCTACCCTACAAATAAGAGGAATAATACTAGAATTATGAACTATATAAGATGGAATATGATAAGATGAATGAAAAGGATCAAACAAAGAAGAATGATAATGAAGGATCTCAACATCTCTAACCTGGACAAAACCTCCTAGAAATGGATCATCTAAAGTATAAAAATCATCATAATTAGGTGTATGAAGGTAAATGGTGTAGGTAGGTATGACCTTCTCATTAAAAGTGGCATGATGAATAAAATAGTGAGTTTTGGTTAGTACCATGGTTATATCATCTATAGGTGGCTGGTGAGAATGTGGCTTCAAAGATGGTGGAAGTTGGGTGATGAGATGATGGGATAAATTTGAAGTTTTGATCTTGAGGTTGATTTTTTCTGGCTCATCATCATCAGAGTCTAAGAGGTTAGGTGGTATGTTCCTAATAAATACTGGGTGACCATGATAACCTCAAGTAGAGTTGATGAGAAAATTGAAACATTGAGATTCTTGGAATGGAACACTAGGTAAGGGTTCGAGGGTTATAATTTTTAATATGATACATTTTTGGAATTGTTCAAAATTCTAAGGGTTTTTATTTCCTTGAATCTTATAGATAGCACCACTATGGGGAAAATTGACACATTGGTAGGTAGAAGAGGTGACAACCCTCATGTAATGAGATCAAGGCCTACCAAACAAGATATTGTAGGAAAAGGGGAAATTAAATATCATTACCTTCAATTAGATAGTGATAGGAGGGATGGTAATATGGAGCCACATGCAACCTAAATGAGTAACTTTACATTAGTCATAACCTTGACATGTGTTATGTGTGGATTTAAGATTACACTTGGAATATCTAAGAGTTTTAATAATGTTGAGGAAAGTGACACAAGTACCAGATCCCTCATCAATCAAAGCATGATTGACTTGGATATCACTAATTTGAATGTTTATAAAGAGTGGAGGGTCATTCACATGAAGCAGAATCTCATCTAGGATCATGGAAGCAATAGGGAATTTTAGGGAAAGATAAGTGCCCATTGTTTCATCAACATGTATAGACATATTCACATTATTTTAAGATACTATCTTTCGACCCAGAGAAGGTGGCTTCACATCTTATTAGGGGAGGATAGGGGATGTTAATTTATAGTAATAGTTACATAAGGTGGTTACGATGATGTAGATAAGTTTTCATGAGTTCAAGAAATGGTATTTGAGATGGGAGATGGTTAAGTTACATGATAGGGTCCCATTCATCATATCCATAGGGGGAATACTAGATAGATGTGTGTAATGTTTCTAAAGCTCATGGGAAGGAGAATTATAAGTGAATTCAAAATTGTGTTGATAATACATGGTCAATTTAGTTTGAGAACAAGTTGATTGATTATCTTGAGTTGATGGAATACTTGATTTAGGTATGTCTTGTGATTGAGTTGAAAAAATGTTATTGGGAGTTGGAGAAATGTTGTTGATGGGTGTAGATGTTGGGGGAATTTTATAAATAGTGTGAGAGGTGTTATCCAATTGGGGTGTTGTAATTGGTTCTTGGAAAAAGATAAGGTATTCTTGCCCCAACTCACTTAGGTGAGATGGGGAAGAATCTTGGATAACACAAAATATTGGGGATGTGTGGTGCATGTGTGTAGGATGAGAATCAATGAAAGAAACTAATATTCACATATTAGTTATATTTACCACATTCTCTTTAGGATTTTGGTCTATAATAATTTCAATGTTGTTGGTAGAAAGAGTAGGATTGTCAGTGTTGTCTTGATGTTTAAGAAGAGGGTCTTTATAGATGGTAATATGAGCTTTAACCTAGTTCAAAGATTGATTTTTTTTTTTTTTTTTTTTGTGTTTTATGATCTTTAAACAATATATCATAGGATTTTTAGAATTTATGAATGAGTGAATTGTGATCAAAGTTTGGACCAAGGAGGAAATCTATAGATAAATTACGTAATTGCCTACAAGTCTCGTGAGAGTTGCCCCAACTTGTATGAAACCAAAAAAATTTATTTGGATCATATTATGATTTCATAGGATGAGTGGAGTAAAGCTCTCATGGTAGAGGCATTGTTAGATGCTTTTGGAGCTTGAATAAATATAATGGCTTATGAATGTTAATGTTGTTTATTTGAGAAAATTGAGGATAAGGGGTGTTGTTTAGAGGGGGCATTTGCTCCATAATAGAGTTGGGAATAATGGATTAAATCTTAAGAATGATATCTATTAGCACTATATTTTTCACCCTTGGAGAGGTAGTTCAAGCCTAATATAATTGAGTGAAAAAATGGGATTACCACTATACCTATGGGTTATCTATAGTGGGGGTAAACCTCTAGTTGATAGGGCTAGCTCCCTAAATTTGTATTGATTATCCTTTTAGTAACTAGTTGGTGTATGAAAAGGGATAAGAAACTATCTAATTACAATAAAAATATAAAAAAGGGGTTATATACTAGAATATTTTATCCAATACTATCCTACACTTAGACTTAAAAGAAAGAAAACTACAATCTAGTCTATGATTCAAGAGGAAGCTTCTAACATAAGTATTTCAACATAGAGACTAAAGTATAATAGATAAGGTGAGATATTTAAAGGAATAATAAGAAATTACTAAAACTCAAAAACACTTAGCTACAATGCCACACTTAATATACTCTAAGTGACTTGTAAGAAAACAATGTATCCATACCTAAGTGTACACAAGTAGGACAAGATGCAAGGATAAGCAATTTTCTCACTAGCATCTATTAAAAACTCATTCAAAACACTAAAATATAAACTTAGAAAGCTTGGAATATTTTTAAATCATTTATTAATGTAAAATTTTAGTAACAAAAATTATAAGGCTTCACCTACCTTTCTTGTGGATCCCTTTACAATGCCAAAACTAGGCATACTTATAGTAAAAATGAAAGAGAGAGAGAAATCCCACACCAAAAATGGAATATTGGGGGGTTAAAAGAATAGATAAAATATTTATTGGATTTATAAGAGTTATGAGGAATCATCTTAAGTCTTGAACAAGTGTTACTTGATATCCAAGTCTTTTGCAAACTACCTTCAAGTCAGAAAGAACTAGTCCTTGAGGTGTTCATAAGCCTTATTGAAAACTGATCTGATATTTTATAGGAATATTCATTGTCTAACTTTAGATTTCATGAATATCCATGTATAATGGTAGAGTGACACCTCACTAAGGTGTATTCATCATTGTCTTCCCTTGAAATAGGTTTTATTGGAAGAGAGAGTTAACTTAGCTCATGAGGTGAAGTCTGTCTTCTTGGGCAGTGGAGAGATCATCTCAATATTATTATGGATATTTTAAATGAAAAATTTAATAATAAAATATTATATTACCACCTATTTAGAGCTCTGAAGGATCCAATTAACACCTTGCAATGCTTGGCATGTTTCGTAAGGAGTCACTTTAATGTTGTTTGTCTAGTACTAGTTAGCAAGTAGGCCTAGTTGCACACGTTAGTATATTTTAATGGAAATGAAAAATTAATGGATCCTTGGAAAAAGGCCTAAGATCATGTTATCAGACCAAAAAATCACTTCATTATATAAAAAATTCATTTAAGGCATCATAAACTTGTTGTTCTTACCTATCTAGGTAACTATGTCTCTCATTCCTAATATACCTCAATATGTATTTTTTATGCAAAATTGTAAGAATATTTTCATGAGTATATGAAAGTATTTTATGACCTAGTAAGTTATAAAACATCCCATGGCACCTGTTACAATGATATTCAAGTATTCATCCATGTATGTACCTCTAAAACTCATCAAAACTAGCAAAAGGGAGGGCATTTAGTGTATCTATACAGGTGACATCAATATCCAATTTAATGGTGAGGAACATCAGAGAGATGTTGACAAATTTAAAGTGTTTTTAGGGTTAAAAAAATTCATTTTGGGCCATTATAAGGCAAATCTCCCATATCATATTCACCCAAGGGTTTTAGTAGGGTTTAAGACCTATTTAGGGTCTTAATGATCATTCATAAAGCACCAACCACCATTTGGCCTCATTATACTTTTAGAAAATTATTGATTGAATACCTAAACTATTAAAAATAGATTATATTCCCATGTAGAGTGTGATATATGGTGTGAATGTGTGAAACTACTATTCAGGTGGCAGATTTAGCTTTTTTGAACTTGAGAGAGGTCTAATTTGGGTTTTGGGCCTAAAATCTCAATCCCATTGTTGGGAGAGATTAAAACACATCCCAAAATTTTTTCCACATGATTAAACATGATTTGTTAATGATTATTACTCCACTGTATGCATTTGGTGTACTAGTTAAGGGACTTGGGGTTTAAGGCCTATCACCTCCTTGCTAGCCCTTAATGGATTTTGGATTGAAAAATAAGGTTTAGTGTAACCTAAAAGTATATTGAAACCATATTTGTGATTATGTATCACCTCAAGGGACCTCCATGGGGTTTTAAATGCTTATCTTGTGTTTTGTGTTTAAACATATCCCTTGGTCTCAAGACTACCCCTTGCTAATGGAGTGAGCAAGGTTTGAGACAAAATAGTGAGTATATTTACTACTTGTATGGATTTGAGGTGACCATAAATATATTTTTCCACTCATAATATATATATATCCATTTACAAAGTGTAATCATGCCTGTGAAGGCCTCAAAACTCAATCTATCTCATGATTGGCTAATCTAGGCTAGTGGTCTGTAACTAGATAATTATGCTTTATGACATGGTACTTGAATTTGTGTGACAGTCTCATCCTAGAGCCTTGAGAACTATATATGATAATTATATATTTTTTAAATTATTACCCATTATATATTCAAACCTATAACTTCTACATGGCCTGTAATGTATGAGATCCTTCTTGAAACCTCAAAATTGAGATTACAACTCTGAGTGTTTTGCTTAGTCAAATAGTGGAACTTACTCCATGGCATCAACACCCCTTACTCAGTGAATGGTATTGTATACAAATACTTATCACTTATTCACTTGAATATTTATAATGTTTATTAGTGTGTTTAGCCCATCTACTACATGTATCATTTGTATGTGTCTCAAAAAGGCTAGCTGTACGTGCACTTTTCCCTTGACCACTAAGTCATTATAAAACCTATTATCATGAGACCTTATTGAAAAAATTTAGGGGTATTTTGGGCATGTGGGAGGTTTTTTCATGTTCCAAGACCATACAGGATCTGATAATGCTCATTGGTCATATTAACAACTAACACCCAATGAGACAAATCTGTAATCATGAAGAAACATGGATGTTTCCTACATTTTCATGTACTAGATGAGTTGATATGATGGAAATAAGAGACCGTTAAATTTTTTTTAAAGCTCTTAAAACATTTATTCTACAAAAATGAGGTCATATTTTTAGTAAGACTACTCATAAATCAAGGTGGTGGGGTTTAGATCCTTTTCCAAGCACTTTACTTTCTTAGAATTTATTCATAAAGAAAAAAATATTGACCCAAAGACCAATGCCATAAATATAAATCCCATTTGGGTCCCCATACTTGGTGAATATCTAAGGATCCATCTCTTTATATTCTATATAGAAGAAACATTTAGACATGACCCTTGCAAGGCTTCCAAGGGACCCAATGAAGTAGAACCTAAATATCTTGGAAATTTTAGACCTTTTAAAAATCTCTAACTATTAAAAAGGCCTAAGGAGGATGGGTGGTTACTTATCATATGTTCACTTTTGAATATGACTATAAAAGTGATCATAAATGCCCATTTTATCTCAATTTCTCCTTTTTTGAGCGTTGAAACTGTAAGGTATGACTAAATTTTAATTCGATCTAACCTTAGAAACATTATAAAACATCTTTGCATGATTTACATGTATCACTTGTATGTACCATACTTCATTCTCATCTTGTAAATGGCTCTAGAATCCTTAATAAGTAGTTTTCAAGTGTAAAGAAGGATAGTAAAACTAGATGACCTCATGAAGTGGACATTTTATTTGACCAAGACCCTACAAAACCTCATATGGACTCTTGTTCACCTCTACTAAAAACCATGTAAGAAATAAGCTTTAAAAATACCCCCATTAGCCATAATAGAAACATTAACATCCCCAAATACCTTAATTTCTGATAAGAAACCTTAAATTCTCTGAGGTGATTAGAAATGGGTTTGATCTAAATATTTTAATAACTCCTTGAATAAAATAGTTTTAACCTTGTCCCCGCTTAGTGTGAGTGCACAAGTATTTTATTAATATTTAAAAATCAAGTACATAAGGGTGCCTTTACTCCTTTAACCCTTTTTCATTGCAAACATTGATTTATATGGTTTTTACCAATGACCGGTAAAAATAACCAACCTATAACCAACTATTTACGAGAAAATAACCCATAAGGTAGTTCTAATTAATTAACTCAAAAATATAAAACTACCTAAAACTAAAACTAAGTGATGTTATTTTATGGGGGTGTCTTTACTAAAAGATGCATGCCCCATTTACAATAATATTTATTAACCTACCAAAAATCTAACCTAATGTTAAGACTTTGGAACAAGTCCTAACAAACCCCCCTATGATCCAAAGTCAGGTCTTTGGACACATACCAAGCATTTTTCTAAATTTTTCAAATTTGATTCTGTCAAGGGGTTTTGTGAAGATATCAGCTCTCTGATCGACAGTTGGGCAATATATTAGATCAAGAGCTTTCTTTACCACTAGCATTCAAAGATAATGGTATTTGACATCCATATGCTTTTTTTTGGCATAAAACATTAGATTCTTAGACATCTTGATTTCAATTTGATTATCAATGTATAACTGTGTAGGAGCAAATTGAGAAACCTGAAGATCTTCAAGAATATGATGAAGGTAAACAATTTCTCTGGAAGCATCCCATACTACAATATACTCTGATTCTATTGATGAATTTGCCACTATATCCTACTTCTTACTACACCAAACGATGGCAGCTAAACCCATATGCATAGTATATCCTATGGTTGACACTCTATCATCCACACATCCACCAAAATCTGCATCACAGTATCCAACAAGTTTGAAGTTCTTGTTGCGGCAGTATTCAAGGCCATATGTTTTCATTCCCTGAAGGTAATGAAGTACTCATTTTGCTACATGCCAATGAATTTCTCTAGGCTCATGCATAAACCTAGATAAAATTCCAACTAAAAATGAAATATCAGGCCTGGTAGTCATCAAGTATATCAAACCTCCCACCAATTGTCTATATGTGGTGCCACCAAAAAAGGCATTGCCATCATCCTTAGACAATTTCAATTGTCCCCACTTAGTGTGAGTGCACAAGTATTTTATTAATATTTAAAAATCAAGTTCATAAGGGTACCTTTACTCTGTTAACCCTTTTTCATTGCAAACATTGATTTATATAGTTTTTACCAATGACTGGTAAAAACAACTAACCTATAACCAATTATTTATAGGAAAATAACCTGTAAGGTAGTTCTAATTAATTAACTCAAAATATAAAACTACCTAAAACTAAAACCCATATGTTTGAAGTGAAAATACTATGCTCTTTTTGAGTTACCTCTATGCCTAGATATTAGTGAACAAGTCCAAGATCTGTCATCTCAAACTCATCTTTTAATTCCTTCTTAACAGACTTGTTATGGTTTTCATCATTACCTGTAATAAACAAGTCAACATAGAGAACAAGTATCACCATTTTCTTACCCTATACTCAAAAATAGAGAGTATCATCAGATTCATTGTGATGAAAACCAATGGATTTCAAGTATGAATCCATTTTCACATACCAAGCCCTGGGTGCCTTTTTGAGCCCATATAAAGCTTTTATCAATTTACATACTTTGTGTTTGGCACCCACCTATTCAAAACCCTGAGGTTGTTTCATATATAATTCTTCCTCTAAATCACCATTTAAAAAAGCACTTTTAACATCCAATTGATGTACTTTCTAACTATTTTGTGTTGCTAAGGAAAGTACCATATGAATAGTGTGCCATTTGGTAGTTGGTGAAAATGTTTCCTCATAGTCAATACCTTCTTGTTGTGCATATCCTTTTACAACAAGTCTTGTCTTATGTTTATCAATGGAGCCATCTGATTTATACTTAGTCCTATAAACCCATTTACATTCGATGGGTTTAATATGTGGAGGAGGATCAACTAAAACCCATGTATTATTGATAAGTATGGAATCATACTCACATTTCATTGCCTATTGCCAAACATGTTCAGTAGATGCCTCCTCAAAAGTGGATGGCTTAGTGGAAGAAGTAGTAACAACCATAACATAGTTTACCTATTTTCAAGAATTCCTGGGCCCTGTTAAACCAACTTCATTTTTTGTCAAGTCATAAAAATTACTTTGAGCCCATTTTGGATACTTAGTCAAATTATTCAAATTAGGGACTCCAGAATTCTCATCATGTGCATCATTCGAAGGGGGACTTAGAGAATTTTCAATAATTTCTAAGTCATCAAACTATGAACTTGTAGATGGAGAGGAAAGTGAAGGAATTTGAGTCTCATACCATAACTTCGAAGAGTTATCCCCATTATGCAAACCCTTATCTCTTTTTGTATTTTTCCTCTCTAATCTATCAAGTTAAGAATCAATCTCTGCAATTTTCATAGTCCCAAACTCATCAAATATTACTTCTCAACTCACTATGAATTTTCCTGAATCTTGTGCAAGCAAATGAAACCCCTTTTTATCTTTAGAATAACTAAGAAAGATACATTTTTGACTTCATGGTTCCAACTTAGTTCTGTGTTTAATAAGAACCAAAGAAAAACAAAGACATCCAAACACTTTCAAGTGTTTAACTTTTGGTTTAGATCTATACCATGCCTCATATGGAGTTTGTCCCAAAAGCACAACTATGGGGGACTTGTTTCTCAAATACACTATAGTACCAATGGCTTTGGCCCAAAACTTATCATCAAGCTGTTTATAGTGTAACATGGCATGTGCTGTGCCCTCTAAAGTTATATTCATTCATTCATATACTCCATTTTGCTATGGAGTATAAGCATTACTATATTGTCGATGAATACCATGTTCTCAACAATAATATAAAAATTCATTAGAGGTATACTCACCTCCATTATCTGAATGAAGAGTGGCCAAATGTGAACATGTTTCTTTTTTGACTAAGTGTAACCAATCAACAAACTTAGTGAAAAATTCAGATTTGTTTTTCATAAAGAATACCCAAGTCATCCGTGAAAAGTCATCAATAAACAAGACAAAGTATCTACACCCACCAATGGATGAATTTTTCATGTCACATACATCACTATGAACTAACTGTAAACATATGTTAGCTCTCCAAGATGACTATTTAGGAAAATTTTCCCAATTTTGTTTGCCCAAAACACGACTCACAAAGAATACTATCTTTGCAAAAAGTGGGCAACCCATTCACCATACCATATCTCTAAAAATCCACTAAAGAGTGGATATTCAAATGTCCATAGTGGATATGCCATAATCATTGTTTAGACATAGTACCTATACCTATGTCAACAACTGCCGCAAGTTCTATAGTGGTAGGAAGCACTTTAAAATGCAATCTAACCAAGTTTCCATCTTCATATCTTGTATACATTATTTTATAATAATCCTTCACTGAATTGATGTAAATGAGCCCATTTTCAAGCACAATTTGATAACCTTTCTTTCGAATAGTTACCAAATAAAGTAAGTGTTTCTTCAATGTGGAAACATACTAAACATCCTCCAAGTATTTTATAGACCCATTAGGAAGAAGAATCCGAATAGATCTAAGTCTTAGTGGTGTATGCATAGACTTATCTACTAAGGCAAATAGAGGGAGAGAAGCTTCCTTATAAGACCAAAATAAATCTCTCCTAAAAGTCATGTGTTTGGTTGCTCCTGTGTCTAAAACCCATACATCTGTGAGCTCATCTATAGCCTCATATTCAATATAATCAATGTGCCCCAAAGTAATGAATGCAAATTCATGGGAAACATTACTAGACTCATCATAGTCATGATTGGCATACTGAGTAGAGTTAGAATTAGTCACTTTTTGTGGCCTTTGAATTTTTTCAAAAGGAATCCTACATTGTGAGGCAATGTGACCAAATTTTCCACATCTATGACACTGAATGTCTGATCTACCTCAACCTCTGCCCCTATATGATTTATGACCATGTCCTCGATCACTTGTTTCATGTGAATGTGATTGGTTAGATTATTGATTATTTGAATGACCCCTACCTCTATTTTGATATCTGCCTCCTCTGTAACCTTGACCCCCTCTATAATTATTTCCTCTATTATTTTGATGCCCAGATGAAGATGAAATAGGATTTGAATCTAAAACATGGGATTCTTTAGTTTTCTTGGATTTATTGGGTAGAGATAGGTCATGTTGGATGAGAAACTCAGCCAACTTATCAAAGGTGATGCATGTGATCTTGTCAGAGACATGCAATATTTCAACAAAATTCTTATAGGACCCTGGTAGTCCTTTCAAAGTAGTAGTAACTATGATGTCATCATCTAGTTTTCCAAAACCAGCCTTAGTGTACTCAGTAGTGATATTTTTCAACTTAGACATATATTCTCCCATATCCCCATCTTCATCTAATGACAAAGTAAACAATTGCATATGAATATCTATCTTCTAATGCTTAGGTTTCTTATCATACAAATATGATAATGTTTTCCATGTAGTGTAACTATGAGGAGAATTTTCAATATGAACATAAGTATCATAAGTACAATAGCATCTAATGAGAGTTAATTCCTTAGAATCATGCAAATTGAATATATCTAATTTAGCCTACTCTATTGGCAATGTGGGATTTTCATTCTTGACAATATCCCATAACTCATTAAAAACTAGTGAAGCCTTCATCAATCATTTCCAATCAGAATAATTGGAAATTGTTAATCTATCACCATCTGAAAGCAAATTTTGAATTTTTGGCATATTAAAATGAAATTAAGTGCAATAGATAAAAGTGCAAAAAAATGTAAAAGAGATGAAACAAATATCACACTCACTGCATAAGACACTACTTCTACAGGGTTTTTCACTTAACCTCCGCATAGAGTGTAAAAGAAAAACAAGAATTTTTGATGGGTTTTGCACTTAACCTCATCAAAAATCAATGATTACACCCTTATTTTGATAAATTATAACCTTATTCCACCAATTACACCCTTATATCACCACAACAATGTAAAAAAAATAAAATTAAATTCCCCCTTTTTTGATTTTTAAAATAACACAATACAATAAGTATGTGTTTTACAACTTTCAGATTTAAAAGGGAAGATTCCTTTTACAAAAAAACATATTCTAAAGTAAAAAGAGATTTTTCAAAAAGAAGGGATTTGAACCCTTGACCTCCTCCTTTACAAACTTATTACAAAATAAGCTTAACCAATTTCTCTAAGAGCATATTCAGAATATTATACTCAGAAATTTCTATTTATTCTAGATTTTTTTTGTGAGGGAAAATAATAATTTTTTTTTTACATGTGTGTAAATAATTCAAAACTTTTCCCTTTTTCAGTCTTCTCACTCAGGCTTTCTCACGTGGGACCCAAGGCATAATTTTTATATCCAAAAAACTTTAGAAACAATTAAAAGAAATATTTCCTGAGTTTAAACCTGTGCCATTCTTCCCTGGGACGCCATGGCTGCTCCTAGAAGTTTCTCTACACCTATTCTCTCTCCTGCAGGCTGTATAGATCTATACAGGTAGTATAAAAAGAATTTTGATTGAGTTTTGACAAAATTTTTGAGGTATTTTTGTAGGAAATGAGTTCAAAATGAAGTCAGGGCATTGGAAGGCCGTACAACAGGTCGTACAACTCAGATTTTTTATTTAGAATGCAAACATAGGGGTTTTAATAATATTTGTAGGTGTTTTAGATTTTGAGAGGCATGAGAATGAAATGAATTAACAATGGCAGCCATGAATGGAAATTTTAGAGGTTTTTCACAAGTAAACAGGCCGTACAAGTCCATTTGTGCAAAAAATTAATGAATTTTAATAACATTTAAATGCTAAAAAATTCATTTTTAATGATAGAGGAGGAGTTTGAACATAATTTTAATGGAGTATGAGTGATCAAAATGACCAGATGGTGGTATATGGAAAATAGATAGGTTTAAATGTAAAAAATATTTTAAAAATTAAAATAATTTAATAAATTTTCAAACATTTAAACCAATAAAATATTTCATTATATGGCATACCTTATTTCATGCCAAAATGATATCACATGGATTTGACTTTTCACCTTGCCTTCCTTCGAATTCACCAAGCTCCCAAAATTACCATGCTCTGATACCATTGATAACTCCTTGAATAAAATAGTTTGAACCTTGTCCCCGCTTAGTGTGAGTGCACAAGGATTTTATTAATATTTAAAAATCAAGTACATAAGGGTGCCTTTACTCCATTAACCCTTTTTCATTTCAAACATTGATCTATATATTTTTTACCAATGACTGGTAAAAACAACTAACCTATAACCAACTATTTACAGGAAAACAACCCGTAAGGTAGTTCTAATTAATTAACTCAAAAATATAAAACTACCTAAAAATAAAACTAAGTAACATTATTTTATGGGGGTGTCTTTAATAAAAGATGCATGCCCCATTTACAATAATATTTATTAACCTACAAAAAATCTAACTTAATGTTAAGACTTTGGAACAAGTCCTAACAGATTTAACAATGTGAGGTCATGGGTAAGCTATGATAACCATAGACACTTCTAAGAAAAAGAAACATGAAACAAAATTGAACTCATAGAGGTCAAAGTGATGTCATATTTTGATAAAAATATCATAGGAATTTGTGAAACCATCATTAGTATCATGACAATTTTTATTCTTAATGACCATGTGAGTGCCCATGGGAGGTTGGGATAGATCAAACTAGCACATGAGAAAATATTGATGCTTGGATTGGTTGAGGGCTTATTATATAGTTCTTATAAAGAAATTCCTAACTTGATATTACAACTTGGGATAAAGAGCATTAGTGAATATATGAAAATTATTATCATCCACCATGTTATACTTACACTTGTAAGACAAGGTAGTCCACTGTTTGATGAAAGTTTGTGTTGTTTCGATTTTAAGTTACTTGCAATTGATAAAGTGAGTCAAGGTATTCTTAGGGAGGATAATAGTTTGAAATTATTGTACTATGGAGTTAACTATATCTTACAATCTAGTGATATAATGGGATTTGAGTTGATTATACCAATCTAAAGCATCTCTGGAGAGCATTTTTGCTAGTAGTTAGGTAGTAACAAAAGTGTTTAATTTGACCCCATCTTTGAAGAGATTACAAAACATTTTTAAATGTAAGGTAGGGTTAGTTGAGCCATTATAAATAATGGTAGGAGTGATACATCTTATTATATATTTGAAATTTGAGGTGTAAGAGGTTCATTTTGAAGATGTTTAATCATTTTGTTAACAAGGGGTAGTTGGGGAATGAGGTTGTTGTTGACCAAATTTGACTTTCAAGTCAAATTAGGACCCCTATAGGTAAAAAAATTAGTTTTATATGTTTTATGGGGTCTAATTTATTATCATGGGGTGTTTCATATGTTATTTAATGTCATTTAATGTTATCTTAGCCTTGGTCTTAGTCATATTAGTTAATTTGTCATTTTGGGTCATTTTATGGGCTTTTAGGGGTCATAAATGCAAGTGGCACATTTAACAAGGTGTTAATATGTAAATTGTTCCTTAAAATCATCCAATAAGTTAGTTTATATATTAGGGATGTCAGTTACATCAGAATATTATAGGTTGTCTAACTAAAATTCAAGAAAGAACTGAAAAAGGGAGCAAATGGCACTTGTATAACCCATGGGGAAGTGTGCCACATGGGAAAATATCATGAAATATCAATTAATATTCTTAAAATTCATATTTATGTTTGGTTTTTTCTAAAATTTCAATTTTGGCCCAAAACCATCCTGATCCTTTTTTACCCTTTTTGGCAAGTAGAAGTGACCTTCAATTTTGTGCTTAGTACAAACAGCGCAAGAGGTTTCAAGTAAAATGATTTTAATAAGTTGAATTAAACTCAAATAATTTCATTTAAATATAAATATTTTTAACAATGGTGGCTTGTGCTTCATGAACTATCCTCATGAAGTTGACTATACTTTTTGGCTTGTTAATCTATGCATCCTATAGGTTTTGATCTTGTTTGGGAAGGTTCACATAATTAACTTGATGATATTGATTATAGATGATGATGAATACATTTTATATTTTTTTATCCATGATTGGTTTCACATTTGGATTTTATTTTATGAGCCAACTAACTCAGTTTACAAGGAGGAGTGGAGTGGAGTTACAGTCATTTCCTCCAATTACTAGGGATTTCTTCTATGTTATATTTACAAAAAGAAGTGAAATGATGTATTATTTCCCATATATTAATTTAATTCATCTTAAATTCCAAATCCAAATCCAAATATCCACTTTAAGAGCCAAGAGAGTAAGTAAATGCACAAAATAACCATCTACAACAGTTGTACAACTTGCCATCAGTTGGAAGAGCATGAAAAACATGTTTGAAAATTATATGATGTTTAAAGAGTAAAAAAATTCTTGGTAATAATTTTTAATAAGGGTGAAATAGGTTTGAGAAACTAGAAAAGCAAAAATGGTCTTGGAGCAAAATTGTGACATTTTGAGAAAATTTCCCAAAACTATCAAAACAGAGGTCCAGGCCCTTTTTTGGGTGTGCTTATACTATGTTTATTTGATATATAAAACCTATAAGTGAATTTTTTTTGAATATCCTACATAGGCATATCATGTTACAAAAGAAGAGAGGTGTAGAGGTTGTGGAAGGTGGTTTTCTTAAGCCCTCAAGTTACTCTCCAGGACACTAAAATTTGTTAGTGCTATCTACAACCAATATAAGACTTATCAAACATTGAAAACCAAGGAAGGTTTTGAGGTATTTATGAAGTATACAATTGGTTTAGGTAAATTCTCCACTCCACCATTATTTCATGAGCCATCAAGACAAACAAGACATTCTAATCCTAAATGAAAACCAAAATAACACCTGCAACCAATATACACAGTTGTAGATGAATAAGAAGATGCATTGAATAGTCAAGGTGAGGTTAAAGGTCTTGTGGATAAACTTTTTGCTTTTTTTAAAATTTAATGTGATTTCCAAATGGTTTGAAGAGCTCAAATGGCTAAGAAGATAAAATTGAAGCCAAAATTTCATCCTAAAAACTTGTTACATACACCTACAACCAAGCCTAAAGGAGGAAAACACAGTCTTGTAAAGCACAAGGGAAGAAGGCCTAAAGCATGTTTTTAGAAGTGTAAGTGTGAAACATGATTGAGGAATGGAATAGGAACCATGGAGATACTGATGACACTTTAAGACGCTACTTGCATAAAAAGAGGTGGAGACAGTTCGTACAAATAACCTAAATGTTCATCTACAACTGATAGTGAGCTAGAATTAGTGTTTTAGTAGTGCTTTAGGGAATACAAGGTGAAGTGAATGTATAAAAAAATGGTTTGTGACTTTAAAGTTTTAATGAAAGTCTCCAAGCATCATAACCAAGTCCAAGTAGATTAAAAACACCTACAGGCAGGGTTCCAAAGAACGGGTCACAGTTTGAACTTGACAGAGAGCAAAAGGGGTGATTTGATAAGGGTATATGCCTATAATAGGTGATATGAATGAATAAAAACAACAAAAAGTGACTCTTAAAGGTTTTTAAAGGGAAGGATATCATAATTTTTAGAGGAAATGTGTACTAGTAAACCCCTTTCTCCAAAACATAGATGACTGTGTTGACTATCACAAATAGTGAGCAGAGAGGAGGTATTCTTAGTGTGAATAGGACATAAAAATGAAAAAAATAGATATATATCATTGAAAAATTTTCTTGATAACTGAAAGTAAGGTTTGGAATTTCATGTTAAGGTCTAACCATTGCAAAATAACCTACAGGTACACTCCAAAGGGCAAGAAACATAGTCAAAAAGGGAAACTTAGTCTTGTCACAGTCAAGGAGTGAGGGGAAAAAATAGGAGTTTGAGTGGTTTTTTAAGGATAAAAAAAATATTAATAATTACTAAAGGGTATCATATAACTCTCATATGGCAAATGATGAGGAGGAGTCCCAAACATGCATAACACAACCCACTTACTAAAAAACTTGTAGTCTATCTCCTTTTAGTCTGTCTCAATTTTTGTGCATTTTGAGGGGCATATTAAAATGATCCAATGATGTTTATTAGTGTAAAAAATCCACATCACTTTGGGAAGTTCCTCAACTACTCATTTTGTCCATAAAATAGGGGAAGTGCCCTATATTTTGTCTCAGACAGAGGGCATTACCCTAGGTGTATAAGTCTACAGTTTTGAGGAATAGAGGTGAAAGGATGATCCAAAGAGATTATGGAAATTTAATTAAGGTTTTAAAATATATATTACACCTATTAAAATCATATAAACCTACAAGAAAGGATTAAATGAAATAGGGTGCCTTGGCCCCTTAAAAGTGGAAACAGGCTCATGAATCATGGTCATGCCTAAAGTCCAATCAATGGGTCACTTTAAATTATAGATCTAAGTGGAATTTTTATTGGATTGGGACATGTATATGGGGTAATTATATGTGTGTATAATAATATTTAATGCAAATAAAACAATTAGGAAAGTCTAGATCACCAATGGTTGTAGGCAAGTCATTGAGCATGGATAGGCCTAAGTCTAAATGGAGAACCATTTTCACTTCTATCATAATATGAGAATTTAAAACCATTGAGACATGTTTATGAGGTAATATAATATATTTTTAAGCTATTTTATGTAGGGTAAATCATGAATAATCAAGTTTTGGGCTTAAGACAATCTCAAACCTGTAAGAAACAAGAAAACAAGAAAATAAGCTCGATAGGTCAAGTTCAAATGCTCACATATTTTTGGAGGGTTTGCATGAAGGAAAAAAGAGTTTAGGGATGTTTATGAAGGTATTGAACGATGAATTTATGGAATTGGTTTGCAACTTCAATTTTAGGTTTTTATGAATGAACCTTAAGAGTGGAAACATGCCTAAAACCCTTGCAAGGACCAGTTTGGAGAAATGGAGTTATATAACTGATATAATGGAATATTGAAAAGTAAACATATTTTAAGTTGTATAGGACTCATTAAATATACCTCAAATGCTTTTTGGATGTATGAACTTGTACAGATAAGGTGAAAAATAGGCTTTTATTGATAGTTTTGTGCATTGTGTAGGCTATAGGAGGAATCTAAAAATGAAATAAAGTTTAGAGGGAATATTTATACTTTTTATAACTCCATATGGTATTTTAATTCCAATAAAAATTCCTAATTGTCCAAAATAGGTACTACATCTTAGCCAGTCAAAACTAACCTAGAGGACAAGCTAGTGAGAAGGGTGGAAAAATTCATGTGAGCTAATTTTAAGGCATGCCTAATGTATATAAAGACATGGAGGGTATTTAAATGTGTAATAAACTCACTAACATGTATTTTAATGAGAAATTGATGTATTTTTGGAAGCCAAGTGTGCAGGGTGCATGAAGGAAGAGTTTTCTATACTACAGATGATGATAACTCCTTTCCAGATGATTTCAAAGGACCAGGACTATAACCAATGAATGGAGAGGAATGTATGAAATACATCCAATTAATTATAAACATCATATATATCTATAATTATTTTTGGGAAATTCAAATAGGTCAAAATTATGAAGGTAGTTTTTTTAGCCAAAATGAGGATTTTCATGCCACTTTTCTTGAGGTTTATGACTTGGATTGACATTTGTAATTCCTAACCTTTCATGGTTCATACCAAATAATTATTTAATGCATAATTAACTAATTTTATCAGCTTTAAAAGTGTCCTTGTGACCATTGAACTTGTATCTTCTCCTCTCTCTCTCAAATTCTATGAGAACTAGCCATTTTGGCCATTGTAATCTATGCTCCACATGAGTATGGTGAAGCCCTACTCAATTGCATACCATTTAATAAATAATAATACTAATTTTTACCTATTCATGACTATTATTAGTGTTTTTTCTTGAATTTTTGATCTTTCTTAATGAAAACTATGGATTCCTTACCATGTTGTCTCATTCTTTAATCCTATTTATAGTTGGAAAGCTTCTTATTGCAGGGCATGTGAAGTGTTTTAGGGAATTTAAAGGATTGAGTGAGTTATTATTTTAATTAATTCCATTAAAGTACTATTTTATAGTCCTCCTATATTTTCACATTCATCCATAACCTCATAATGTAACATTTATGTGAGAAGATGTAGATTGGAAAAGTATATGTTTAGTTCATCCTTTGTTCTCATGTGTAACATGCTATTGGTTGGAAGTCATGATACTATTTGGTGTATCACCTCCCTTATATTAGTTTTCATTAATTTATCTCTCTCCATTTTCACCCCCTAAATTTAAGTGTAGTTGTGATTCAAAGTGGTATATCAAGGGAGCTAGCCCTATCTAGATATTCACCTCATCCTTAGGCTATCCACAAGCTTAGAGGTGTTTCCAATCTGAGACTTGGAAGAGGAGAGCATTTACATCTCATAAAATGGTGAAAATACAAGTGACAAAAGTTTTTGGCACACTTGGTGGGACTCCTGGTCCAAGAGGTTAGAATATTTTTGGTGTTATCTTTCAACAATCAACTTTTGAGGGCATCTATTCAAGCATCAATGGTGACTTCGAAGCTATATCATCTAGTCAAGCAACCTAGGTTATCATTTGAATATGGTTGGTAACATATTTCTTTGTGTTCTTTCTTTCAATGAGGTTTCATATCTAATTTTAATGTTGAGATTTGTCTTAAACAAGTCAGTGAGATATTTAAAGCTTGTGCCATTCCCTATCAACATGAGCAAGTTATTAATCAGAATTGTAGTGATTCTTACTAGTCTTATATTGACCATTTTAGACCCTATCATGATATTTATCAACACTATAGCCAAAATTTTCATGAGTTGTATCAATATTATAACCAACCTCCTCAATATCTTGCTTCTCCTAGTCAACCTATCCACTTATCAACTCCATCCATTTCCACCTTCAAGAAAACACTTTTGGGATATGAGAGTTATATGTTTGAGATTGATACTCTAAGGGGATGTGGTCAAGAGGTTCCTATTAATATTATTCATAAGGTGAGAGATTAATTAGATTTGGTTAAAATAGAGTGGGTACCTATTAAGAGTGATAATTAGCAAAGGCTCACAAGTGAGATGCTTGATGTGAGTGACCTAGTTTCTTCCTTAGAGGATAGGCTAAGAGTTCATGAAAGGTAACCTCAACAAACCTATAAGCCTTCATATCCACTTCCCCAAGTTTTGTATCATCCATATTTGATCCTTACTCATGATCCCAATTAAAGATATCAAGGTCATCCTTTTCCCAATCAGTTGGAAGAGAGAGCTAATCTTGATAGGAAAATTGAGTTAGATAACATGAATATGCAACAATCCATGTTAAAAACAAAGGAAGTGGAATTTAATACCTCATTTTCCTCTCACATTTCATCCCCACTAGAAAAGTGACTTATAATCCTAACATCATAAGCTAGAATGAGATAGTGGAATCATGGGGAATGAAAGAGGATAAAAGTCTTGACAAATAGTGTGAAGTTGAGAATGAAGTTGATCCTTTGCACGTTCTTCCCACCCTTATTCAAGAAAAATCTTGCCCTCCATATGAATCCACTTATATTCCTTATCCTTATGATGATGCTTATCAACTTCAAGAGTGATTTTCTAAGAGAACCTAGCCAAGCAAACTGAAGAGTTAGAGTCAGGGATGAAGCTACTAAGTCAAAGTGTGATGGAAGGTTTAGACCTTAAAGAAGATCCTATACCTAATCACACCCCATCCACCTTTCCTCAAGAGAGTTATCAAGATAGATTAGACATGAATAAAGTGATTTTAAAGTGGAAGGAATAAAATCAAGTTATTTTAGCCTAAGGTGTGCCTCCCCTTCCTTAAGAGCTTCTAAAGAGCCCCCAACATTTCACTCTCAATCTAATTTTGAGTTATATGTGCCACATCTACCAACTAGTTCATCTTTTCCTCACCCCATCACCCTTTGCCTTGATAGATTTGTGGTATGGGAATCTAAAGAGGAGTAGTTGGTTGATAAGGAAAGGGAGCTCTTGCTTGAAGAAAACATACCTCCTCTGTAGCCTCATTGGGCTAGGTCACATAATTTCAAGATGCCTAGTCTTGGCATCACCATGAAGGAGAAAGAGATGGAATATATTTCAACCCTTGAAAAATAATCTACATTTGATCAAAAAGTTATGGATAATCAACTGAAGTATGAGGATGAATGTGCTATCATGGATGGAGAACAATTTCAAGTCATCCCCAAAGAGGTGGTAGTCCTAAAAGAACCTCTTAAGACCATGGTGGAAGATATTGCTCTTGAAGATGATCCAATAACTTAACATAATCTTGAATCACCATTAGATGCATTAGATATTGAAGAACATCAAATTGATAACATCATACATCAAGAAGATAAAATTGAAGAGGTATTGGTTCTAGAGGATGAAGAGGACAAAGATGATTGGTAGCTGTAAATGGAGCTCTTTCAAGTGCTTGAAGAGATTTACCAAGTTGAAGGCCAAGTATATGACAAGGTGAAGAAATAATCTTCCATAGAGGACAATGATCAAGATTGGATAGAGTATGCAAAGCTCCTTGATGAGCTAGAAGAGAATGCAATTGAGAAGAAAACCAATCTTATTGAAAGCCCTATGGAAATCAAGAATGAGGTTGCAATTAAAGATCCAGATGAGTAGGTTAAGGCTATTTGGATACAAGAAAAGATTTTTTATATATGCAACCTATTTAAAGCTACTTGGTTTTCATTAAACATCATGCTAATGAAGTTGGCCAACATCATGAAAAATTTTGAGGCCTCAATGTCAAAGATTAAAAGGCTACATGTCTCACTAAATACTTCATTCCATAAAGCAAGAAGAGTTTTAAACTTACCCTTTTATCTAAAAGGGAGCTCTCATCTTAGGTTAGTTAGTTTTTGAGTTAATTTGTTTAGTTTGGTGTGTGTGTTCTATAAGTGCTCATGAAGCATGTGTGTGTTTGATTTTGCTTTGTGTGTGTCTTTGTTTTATGTGGTTGAGGTAGTCATTAGTCTTGTATTGATAAAATATTGTAGTAAATGGTCAAAAACCTCTTGTTTGTCTTAGAATTTAGTTGAATCCTAATCCCAATGGACTGATAAGGCCACTGGTCTAGTTAGTGTAGCAGGCATACTACCCCTATGAGTCACTAATTTATTGACTAAATTTGACTTTTAAGTCAAATTATAACCCTTATAGGTGAAAAAATTAGTTTTATATATTTTATGGGGTATAAATTATTGTTATGGGGTGTTTTATATGTTATTTGATGTCATTTAATGTCATCTTACCCTTGGTCTTAGTCATATTAGTCAATTTCTCATTTTGGGTCACTTTATGGGATTTTAAGGGTCATAAATACAAGTGGCACATTTCCCAAGGTGTCCAAATTTAAATTTTTCATTTCAAGTGTCTAATAAGTCAGTTTACCTATCAGGGATTTTAGTTACAAAAGAATATTATAGGTATCTAATTAAAATTTAAGAAACAACTAAAAAGGGAGAAAATGGCATTTGTACAACCCATGGGGAGGTGTTCCATGTGGGAAAAGATCATGAAATGTCAATTAATCTTCATAAAACTCATACATACATTTATTTTTCTCTAGAAGTGCCATTTTTGGCCTAAAACCATCTTACTCCTTTTTCACCTTTCTTGGCAAGTAGAAGAGACGTTTAGGTTTATGTTTAGTATGAACAACTCAAGAGGTTTTAGGTTAAATGATTTTGGGAGGTTGAATTAAAATCATAGACCGTAATTTAAATATAAATATTTTGTATAATTTTTTCTTGTGCTTCATGAAACATCCTCATGAAGTTGACTGTACTTTTATGCTTGTTAATCTATGCATCTTATAAGTTTTGCTCTTATTTGGGAAGGTCCATATAATTCACTTGTTGATATTGGTTCTAGAGGATGTTGAATCCATTTTATAATTTTATATATTATTGGTTTGAAATTTGGAGTTGATTTTATGAGCTAACTAACTCAGTTTATAAGGAGGAGTGAAAGAATGGAGTTACAGTCATTTCTTCCAATTACTAGGGTTTTCCTCTATGTTATGGTTCCAAAAAGAAGTGAAATGATGTATTATTTCCCATTTATGTATTTAATTCTGATTAAATCCCAAATAAAACTCTAAATATCCACTTTAAGATCCAAGAGAGTAAGTAAATGCACAAAATAGCCATTTATAATAGTTGTACAATCTGATATCTATTGGAGGAGCATGAAAAATGTGTTTGAACATTATCTAATGTTTGAAGAGTAAAACATGATTGGTCATCATATTGAATAAGGTTGAAGTATTTTTGGGCAAATATAAAATAAAAAATGGTCTTGGAGCAAACTTGTGACATTTTGAGACAATTTCCCAAAATTATCAAAATAGAGGTCCAGGCCCATTTTTGGGTGTCCTTATATTGTGCTAATTTGATCTATAGAACCTATAAGTTAATTTGTTTTAAATATCCTACATAGGAATATAATTTTGTAATATAAGAGAGGTGTAAATTTTGAGGAAGGTGGTTTTATTAAGCCTCAAGTTGCTCTCTAAGAAATTGAAATCACTCAGCACTATCTACAACCCATAGAAGACTTATCAAACATTGAAAACCAAGGAAGGTTTTGAGGTATTTATGAAGTCTCCAATTGGTTTATGTAAACCCTTCACTCCAAAAATATTTTAAGATCCATCAAGACAAATAAGACACTCTAATCCTAAATGAGACCCAAAATAACACCTACAACCAATATACACAGTTGTAGATGAAGAAGGAGATGCATTGAATAGTCAAGGTGAGGTTGGAGGTCTTTTGGATACAATTTTTTATTTTTTTTAAAAATTAAGGTGATTCAAAAATGGTTTTAAGATAATAAATGGATAATAATATAAAAGTGAAGCTAAAATTTCATCCTAAAAACTTTTTACGTACACCTACAACCAAGCCTAAAGGAGGAAAACACAATATTGTAAAGCACAAGGAAGGGAAGAAGTCATAAAGAATGTTTTGAGGAAGTGTAAGCATGAAGCATGATTGAGGAATGGAATAGGAACCATGGAGATACTGATGACACTTCAAGACCCTACTTTCATAAAAAGAGGTGGAGATAGTTCATACAAACAACCTAAATGTCCATCTACAGTTGACAATGAGCTAACATTGGTGTTTTAGTAGTGTTTTAGGGAATCCAAGGTGAAGTGAGGGTATAAAAAAATGGTTTGTGACTTTAGGGTTTTAATTAAAGTCTCCAAAAATCATAACCAAGTCCAAGTAGATAATAAGCACCTAAGGCAGGGTTCCAAAAAATAGGTCACAGTCTAAACTAGGTAGAGAGTAAAAGGGGTTCTTTTATAAGGGTTTATGCCTATAAAAGATGAGATGAATGAATAAAAGAAACACAAAGTGACTCTAAAATGTTTCAAAATGGAAGGATATCACAATTTTTAGAGTAAATGTGTACTATCAAATGCCTTTTCTCCAAAACATAGTTGACTATGTTGACTACCACAAATAGTGAGCAAAGAGGAGGTGTTCTTAGTGTGAATATGAAATGAACATGAAAAAAATGGATATAGATCACTAAAAAAATGTCTTGATAACTTGAAGTAAGGTTTGGAACGTCATGTTAAGGTCTAACCATTTCAAAATAACCTACAGGTACACTCTAAAGAACAAGAAACACAGTCAAAGAGGGAAACTCAGTCTTGTCCTAGTCAAGGAGTGAAGGGAAAACATAGGAGTTTTATTTGTTTTTTCATGATCAAAACACATTAATAATGACTAAAGTGTCTCATGGAACTCTCATATGGGAAATTATGAGAAGGAGGAGCCCCAAATATGCATAACATAGACCACATACTAAAAAACCTTGCATAGTCTGTCTCCTTTTAATCTACCTTAGTTTTTGTGCATTTTGAGGGGCCTATTGACATGATAAATATATGATTATTGGTGTATAATCCCCATAACTTGGGGAAGATCCTAAACTACTCAATTTTTCTAGACAAAAAGGGGAATTTCCCTTTGTTTTGTCTAAGATATAGGGTACTTTCCTAGGTGCATAAGTCTGTAGTCTTGAGGAAAAGAGCTGAAAGGATAATCCAAGGAGATGATGGAAATTTAAGTAAGGTTTTAAAATATATATTACACCTAATAAAATCATGGAAAATAAGAAACAAAAGATGAAACCAAAGAGGGTGCCTTAGACCCTTAAAAGTGCAAATAGGCTCATGAGGCATGGTTATGCCTAAAGGCCAATCAAGGGGTCACTTTAAATTATAGATCTAAGTTGAATTTATAGTGGATTATAACATGTATATGGGGGAATTATAGGTGTGTATAATACTATGGAATTCAAATAAAACCACTAGGAAGGTCTAAAGCACCAAGGATTGTAGGTAAGTCATTGAGCAAGGATAGGCCTAAGTCCAAATGGAGAACCATTTTAACTTATGCCATAAGATGAGAATTATAAACCATTGAGAAATGTTTTTGAGGTAATATAAGATATGTTTAAGCTATTTAATGTAGGGAAAATAATGAAGAAGCCATTTTTGGGCTCAAGACATTCTCATACCTATAAGAAACAAGAAAATAGTCTTGATAGGTCAAGTTCAAATGCTCACATATTTTTGGAGGATTTTCATCAAGGATAGAGGAGTTTAAGGATGTTGATGAAGGTCTTGAACTATTAATCTATGGAATTGGTTATCAACTTCAACATCAAGTTTTTATGAATAAACATTAAGAGTGGAAATAGACCTAAAACCCTTACAAGGACCATTTTGGAGAAATGGAGTTGGATAGATGACATAATGGCATATTTTGAACATGAAACCTATTTTAAGTTTAGATGACTCACTCAAGCTACCCCAAATGATTTTTGGATGTATGGACTTGTACAAATAGTGTGCAAAACAAGATTTTATTGATAGTTTTATGTATTATGTAGGATACAAGAGGAGTTTAAAGATGAAATAAAGTTTAGAGAGAATATTTATACTTTTTATAACTCATATGGTCATTTAATTCCAAGAAAAAACTCTTACATGTCCAAACTAGGTGCTACATCTCAGCCAATCAAAACTAGCCAAGTGGATAAGCTAGTGAGAAGGGTGGAAAACTTCATGTGAGCTGATATTAAAGCATGCCTTATGCCTATAAGGATATGGAGGGTCTTAAAATGTGTCATAAATTTAATCCCATGGATTTTAATGATCAATTTATGTCTTTTTAGAAGCCAAGTGTGAAGGGTGCATAAAGGAAGAGTTTTTTGGATTGCAGATGATGATAGCTCTTTTTTAGATGATTTTAGAGGACCAAGCATAAAAAAATGCATGGAGACCCATGTTTAAAATACATTACCTTCATTATAATAATCAGAACTATCCATAATCATTTTTTAAATGTTCAAATAGGTCCAAATCATGAAGGCAATTTTTTGAGCTAAAATAAGGATTTTCATGCCACTTTTCATGAGGTTTATGACTTGGATTGACATTTATACTTCCTAAACTTTTATGGTTCATCACATATAATTATCTCATGCAAAATTAACTAATTTTATTATCTTTACAAGTGTCCTTATGACCCTTTAACTTCTCTCTTCTCCTCTCTCTCTCAAATTTTATAAGAATTAGCCATTTTGGTCATTGTAATCTATGTTCCACCTAAAAATGGTAAAGCCCTGCTTAATTGCATACCATTTGATCAATAATAATACCAATTTTTACCTATTCATGACTTTTATTAGTGTGTTTTACATGAATTTTTGATCTTTCTTAGTGAAGACTATGGATTCCTTAACATGTTGTCTCATTCTTTCATTCTATTTGTCATTGGAAAGCTTCTTCTTGTAGGGCATGTAAAGTGTTCTAGGGAATGTCAAGGATTGAGTGAGTTATTATTTTAATTAGTTCCATTCAAGGCCTCTTGTCTATTCTTCCTAGCTTTGCACATTCATCCATAACCTCATAATGTAACATTGATGTGAGAAGATGTAGATTGGAGAAGTGTATGTTTAGTTTGTCCTTTATTCTCATGTGTAAAATGCTACTGGTTGGAAGTCATCATATTATTTCATGTATCACCTCCCTTAGATTATTTTTATTTTAGTTATCTCTCTCCTTTTTCACCCCCTAAATTTAAGTTTAGTTGTGATCTAAAGTGCTACATCAAGGGAACTATCCCTATCTAGAGATTCACCTCATCCTTAGGCTACCCACAAGCTTAGAGGTGTTTTCATTATACCACTTGGATGAGGAGAGATTTAACATATCCTCAAAGGGTGAAAATTCAAGTGAATTTTTTTTTCATGCCTGGTGGGACTTTTGGTTCAAGAGGTTGGAAGATTTTTGGTGTTGTCTTTCAACAATTAGTCTTAGAGGCATCTATTCAAGCATCAATGGTACCTCCAAAGCTATATCAAGTAGTCAAGTATCCCAAGTTATCCTTTGAATATGGTTGGTAACATATTTATTTATGTTCTTTCTTTAAATTAGGTTTCATTGCTAATTTTGTGTTGAGATTTAGCTATCAACAAGAGCTAGTTCTTAATCATCCTTGGTGTGATTCTTACCAGTCTTGTAATGACCATTTAAAACTCCATAATTATAATTATCATCATTATAGCTATAATTTTCATTATTTTTGTCAATCTTATAGCCAACCTCCTTAATATCTTGCTTCTCTTAGTCAACCTATCCACTTCTCAACTCCATCCATTTCCACCTTCACGCAAACACTTTTGGGCTATGAGAGGCATATGTTGGAGCTTGATACTCTAAGGGGATGTGGTCAAGAGGTTGCTAGTAATATTATTCATAAGGTGAGAGATGCATTAGAGTTGGTCAAAAGAGAGTGGGTACTCATTGAGAGAGCTATTTGGCAAAGGCTCACAAGTGAGATGCCTGATGTGAGTGGCCTAATTTATTCCTTAGAGGATAGGTGAGGAGTTCATGAAAGGAAACCTCACCAAACCTATCAAACTTCATATCCACTTCCTAAAGTTCCCTATAAGCCATACTTGATCCCTAATCATGAGACCAATCAAAGATAACAAACTCATCCTTTTCCCAATCAGTTGGAAAAGAGAGTTGAAAATAAAAGCCTTGTTTTTGAAGATAATATTAATAGTAAAATTGAGTTGGATAATATGCATTTGCATAAATCCATATTAAAAGAAAAGGAAGTGGAATTCAAGACCTTATTTACCTCTCACATTGTATCCACACCACCTCAAAAAGATACTTTTAATCCTAACATTTGAAGATGGAATAAGATAGTGGAGTCATGGGGAAAGAAAGAAGAGAATAGTCTTGATAAAGAGTGTGAAGTTAGAATGAAGTTGATCCTTTGAAATTTCCTACCAACCTTCCTTAAGAAACCTCTTGTCCTCCACATGAATCCACTTATATTCCTCATCCTCATGATGATGCATATCAACTTCAAGAGAGACATTTCTAATAGAACCTAGCCAAACAAATTGAAGAGTTAGAGTCAAGGATGAAGCTACTAAGTCAAGGTGTGATGGAAGGCTTAGACCCAAAAGAAGATCCTATGCCTAAACACACCCCATCCACCCTTTTTTAAGACAATCCTCAATATAAATCAGATGTGAATGAAGTGATTGTCAAGTGGAAGGACTAAAATCAAGTTGTTTTATCCCAAGGTTTACCTCCCCTTCCTCAAGAGCTTCCAAAAAAGCCCTCTACATTTCACTCTCAATCTGATTTTGAGTTCTATGTGCCACCTCCACCAACTAGGTAATATTGTTCTCAAACAATCATTCTTTTTTTGATGGACCTATGGTATGGGAACCTAAATATGAGCAATTGGTTGATAAGGAAAGAGAAATATTGCTTGAAGAAAACATACCTCCTTGGCAACTTCATTTGGCTAAGTCACATAATTTCAAGATGCCTAGTATTGGCATCACCATGAAGAAGAAAGAGATGGAATATCTTATAGACCTTGAAGAAGACTCTACATCTGATCAAAAAGTTGTGGATAATCAGCTAAAGTATGAGGATGAATGTGATATCATGGATGGAGAACAATTTCAAGTCATCCCCAAAGAGGTGGCAGTCTTAGAATAATCTCTTGAGACCAAGGTGGAATTTATTGCTCTTGAAGATGATCCAATACCTTAGCCTAATATTTAATCACCATCAGATATATTGGAGATTGAAGAACACCATATTTATGACATCATACATCAAGAAGAGAAAATTAAAGAGGTAGTGGTTCTAGAGGATGAAGAGGACAAGGATGATTGGTAGATACAAATGGATCTCTTTCAAGAGATTTACCAAGTTGAAGGCAAAGTATATGACAAGGTGAAGAAAAAACATTCCATGGAGGACAACGATCAAGATTGGATAGAGTATGTAAAGTTCCTTGATGAGCTAGAAGAGCTTGCAACTGAGAATAAAACCAATCTTATTGAGATCCCTTTGGAAATCAGGAATGAAGTTGTAATTGAAGATACACATGAGAAGGTAGAAGATGTTTGGATATAATAAGATTTAATTTCTATACCCAACCTATTTGAGGCTACTTGGTTCTCAATGAACATCATGCCAATGAAGTTAACAAACATTATGAAAAAGTTGGAATCATCAATGTTAAGGATGAAAAGGCTAAAAGTCTCACTAAATCCTTCATGTAATCAAGTAAGAAGAGTTTCAAGCCTCCCATTTGACCCAGGAGGGAGATATCATCTTAGGTTATTTAGTGTTTGAATTAGTTTTCATGAAGCATGTGTGTGTTTGTTTTTGTTTTATGTGTGTTTTTGTTTTGTGTGGTTTAGGTAGTAATTGGTATTTTATTGATAAAATCTCGTAGTTAATGGTCAAAACAATATTTTTTGTCTTATAATTAAGTTGAATCCTAAGCCTAATGGATTGATAAGGCTATAGGTCTAGTTAGTATAGCAGACGTACTACCCCTATGAGTCACTAATTTGTTGACCAAATTTGATTTTTAAGTCAAATTGGGACCCCTATAGGTAAAAATATGAATTTTATATGTTTTATGGGGTATAATTTATTATTACAGGGTGTTTTATATGTTATTTGATGTCATCTTAGCCTTGGTCTTAGTAATATTAGTCAATTTCTTAGTTTAGGTCATTTTGTGGGCTTTTAAGGGTCATAAATGCAAGTGGCACATTTACCAAGGTGTTTATATGTCCATTTTTCCTTCAAATCATCCAAGAAGTTAGTTTACCTATTAGGGATGTCAGTTATATTAGAATATATAGGTTGTCTAACTGAAATTAAAGAAATAATTGAAAAAGGGAGCAAATGGCACTTGTACAACCCATGGGGAAGTGTACCACATGGGAAATATAATATAACATCCATTAATATTATTAAAACTCATATATATGTTTGGTATGCTCTATATGCACCATTTTTGGCCCAAAACCATCTTAATCCCTTTTCACCCTTCTTGACAAGCAGAAGTGGCCTTCAAATTTGTGCTTAATACGAACAACTCAGGAGGTTTCAAGTCAAATGATTTTTGGAGGTTAATTTAACTCAATGAAATTAATTTAAATATAATTTTTTTAAATAATTATTTTTTTTGCTTCATGAACCATCCTCATGAAGTTGACTATACTTTTCTACTTGTTAATCTATGCATCCTACAAGTTTTGATCTTGTTTGGGAAGGTCCATACAATTAATTTTTTGATATTGGTTCTAGAGGATGTTGAATCCATTTTATCTTTTTTTTCATGATTATTTTCCCATTTGGAATTTATTTGATGAGCCAACTAACTCAGTTTACAAGGAGTGAAGGAGTGGAGTTACAATCATTTCCTTCGATTGATGGGGTTTTCTTCTATGTTATGGTTCCAAAAGGAAGTGAAATGATGTATTATTGACCATATATGTATTTATTCATATTAAATTCCAAATATAACTCTAAAGAGCCACTTCAAGAGACAAGAGATCAAGTAAATGCATAAAATAACCATCTATAATAGTTGTATGGCCTGACATCAGTTGGAGGAGAATGAAAAATGTGTTTGAACATTATTTGATGTTTGAAGATTTAAAAAATTCTTAGTAATATCATGTTTAAGAGGGTTTAAATAGGTTTGATCAACTATAAAATCAGAAATGGTCTTGGAGCAAACTTGTGACATTTTGAAACAATTTCCCAAAACTGTCAAAACATAGGTCCAAGCCCTTTTTTGGGTGTCCGTATACTATGTTACTTTGATTTATAGAATCTATAAGTGAATTTTTTTTTGAGATAATATATAGGACTATCATGTTTAAAAATAATATAGGTGTAGAGATTGAGGAAGGTGGTTTTCTTAAGCCCTCAAGTTTCTCTCTAGGAGACTAAAATCACTCAGTGCTATCTATAGCTAATAAAAGACTTATAAACATTAAATACCCATGAAGGTTTTGAGGTCTTTATGAAGTATCCAATTGGTTTAGGTAAACCCTCCTCTCTACCATTAGTTAATGAGACATTAGACAAACAAGACACTCTAATCCTAAATGAGACCCAAAATAACACCTACAACCAATATACACAACTGTAGATCAAGATGCATTGAATAGTCAAGGTGAGGTTAGAGGTCTTGTGGATACAATTTTTGATTTTATTTAAAGTTAAGGTGAGTCCAAAATGGTTTTAGGATCTCAAAGGGATAATAAGATAAAATTGAATCCAAAATTTCATCCTAAAAACTTGTTACATACACCTACAACCAAGCCTAAAGGAGGAAAACATAGTCTTGTAAAGCACAAGGGAAGAAGGCCTAAAGAACATTTTGAGGAAGTGTAAGCATGAAAAATGATTTAGGAATGGAATAGGCACCATGAATATACTGATGACATTTTAAGACCCTACTTGCATAAAAAAGGGTGGAGACAGTCCATACAAACAACCTAATTGTCTATCTATAGCTGATAGTGAGCTAGAATTGGTGTTTTAGGGAATAAAAGGTGAAGTGAGGGTATAAAAAAATGGTTTTTTAATTAATGGTTTTAAGGAAAGTCTCCAAAAATCATAACCAAATCCAATTAGATAGAAAGCACCTACAGGTAGGGTTCCAAAGAATAGGTCACAGTCTAAACCAAGCAAATAGTAAAGGGGTGATTTGATAAAGGTATATGCCTATACAATATTAGATGAATGATTAAAAACAACACCAAGTGAATTTAAAATGTTTATAAAGGGAGGGATATCACAATTTTTAGAGGAAATATGTACAAACCCCTTTTCTCCAAAACATAGTTGACTGTCACAAATAATGAGAAGAGAGTAGGTGTTATTAGTGTGAATATATATCATTTAAAAAATGTATTTATAACTTAAAGGAAGGTTTTTAACATCATGTTAAGGTATAAACATTTCAAAATAACCTATAGGTACACTCTAAAGAGTAATAAACATAATCAAAATAGGAAACTCGTTCTTGTCCCAGTCAATGAGTGAGGGGAAAACATAGGAGGTTGAGTGGTTTTTTCAAGATCAAAACACATTAATCATGACTAAATTTATTCATGGGACTCTCATATGGTAAATGATGAGGAGGATCCCCAAACATGCATAACACATCCCACATACTTAAAAACCCTACACAGTATGTCTCTTTTTAGTCTTTCTTGGTTTTGTGCATTTTGAGTAGCCTATTGACATGATTCAAAGATAATTATTGGTGTAAAAAATACCTATAACTTGGGGAAGCTCCTCAACTACTCATTTTTTCTAGACAAAATGGGGAAGTTCCCTTTGTTTTATCTTAGATAGAGGGCACTTCCCTAGGTAATAAGTTTGTGGTATTTAAGAATAGAGGTGAAAGGATGATCCAAAGAGATGATGGACCTTTAAATAAGGTTTGATAATATATATGACACCTATTAAAATCATGGAAACCAAGAAATAAAGGATGAAAAAAAATAGGGTGCCCTGGACCCTTAAAAGTGCAAATAGGCTCATAAGGCATGGTCATGCCTAAAGGCCAATCAAGGGGTCACTTTCAATTATAGATATAAGTGGGATTTATAGTGGTTTGGAACATATATATGGGAGAATTATAGGTATGTATAATATTATGGAATGTAAATAAAATTGACATGAAAGTTTAAAGCACCAAGGGTTGCATGTAAGTCATTGAGCATGGATAAGCCTAAGTCTAAATGGAGAACCATTTTCACTTTTGTCAAAGGATGAGAATTAAAAAAAATTGATACATTTTTTGGGTAACATAAGCTATGTTTAATCTATTATATGTAGGTAAAATCATGAATAATACATTTTTGGGCTCAAGACAATATCAAACCTGTAAGAAATAAGAAAATAGGCTCGATAGGTCAAGTTCAAATGCTCACATATTTTTGGAGGGCTTACATGGAGGTAAAAAGAGTTTATGGATGTTGATGAAGGTATTTAAATATTAATTTGTGTAACTGGTTGGAAACTTCAATGTCATGTTTTTATGAATGAACCTTAAGAGTGGAAATAGGCCTAAAACCCTTGCTAAACCCTTGCAAGGACCAGTTTGGAGAAATAGAGTTGGATATTTGATATAATGGAATAATTTTACCATGAAAAATATTTTAAATTGAATAATACTCACTTAATATACCCATAATTCTTTTTGGATGCATGGAATTGTATGAATAGGGTGCAAAACATACTTTTCTTGATAGTTTTATGCATTGTGCAGGATAAAATAGGAGTCTAAAGATTAAATAAAGTTTGAAGGGAATATTTGGACTTTTAAACCTGTAAGAAATAAGAAAATAGGCTTGATAGGTCAATTTCAAATGCTCACATATTTTTGGAGGGCTTTCATGGAGGTAAAAAGAGTTTATGGATGTTGATGAAGGTATTTGAATATTAATTTGTGTAACTGGTTGGAAACTTCAATGTCATGTTTTTATGAATGAACCTTAATAGTGGAAATAGGCTTAAAACCCTTGCTAAACCCTTGCAAGGACCAGTTTGGAGAAATAGAGTTGTATATTTGATATAATGGAATAATTTTACCTTGAAAAATATTTTAAATTGAATAATACTCACTTAATATACCCCTCAATCTTTTTGGATGCATGGACTTGTATGAATAGGGTGCAAAACATACTTTTCTTAATAGTTTTATGCATTTTGAAGGATAAAATAGGAGTCTAAAGATTAAATAAAGTTTTGAGGGAATATTTGGACTTTTTATAACGCTATATAGTAATTTAATTACAATATAAAATCTTAAGTGTCTAAAATAGGTGCTGCATCTTAGCAGGTCAAAATTGGCCTAATGGACAAGCTAGTGAGAAGGGTGGAAAACTTCATGTGAGCTGATTTTAAAGAATGGATGATTAATATAAATACATGGAGGGTATTTAAGGGTTTCATCCACTCCATCCCATGGATTTTAATGAAAAAATTATTTCTTTTTGGAATCCAAGTGTGTAGGGTGCATGAAGGAAGAGTTTTCTGGACTATAGATGATGATAGCTCCTTTAAAAATGATTTTAGATGAGCAAGCCTTTAACAAATTCATGGAGAGGCATGTTTGAAATACATCACATTCATTAAAATCATTATACATATCCTTAATAAGTTTTTGGATGTTCAAATAGGTTCAAATCATGAAGGTAGTTTTTGGAGCTAGAATGAGGAGTTTCATGCCACTTTTCATGAGGTTTATGACTTGGATTGATATTTTCACCTCCTGACCTTGCATGGTTCATCCCAAATCCTTATCTCATGTAGAATTAACTAATTTTATTAGCTTTACAAGTGTCTTTGTGACCCTTGAACTTATCTTTTCTCTTCTCTCTCTTAAATTCTATAAGAACTAGCCACTTTGGCCATTATAATCTATGCTCCAATTGAGTATGGTGAAGCCCTGATCAATTGCATATAATATGATAAATAATACTACTTAGTTTTACCTATTCATGAATATTATTTGTGTGTTTTACTTGAATGTTTGATCTTACTTAGTGAAGACTATGGATTCCTTAACATGTCTCATTCTTTCATCCTATTTGTAGTTGGAAAGCTTCTTCTTGTAGGGCATGTGAAGTGTTCTATGGAATGTCAAGGATTTAGTGAGTTAGTATTTTCATTAGTGACATTCAAGTCCTCTTGTTGAGTCTTCCTATATTTTCACATTCATCCATAACCTCACAATGTAACATTGATGTGATAATATGTAGATTAGAGAAGTGTATGTTCATTTTGTCCTTTATTCTCATGTGTAACATGATATTGGTTAGAAGTCACCATCTTATTTGGTTTATCACCTCCCTTAGATTAGTTTTCTTTAATTTATCTCTCTCCCTTTTAACCTATCAAATTTAAGTGTAATTGTGATCTAACGTGGCATATCAAGGGAGATAGCCCTATCTTGAGATTCACCTCATCTTTAGGCTACCCACAAGACTACATGTGTTTCCATTGTGCCATTTGGATGAGGAGAGATTTTCCATCTCCTTAAAGGGTGAAAATCCAAGTGAAAATAGTTTCCATGGGAATACCTGAGGGGGTGTGTGTGGGAGAATTTAGATTTTTTGATCCCCATAGAACCTTTTGAGTTTGGTTTTTAAGGTGAATAAAGTCATTCTACATTTTCATCATGTGATTGGAATTATTATCTTAAACATCATTCATTTGATTAAGAGTTTGAAATTAAAGTTAATGGGTTTGAGTGGTATTTTGACTAGTTTGTGTGGCATGTGAATCATTATCATTAGTATTAGTGGCATGGGTTTCACTATGAGTAGTGGCATGCATAAAACTACTGGCTTGAGAGGCATTGGTAGAAAAGGAGGCACTAGTGGCATGATTATCATGTGTAGTGAAAGATGCATTAGTAGAAGGATTGGCATTAGAATAAAAATAATCACTAGTGTCATTATTAACTTGGGTATCAAATGGTACACTAGTGGAATGATTGAGAATGAGGGGTCTATTGAGGTCAACATACCCCCATTCCTAATAAATGGGGACCCTTGTTTTGAAATTTGTAAGATTATGATTTAAATTGAAAAAATCAAATGATTAGAGTACCACTAGTATGTTTACACATTGTTCATAACTCTCATTTGGATTAATGGACATATTTTTGGATGATCATGGTTCTACCCCCTTCCAATGTTACTAAAATTATTACTTGTGTTTTTGTATTATAAATTCAATAAAATTTCATTTGGGAATGAACATGCTTAGGGTTTTGTGATTCAATATGAAATTTATTTTTTATTATCCTTTGGTCTCTTAAAGATTAATTGGATCTATTTTAAGTCATGTTAAAACCCTAGTTTAATGTTTTGATCTAGGTCCCTTTTAAATTAAATTCAAATTTGGTGGGCATAATTTGCATAAGAATAATTATCATGCCATGGAATTAGTTTAATTTTTATCCTAAGGCTTAATTGTGTTTTTCAACATGACCAAACTTTAGTCTAAAAATCTTATGTTTGGTCCCTTTTATGTTCCATGACTCCTTGGTCTATTTTATTATTGCTATGGTCTCGCTAATGTAAGGTCCCTTTTAATATAGACTTAGCCTAAAAGCCTCACCCTATATCTTGTTTTATTTATTAATAAAATAAACCTTAGGCTAAAACCATATGCTATGTATTTTATTATTTGTGGGGTCCCATTTATTATGTTTAAAACTTAGTTTAAATATTTTATCTTAAGTCCTTTATATTTATCAAGATTAACTTAACATTCTTGTTTGTAGGATCAATGATCCATTTTTGCTTGAGCAAGATTGATCTATCGATGTATATTGAGTCAAGACTTCAACATATCCCTAGGATAATTGAGAGGGTGATAAATGTCTTCATCATGGGAACCCACCAGAGATTCAATCGTATGTGGAGTGAAGGAAAAAACCTAGTGGATAAAGATCCAATAGAGTGAGATTGATCAATTGAGTTTATCCAATGGCTTGAGATCAACATTAAAATTTAAAATCCCTAAAAAGGTGACAAGTGTCACAATTTCAATAAAAGAACATTGAGTAGCCAATGACATTCCACCCCTCAGATCAAGACTTGATGGTTCATTTTTTTTGAAGTGATCAAGATCTAATGGTGCATGATGAACATTGACAAGTCAAAATCCTTGAGAATTAACATAGACATGACACATGGCATAGACACATGCCACAAATTAAAGTTTGAACATAGTTACAAGATTGATGGTACATGGATAAGTGTACATATTTTGATCAATGGTCAATGGAGCAATATGCATAATTAAGCTGAATTAAGACAACAAACCATGTTGATTCACGTAAACAAGATAAATGATGTGAGATCACCATTGACATTTAAAAAAATCTCAGAGCTAACACATAAGTGATAAACATCATAATTGTGAGGAACATAGTAAGTAGCTAATGACATTTGAATTCTTAGATCAAGATCAATGAACTACATTGATCCAAGCAAATAGATCCAATGGTATGAGGTGAGGCTAAATTTTCAAAGGGCAATAGTCATATTTTTGAACATTGATGAACAAGATGCCACATAGGTACCACATCAGAGCCATGTAAGTAGAGTATGCCAAATTGAAGATTTTGTAGGCCCAATAAATGCAAAAGTATAAGTATGTAGTCCAATGGAGATATAAGTCATGAATCTCACATAATTTCAAACATCTACTACCATTAAGGCATTATAAAAACCTTTAATAAATCCCTATTAAATGCAAAATCCCTAATTTAAACCTGCACTCATTATAGTCAAACTAGAAGAGATTGGATGGTTATTTATGCAAGGATAATTCAATCTAGAATTGAACTACAAACCACTAGAAAACAATCTAGATTAACTCACAGCCATAGAAGACTATAAAAGTGTCTCCAAAGAAGATGTGGAACTCTATTTGACCTCATATATAGAAGGAAGAGTCTTCAAAGATACACAATTTGATGCCACATCTCTAAATATAAGGCTTGACAATAAGAAGATCATGGGCATGATATTTACTATAAAAGATTAGATTGTAGAGGCTGAGTATAAAGTAATCTTTGAAAGGACTGAAGGGAATCTCAAAACTTGGGAGATAAAAAAAGAGCTATTCATAAGACCCATTATTGATGTCTAACTGATCAGTGAGCAACATTATAAAATGAAGATCCTGTAAGGAAGGCAGAAGCCTACAACAACACAATGGTATCCAAGTTAGTTGGACAAAGAATATTCCTTTGGTAACTAATATTGTGTGGTATTTTAAAAAAGGAATATGACTTTATAAAGGCATGTGGATTTATGGAACACATTGCCTATATGTCAGGATAATAGGAAATGTCATTTGTTTTAGAATGCAAAAGAAAGGACAACTATCTTATACACATGTACAAGTATAATTTGACATTACTAACCAACATACCTTATAAATTATCTATATAAAAAGGTATTTCAAATTATAAAAGCATAGATTTTTTGAGTCAAAAAACTATTTGCAACTTTGAGCAAATCAATATAAGCAAGTAATTATATAAACTCTATCCATGTTTGCTTGTATCTTTTGTTATCCTAGTTTCTCTCTCATTTGCTTGATTTAAATTTCAGATTTGAATGGTTCTTATGAATTTTGAATGCGTATATTTAAATGCAGAGATGATAAGTTTTGCTAATGCTAGAGTAGTTAGAATTTCTTGGGCTTGCTTCACTTTCTGTAATCTTATTGCATCTGGGCTAATGCTATTTGCTTGTAGGGGTGAAATCATTAAAGTATATATGGTATGTATTTGTATTTTTTCACACTATCCTTATATGTTTTCCTGTTATGTGATAAAATTTAAGATTATAATAATTCATGTCATATGTTTTTTGAATGCATGTTCATATGAAATTGTTACTTTTTCATAACGTTTATAATAAAGATCAACACCATCTTTCTTTCCTACCCTACCCTTCCTTTTGATCCTTTTTTCAATCAAGTCACTCTAGCTTAATTCCCATTGTGAATATTCATGTTAGTTTAGCTTTAAACTTAGGTCTGATCATAATTCACTCTAATTATCATAGATTACTTTCATTTTCATAAAGATCAACTTTAGGACATGATGGCTCCCAACCACAAATTAATATAAATTTGTGTAACAATTCATTTACTCTACCTCTATTCCACCATAGATCTTAGGAAGATCACAACCAACAACTCATGCAATGGATTCATTGAATATAGAAATGAGAAGTGTTTCTTAAACACTATATGAAATTGCTGATACATTTAGGTGCATTAATAGGGTCTTAGAAAAGGCCCACTAAATATTAAACATACCACATTAGTAGAAGGGTCTTGGAAAAGGCCCACTAAATATTAAACATACCACATTAGTAGATATACTTAGCATTGAGGTTGAATAAATAAAAGAAGAAAAGGTCATAGTATGAAAAGGAGTCAAAATATAAGGGAGAGGTTGAGAAGAAAAGAAGGTATCAGCCAAAAATCCATGAGAGAATATATGGGAAGGTGAATTGGGTTTTTTTTCTTGACCACTTATCATGATATTGTAAATTATTGAGGAAATTCATTAATGACGAAAAGAATTTCATGTGTGTGCTCTAATTTTGAATAAACTTCTAAGGATAAAAAAGGGTTATGAATTAAAAATTAATGATTAAGAGTCCCATTATTAGTAGTGTGAGTGGAGACATGCACATTGCTTTCATTTAAAGTGGAAGCCATAAGTTATTGATTGGGATTGGTAAAGCTCATCATATCTATTAAGGTCAATTCTATGTTGTCCTTAAACAAGAAGTTTATGATGAGAGAAAGAAGCTAAAATGAGATGATGCAAATAAAAAATAAGAAAATAGGATATAGATTTAAACTAGTCAATTGTGTTCTGTAACCTAGGAAACAAAATAGGAAGATAAGGATACATAGTCATACAAGTCAATTGTGTACTGCTAAATAGATAACTAAGTAGGGAGATAAGGATACACCGTCATGTAGGTCAACTATGTATTATAGGTAGTAAGGATAAAACATTTGTAAGAGATTGTATTGACTAATATGATAGTTTTCTAAAATAGGATAAAAAATTTCAATATAATTTGAAGTACAATGAAAGAAAGAAAACAAACAATTGGATCAATGTGATTGATCCAATTAGAACACACAGCACAAACCTTGCACCAAATTTAGCCAATGTAAGTTTTTCAATGCAATACATAATGATAAAATAGAGAGCATCAATTGAAAATTAAATGATAATTAGTTTGTCATCCTAAGTGTCATTAAGTTATAAGAATTTTTTAATTTTAATGTGATAAGGAAGTTGGCTAAAATAAAGAACTAGAAAGCAATCTAAGGTTGGTTTCAAGACATTTGGGCTGAAAGTGATCTATATTGGTGATGACACTGGCTTGGTATTAAGACCTTTCCATTACTTAATAGCCCTATTGTGATATGGGTGTCAGGTGCTTTGCCAATATATACCATCAACCACATATTTATACTTAGCCAGAAAACCAAGTTAGCTTCCCCCTTAGTGATGTAATCCAAGTAGGTAAGCCTTGGGAAGACAAATTTTTAATGTTTTTTGAATGTAAAGTGATTTGGTAGTGTGTGTAAAAGATAAAAATAGTGTAACTAAAATGTTAATTTGAAAAACCACCTATTTAAGCTATGTGAGTTAATTTAAGCATGAAAACAAATGAAAAGGAAAGGTGAATTAATTACTACCAAGTAGATGTTAATTCATTGATTGAGAATAATATAGAGTCAATTCAAGTGACACTCTATGAAAATAGTATGGAATATATTTTATTGGGTCCCTATTATTCTACATAAGGAATGTCTATAAGAACATAATCAAATAGGTTGACTATGTCTTCTAGACATAAGATAGACTACATAACTGTGTTGACTAGGTTGACCTAATTAGCTATAGGGTTGTAGTTTTACAGACTGAAAACTTGTGAAAAATAGTACTAAAAGAAAAACTAAAAATACTAGAAAGGAAGGAAACTTGGTGGGCTTGAGGATGTTTCAAATTATAATTTTTTTATATTATGATGTTCAAATGCTAATTCTAAATTATGCTAACTGGGTTGATTATTTTGACCAAGTTTGTAAAACCTTATATGTTAAAGAAGAGATAATGAATAAATTCAACTTGATCAATTATGTTTGTAGACCTATATATTGACAGAAGAAAATAATAGATAGAGTCGATTGGTTTGACTATGTATGCCAATATGTAACTAAAAAAATACTGAGCTAAATTATTCGATCTAGTAACTTGTAATTAGTGAAGACTTTAAAATACATAACAAAGTTATTTTGAAGTGATTTTGTGTTAAACCTACACATATAAAGTTATAAATATACTAACTAGTTTTATATAGTACTAAAAATATAGAAAAAAATGATATGATGACAAAATAATTGCATCAAAGAAAACTTGCAAGGGTTAGATTCATGTTGGGTTCACCAGAATGTATACAAAGAGAAATGCAATTGATATATAAATCAATCCTAGCTTGGAGAAGATAAATCTTACTTACACTTCTGATCATTGATACATTATATATTTTGGTTCATGACCAAGATGGATCCAATAGACCTAGCCAAGGGATATCTTAACATAATAGAATCACTAAAGAGGGTTTTAAAGCCTACAATCAAGTAAAACTATGCGATAACCCTAACTAAATCCTATGTTTTTATATTCACCATGTATAAATGACAAAAATAAATTAAAGTCTAATCTAGTGCTCACTAAAGTTTGTGGCACAAACTAGGGGAAATAAACATAAAAAGTAAACATGCATAGGAGATATATAGTCACATTAATGTATATGAAATCTTAGTTCATGGAAGATAAGTACAAATTAAAATCTATCTACTCTTACAAAGGAGGAACAAAGTTAGGAATACTTACCTTTGAAGATGAACCCACTAAGCCTCAATCTCTCCCTTCGACTAGTTGCTTCACAAGAGGTTATTTTGGTATGTAAGGATGACAAGGATAAATCAAATCTAGGCTACATAACGTATGTATGTATCTAAAAGACTTCTCTACAAGATAAGATTCATATCTCCAAAAAAATTATTGAAACCCTAAGCTATGATCCTTAAGTAGAATGGTTGATAAGTGGATGTGAAATATAATATTCTTCTTTTTGTCTTCCTTAAATAAATGATGAAATGAGTGTGTATATATAGCTAGATCTGACCCTAGACATTTTCAAAATTTTAGCCTATAGGCTCAGCCCAATCAACTCTATATTGTTATTGACAAAATAAAATTATCTCTTGGTCTAGGTCATCTAGGGGTAGACCTAGACCTTAAATGAATTTTATCAATTAAATTATAGGTTCTATGGGGTTGATAGTGTATTGTAAACAATTAGAAAGGGTTTTTAGACTAGGAAGGGGCTCTTGAAAGTAAAAAATGACTAGAGGAGGGTGTAAAACAGGGGGCAAAGCTTAAGGGAGTGTTTTTATGAGAGGGTTATGTAGATAGCAAGTGGTAGTATAGGGATAAAAATCTTATAAAACATCAATGGTTTGCCCACCTCTTTCTTGGTGCACCCTTTAAGGCATTCACTTAGAGATATTGAGACTCAATGGGTTCCTGCTAGAGAGAAAACATCAATAGATGATAAAGTTTGAAAATATTACACATATACATATACTGACATAATATTTATTTTTCTTGATCTAATAAATTTATCACTATTTTTGCATTCTGATATCCCCCACATAAAAAAAAATTGACATTTCATATCCATTCGAAGGGTTGAGTGAAATAACATTGTACTCTTGAGTTAAAGTATGTAAACCACAACCCAATATCTAAATGTTTATTTGAAATCTTCAACATGTCAGGGATAATATACAATTGAAGTATTGGTATCATGAATATGAAAAGTCTAGGTGTTTGGTCTAGTGGTCTCTGGAACCCCAAAAAACACTCCTTTTTCTCCCAATAATAACAAATTCCTTCCAAGTGAAATGATAATATCTGAAATAGAAAACCAATACAAGAATTATTTTTCAATAAATGTCTAATTCCCAATATTTTATTCAAATAAAGTTATTGACTCCATTGCATTATATTGAACACTTAATCTTAGAATGTATTTTAAAGATTCAATTATGAGAAATTTATAGTTGTGAAAATGTTTGGGGATAATCTCATAGTAGCAAAAATTCTTAGGGCAAAATTCATTTTTTCAATGGTACCTGTTTATCAATAAATCATGTTCAATAAAAAACACTTAATAACCTTAATATAAAAAAATGTTGTAAAAATAAAGAAAACTATTTTTCATTAAATTTGAAGTATATTTAAAAATCCTATATGAGATCTGAGCCAAATATGAATGAAAACATCTAGGAATCGGTATTAACAATGGATATTATTGTAGATTGAATAATGTTCACAATATTTGTTTTATACATTAAGCAGTGTAACCTCAACCTCATTTTATTTACCTAGTTCAACACTTGTCACACATAAATTTAGATCTTCTTTCAAAAATAATATTGCATCATTTACATCCCTAATCAATGTTAGTTTTGTAAACAATGGTGCCATAAGCCATTTTCCCTTTGTAAGCTCTTTTTTAGAGAAAACCTTCATTGGAGTGATTAAAAAAATTTAGGTACAACTTTGTTTAGTGAGTTTATTGCAATAGGCTTCCATAATTAAAAGGAATTCCAGGTTCTTTCCAAATTATGTCCAAATTCTTAATAAATATTCTTGCATTATTTTTGCAATGCTCAGAACCCCCCCCCCCCCCCCCCCCCCCAAAAAAAAAAAGACAAGCATTTACTTTAACATTTATCAGTAGTTTATTTCAATTTTTTGTACATTCACATTTGTATCACACGTAGACCAAAATTCTAATTAAAACTATGAGGACACAACCATTAAAAATTGGGTCAAATGTCCTCTTGGCTGTATATACTTGTTGACTTGGAATGGATTGTTACTCTTTTTTGAAGAATGTTTTTGAATTAACAATCCTTATAAGTCAAGAACAAGCAAATATTTTTTTGGAGGCACTACAGACAATACTAATTTTTAGATTCAATGTTACTTTCAATTTGTTTTTGAATGTTATTATAGTAATATATTAGTTAATGTTTCATCTCCAATTTAGATCTACACAAGATGTTAAAATTATAATTATTTAATGCTTGATAAACATAATCAAACCAACTTTATTGTGACTTAGTCATGAAGTTTTCAATAATTGATTATTAATTTAAGTAATTATTAATACTTGTTTACGAGCCAAGTGTGATAATTGTCATTGCATGCTCTAATATAGTTAATGTGTTTACCACAACCAAATGCATGTTGTATTGAAGTTAAGATTATCAGTTACTTGTCTCTCCTTGAGCAAAATTTGAGTCTTCATTTAACTCATCATCTACGTTCATCTCTATTTGTAATGGATTTATAATCTATACCAACATGAAACATACTAGTTTAAAATGCAAATAATGTGTTTAACTACACAAAATTTATGATATGAGTTATTATCAAAGCATGTATGTACTTGGGGTGCCATTATTATTTGTATTATTATTTAAGCATCATCTCCTACTTTGGATTTTACACTATGCATATCAGTGAAGTCATCTTTAAACTTATGAAAATTTTTATCATATTTGTGCCTCCTTAAAGTAATATAATAGGGGATGAGTCTATGCTACATCTTGATAACATGTTCTCCCCAAAAATGGATAGATATATCACACTTGAAAGGATGATCTAACAAGACAATCCCAATATTAGTTGGCCTCATAATGTCCAAGGGCTCAGTGTATGACCAGTCAATTTATATTCCCACTTCTTTATTGACCCTATCTTTTGAATCACAAACACTAAAAATGATAAAGACCATAAACAATCCCTCAAACCCACCTTCCTTGTTCAAAATCATATAACATGATTTTATTCTTAAATTTAGCCTTTTCCATGTAGATGCATACATAATTATTAAATGAGTAGGTTTTGAGCACTAGAACAAGAAATATGCACACACAAGTCATTTCACTAGACCCAATGCAATAAAATAGATATATAGTATCATTTTATGTTACATCAATGAAAACATTAAAAAAAACTATAATAACCACCTTTGGAATAAGAAAGATACGGTGTTTTACTACTCCCAATGTTCTACCCAATATAAAAAGAAAAGCAAACTAACATGTGAACTCATAAGTATCTTCCTCCCTTGGTAAAGATTTTATAACTGATACATTTATTCTAGGAGGTTGATGGAATTATTTAATATCATAGTATTATCTTCTACTATTTTATATATCCCTTGCCCTATTTGATTGTTTTTATTTTTCTCTTTTCATTTCCTAATTCCTCATAGAGTTGAAGAAATTGAGTTTCATGGATGCAAATTTTTTATTTCACATTTGATACATCACACCTCAAAATAGCCACTTATTCAAGAACCCATGAATTCAAATAGTTTATAATTTTTGACCTTGAGACTTTGGTCTCCTTCACTCTTTTACAATAAACACTTATAGTTTCCACTTTCACCCCATGTTCAATAGTCATGTTCAACCAAACATATCCACTCATAACTTTGTTTGTAAGTACATCCAATTCTTTCGCAAACATACACCATGTGCCTCTAAATAAACTTGATATAAATTTATCCAATGAATTTAGCTTGAAATATGGGTCACTATATTTAATAGGGCTGCAATCCATCCCACCATCTATGTAGATATCAAAAACCAAAACCCATTTTGACCATATGTCATAGGGAAGAATGAGAAATGTCAGCTTATCACTAAGGATATCCACCTTTTATTTTTCAAAAATATTCTTAATCTCTTCTTCAAATGATTGTATGCAAACATAAAAGAAAATTAAATTATTAATCATGTATATAGAGTAGTTAAATGATTTTTTTTATAAAATTATTTGTTTGTTTTATTATAATTTAGCTTAATAACTGAATTCAATATTTAAAGTACCTTCTAGTTTTACGTGTCAACTAGGGTTTGAAAGAAATAATTTTTAGAATTACTATGGTAATTTTTAAAAATTAAATGTGAAATTTTGATTTATATATGCAAGAAAAAAATTAGAAAAATATTGCTAAATCAATAAAGAATTTTCCCTAGGGTTTCTAGGTTTTTTGTGTGTAAATGAAATAAGTCAGGTTCACCAAATGATTTAATTTTTTTAGGAATAATGGTGTTTTATTCATTTTTAGTTAAAGATATAGATTAATAAATTAGTAAAAAAAATAACAATAATTACAACCCTGATTTGTATAATTTATTTATCTTTTTTACCTTTCTAAAAATAGCAATAAAAAAAGAGAAATATAACTTAGCTTGAAACTAGATTGAGATGGATGATGTAGAGGTTGAAACTGGCTATGTAAGACTGGGATAGTGTCATAAACTTGAATCTATATTTTATTAAAAAAAAGGACAAGAGCACCAAAAATAGGACATTTTAGTGTCTGGTGTTATTATCCACTCTTGCCGTTGTTATCCAAACTGGTCACAAAGACCTAAAACTTTTTAGGTATTTGTAATGTGCTGATATGAGCCTGACTCTAAGAAATTGAGTGTTTTATATCGATATAACTCATTATATAAATGATTTAATCTTAAAACCATAACCCTCCATCATGCTTGATAAAAAATATTTGAATCATTTGAGAAAGGGGGGGGTTAGTTGTAAGATACACTAAACATGTAATTCACACCCTTTGTGTGGGCACACTGCCTACATACCAATACTCCAAATAGGGATCAAGCCATTGGTAGTTCTCCCACATAATGTGATTTATGAAATAGTGTGATGTAGATGCAAAAATTCCAAATTAAGAGTGCTTGAGTTGGCTAGGGACTAGTATGAGGGTTTGAGTGTGTTTGTAGCTGTGTTGGGTGATAGTGTGTAGAGAATATGAAAGTTTACCTTAGTAATTTGTTTATATTCTTGCTTGATTTGTAATATTTATCACCTCAATTTATAAATGAGATTTGGGTGGGATTTTATAGGGAAAAATTGGTCATTGGTCAGATGTATTCATGCCAGGTTAACACAATTAAGGATAGGGATCAAGTGAAAATAACCATTGGGGCTCAAAGAGAAAATGGATAAAAGTGACAAAAATGGGACACCATAGGGTCCAAAACTATAGTAAAAGTATGGTGCTCCTTTGTTATAGGATTGAGACCTAGGGGAATAAGATTGGCTTGGTAAATATAGTTTGGTTGAGGTGGAATGATTATTCAGAAGGTTTTGGATAACCGATAATGAGCAAAAAGATGTTTATAAGGATCATAAGAGCATGTAAAAAGGAGATATGGATAGGATGTCAAAAGCCACACTCAAAATACCAATTTTTACATTTTATATGAATACATTATCTTTTCATTTCTTGAACTAAAGCATTGTGGTCTTTTTTCCATGATCCACATTGTCCTGCATTTTTACAACTAGTTAATAAAATATATTGGAACCCATGTTTCGTTGGCCATATTTTTTTATTTTCAAATAATAATTATCTACTATGTTGTGTCTTTGGTATAAATAATACAAGTTGAGATTTGTTTTAATCTATCATAAAAAGATGCAAATTTATGCTTTTGTAGAATAATTTTAATAGTTATGATGTTATGTTGTCCATTGTTGATGTAGAATTTATTCTATAGATTATGTAATTCATGATCAAGAACAATGTCTAAGAATATCACCAGTTAAATTTATAAAGGGGATCAATACTACCTCTATTTGAAGAGGCATAGGATTAAATAACATTGAGATAATTATTCTATCAACATTAACTGGCTCAAGGGATCAATATTGGTATTTAAGAGGAGCTTGGTAGTAGAATTCAACTCCAATATTGATTTTTTTTTCATTGAATAGGAAATTTTAAATCTCTTCAGATGTTGAATATTCACTTTTCTTAAATTTATTTCAACTTGCTTCAATAGAGTTTTATCCCTTATAGATGAACTTAGCTCTTGGAATTTTGATAATGAAGTTTCTTTTTCCATCTTTTCCAATAGTTTCCACCTCATATGTAAACAATTTTTAATGAAAATTTTTATTCCCCAATTCTTTATCCATATTAAAGTGGTTGGTGATGGATGAAGTTAATGCACATTGATAAAGTCTTATGAATGCTAGTTTAATTCCATTACAAAAATTTTCACTAGTTTTCACTCTAGTGGTGTCTCCATTTGTAAATAGTTTAATTTCCAACTATAATAAAAGAAAGAATACTTATTATGTTTTTACAAATAAACCATGACATTTTTTTCATATATAGTATAAATTTTAGCTCCATTTGAATAATTTGGGATAATTGGTTATTATTGTTTATGTGCTCCACGTAAACATTTATTACATTATTTGAAATGCATTCTATATTTAACATTATCTCAATAATTTGATGTTATTTTAACATGGAAGGAAATAACCAGAGGTCATTTGATAGTTATATGGAGAATATATCTATATAAACCACTCCTCATCTCTTTTCTCTGAGTCCAATGCACATTCAATAACTATAATTTATTGGCAGGGTACACTTCCCACAATAGCCATTATAATCGCTATTGCAAAAAGATAATCATAATTTGTTAGTTTAAATATATCATGATGACATTTGAAATTTGACATGTTTTAAAACCATGTAAAAACATATTATTGAGATACATTAGTCACCAGATCATAGTTTTTTTGAATGGATAATTATTACTTAAGCCTGTAAAGTATTGATAATTTAAGATTGATAGAATATAAACATCCATTATTATTGGAACCATATTGATAATAATCTTAGACTTGCATATAATTAAAACAGACCTGTTCTAAATTAAGTTTGCTCTAGATTTTTATTATATCATGTCAATTGATATTTTGTATTATTGTATTTGATTTTTACAATGAATTGTAATTTAATAGAGATTTTATTTTATATATTGTTCATAATGGGCTTGTGCCTAATTTTACATGAGACATTAATAATAATTTTATCAATTGATCCCATTTTACACCATAAAAAATGTCAAAAGTTGATAGTATTCCAATATTGTGTAGAATGGGCATATTATCATTATAAACAAGATAAAATTAATATGAACATCCAATTTATAACTAATATTTTGTAACATATGCCTTAATTGTTATTGGAGTCACACATAACCTAGTCACACATATCTTGTTTACCCTGGCCACCTTCTTTTGCATAACTTGGTCAAAGTGACCCAAGTGGACTTTGAATTCACCCAAGTCAATAAAAGTTCCATCCAAGTGGAATAACACTAAGATATTAACATCCTTGAAGTAGGTAAATATATTAATCTTTCTTTATTTTAAGGGATTCACCATAGTTAGCACCAAGGATATCCATTCCTCAATTATTGCCCTCATGCTCTTGATGTATATTTGGTACAAGCTGAGGTCTAAAGTGGGCATAAGATTCAACTTTGGGAACATGTCCTCATTTACTATGACTACCAAATTTATATATTTAATCTTTACCAAATCAATCCTCTCCAAATATGCCTAGGTCATTTGAATATGCATCTTGTAACTAGCCTGAGTCTCTACCACTTTTCTTAGTATTAAGGAGAGTTTTAAGAGAGTGTCCTTGATTTTCCTAATTAGGCCCATTGGGAAGGAAATTTTCACTTGTAATTCAAGGACCTAAACCTAATCATGAATGTCTTCTATCAATTTCTCAATCATGTCATGGGTGGCTTGAAGAACTGAGATTGGGTCTTCAACCATCTTTTATTCTCTTATGGGAGTCCTCACCTTGGTAAGAGAGATAGATCCTATTGGGTCTGCCAAACCATAGGGTTACCATGCTACATGAATTTTTGAGTGAGTATCCTATGCATATTTCTTGTGGTGTGGTCAAAGTACCACTACAAGTATGGGTCACCCTATATTATAATCTCATGTGCCTAAGATACTAGAACCATACCCAAGGTTGGAGGAGGTGTCATTAGGGTGACATAAATGGTGGTATGATATGTGGAGGGGGCATGGAGGAAGTGGAAGGGATGAATAAGAAAGTAATGGAGTTGATGGTATCATGGGGGCATAGGGAGGCAAGATGAATGGGGAGGCCCAAGGAAACACATGTTCCTACCACTGGTCCTGAGTCATGTTAGCCTAATGAGCTATGAATCTAAGGAGGTGGGTATTCAATATAAAGGAGGAAATTTACTGGTTAAATCCAAATCCCTAGGAACCCAAGATGAGGAAAAAGGGAGGCTATGAGATGATGTAGGGAGCCAATGGGGGAGGTATATAAGGATGTATTACCTTCTAATTTTTACTTGTCATCTTGCTTGGGTCATCCTGGGATACTATAGTTGATAGAGTAGTGGTGGTGGAATCTATAGTGGTTAATTAGGGAAGTTGTTGGACCATGAAAGGCATCACTAGAATAGTCTAGGCTACCTAATCTATGTATGTAGGTGTACTTACCATAGGAGCTATAATTACACTAGTTGAAAGAAGGGAGAATATGAACACTTGGGCCTACACAATGACCAATAAGGGCATGGAGGGGGTCCCAAGTGAAATAGATGGGGTAGATGGAAAATAAGAGGTGAGAGTGTTGGGCAATATTGAATCCATAAGCACTTGGGTGAACTGTGGAAGGGATGAAAAGGGTAACAAGGAATGTTGGGGATCAACCAAAAATATTGATTACACTTATGAAAGCAATAAACGCAGAATTAAATCAGAATGATAAGTAACTAGAATGATAAATAGCAAAGAATAAGAGATACAAGAAACCACCCTAAAAACTTGTATTAAACTCTTTACAGAAGGAATACAATTGAAGAAACTTCTTTTCTTCCACACCTCTCTCAGATGTATAGATCTCTCTCTAGATATCTTTCCCTCAAGAGCTCTCTCTCTCAAGTACAATCAACTCCAACAACCTGGAATGATTCAATTTTGTACTATTCTTTCAACATACCATACAATAAGCTAAGAAGATCTATCCTATTATATAGTAATTAGGAAACTTGAGCATGCATTTACAACCAATAGTTATGCCTCTTAAACAAGGGTTCTAAAATAGTCTTACTAAAGACAGAGATGCAGACTTAAGACTATGACTTAATCTTGACATGCAAACACTCGATTCTATCCTCGAAAATAGCTCTCTGGATGCACAAGTAACCGACATCGGTTCCTACCTGCTTGCCTGTGACCGACGTCGGCTGATCCCTGCCGATGTCGGCATCTCTTAAACTACTCCTGACTGATGTCGGTCACTCCTGACCGATGCCGGTGACTGTGTAACTGATGTAACTCTACAAAATGCTCCTTTGGTGAAGCTTTTAGCTCCACACCTTAACAATCTCCCACTTGGAGATAAACAGCTGCACCATTACCTGTACAGCAACATCTTCTAACTCCTCCATCTTCAACTCAATCATGAAGACCAATAGAAGTTGAATGAAGGTTCAACTTCTCCTTTGTAATCGACTTGGTTAACATATCATCAAGATTCTTATCTGTATGGATCTTCTCCAGCTTCAACTCACCATCCTCCAATACCTATCTTATGAAGTGGTACCTAAGCTGTATATGCTTTGTTCTTGAGTGAAAGGCTGAATTCTTAGCCAAATGAATTGCACTTTGAATATCACTATATAATATGCAACTCTCTTGCTCCTTTCCAAGCTCTTCCATGAACCATGTCATCCATATCATATCTTTACTAGCCTCTGTGACTGCAATATACTCTGCTTCTGTAGTTGAAAAGGCAACAACCTTCTGCAACTTTGATATCCAGCTAACCACCGTTCCACCAACAGTGAAAACATATCCTGTGGTGCTCCTCCTGCCATCCAAATCACCTGCCATATCTAAATCTACATAACCATGTAGAGAAGTATCTAAACCTACATAGCACAAATGCCTACTGTTGGTTCCTCTTAGATATCTAAGGATCCACTGAACTGCTTTCTAGTGCTCCTTTCTTGGATTGGCCATATACTTACTTACAACTCCCACTACTTGGGCAATATCTAGTTTAGTACAAACCATTGCATACATTAAACTCCCTAATGCAGAAGAAGATGGAGCTCTACTCATGTACTCTACCTCATCATGTGAATTAGGACATTGTTCTTTACTCAATTTAAAATGTCCAGCCAAAGGTGTGCTTACTGGTTTTGTGTCCTGCATATTGAACCATTTCAACACCTTGTTCACATAATCCTCTTGAGACAAAATTAACCTATGATTTTTCCTATCTCTCTTAATGCTCATACCAAGGATTTTCTTTGCTGCTCCCAAATCCTTCATGGCAAACATGTGAGCTAATTTCACCTTAAGCTCAGAGATATCTTGCATGTGTGATCCTGCAACTAGCATATCATCTACATACAACAACAAAATAATATATCTACCATTATCCAATCTCTTAAAATACACACAATGGTCAGATTTACACCTACTATAGCCATGCTCAGTCATAAACTTGTCCAATCTCAAATACCACTGTCTAGGAGCTTGCTTGAGGCCATACAAGCTTTTCTTCAATCTGCACACTAACTTCTCCTTACCTTTGACCTCAAATCCTTTCGGCTGTTGCATATATATTTCTTCATCCAAATCTCCATGAAGAAACACTGTCTTAACATCAAGCTGCTTAAGATGCAAATCTTCAATAGCAACTAAAGATAGTACAGTCTGTATAGAAGTCATTTTAACAATAAGAGAAAAAATCTCACCAAAATCAATACCTGGCTTTTGTGCAAATCCTTTCACTACCAACCTGGCCTTATATCTCATCTGTCTGTTCTCACCTTCCTTCAATATATAGGTCCATCTGTTCTTCAGTGTTTTCTTACCAGCTGGCAACTCAACCAAATCCCATGTTTGGTTCTCTCTCAAGGACTCCATCTGCTCAACCATGCCACGCTCCCACTAATTCTTGGATTCTACCTATATTGCTTCTTCAAAACTCTCTGGTTCTCCACCATCAGTTAGTAATAAATAGAATAATGAAGGGGAATATCGAATTGGAGGTTTACTTACCCTTTCTGACCTCTTGATGGGCGTCTGAGACTCATTCACAACACGCTGTCCACCCAAATTCTCTGACAGTGACCGACCTCGATCACCTCTAGGCTTGTAACTAGCTGACGTCAGTTCTGCCTGACTGACGTTAGTTTCTATCCTACTGACATTGGTCTCTATATGACCGACATCAGTTTCTATTCTGTTGACACTGGTTCCTGCCTGGCCAATGTCAGTCTCTGTGTTTTCCTATCTGTGATTAATTTTTCTTGCGAGCTCATTTTGGACCGTCACCTCGTCTAATTCTCCATTGCTCTGCTTAGATTGATTCAGCTTCTTCAGCTAATCACTATACATCACTTTTTCATTGAAAACAACATCATGACTCCTAATTATCTTGTTAGTTCCTAGATTCCAAAATTTGAAACCGAAATCATCAGAGCCATAGCCAATAAATGTGCACCTCATAGACTTAGCATCCAGCTTCTTTATATTTTCCTTATCAACGTGCACAAAGGCTTCACAAACAAAAACTTTGAGAAATGAGAGATCTACCTTTTTACCTACCCATGCCTCTTCTAGAATTCCACCATCCAGAGCTGTAGAGGGTCCTTTGTTAATTAGGTACACTGTAGTATCAATAGCTTCTACCCAAAACTCTAAGGGCAAACCAACATGCAATCTCATACACCTTGCACACTCCATAATTGTTCTATTCATCCTTTCAACAACTCCATTTTGCTAAGGTGTCCTTGGAACCATCCTTTGCCTATGTATTCCATGCATATAACAATACCAGTTGAACTTATAGCTACAAAACTCACCACCATTGTCAGATCTCAAGCACCACCATTGTCAGATCTCAAGCACTTCAATCTTCTGCCTGTTTCATTCTCAATCATAGCTTTCCAAATCTTAAAAGTCTCAAATACATCAGATTTCTTCTTAATACAATAGACCCATACCTTTCTTGTAGCATCATCTATGAATGAAACATAGTACTGTGATCCTCCAATAGAAGCAACTTGAGCCAGTCCCCACACGTCTGTGTGAACAAGCTGCAACTTATGCTTCTTCTTTGTTGACCCAATCTTGACAAAACTCACTCTCTTCTATTTTCCAAACACACAATGCTCACAAAAATCCAGATCTATGCTTTTCAAATCTGAAAGCTTACCTTTTGACTTAAGAATTGACATTCCCTTCTCACTCATGTGGCCAAGCCTTGAGTGCCACAATTTTACATCCACATCTGAAGTAGATAATATAGAAGGAGAATTGTTAGTAACACAATTACATAAATAGAGAGTACCTACTCTCTTACCTCTGGCCAATACAAGTGCACCCTTGGTCACCTTCCAAGATTCAGCTGTGAGAGTTACTGTACAACCCTCATCCCTTAACTTTCCTGTAGAAATCAAATTCCTCTTCAAGCTGGGAACATGCATAACATCTCTCAACACCCATGTGTTGCCATTCTACATTTTTAGCTACACTTTTCCTTTGCCAATAATTTTACAAGGCTCATCATCCCCTAAGTACACTATTCCAAAATCTCCATGGACATAGTCACTAAAATATTCTCTATTGGGGGTAGCATGAAAAGATGCACCAGAATCTAAAACCCAAGATTCTATATTATTAAGCAAAGAGAATATTAAAGCATCTTGTGCAATACCTTCAACCTTTGCTTCTTATTTTCCTTCATGCTAATTGTCCTCCTTGGGTTTTGACTAGCAATCTCTGCTTATGTGCCCCATCTTTCCACAATTCCAACATTGTGGCTTCCTGCCATTTCGAGATTTGGATCTTCCTCTCACCTTTGATTTAGACCTTGATCTCCCTTTCTTGCTCTTTTCTTTTTGCCTTCCCCTACTCTCAAAACTTAAAGTGTTCCCTGATGTTTCCTTTGTGCTTTTCCTGCGAATTTCCTCATTCAAGATTACACTAACGACATCCTCTACTTTTAAAATATTTGAAGCAGATGCAGTATTACTAACTGCCATTACTAAGCTATGCCAGCTTTCAGGCAAAGAAAATAATATTAAAAGAGCTTTAATTTTATCATCAAACACTATATTGACTAAACTTAATTGATTTACAATTCCATGGAAATCATTCAGATGATTAGATACAAATCCACCTTCTTGCATACATAAATTAAATAGCTGCTTCATAAGATATACCTTATTAGAAGCTGAGGGTTTTTCATATAAATTTGTTAAAGTAGTCATTAAATCTACCGTAGACTTTGCCTGTGATAAATTAGATATCACAATAGATGCTAGACTCAGTCTTATAGACCCTAGAGCCTTTCTATCAAGAACTTCCCATTCTTCATCATCCATGTCTATGGGCTTCTTTGCAATCCCACCTAATGGTAAGTATAGATCTTTATGATACAGATAATCCTCTATCTGCATTCTCCAATGTTGATAATTTTTACCATTAAACTTCTCCATTCTCAGTTTAATTTCTTCTACCATTGCTTCTCCCACTCAAACAGAAATCCCTACAAAAACCCCTGTGAGTACCCTGTAATCAATACACACTAACCAGATCTGAACCACTTGTTAGTGAACCTGAGCTCTGATACCCCTTGTTGGCATCAAGCTCTAAAACTTACAACCAAGCTCTGATACCACTTGTTGGGGATCAACCAACAATATTGATTACACTTATGAAAGCAATAAACACGGAATTAGATCAGAATGATAAGTAACTAGAATGATAAATAGCAAAGAACAAGAGATACAAGAAACCACCCTGAAAACTTGTATTAAACTCTTTACAAAAGGAATACAATTGAAGAAACTTCTTTTCTTCCACACCTCTCTCAGATGTACAAATCTCTCTCTAGATCTCTTTTCCTCAAGAGCTCTCTCTCTCAAGTACAGTCAACTCCAACAACCTGGAATGATTCAATTCTGTACTGTTCTTTCAACATACCATACAATAAGCTAAGAAGATCTATCCTATTATATAATAATTAGGAAACTTGAGCATGCATTTACAACCAATAGTTATGCCTCTTAAACAAGGGCTCTAAAACAATCTTACTAAAGATAGAGATGCAGACTTAAGACTATGACTTAATCCTGACATGCAAACACTCGGTTCTGTCCTCAGAAATAGCTCTCTAGACGCATAGGTAACTGACATCAGTTCCTACCCTGCTTGCCTATGACCGACACCGGCCGATCCCTACCGATGCTGGCATCTCTTGAACTGCTCCTGACCGATGTCAGTCGCTCTTGACTGATGCCAGTGACTGTGTAACTACTGCAACTCTGCAAAATGCTCCTTTGGTGAAGCTTTTATATCCACACCTTAACAAGGAAGGCCTCACCTAAGTGGATGGAATGGGAGTTGGGAATGTAGGTGATACCATGAAAGGTTATTAGAGAGTGGAGGGAGAGGGGGAAGGGACTTGTACTAGTGTTATCTATTGGTCTTAACATAGGCTAGTTTTTAGGCTACTACCGGTACCAAAACTTAAGGTATACACAACCTAAGGTCAGTTAATTTGAGCTTGAGTCATTTGGGCATGGGTTGCATGGTTCTAAATTTATTGGGATTGAGTTTATTGAACTAGAGGAGGTGGTGGAGGAGTTGAGTGATGAGTTGCTTGAACTAAAATAGGTGGTGGAGGAGCTGATGGTCAAGGTAAAAGAGGAGATATAGGAAGATAAGGTGCTAGGACTCTTTGTAAAATAATTTTGAATATCTATGGGGAAGTCAACTTGATATCCTCTACATGTTGAGCTATAATATAAGGGGAAATATATGGCCCATGATGAACCTTTTCCCTTTTCTTAGGGGGATTATTAGGGGGATTCTTAAGTGGGGTATTGCTAGTATGTAGTTGATAGTGTATTATAATAATGTATAATGGGAACGTACCCATTTTGAACAAGATAATAATGATATGAACATAAAAAATTCTAAAAAATATTATGCAACACAAACTTTGGGCGATTATTTAGTGTAGTACTGCCAGTATGTAGTTTGTAGTATTCCAATCTCACATGGAATGGGCATATGCCCATTCTGAATAAGATAATAATTGTATGAACATTAATTTTTTAAAATAATATTCTATAATACAAGCTTGATTGGATTCTTCAGTGGAATATTTCCAGTATGTAGTTGATATTATTCCAATCTTATGTAGAATGGGTACATGCCCATTTTGAACAGGATAACAATAATATGAACATCCAAAATTCTAAATAATATTCTATAAAATAAGATTGGGGGATTATTTAGTGTAGTACTACCAGTATGTAGTTTGATAGTGTATTCCAATATTTTTTAGAATGGGCACATGGCCATTCTAAACAAGATAAGAATAATATGAACATCCAAAATTCTAAAAAATATTATGCAACATAAGCTTGGGGGTATTATTTAGTGGAATCATGATAGTATGTAGCTAATAGTATTCCAATATTGTGTAGAATAGGCACATGGCCATTCTAAATAAGATATTAATAATATGAACATCAAAAATTCTAAATGATATTTTGCAACACAAGATTGGGGGGTTCTTTAGTGGAATACTGCCAGTATGTAGTTGATATTATTACAATCTTGTGTATAATGGGCACATGACCATTCTAAACATGATAACAATAATATTAACATCCAAAATTATAACCAATATTCTATAACACAAGCTTGGGGGGACTATTCAGTGGAGTACTACTAGTATGTAGTTTGATAATGCATTCTAATATTGTGAAGAATGAAATCTTGTGTAGAATGGGAACATGACCATTATGAACAAGATAAGAATAATATAAACATAAAAAATTCTAAAAAATATTCTAAAGCACAAAGTTGGGGGGGATTCTTTAATGGAATCATGCTAGTATGTAGTTGATAGTATTTCAATCTTGTATAGAATGGGCACACACCCATTCTAAACAATATCATAATGATATGAACATCCAAAATTCTAACCAATATTTTAACCAAGTGACATTAAGTTTGTATTATTATAGACTTAGTTTCATTCCTATCAGTTCCTTTATAAGAGAATCATCAAGATTCATTTTTTAACCTAGATTTTTGAGTGTAGTAAGTGTTTGTGATTGATGGATAATCCATATTGAAATCCCTCATGGCCTTCAATATAAATCAGTTGGGTCCTAGCCTTATACTAAAATAATCTAGGGCTTTATTTCTTAAAATATTTAAATGTACTAAATTTTATGTTAGTTTGTTTTTATTTTAAGGTTTTCAAAGGTTTAATATCTTAGAGTCCTATGTGGCATCCTCCAGATCTTAATTGGGGTCTAGGTAAGTGTTTAAATATGTAAAAATTATTTTATTTTGATAAATATTTTTTATGGTTTTCCATAGGAGTGGTTGAATCAAAGGGTGTTGCATGGATTATTAATAGAGATGTTAGGACCTATTAGAGTCCTAGCCAATTAAGGTTCCCCCTAGTGAGAAAGGTCACATGCCATGCTACTCATGTCCAAAATTGTATGTCTCAAGGATGATATGGTTTTGTGCCTACCACACTTTAAACATTAATTATATGGAAAATTGGGCCCTGATTGGGCAATTTAAAACATTGTGTCATAATGGACAAATCTAGTAGGTGACATATATTAGGGATATTTGAGGTGTTGTGCATGAGGATGAAATCTATTAGTTGAGTGAATATTGAAGTTGCTAATCTATATAGGAATCTACATATTTTAACCCCTCTTATGCACATGTATTTTCAACTTCACGTATAACTCAACTACTTGTCCCTACTCTGTGGCATCAATTAATTTATTGATAGTAAAAAATAGTTAGAAATATATTAGAACACTATCAGTAAGATGGAAGCTTGGGCTAAACCTAGGCAGTGATAGATGCTTTTACTGAGGCACATATGGATTCACTCACTTATGCCCTCAAGTACACTAAGGAATGTGTTTTGGATGCATGTGCATAGACTTTAAGTCCACATTATGGAATAAATAGGAGGATCAAGCTTCCAAATTGAATTTGGATTCAAATAAAATCATTGGTATCCCAATTGTATTTAAATTATGGCATTATTCAAATAAAATGAAGTGCACTTTCTTTATAACTTTAACATTAAGATGGAATTTGAAGCATGTTATCCTTAATGGTTCAATGAAGGATGGGGTTTATAGTACACTTTATAATATTTCATGTTGGAATATTTTTTGTGAAAGTTTGAAATTAATTTTAATACCAGTAACATTATACACACTCAAAGGGTATGTTTGTTTTAATTCTAACACTAATAAATGTGGTAATTTTACTAAAACACAATGCTTAAATACCAACAATCTTATTCATTTTTAATTATTTTATTAATATATTGAAGGTATGTGTTAAAATAAATTCTACATTAGTCATATATTTTATTAAGACTAACTAAAATCCTCAATATATTTGTGGGCATTATGAAAAATATTTTATGTAGGTACTACACAAGATATTCAATTAATTTATAACACATCTTAAATAAGTGTAATTGTCAAATTATGTTATATTGACAAGCCCTCCTACACTAACAAACATAATATAAATCAAACATATTCTAGATCTATAAATACATTAGGAATAGGTACCTCCTCCACATAGGTAGACATAAACATAGAATAAGGGATCCCTATCTATTATATGGGTTTATCACCTATAGACCTATTATATGGCTAACCCATCCTATAGATAGATGAGTGTATAAAATTTAATAGGTTTTGAAGCTCATATGGGTCCCCCTTATATATAATATAGCTATCATATTTATTTGTCAAATTAGGAAATATCTCAAAATTTTATGGTGGGGTGTTTTTGAAATTTGAAAATAGGCACACCAATTATTGTAGCATGTATTTTTAAAATTTTAAAAATACCATGCTCAGATGTTGGGAGTCATTTATTCCTAGTTGGATGCATTATAATTTTTTAAGTATTGAAAGAATTGGGTTTCCTTCTTTAGTTTGTCCTCAGGCAAACAAGGAAACCATATGATAGACAAAAAGATAGGTGAATGAGAGTGCCATATAGTTATCAAAACTATAGATAGATAGAAGATGTGTTTTAGGCATACCACCATCCATTTCGGAGCCTATCAAAACTAGACAAATAAAGATATTTAGGTTTCAAGAATACCATCAACCATCTTGGAGTTTATAGATAGTATAAACATATAGATAATTAGGTTTCAAGGATATCAACATCCATGAGGGATCCTATCAATAATATAGATAGACAAATATTCAAGTTTTAGGGATACCATCATCCATTAGGGAGCCTATTGAAAATACAAATAAATAGGTAGTTAGGTTTTAGTGATTATAGCATCAACTATCATGGAGCCTATCGATAATACAAAGAGATAGGTATTTAGGTTTTAGGGATACCAACATCCATCTTATAGCTGAGTGAAACCACACTTAATGGCATAATAACAATTATATAATTATAGTGAAATAACACATAGGAAGAAATAACACATCAAAGTTTTTTCTTTAGTTGCTAAAAATAAATACATTAGGTTCTATTTGCACAAAGATCAAGAACTACAACATCTACTACTATGTTTTATTTCTATAGTATTTGAAAATTACTTATATCTTATTCATTATATCTATATGTGAAAATGGCATTCAATTTTTAAATTCAAATGTCAATTGTAATCAAAATACTTAAACATTGGTTTCTTTTTTAGAATTTAAACCTAGAATAACATTGATTGTAAAAAATAAAAAACAATAAATACATGTGTAAACACATGTTAATATTCTTTTGTAATATTCCTAAGCTATCTCCAAATGTTATTTTTAAGTAATCACCTTGTCAATATCTTCCTCACTTCTTGATTTATATTCCAAGGCTTTCTTGACTCTTATCCATCTGTAGATGCAATTTTCACGTAAAAATAATTAATATCATATGCTATAAATGAGTCCTTGTGTAATATCTACTACCTTCACTTTATCTATATACAACTGTTATACCAAAAAAACACAATTATCACAAATTAACTCTTCTACTTTGTGATGAATTTTTTCTCCTCTATAACAACAAATTTAAAAATCATTGCTATGAAATATCTCCCTCATGATAATTTAAACTTTATTTCAACTTCTGATTCATGTTTATATGAAAACTTATTTTTTAATGAAAAAAATAGTTATATTCAAGAGATTTGTTTTTAAAAATATCACTTATTCCTCTCTAAACATGCCCTACTACCTTATAATGAGTGGTTGATATTTAATGCTTCCAAAATCAAAATTTATTAATAAGTAGAGGTCTATATTCTACACATTGAGATGAGAAGATTTGATTCTTAATTGATTCGATTATTTTTAACCTATTTATAATGAGCACAATGATTACCTATAATACAATGGTCTTATATTAATATATTGTGAATATTATTGATTAAGAATCCAATGGGCTTTGAATGTGTACAAGTGGCATGTGTCCATGACTCCACATCATTAAATTGAGAAACATATTAATAAATCTGGTATGCATTTTGTACACATTATATATTAACTATTTTATGAGCATACTAGAGCAATAATTGATCATGTTATACCCAATTATACTAATATATTAACACTATTTCAAGAATATTATTAATTAGGAATCAAATATTTATATCTCATGTAAAATGGGCATGTTCCCCTTTCATAAATGCTCAAATAACTAGAAAAGATAAACATATCATCAATTATAAATCTAATGCTATTCTAATTGAATATGTGAAAATTATCTTTTTCAAATGGGTGTGTGCCTATTCTATGCAATCCATATAAATTATGAGCATGGGTTAAAGTATACCATAAAACCTTGAGATGGTACCATGATATCAGATAACTATAAGATAAGAATAATTTGACCAACCACATGGTTTCCGATTTTTCTATAACTTAAGCTTGGGGGGATTCTTTAGTGGAGTACTACCAATATGCAGTTTGATAGTGTATTCCAATCTTGTGTATAATGTGCACTTTCCCATTATAAATAAGAATAATATGAACATCCAATATTCTGTAACATAAGCTTAGGGAGATTCTTCATTGGAATAATGCCAGTATGTAGTTGATAGTATTCTAGTTATGTAGAATGGGTACATGTCCTTTCTGACTAGGATAAGAATGATATAAACATCCACATGGTTTACATTTTTTCTATAACATAAGCTTTGGGGGATTCTTTAATAGAGTACTACTAGTATTAAATTTGATAGTGTATTATAATCTTTTTTAGAATAGGCACATGCCTATTTTGAATAAGATATGAATAATATGAACATCCAATATTCTATAACACAAGTTTGGGGAGATTCTCCAGTGGAGTAATATAAGTATGTAGTTGATAGTATTTGAATCATGTGTAGAATGGGCATATGCCCATTCTAAACAAGATAAGAATGATATTAACATCCACATGGTTTCCATTTTTTTGTAACAAAAGATTGGGTGGTTCTTTAGTGGAGTACTAACAATGTTGGGATTTATTCCCTTCATCTAGCTTACTACTCTAGTTTAGCACCTAGATTAAAATAAGAGTCCATTAGGTTAGTGCACTGGCATTTCATGCATTATTCTCACATGCTCACTTGAAGTGTGAAGCTTAAGAGCAGTCCTCATCAGTTTTGTCTCTTAACATGGGTGATTGAACAAGCATAATTATACTATTTAGAATCACCTTTAACTTATTAAATGATTCATTCCATAACTAGTTTAACATGAAAATAAATTAGGCACAGAATGTAAAAATAGTTGTAGTTCCAATGATTCACATGAAACCATAAATATAACACAAACATTCCATTGTATTAAGTATCAAGTTCAATCATATGTTACAATATTTAATTATCTTCAACATTCATTATCAAATAAAAATAATATAAATGATGGTAATCATAATAATAACTATTTATCCCCTTCCTAATTATAACTATAAGGTATTTATATGATTTTTCCCATTTTTCTTGTGTCCTTGTTCTCTATGAATTGGTCCTTATATACCAAGGCATTTTGGGCCACTATCCCCATGACATCAAAAAGGGTAATTAGCCAAAATTATTCAAAATTAGGGTCCAACATCACCCCACACTAAGTCGATAGTCCACCCTCGACTATGTGTTAGGGACAGGTCCCTCAAGCTTCAAGAACTCAGGTCCTATTATCTCAATCTGATGCATCACCTATTCCTAATTATTGAGGGTGGTCATAATTTTTAGGTTAATTCTTCAATCTCACATTTAAATTTATTTATCTCTTTAAGATGTTTGAGAAAGTCACCCACTTCAATTATCAAAATTTCAATCTTAGATGAGGCATCCTTGTGGACATCCTCTAGCTATCTGACTTCTACCATCACCTACCCCTTAAGTGCCATAAAATTAGTGTTGAGTTCCTATCGATGTGTAGTTATTTTATAATCCAACACCTTAACAAATTGGATAGTCTTAGCACACTGCACTTATTCCTTTATTGTTAAAACATTCTTAGCTAGTTTTAGGTGTTGTTGTTCCTTATCTCAAAGCCTTTCTTCCAAAATTGTAGTAGGTCAGGCTAACTTGATAAAAACTCCATCAATGATAGAAACCATAGCAATTAATCTATTCAAAAATCTTTTACATACTTCAATGGACCCTGCAAGCTATTAAATAACCCATATACACTCATACTGAGGGTCTAGTTGGTTCTTAAAGTTGAATAATAAAATATTCAATAGGACCTATAGCTTCTTAATAGCATCACCTTCCATAGGAAATCCATCATTGAGTGTCATATTTTACTATAAAATGGTCTTGTAGAGAGTAAGAGTCTCACTTGAGCCACTGTTGTTGCTTTTAAGTGGTGCTTGAGCTCTTATATCTCCTCTTCAAGCTATCTCCTTTCTTTGTGTTCCTCTCATAACATATCAACTTATTTTTGGTGTTTTTATCTTGAGTTGGTTTACATCAAAAAAATTTAGAGCATTCTATTGTACAACTTACAAAACAAAATTGAGAAGTCCCACACTTACTTGGGCTGATGTGCATTGTTAAGGATCTAACTAAAATGTTTTAGGTAGCTCTATGCTATCTGAGGGAAGATTAAACTAGGTTTATTTATTAAATACATTCATATAGAAGGGAAACTCATGTTGATTTTAGTTGGTTGAGTCCTTTAGGGGAAGTATTGCCACATATAAAGTTATTACTTAAGAACATCCTACTAGAATTGTGCTCGAATGGTTGGGTATTCATTAGGCACTAGTGGTTGCTACTCATATTCATTAACGAGCTCTTTTAATTTACTTGGATTATGGTCAAAGATCCTAATGTCCTACTAATCTTGCTAATAGGTTAAGGTGGCACCTATTTACACCATCATTTTTATGCCTTCCTCTTCTTCACTAATGATGGGTGTGTCTTTAGGGCTTGACTCTTCACATTATGTTGGTGAGGGCTCCTTATTTGGATATAGCTTGTATTTTATTTAAACCTTAGGGGAAGGTACCATTTCTTTAGGTACCTCAAGAGTCACTACTTCTTATCCACATTTTATAACTTCTACCATGAAATACCTTGTATAAACATCTACCTGATAGGATCCGAGCATTTTTTCTCTTCTCTTGTGGGAGGGGCTTGGTCTCTAAGAGATGATGAGGCATTATTTTATCCCTTTGGTTGTTATTTTTAAGAAATTAAACTAGCATTATGCCCCTACCTCTTCTCCTTCCATTTTTTTCCAAATTTAGGTTGAGAGGGAAGGGGTTCCATTTCATCATCTCCACTTACCAAAGGTATCTAGGTGAACAACAAAGGGGGTGCAATGGGGAAAGAAGAGGCACCACTTTGGGATCTTGTATAAGGGGATTAGAACTTGGGGGTGCCATGACTAGGAGATGGAATGTAGTAAAAGTAAGGGGTGAAAGGGATATGGAGGAAATGGGAGGTGAAATGGGGAACCTGCATCGGTACCTAGTGGGAACCTCATTTTAGGATTGCCTCTAAACTACGAGTGATGTCAAAACCTAGGGTTTATGAAACTAGGGGTCAGGGAACTAATGGTTGAGTTACCTTCATTTTGGATACCTACCTTTGATTAATGTAGATCTAGCTTAGTTGAGATCAGGCTATTAGAGCAGGTGGAGGTAGAACTGAGTCACAAGGAGTAGGTGATATTGGAGGAGGTAGAGGATGAGGTGTAAGAACTATTTGAGGAGGTGAAGGATGATGCACATGAGATGTTGGAAGAGGTGGGTATGGAGTAGGAGTATGAGGAGGAGAATGTAGAATAATGCCCTATAAAATCCTCCTAGAAATAGTGGGAGTTAGAGTTGGGTCTTCCATAAAGTGAGCAGGATCTAGAGGGGGAGAACATGGGCCTTCATAGACCTTCTTTCCTTTCTTCTTCTAAGCTATGATCTAGGCTAGCACCTCCTAATCATTTACAACATTGAAGTAGATCTCTTTGTCATCCTCTAATTGGTGGCCAGAGTTTACATTGAGATAGGATGAATACCTAGATAGATGAGCCTTAATAATGCCCTAAGGGTCCCAGTACTAGATCTCAACTCTCCCTAGGATGAAGGAATCTTTCCTAACCACCATTTTATATAGGGGAGGTAAAGCCTTGTAAACATGGTGCCTAATGGATATTATGATTAATGGATATGTATTCTACATGTGTCTTATGCAAAAGTCAAAAATACTCTCCATCGACTAGTATGTGATTTCTTGCTTTGTTAGGTGATCCAAAATAAAGTATGGTAATCAGAGGGGCTACTTGAGGACACCTATGATTCAAATCATAGTTTCCAACCTATATTACTAATAATATCTAATGGAAATAATGGAATCCCAAATATCTTATGATAAATGGGGAATTAGGTCCTCATTGATCACATTGTAAACCACCAGGTAGAAGTTCTCATAGATGTCATACATGTGGTTCTAATATTGGTGAACATATCATTTATAAAAGACTATATGGATGGCTAAGCCTCCAAGAACCCATAGAGGAAAAGTTGATGGCTTGAAATTGAGTGTCCTATAGGCTATGTCTACAAGGAATCTCATCATGTAGAAATTCCCTCCTATTTGAGCATCTACAATGGAAATAACCAAATTGCAGTTGATTATCCATCCCATGTTTAAAAATTTAGATCCAATGAGGATTATATGAAGGAGGGGCACCCAAAATTAATTGGTATGTAGGCTATCTTGAGTTATAAATAATTAATTCATTAAAATCATACCCAACTAGACCTCCTTCTAGAAGGTGAAGACTATGTATGCATTTATGTCCTCCTCATTGACCCACTTGGCATCTAGGTTTTTATCCCAATCCTATAGGACTTTATATATTTGGAATGTTTTCATCAAATTCTTCACTATCACAACCTTATAAGAGAAGGTGAAATATAAGAGAGATTAATATGCTTTATAGTCATTCCCTAAGATATTGGTGATTTGGTGTTGAGAGCTGGGAAAGCACATTGATTCATGGACTCCATCCTTCACTCAAATGGAAATGAGAATCAAGTTGCCAAATAAGTCAGTACAAGGGAACATCTATGGTTTAGTTACGACCATATGAAGATTGAATTTCTTGTAATCCCAAAGGGTATCCTAAAATTCTACCTTTTCATCATCATCAGATCCAAAATCCTTGGGTACCTATTTGATTGATTTGAACATGTCATTATAGTGCTTGAACTAGGTCAAACCTTCTTGGAATAGGGTATCCTAATACTCAGGATCGACCTTAGAGTTTGAGGAGGATGCATCCATTATAACAAGATAGAGGAAAATAGAAAGGTATTAAGTGCAGGGAGGAAAGAAACATAGGGGCACATGATGAGAATGGGAAAACAAGAAGGTGAATTTCTTAGAGAGTATACATTAATAATTATTAGTGAGCTTTCCTTAAGATAAAAACACACATTCATCCCTTGTATTAATGGTTTTTGGCATCTCACTTGTAGTGAATTGAAATTTGATTTGATGGCTAAATATTTTCTCTTTATTTTCCAATCTAGAGTTAAATTCAGTATTCATGACCCTTTATCACCAACAAAATTTAGTAATGGGGATGTGATGTATTGAAATTATCCAATCAAACCTAGATTTATATTTTTTTAATGTTGAGTGTGTGGTAGGCATGTGATCACATCTCTTTGAGGATCCCCTCTTAACTTTCACCTTATGTCAAGTGCCCTCCACTTATTGGCCCTCTTGTTAATGGTTGACACTTATGCATATCTTTATACCTTGTGTCAAACCTTTAGGATGGGTGAGGTATCACTTAGTGACATGTGTCATTATTTTATTGGTCCTTTTATTCCATTCATATTATATTATGACCATTTTGTGTCTTTAGGTGGCCACTTACTCATACACATGGCTATGCAACATGGTACCTTCTTAGTGGGATATGATCTAACATTATTGATCAGTCCAAGGGATTAGACACTCTGAGTGCTTACAATGTGGCATATCATGAGTGGGACAATCTCTCTCAAGATCTGACAATTATACCAGGTCTAGGGAACTGACCACTTTGATAGCTTGCAACATAGCATCTCTCCATTTACAAATAAAAAGACACCTAATCTACTAATAACTTACCTAATTAACATTAATATTTTAATTTATCTTGAAGGGTGTTGGGTCTGTTGCTCTAGGAAAAAATCAAGACTCTGAGAGCCTCTTTTGAAATCTGACCTACAAGGTTAGCACTACAACTCCTTAAAATGAGAAGTTCACCTTAGTCATAAAATAAATAAAGTATGACATTATTTGGGAAATTAAGGCAGCACAATATTTTAAGGACTGAGTTCAAATGAAACTAGTTAGAATAATAAAATGGACCTTGGAACTTTGGTTCTGATAACTTTTTCAAGAGGGGCCCCCTATTTCCATGAAAAGGGGCTGTGTTGGCCATAACAAATTCTTCAGTGGAGTAATACTAGTATGTAGTTTAATAGTGTATTCTATTATTATGTAGAATGAGCACATGCCTATTCTGAATAAGATAAGATTAATATGAACATCTCATATTCTAACCAATATTTTGTAACACAATCTTAGGGGATTCTTTAATAGAATACTACTAAAATGTAGTTGATATTATTCTAATCATGTAGAATGGGCACATGGCCATTCTAAATAGTATAAGAATGACATGAACATCCACATGGTTTCAATTTTTTCTATAACACAAGCTTCGGGGATTCTTCAATGGAGTAATTTCAATATGCAGTTTGATAGTGTATTCCAATCTTGTGGAGAATGGGCACATGCCCATTTTGAACAATATAAGAATAATATGAACATCTAATATTCTAACTAATATTTTATAACATAAGCTTGGGGGTATTCTTCAGTGGAATACTACCAGTATGTAGTTGATAATATTTCAATCTTGTCCAAAATGGCCACATGCCCATTTAAAAAAAATAAGATTGATATGAACATCCTTATGGTTTCCATTTTTTTTGTAACACAATATTGGGGGGATTATTTAGTGGAATACTACCAGTATGCAGTTGATAGTATTCCAATTGTGTAGAATGGGCACATGCCCATTGTTTTATTATTTTTGGGAAAACTAGTGTTTAGTTCCTAAATAATAAGGGGTCTAGAGTAAGGGGAAAAATCTAGTTTAATATGGAAAAATACAAATTTTTATCAAATAATTTACATGAGGAAGAAAATTAAACTTATCTAAAAATAGATTGAAGTAAATGATTCAAGAGCTAGAAATTGAGATGTAGGATTGGGACACTATCTAGAATCTAGATCTGGCCTTCATTCTATGATTGGATAGGAGCACTGAAAGTGGATAGGAGTGGCACCAACAGTATAGTCCACCTCTACTACTATTTTCCTAAGGATCAAAGATTTTTGGGATTTTTTTTAGGTCAGTGTGAGCCTATGTACCAAATTTTAGAGGCTAAAAGTCAATAGAGTTCACTATAGGTCTATTTTAATCTTTAAAACCTTGTATTCATCTACACACATGCAAACAACATATGCATCAAAAATAAAAAAGGTTAAAAAACTAGGTTAGGGTAAGAATGATTACACAATCTAGAACCCTTAATGTCTTGATCACTACCTAAATTAACCCTTAAGATAGGGTCTTAGATCCAATGTAGTTCTCCTTTAGGGAACATGCATAATCAACATACACGATAGATGTAAAAGTGAATTTCACCTAGGCCCTTCTTTGATCAAGCATGCAAGTCAATGTGTGATGAAAAATGTTGAGCTATACTATTGACTAATTTTTATTATGTCTAATGTGCTAAAGTAGTAAGTGCTAGATATAAAATGCCTTGTGAATTCCTTTATATAGGAGACTCTTTTTTCAAATTTGAGAGATTATTTGCATTTAGCTAACATTAGGAAACTTAAGGATGAAACTAAGAAATGGGATAAGACTCATTAAGAAAATGAAACTGAATGTTGGAACTCAAAATGGCCCTGGACAAGATTGCTAGAAATGGACACTAGCATCACCAGTGCTATAGTCCAACCCCAATGCTCTTGTCCTATAGTCTTGGGACCTAGGGAGATAAAAAGAGGATAGAAAACCTAATCTATTTGAGGTGGAATGAATATTTGAAAGGCTTAGATGACTAGGAATAATAAAAAAGGTGACTCAAACATAGAACAAGACTAGAATGACAAAAATAGAAAGACATGGCTAAATGTGAACAAAGCTCATATTCTCTAGTTAGAGTCTCCTATGAAAGGACTATGAAAAGACATGATATGTGTGGTTACTTGACCAATTTAAGGTGTATATATTTGTCCCCTTTTTATTATAGTTATGTAATGAAATGAAGTACTATAGTAAAAGAAAAAAAAGAAAATGCATATCTAAATCTACCTGTGTGGAGATAAGTGTGCTAAAAAAGGGTCCAACTCACTTATTAGCCACAAAAGTGGATGGAGGGTTTAATAGTGCTTGGAGAAAGAAGGAATCCCTAAAATGGATGCTCCTTATATTGAATCTAAAAGTAGAGTCTATATAACATGGATAAGGAAGGAAATGCTTGCCCCTTATGCTGAATCTGAATGGAAGAGAAATGCCTGGATGCCCAAAACCAATGTCTACCGTCTATCCCACATAAAATCATGTAATATAGAATTTGTGTATAGAATACATATTTTTTGAAGATAAAAATATATCATGCACCCACTCTAAATAATCTAAACTAGAACTAAGAAATATTTAGAGGTCCAAAACCAATTTCTACCTTCTGTCCCACACAAACCCACATAGTCTAAGTCTGGGTAATGCTATGGACCAACCACTATAGACAATCATACAGTCCAACTTCATGACAACCTAGGTATAGTTGGGTGTAATTTTAAACTCTAGTAAATATGCAAGAATAGAATGACATGTCTTACCATTCTAATTTGTATAATCCTAGATGGTGAAGAACATGAACATCTATGCCATTCCCCCAAAGTTGGGAAATGAGTGATGCATATGTATAGTCAGGTAATCTATATAACAACATGTGATATGACCTATCATGTAATTTCCCATGTAAAAAAACTAGAGATCAAAACAATGTGCTCTGCATTATGCCTATAATCTACTATCTAGTCCTTTAGTTGTGTCACGTTGTATGTGTGAGATGTGTACTATGTACATGCCCCCAAATCTGGTATTTGGTCTAAATATGTATTAAAATCACTATAAATCCATATAATATAAACCACTATATATCTACTTAATATGTGTATCTATAAACTAAAGGTATGTCCCTCTAAATTATCTAAGTAATGTTGAATAACCCATGTAGTCTGAATCATTGTATATTTCTATCGATCTGAGTTGAATCTAATAATCTAACTATTGGAGGTGTAAGAACTATGCTGAGTGAACCATATAGTTTAAATCACTATATATTTAAATTGATCTGAGCTAAATTTGATAATCTAAATACTGGAGGTGTATGAATTATGGTGAATCCATCTATGAGAGTGGATAGGCATGCTGGATAAGTGTAGGAATAAGAATAGTAGGAATGATGCCCTTATTTTGAGGAGAGGGATGAGATCTATGATAGACGAGGTTGAGCCAAAAATGATGACTAGTGGCATAATGATAGAAGTGAGGTTGGTATAGTTTGAATTGATTGAGAAGTTATTTGATTGATTAGACTGAGTTGTTTTGAAATTTGAATGAGATGTTGATTGGCTAGGTTGAATTATTTGATATTTGAATGAGTCTTTGATTGGCTAGGACTAAATTATATATCCTGATAAAAATTGGTATAGAGATGTGTGTGCCATAGTAGGTAGATGATGTAGTAAGAGAGAGAGAGGCTCATGTGATATCAAAGGTATCATTGTTATGATTATGTGGAACAAAATAGTTTGTAAAATAGAGCTACGAGGTTGAAGTTATAAGAAAAATGGTATTTTTCTTTGGATGAGAAAGTTGTTTGATATAGGAGAATTAGATTGATTCTTGATAGATTTGTGCATTTAATAGGTTGAGATTTGGAGTAGGAGATATGCTGAGGAGACAAACACCTATCATAACCTAATTTGAGTAGTTGGCAGCCCAAATTGTGGTTGGTGGGGAGATTACCTTGGTTAGTAGATAAAATGTGTGACTTTTGCCTATTTGGAAGCCTATTTTTGATGTTTTCAAGTTATTTTGAAGTGTTTTAGGAAATTTCCACTAATTTTAGTGCTTTTACCTAGGAGTCAGTGCTCATGTCTAGTGTTCAATGCTATTTCCAAGTTCTGGCACTGTTGTCTAGTGCTAGTGTCCTTTTGCAATGCTATTGTCTATTGGGGCCAATTTTTTGAGTTTCTAAGTTATTTCCTATTTTTGTGTAGCTTAAATATTTTATTTGGCATGGTTGACTGATATATATGTTTCTTGCTAGTGTTTTTTTAGGGTGAGGTATGGATGAGGGAGTTTCATTAAGGCCAAGTGATGGAGACACTAAGATTATTACCTTTGTCAGCTAATGAAAGAGCTATGATAGATAGGGTAGGGTTGGGTCATGTGTGTGACCTAGGCACTATGCAGTAGGATAGGTATCTGATTACTACCTTATGTGAGAGCTAGAATGTAGAAACTTATTCTTTTTGGCTTCTTATTGGAGAGACTATGATTACTCTAGAGGATGTGTACCATATTTTGCATTCGCTAGTTAGTGGATGGTGGGTGACATTACAAGATGACATAGGCATAGATGCTATTGATCATGTGTCCTTATATTTTTCTAGTGTGCCTTTCGGCATACATATGAGAGGCAGTGATAGTGATGTATTATTTTCATTTATTGAGTAGTTGAGTGTTCCACATTTATGAAAGTGGTTGGCTATGTTGTTGGCTTCATTTGTTGTTTTGGATGGGAGTGGGGTATTGATTACATACATGATGCATATGATCGTGCACAATTGAGACATGTATGGCACTATGTTCTCATGGGTTAAGACTATGCTTTCCCACTTATACAGGGACCTTTATAGGTTTATTCAAGAGGCATTCAGTGGTGGTGTGAGTGTAGCTACTTTATTACATCATTAGGCTTATGAGCACATAGTAGTTGGGCAACTAATAGTATTACCGAGGGAGAGGTGGGAACCTCCATAACCATTTAGAGAGTGGTGTATGAGTATGTTGGCTATTTGATCTCCTAGGATGAATCACTATAGATGAGTTTTAGATAGATTGGTGGCTCAAGATATCATATGGAAGCCCTATAGAGGATTCCCTAGGTGGCCTAAGGATGGAGTGTAATTGTGGTATATGAGGGTCAATTATTGGTTACATGATCCTTGGGTTGGATTATATGAGCACTTTTAGTATGAGCATCTGAATAGGAGTTTGGGGTACCATAGGATGTGCCCCTTATAACATGGGTGTGGGTGAGGAAAGCATGAACACCAATGAGGGTAGGAGTTCTTGGGAGGCCTATTGAGGCTATGTTAGCACCATTATCTTTGGATGCATGAGATGTGGCTAGAGATATTCCTGATGTAGATGATGTTAGATGCACCAAGGCATATACCACATGGTGGATGAAGCATTGATGGGATCTATTATATCTTGTTGGTAGAGGGGATGCCCTTGAGTATGAGGATCCTGCACCAATCCAAATGATGGGAGGTAAGAATTGATTATATATTAATTATGTACAAGTTTGTGCTTATTTTAGCATGTTTGGAAAATGTATGGCTAACATAATGTTTGTAATTTTGCATGCAGATGGAGTGGGAGGTGCTTAGGATGAAGCATCTATTAGGGGAGGAGGTGGGGATGATGGGTTCTAGGAGAACATCGTTGAGTCAACACTTTAAGAGCTTACATGGTATGTCCTTGATGATGTGGTGGAGGTTTTGATAGAGCAAACAAAAATTATAGATGGTGTTTATGCTCATTTGTTTGATAGAGCTACTATAGTGATAACTTCATATGCATATGTATGCTCATTTGTTTGATAGAGCTATTGAGTTAGATAAGCATAGGATGCCTTCACCTAATTATGGATTGGTGAGTACACAAATTATGAATGAGTATATGGATCTTCAAAGGTGGTCTGTAGACTTGCATGAGGAGCATGGTTGATTACTAGAGTGGGTGTGGGGTCATCAAATGCTATACTAGACTATGGGATTGGTACTGGAAGAGAAAGTGAGACTAAGAGTGAGGACATGATGCCCATTAATGATTTTTTGTACTTGATACAATGTATATGTATTTAAAAACTTGGTTATATATGGATGTTAGTTTGATTTTGGCTCATACGTACTATGTTATGTGATTTGAAATATATTGTTATATTTGTTGCATATGGTTGTTCTAGGAGTAGTTGATCTAGTATTAATGTTCAAGGTTGTATATGTTTTGGTAAAATGGTACTTGAGATATGTGATTTGATTGTTTTATTGATAAGTGTGATGCTGACTTTTGATTTTAAATTATAAGTAAAGAATTTTATTTAGATTGTGATGATATGTTTGCAAAAAATTTGTTGTTTTTGAAATTGGGAAATTGTTGGGATAAATTGAGCCGGTTTGAGATTTGTAAATTGTTTGGATGGGTTAAGTTGGCTTAATATTGGTAAAATAGGATTTTATAAGATCTAGATTTTTGATAAGTTAGTTTTTAGCTATGGATAGTTATTGGGAGTTAGGAATGTTAGTTGTTAGTATGTGGGGATGTAAGATAAGACACTATGTATATTACTTCCCTGCGAGTGGCTCAAGAATGCAAAGGCTAGCTAGACCTTTGGCTCCATCATTACCATACTAAGTGAATATTATGAACTAAAACCTATATGACTATGTGTCATATCACTTTATGCTGTATCACTATCTAAACCTTGATGGCAAACTAAACAAATGCCCATAGTGCTCATGTTGTGTAGGAATATGCTCTATATGTTGTGTACTAACTATAGTTGTACATGGAGATTCTATGAAATGTAAATTTATTGGTCATGTAAATAAAAATATATGCTGTGATTAAGGTTCATCTATCTATAATCATATACCCTGTGGCCTATATTGTGATGTATATGACTGAGCCATAGATCAAGCTAGAACTAAAATCTGTGATGCGGGCTTGTTTAATCTCAATCATAGTGGATTATTTCATTAGATAAGACCTATAAAATCTAGCCATAGTGAATATTTGTCATGAGTATTACTATATGATGTGGGTTCATTTAATCTTAGCTATAGCAGATTGCTATATGAGATAAGACTCAAAAAATTTGGTCATAGTGAATATTTATCATGAATAGTGCTCTACTACAATGCCTATGACTTTGATGGGTATGTGTATAGAAATACACTATTTACTCCTCAAACTAAAGTGATATATGTAGGTTTCTCTTATTGTATTAGTTTTTAAACCTTCTAAATAGGTGGAATAGGATATCTCTTGTGAGACTCTATCGAACCCTATTTCTCTCATGATGAGTGACCAATGATTCCTATGAAAGAATGTCCTGAGATGACTCAATCATGGATGAATTAGGTTTATGGTCCTATGATGAAGGAGATCTTGGTGCCCCCTATGTGAATGCTATGATGCCATTATCAACACATCTATTAATGCAATCTCTAAATCCATAATAATCAATATCTTTGTGTCCATGGATACGATGATAGTTGCAAAAGGGCTGATGTGGCTATTTTTATAAGAGATGTGGATCTCATTGATGAGTAGAAGTTAATGTGATTAACCTCCTATCTAATAGTGATTATAATATTATAGATGGTCTATCCTACTCTGAATCAAACTATAATGGTTCCTTGATGTTGTTATCTATAGTGCATATTGTAAGTTTTACTCTAGAGACTAGTTCTCTATTCTTAATTGATTGCTTTTCTAGTTATGGTATCCTATATTGTTTAGGACATGGTGGATGTTGTGTGCTAGGAGTTGTAGATGTAGATACTGCTATGAAATCTAGAGTAATTTGATCAATTGAATCTACTTCAATAAATCCCAATTTCTTTTCCAAAGCTAAAACTGTATAACTTAAGTTCCTAAAAGAAGACTCTGTTTGATACAATGCTTAAGGAGAGGTTGGAAAATTCACTTCATAAAGATATGCTAAATCTCTAAATTTTTAGTTTTGTATATCAATCTTAACATGTGATTCTTGAATTGTAATATATAATCACTAACTGGATTTGAAGTATTATGATGTAAAGTTACAAGTTTCTCATATGTGACATGAGGGCTCATGTTTACTATGTAATGTCTGAGAAATGTCCTCTAAGTCATCATATGTGTGCAAGGAGAAAATAGGGAGTAGATGAAAGAACCAATTCTATGCTTCCCCCATTAATGTTTGCTAGAATAACTTAAGTAGAATTAAAGGACTCGTATGAGATGGAAAAGCCTTCTAAAAGTCCTGAAGGTGTATGAATGGATCTCCAGTTATATTGAAGTGGGGTAATGATGGTGTCTATAAATACATAGGCAATGAAGATTTTATGAATGTCTTTAGAATAGGGTTACCATGTAAATCATTGGAATCCATACAAGACTTATAGGCCTTGTTGTCTAAGGTAAGGATATGTACTTGGTGTTGTAATTCACCAACTGCATGCATTATAGAGATAATATCCTAGGATACTAAATTAGTATATTGAAGTGGTTCATTTAATCATTTATTTTGATTCTTAATTTTAGCCATGGGAATGCTAAATTTAGCAATTAGATCATAAAGAGGGGGTGTACTCACTTGAACCTTAGGAGTAATGGTAACTTGGACCTTACTAGAGTAATGTGATCTACCATTCTCTTTAGGTGAAGAGTGAGAATTGGGTTCTATTGTAGTGAGGGGTGGCTTGGGAGATTCATTGATATCTTTATGTTTTAATATATCACATTCTAATTGAGTAGAATATGTACTATTTGCATGGACATGTGCATTATTTGAAATGAAATCATGCATAGAAGTAGAATCAACATTTGTAAGTGTATTATGTTTTAAAAGATGAGTGAGAGAAGAGTTAGAAACATGAGATGCATATTCTTCTTCACTATGTGCATAATAATCATCATTATTCCATGCATTATCATCATTGAAATGTTGTTCATAATCAATCTCATTTTCATATTCATTTGCATGTTCACTATCATACTCTTAAGGAGAGGTCTAAGATAAGAATTTATTTCTTTGCTAATATGAAATAAAATATCATTTGAAATTGGAATATCAAGTACATCTATACTATCCATGGATGGAGTACATGCATTATTTTCATGAGAAGTAAGAGAAAGATAGTTATCATTTAGATATTATTTTGACAAAGTAGAGTTAAGAACATGAGATGTATCATTTGAACTATGCATTGGCAATTTGATTCTATTACTTTTATATTTTTTTAATTTGAACATAGAAGTAGTGAAAGAGAGAGAGATTAGGTTCACATGGAAGCAAATTATCACTAATAAGAGGTTCACTTGGAATTGCATGACTAATTTATTCATTTGGTGTATTGTGTATAAGAAAATGAGGTAAAAAGTATCTTTCACATTTATCAAAATTATTTTCTTTAGAAGAGGGAATAAAAGAGATAGGTTTGAGAGAAGAAGATGCATCTATTTGTGCTTCACTATCACTATCACTTTCATGTATATCATCATATTCCTCATTAAAAAAATAGTAGTTATCTTCATTGTAAATGAAATCATTTTCCACATTTTTAGCTAATGTGCAATTTTTCAAATTTGTCCATTCATTGTTATAATTATGAGAAAATTTTAAAAACTGATCTATGGGATGAGAGGAAAGAAGTGCCTTAGTGGTTATTTTATTTATTTCACCAAAGAGAATATTGAAAAGTAGTTTTAAGAAAATAAATGCAAAAATAACTATGAACATAGATATTTTGAAAATACTTTTGACTATCCAAAGAATTTGCAAAAATTCCATAGTATTTTTCTAAAAATTGTGAGGAAAACTTGGGGTTTGAGGACCTAGTTTGGAAATCTAGGGTTTTGAGCTTGGGTTTTAGAATTTTTGAAAATTATGTAATAATTTTAAATTCTAAAAATAATTTTGAATAGAATAAATGCATTAAAAATTATAAAAAAATAAGAAATTTAAAATTTAAATTTTTGCACAAGAGAACTACTAATATTGAAATTATTTTTGACAAAGTAAACAATTTGCAAAAATTCTAAAATGTTTTTCTAAAATTTGCAAGGAAGGAAGACTTGGGGTTTAAGGACCTAGTTTAGAAATCTAGGGTTTTGAGTTAGGGTTTTAAAAAATTTAAAATTTTTACAATAGTTTTAAATTCTAAAAATAAATTTGAATAGAATAAATGTACAAAAATTTTATACAAAAATCATAAATTTGAAAGTTAATTTTTGCACAAAATATGAAGGAAAAATCTTAAGTGTATCTAGGGTTTTAGATTTGTTCAAAGTAAGTCAGGTTCACCAAATGTTTTATTATTTTTGGAAAAACTAGTGTTTAGTTCCTAAATAATAAGGGGTCTGATGTAAGGGGAAAAATCTAGTTTAATATGGTAAAATACAAGTTTTTATAAAATAATTTATATGAGGAAGAAAAGTAAACTTATCTAAAAATGGACTGAAGTGGATGATTTAGTAGATAGAAATTGAGATGCAAGATTAGGACAGTATCTAGAATCTGGATCTAGACTTCATTCTATGATTGGATAGGAGTATCAAAAGTGGATAGGAGTAGCACTAGTGCTATATTCCACCTATGTCACTATTGTCCTATGGATAAAAGCTTTATAGGTTTTGTTCATGAGGTTAGTTTGAGCTTGTGTACCAAATTTTATAGGATGGAAGTCAATAGAGCTCACTATAGGTCTATTTTAATCTCCAAAACCATGTATTCATATACACACATGCAAACAATAAATGCATCAAAATAAAAAAGGGGGGGAAATTGGGTTAGGGGAAGAATGATCACATAATATAGAACCCCTACTATCTTGATTACTACATACATTAACCCTTGATATAGAGTCTCAGATCCAATGTAGTTCTCCTTTAGGGAACGCATATAATTAACACACACAATAGATGCAAGAATGACTTTCACCTAAGCCCTTCCTTGATTAAGCATGCAAGTATATGTGTGATTTAGAATGTTAAGCTATACTAATGACTAATTTTTATTATGTCTAATATACCATAGTAGTAAGTGATAGATTTAAAATGCCTTTTGAAGTTATTTATATAGGAGACTCTTTATTTTGAATTTGAGAGCTTTATTTGTATTTGGCTGACATTGGGAAACCTAAGGATGAAGCTAATAAAGGGGATAAGACTCATTAAGTGAAGGAAATTGATCATTGGAACTCAAAATTTCCTTAGACAAGAGAGATAAAAATAAACACTAGCAACACTGATGTTATAGTCTAACCCTAACATTCTTGTCCTACAGTCTTGGTACCTAAGGGATGGAAAGAGGATAAAAAACCTGACCTGGCTGAAGTGAAATGACTATTTGAAAGGCTAGGGATGATTGGGAATAAACAAAAAGGTGACAAAATCATATAATAAGACCAAAATGACAAGAAACAAAAGACATGGCTAAATGTGAACAAAACTCATATTTTGTAGTCAGAGTTTCCTATGAAAGGATTATGAAAAGACATGATATGTGTGGTTACTTGACCAATTTAAGGTGTATAAACCCATTTTAAATAGGATAAGAATGATATAAACATCCACATTTTTTCCATTTTTTTGTAACATAATCTTGGGGGAATTCCTTAGTGGAGTAATTCTAGTATACAGTTTGATCATGTATTCCAATCTTGTGTAAAATGGGCAGATGCCCATTCTAAATAAGATAAGAATAATATGAACATCCAATATTTTAACCAATATTATATAACACAATCTTAGGGGGATTATTAAGTTGAATACTAATAGTATGTAGTTGATAATATCTTTTAATCTTGTGTAGAATGGGCACATGCCATTCTGAACAAGATAAAAATGATATGAACATCCACATGATTTCCATTTTCTTATATAACATAAGCTTGGGGGGATTATTTTGTGGAGTACTAACAGTTTTAGAATTTAATCCCTTATTCTATTTTACTACTCTAGTTATGCACCTAGAGTAAACTAGGAGTCCATTGGGCTAGCGTGCTACTATTTCATGCATTAGTCTTGCGTGCTCACCTAAAGTGCAAAGCTTAAGACCTATCCTCATCAGTTCTATCATGCGATGGTGTATACACCAAGTGATTGACATGGGTTATTAAAAAATCATAGCTCTAATTTTTAGCATCACTTTTAAATTATTAAACCATTCATTTAATAATTAGTTTACCATGAAAAGAAAGTACGCACAAAACATAAAAAAAGTTGTAGTTCCAATAATTCACATGAAACCATAAATGTAACACAATTATTCCATTTTATTAATTATCAAATTCAATCATGTATTAAAGTACTTATTTTTCTTAAAAATTCATTACCAACTAATAATAATAACATCATGGTAATTAAAAAAAAAACTATTTATCCCCTTCCTAAGTGGAACTATGGGGTATTTATACGAGTTTCTATGTTGCTTGCATCCTTATTCTCTGTCACTTGGTCCTTCTATGCAAATTTATTATTTTACACTATCCCCATGCCATTAAAAAGGTACTTAGCCAAAATTATTTGAAATTAGGGTCCAACATCACCCCACACTAGTTTGACAGTCTGTCCTAGACTATGTGCTAGGAATAGGTCCCTTAGGCTTCAAAGACTTAGGTCTTATTATCTCAATCTGGCACCTCACCTCTTCCCAATGATTGAGGGTGGTGTATAATTTGTAGGTTAATTATTTAACCTCACCTATAAATTTATTCATCTCTTTAGGTTGTTCAAGAAAGTCACCCACTTGAGTTATCAAAATTTCAATATTAGCTAAGGCATCCTTGTGGACATCCTCCAATGATCTAACTTTTATCATCACTTACCCTCTAAGAACCACAAAATTGGTTTTGAGTTCCTATAAATACATAATTATTTTATCCTCCAACACCTAAATGTCCTACATGGCCTTATCACATTACATTCATTATTTTATTTTTAAAGTGTTATCATCTAGTTTTTGGCATTATTGTTCCTTCTCTTGAAGCCTTTCTTCCAAAATTATAGTAGGTTAGGATAACTTGAAAAAAAATACATCAATAATAGAAACCATAACACTAAATTTAGTCAAAAATATTTTAAATACTTCAATGGAATATCAAGCTACTCAGTAGCCCATGTATGCTTGTGTTGAGGTTTTGGTTAGTTTTTACACTTATGCAATAAAAGATTCACCAGAATCTCCAACTTCTCAATGGCATCACCTTCCATAGGAAACCCATTAGAGAGAATCATATCTTGATGAAAAATAGTCTTAAATAGAGTGATATTCTTCACTCAATCCACCATTACTGATTCCAACTAGTGATTGAGCTCTTTTATCTACTCTTTAAGCTATCTCCTTTCTTTACATTCCTCCACAATAAATCAAATTCTTATCATTTATTTCTCTTGAGCTAGTTCACATCAAAAACTTACAAAGTATTATTTTGTGAAACTTTTAGAGAAAACTTAAGAAGTCCCATGCTCACTTGGGTTGACATGCATTATTGATGATCTATGCAAAATATATTAGGGAACTCTATGCTATCTGAGGAAAATTTAAACTGGTGCTCTTCATTAAATATAGTCATATAGAAAGAAAACTCACATCAATTTTGGTTAGTCAAGTCCTCTAGGGGAAGTATTGCCACAAATAAATTTATTCCTTGGGAACATCCTATTATAATTGTGCCCAAAATTTTGGGGTCCTTGATAGGCACTAGTGGACACTACTCATCTTCTTTAATGGGATCCTTCCTTTTACTTATATAACACTCAAGGATATTGATTTATTACTACTTGTGTTGATATATTGATATTGAACCTATTTAAAATGTCATTTTTATGCCTTCCCCCTCTTGATCAATGATTAGTGTGTCTTTAAGGGGTGACTCTTCACATCATGCTAGTGAGGGTTTTGTTTCTAACTCTATCTTGTATTTTCTAAAGGTGCCTTATGAGTCACCACTCTTTGTCAAGATTCTCTAACTTATACCATAGGAAGACCTTTTAAAACATATATTTTCAAGGATTTAGGCCTTTCTACTCTTCTATTGTGGGGGCTTTGGTCTCTAGGTGATGATGGGGTAATCATTTTCTATTTTGGTTGTTGTTGTTAAACATTTAAATTGGCATAATGCCCATGCCTCTTTTCTTCCATTATTTTATAAATATGGGTGAAGGGGTAATGAGTTCCCTTTTGTCATATCCACTTATCAATGCCTTCTTCTTTGGATTTAACTTATAATACAATAAATGGATTTGGTTTCCAACCATAATTTCATGGGCCTTGATATCATTTTTTATGATTCCTATTTTCCATCTACACTACTTTACTCAGATACACACACACACACACACACACACACACACACACACACACACACACGCACACACACACACACACACACACACACACACACACACACACACACACACACAAAATTAGAGAAGAGTGTGGGTCTCAATGTCAATAATATCAGCATAAATCCTCTCTTGATGCACATCAAATATCCAATTTACTAAATTCATGAAGTACTAGCCATGAAAGCATAAGATAACTTCAACCATCTAGACAAATTGCTTGTTGGCTCCATCCAGATACACATGTATAAGTAGTGTTTCATAAAAAATTCATCTTAATCCCCCATTTATGTGGTTAGTTCCTTAAGAATGCATCACTAATTAACAAAGGCCTCTTTCTATCCATCAAACCATCACTTCATCTTCATCTTGTGAGAGGCAGTAATGGCATTAGGGTAGGTGAACCATTTAAAATGCTTGACTAAGGAATTTTTATCGAGTGGATAGGTCCACTTTATTCTCTATCAATTCATTCATGTACCCCAATCACATTGAATACTAATAAAATAAATATTTCACCCTGATTTGGTATATAATGGTCCAACTCTACATTTTGATTACTTTCTTGATAAAGTAATGAGAAAATATGTACTTATGGCCTTGGGCTATTTGATGTGCTATGTATAGATGGGACATATCTACCTTATTCTACTTGTAAACTCCTCCAAAATTAGTCATCATCAAATGCATAACTATCTAGAGGCTGGGATCCTAAAGGGTAGTGATATACATGGTGTGGCCTTTCTTCTTGTACTCCAACACCATTGCCATTTTCTCAAAATTTTATTGGTCAACTAAGTCCACAAGAACATCATATTCACTACATTAAAGTATTATAACCTTGTTAATTCTCTAGGTGGTGATCCACATCTAACACCCTATAAAATAAAAATAATCTTCATAAATGTGCAAGAAAAGGAACCTTACCACCTCCATGGGCTTGCTAAAATAGGGTAGGTGGAATATTTGGAACACTTTGACATAATTTAGTCTATTTAAAACTATGAAATCATAGATAATCTCATTCTAGGTGTTCTAGTGCTCAACCTATAACCATGCTAAATATTTGCTTCATTCCCAGGTTGGCATTGATTGTAGTCAAATACTTGGCAAGTTGACACTATGGACTCCCAACTCTCAGCATGTAAAACAATCTTAGGGTATTGCATTTATTTGATTTTCATATGGGATGGAAAATATTTTATAGCCTTATTTATAATGCATGCCATCTTCAGTTATATAATGTAAGTTCTTACTATTAGGTTCTCTACTTACACATCAAACTCACTAGGATATTCCTCTGATCAATACTAGATGTCCTCCCGTAATCTCAAATAATTCTTCATAAATCATAGACAAAATTTCACTTATTTAGGACTTCTTAGGCTACATCACCCTTTGAGGATTGAGGCACAACCATCTAACTCTTCTAGAGGAATACATGATTGATTCTCTATGATACCTTAGATTTCAAGTTTAAATGTCCTTCAATGGTAGTCACCAAAACATGCAACCTACAACTTCTACCATAGAGTTATCTTAATGCCAATTATCTACCCTTCTATGTTTATTATAGTCACCTTACTCTCTAGCATTTTAATTTTGATTGAAATGCATGAAACACACCTTGGAAAAATTGGGAAGATTGAAAGTTCTCTTCACTCGAGCTCTATAAAAGCTCTTAAGTTATCAATAGTAAAATGTTAAAATGAAACCAATTAACTTATATATCCTCAATGGGTAAATTGTACTTACTATCCCATGTCATCATTCATCAATTCATGCAATAAATGCTTCAAACAACACACCATGATGTTTTATTGACATGATTTCCATTTAATACACCTATCTTATCTTTGATCTTTTTTGAAATTACATGCCAATTGTGCCAAGATTTGAATTTTCATAAAAAATAAGGGGAATTGTGTTTCTCCATAAGGGTGAGAATTATTCTCTTTAATTCAATACATTCCTAATGTCTTCCTCTTTCCATTATTTTCATCACTTTCCTAGTCATGTACCACATCCTCTGTGCTTTCTTATCTTCATGTGTCCTTCTATCATACCCCAAACCTTACGCCATATTTTTATATAAAGTTCTCTCTTCTATGTCATGTCTTATACCCATACCATCAAAAAGGTACTTAGCCAAAACTCTTCAAAATTGGGGTCCAACAACCAAAATGAAGTTTGATAGTGTATTATGAATAAGATAAGAATTTTTACTGTTGGACCCCAATTAAAATGTTTATATAATTCTTATCTTGATAGCCCATTTTGAATAAGATAAGAATTATATGAATATATAAAATTCCAACCAATATTATATAACACAAGCTTGGGGGGATTCTTTAGTGGAATATTATCAGTATGTAGTTGATATTATTCCAACATTATGTATAATGGGCACATGCCCATTCTAAACAAGATATAAATAATTTGAACATCCACACAGTTTCCATTTTTCTATAACACAAGCTTGGTGGGATTCTTTAGTGGAGTAATGCTAGTATGTAATTAGATAATCTATTCTAATTTTGTGTAGAATGGGCACATGCGCATTCTAAACAAGATAAGAATAATACAAATATCTAAAATTCTAACCAATATTATGTAACACAAATTTGGGAGATTCTTTAGTGGAATACTACCAATATGCATTTGATAATATTCCATACTTGTGTAGAATGGGCACATGGCCATTCATAACAAGATAAGAATAATATGAACATTCAAAATTCTAACCCATATTATATAACACAAGCTTAGGGGGATTATTAAATGGAGTACTCAACATAATAGTATAACACAAAATCTTGTGATAGTACCATGGCATCAGACATCTACATATGTTATTTATCATATAATCAATTATACCTAACACCATCCCATAGAGAATTAGACCTAAACTATATATGCACGAGGATGATGTATTTATTGATATTATGTATTATTGTATTTGGTATTTATAATAAATTATAATTAAATAGAGATGAAAATTTATATCTTGTTTATAATTCCAAGCTAATCCCAATCTACACAAGATAAGGATTTTTGGAAGTTTATAGTATTCCAAGCTTGTGTGGAATGGGAACATGCCCATTCTAAATAAGATGATTAATATGAACATCCACATGGTTTCTATTTTTTTGTAACACAATCTCAATGGGGGGAATTCTTTAGTGGAGTACTAGACATAATAGTATACTTCGAGACCTTTAGATGGTATTGTGGCATCAAACAACTTCATATGCCTCTAACCATTACATTTTCAGTGTAGATAAGCCTTATGACCAAATTTAGAATGTTAGGTGGGCTAAACACTAGTGGTAAAAGTTTTGGGCCAAATCAATTTCTTTTTTTGCCCTTTATTTCAAGTATTCCTAATCCTTTTGAAGGTGCGGGGATCAATGTTGGAGGAGGTTATATGATCAACACAAAGGAATGCTATTGTTTTGTTAAAGTAGTCATGTAAGATTTTCAATGATCATGATCTAAGAATTTTCCCTTTTCTTTAGTTTAAAACTTAGTCTAAGGTGTCACTAAAAATACACAATATATGTGATACTTATACACATGATACTAATGACTTCCGACTAATGGATGGAATTCATGAAACACGTGCATGATGAAAATATGTACATGAGGGGCATGTAATTGAAAACACATGATAAGAAGGCATACAATAGGAGGTACATGAGCTGAAATGTGGCAAAAGAGTGGCAAGGGAAAAACTATTATGAATGGGTCAAATGGGAAAATTTAGTTCCCATATTTGAGAAAGAAAATTTAAATCCTTTTTATAGATAGCATGCACTACACAAAAATCATGAGGATAGGACATTTGTATTAAATTGACAACATTCAAATATAATGGTAAACATGTTGAATGGACATATTGTCATATTGTTTGACAACATTAATTAGTGAAGTGATGGATAAAGACATAGGAGAGTAAATCAAAATACTTTACTATTACAAAATTTTGAATTCACACAGTCTGAGTGAAGTATTATTAAGCCATTAGGAGGAGCATTCGTCAAAATCTAGTGAAAAAATTGAAGTTCTAAAGTGAGGCAATGATTGAAAACATAGAAAAGAGTAAAATTGTAATTTTAGGATCATGGTTGAGAGAGATTTAGGTTATAGGTATCAATTTCTTCCATTAGAGGACATTGAAGCAAGAAATCCAAGGAATTTCAAATCAAGAAACATGTATTCTTTTGAAAGAGTTAGACAACCATGCCTCAACCTTTGGCCTCACCAGAGGGTAATATGGTAAATAAAAAGGCTTGGATAAGTGAACCTTTACCTATCGTTCATGAAGAAAAGTATGAGGGTGTAGGAAGATGTCTTGTTCTAATCTAGGATGAAGACCCTAGTGAGTCTAGTGCATGAGTAGAGAATGTGACACAAGTAAGAGAGACTTATATTAGGAAGGAACTAATGATGGTGCATAAGAGGGGAGAAGAATAATACAACACCACCTCCATTCTATGACTTGATTGAAGAAATGCAATACCCTAACTCCATTTCACATGGTTTAGATTGGGATTCCAAGGTGTGCTCTTGTCAAGTGATTGACTACAACCACAATTAGCCTAGGAATGAGGAAGACTTTCAACATGACTATAGATTTGAGTGACAAAAAATAAGGAAAAAGGTCACCTATGACCTTATGGTATTCAATCATATGAATGATTCTAGGGTGATCCAACTCTTCCCCTTACCATATTTTGGGAAGCCCATGGAAGTGGTGATATTTTTGGTCTCACACATCCATGAGGACTATTTATACTTTATGGGCACATGATGTGAATCACTACCCAATGAGTTAGCTAAGTAATAAGGATATAATGTTTGATCATTGAAATTATTACGTATATAGATGACCAAAAGGAAATTGAGAAGGTGATGGTGACACTAAAGTATAAAAAGTGTATGCACCTAAATCTTCTTGCCTTAATTATTCTATTAATTCCACTGATTTATCCTATAACCATAATCCTAGTCAATTAATTAAAATCATATTTCTTATTAAATATTTCCTACATCCCATAAACCTTTATAAATCCCTTATGACCCATTAATCACCCCATTATCTAACTAACAAGCCCACTTAATCACTAATCCTACCTCATTAACTATCCACTAGCCCACTTACAAATTAAAAATTCATATTTATCCAAATAACCCCTATCTATCCTACCGCCCTATCCCATCCTACATCCTTCTAAAACTTAAACCTCATTTAATCTCCATCTAATCCCCATTATCCCTTAAACTAACCAATAAATCTCTATAACTACAAAAACCTCTCTAAGATTCTAGAAGTCTCTAAACTAGAGGCTTCTAAATAATTAAAAATTCCCCTAAAACTCCCTCCACCATCATATAAAAATCCATGATTGTGGCATGGCCAATATAATAATAAAATACACAAGCCTTACATATACTCTCATAAAATCCATAAATATCATCCATACTCTCTTGCAAATCCATTTAACTTTCTAAGAAAGCCATTAGAGTCCTCTTGAATCTACCATCAAGTAATCCACATATAATCAAAATTGCATTGGAATTGATTGAAAAATATTAGAGAGAAGATACAAAGAACAAGGTGATGGTAAGATTCTACTCTTAAAGTGTTTATTGTTCCTTCATTTCCCTCCTTTAGATGTTATTGTATTGTTGGGTTTAATTTACTATTTATAGTATTTTTAATCAATAGCTCAAATATACATTCATACATTGGCAACCATCATGGGAGAACTCCTTCATATTAACTATTTTTCTTTTTAGAATTGTTTTGATAGCTTTCAGGACTAATTAGATGAAGGAAAAGCTCTATATTTTATCAAGTTTTCATGTCTAGGCAAAAAATGATTTTGCTTTGCAAATCACAATATTACATTAGCGATCTTGACTTTTGAAAAGTGATTTTTCACTAATTGTACCTTTAACTACTAATGAATTGTTTTTTGGTAGGTTTTTAAACATCTACAATATCACAACTCATAAAACATGATATTTCTAGAAATCTATGATTTAAACAATTAAATTACAATTTTGTAGGATAAAGTTTTAAAATCCAAATAGTCAGTCCTATACACATCTTTTTGCTTGATATAAGGTTTATATTAACTCATTTGTTATGTAGGGTTAAAAATTAAGGTTTATTATTCCTAACATTAGTGGTCATTTTATACTAAGTAATACTACTGATTTATAGTCATGCCATTGATACATAATTATGATATTGCCTTCATAAAAGGCAATTTTGATTTTTTGATTAAGACCGCTAGGTTAATCTTTTAACCTCCAATTTCTAACAATTTTATATTTATATATGGTTATTTTCTTCACACAATAAGGGGAAGTACTACTCAGAGTAACTCCTTAACATTCTTAGACACCCTTACAACTACTAGCTATAATACTACACATTGACAAAGGTGGTTTTGTTTACTAACTATGGTTTTGTAGGTTTTACTGTCAATTTTGAAGGAGGCTTGACATTAATTATTGTTATTTGTTTTTTGGTTTTAACCTTAAAAATGTAGCCTTTCATTGATAAATATCAATTTTTTGTCCTTGAAATAGTTTCAGGCTTTTTTTATATTGTAATATTTAATCAAAGTTTTAATTACTTGTAAAACCATGTTTTTCAAAACGCATTTTTGTTTAACATAGGAAATTTTACATAATAATAAGCAGTTTTAACTTAAATATATCAGGCATTATATTAGCTTATAAATATTATATTTTTGATCTATTTTAAACTTCTGAAAGTAGTCTAAAAATCCTTTTAATACTTCAACATCTTTTATACCCTATACATATTGTGTAAATAAGTACATAATTTATTGTTTTAACATTTTGACATATATAATCAGTTTTGGCTTAGGGTCTTAAAACTATTCTATTTTAGTCATTTGAAACATCCTTTTATTTATATTTAAATACTTTATTTTTCTATTATTAAATTTTATTTACAAAACCACTCATTGTGATTTGCAATTTTGAATTCTGACTTGTGATTTTGCATGAACCATATGGTTATGGTCAAAGTTAATAAACTATTTGAAAATTTTCATATTGGTTTGTTGTAGTATTGTAGAATACTTATAGTTTTTTGCTCTCTGGAATCAATTTTGCACTAGTTGACTATGTAATTACATCTTTGTAGGTACAAAGGCACTTTTGACTATTTTGAACTACTAATCAATTTTCATGTAGGACCATCTTAGTGGGAGGTACTAGATTAGCTTACTAACTTATGTTATTTTATGAATGGTTCTTAGTATATGAATTTTAACCCTGAATTTGTATAAGCCTTTGTGTGCTTGGTTGTTTGCTTAATTTTTCTCACATAGTTAATTAGTCTGATAAATAAATTTTTGTTTGCCTATTTGTCAACCCATTTTTATTTTTAGAAGAGTGCATGACATGGAATTCATCCCCATGTACTTGATTAATAACTAGGGGTTGGTGATGCATAATTTATAACCGTGCATTCAACCAAACTTTGTGTTTTATCATAGTATAAATATCAGGGATAACTATCGTTAGGCTAAGTGGTTGACCTCATACAAGTCATTTGTAAAGGGGAAGAGTTAATTCTCTAAACTAGGTATTATAAAAAACCCTATTTATATTTATGCCCCATTTACCTTCATGTATTTTGAAGATTCCCCTAGACACCCTTGTGCATACCTAGTTTAGGACCTATCATCTGTAATAGGTACTCTACTACTAGAGTCAATATCAGCTCCTAAGTTATCATTAAGTGTAGATGGGGTTGAAAGGGTTTGGTATATTTTGTAATAGATCACTAGCCTATAACCTCACCTATGAATTTATTATATGGTGAAGGCATTGGATTACACACCCTTTTAGTTGACTAAATATAGGGCTTGTGAATGGGTGTGCTTATGTGCATGTTGTGGTAAGGCTCATTTTATTTGTGAATCGAGTCAACATATCCATTTTATTAATTAAAAAACTATTTAAACCTTAAGATATATCCCATCTTAGGACCAAACCAAACTATTTAATCTCTATATCACCACCCACACCTTTTGGGTATTAAAATTTATCTTAAAACCAAAACTTTAGTGGTCATGCATTGTTCTCTATCCTAGTCATCACTTCATTCAACCTATCCTTGATCAAACTTTGTCAAATATTTCAACCTCTTTAGGATTTGTCTAATACCCATCATATTTCCTATTCATACCTAGTACCCATCTAATTGTCATCTTGCTCATGTGAAAGGTGTTTAGTCATCTCATTCTCTTTGTCCCCTTACTAGATTGAACCCTTATATGTTTGTCACTTTAGTAATATTTGATCACTCTAGTCTTCATATCCTCAAATTCAAATCTAAGTCACATATAATCACCTCTCTTAGCCACTTTTAGTCTTGGGTTTAAGACAAGATTAATATCCAAAGTCACGTTCTCTTTCATCATCCTAATCAAAGCCACACTTAATCACTAATCTCACATCACCTTCACCATCCACCATGCCAATTAGAACCCATTCCAAAATATTAAGAATGGGATAAGGATCTAATCAAGAAAATGACATCCTTAGGAATGTAGGTGAACATAATCAGGATAATGAATAAACACATAGTGACATGCATACTCCTAGAGAGGAAGACTAGTTTATAAATGATTTATTCAATAGTGATGAGGTTAGGACATAGTTTTACCAATATATCTATGATAATAATGATCAAATTATTGCTCAAGTCATTATAATAGGGGGAACACTACCCCCTAAATTTTATCTAAGCCTCTTACAACATCTCATTCACCCATCCACTAGACCTAATACTCCACTCCATCAAGATAACATTCAACAAGAACAAGGGGAAGATAACCTTGTAGATGATGAATAAGAACTTGAAGAAGAAGAATAACCCCCAAAAAAAAAAACATATTGAGGTTGATAGGAGGATATATAACTTGGAAGATCATTTAGACCAATTAACTCAGCAAATTATTTCCCTTGCCTCTAAATTTCATGCTCAAAACTAAAGACCCACTTCACCAAGATAGAATACTAGAAACACCAATCTCAATTTATCTAGAGCTAGAACAAGCCAAACACAAGCCTATAATCCCTTAATAGACTCATCATTCACCCAAGATTGGAGGATGATAAAATGAACTCTTCAACAGATTGATCCTTGTACACAACTAATGAGATATAAATATGAAGACTTTTGTACATCTCCCTTGGATATGAGTATCTTTCAAGTACCCTTCTTGACACACCTTGAGATTCTAAAATTTGAAAAATATAAAAGGAAAAGGGACCCACATGATTATGTGTAGGAATTTTTATGTATCATGTCATGAGGTTACATATGATGATGCTTACTTCTTTAGACTCTTCCCCAAAAGTCTCACAAGATGCACACTAGAATGGTTTATACATCTACCTAAATGGTCCATATCTAGTTTTGGAGAGATAACAAAGAAGTTTGTGTGACACTTCTCCTTCAACATTGAGAATGACATATCCATTATAGATATTTATAATAATAAGAAAATAAATGGGTAGAGATCAACATCATTCCTATAATTATGGAGAAGCCTTCTAGTCGATTCTACTACATAGTCCTTGAAAAGGAGCTGGATAAAATATTTAGTGACAATCTCAATGTTGAATTAAAGTACCAATTGAAATTGTAGTGTGTAAAATATTTTTATGAAATTATAGAAAAGGGGATTCAAATTTAAAAAGTGCTCATTGAGAAGGGAATAATTATATTAAATAACTTAAATGAACAAGTTCAAAACCAAGACAATACTTTTTCAAGTAAGCCTAAGGTTTTCAACAAGAATAAAATTGTTGTATGGGGTGGTGCCATAGACTTAAAACATGTAAAAACCATGAAAAAATATCCCCTCACTACTAAAAAGAAAAATGTCTCCACTATAAGGGTATCGAGAGGAAAACTAGAGCCTTGAATGAGAAAGTGCCCATTAACTAGTCTTGGTGTACCTATATAAATGGTCCTACAATAATTAATTAATTCTAATATGATTACTCTCCCTAAAATTTGACCATTCGATGATAGCAAGCCATGACCAAATTGGTATCAAGAAGATGAAATTTGCTAATATAACAAAGTCAAGGGACATGATAATAATAAATGCATATAGTTAAGGCACTTTATCCAAGATTTAATTGAGAAAGGAGATATAAAATTAGAAAGAGAGAGTCCCACCAGTCAATCTAAAAATTAACAACTAGGTATATATTAGGACCCCTTACCTAAACATGATCAGAGGCAAAATAAACCACTAAAGGATTAGGGTCAAGCCTCCACTTCTAATAGAATTAATTATCAGTCAATCCCATATCATTACATTAATACCATTAAAATCCAAAGTCCCCAAGAGCTTACACATCCACCATCAACCATCTTTGAAATTAATAGGTCAATAACTAATTGTGTAGTTATTACATGGGATGGCAAGATCATTGTTCCTAGAGTACCTCCTAAAGACCCGTCCACTTCCACATCTCATAAATTCACTATCAATAAGAAATTATCAAGCTATTCTGATAAACCCTATGATATCATTCAATAGATTGAGAAGAATCCATCTCAAATTTCTCTCATGGATCTTTTTAAGACGTCATTGGAAAATTCTCAATCAAGTCCTAAATGAACTAAAAGTCCCTAGGCATATTGACACAAGCCAATTTTAGGGTTTGACAAGTCATTTATCTCCTTCCCAATAGATTAATTTCAGTGCCCATGATATGCCACCTGTAGGCCCTCATCATAACTATCCACTATTCCTTGAAATTTCCATTACCAATCATAAAATCGCATGGGTACTTATAGACAAAGGGTCAACCTTGAATTTGTGCAATCTTAATTTTTAAAATAAAGTAGGGTACTTTGAATATTCATTAGGGCCAAATTTGATAATGATTAAAGCATATTATGATAATGAAAGTCTATCCATAGACACTATTTATTTTCCTACACTTGTTGGACCCATAGTCAGCCAAACCCTAATTCATGTAGTGGACATAGATCTCCCATACAATCTACTTTTGGGACACCCTTGGATTCATGAAATGAGAGAAATTCCCTTTACCCTCCACCAATGTCTAAAATTTCCTCATTTTGAAATGGAGGTCATAATTCTAGGGGAAATAGAACACTTTCATAACTACCAAATGGACCAATCTAATCCTACTTGATATTAACTTATCACCCATAGTTCTTTTTATAATCTAAAAGATATGAAGTATGTCCACCTTGATGATCTATTACCTACTTCATATGAATCCCTAGACATCAATCATCTTAAAATCACTTCCAAAGGCTATGGGGAGTATGAATATAAAACCTTTGTGTTGAGAACCTACCACTCTCCCCATGTAACTATGGGTCCCTTGCTATGTGGCAAGATAAACCCATTATTTACCAATTTAGGTCCATAGCCTTCATAAGTGCATGCATGTTATCAAATGAATACTTTGAAGAACCTAGTGATTTGTGGCTCATTCTTGAAAATGAGGCCCTAAAATTTCATAAGAGTAAATACCCCTAGCTCCAGAAGATGATTTAAAATATGAATTATAAGGGACAAAGACTAGGAAGAGAAGAACAAGGCATGCTAGAAACCATAGGGGTTTAAGAACACCCAAAACATCTTGGCTTAGGGTACAAACCTCTAAGAATTGACCTAAGAAATATAATTATGGATACTTCTTTGGTTCTTGAAGATCCTACCTCTAACAAAGAAGTTAAGATGGGTTCTATTTATAGTCTCTATGAAGATTTGGAAAACACTAACCTTTTCCCTAATACCATCATCTCCACCATTAACATCTCCCTCTATTATCCCACACTTATAGATTGAGACCAAAAGAATGATCTATATTTTGATATCTTCCAAAATGATGAGGCCATTATTGAATATCTAGGAGCTAGAGATTTTATGCCATCAAGAAACCACAAGAAAGGATTCTCTATCAGTTTAAATTAATCTGCATATTTTGGGGAACAAAAAGTGTTACTAAATTAAATCAAAGAAGATGAATATGAAGATCATGATCCTTTTATAAATATAGAATAAATCTAATCCACTCCTAATGAACAAGAGTCTTATCTAGAATTAGATGTAGAGCTCCCAAAATAATTTACTTTAGGAAAAAAATTACCATCTCCCCCAATAAATCTTCAAGATTAGTCACCTTCTCTTATTGAGGAGGTTAATAAGTGAATATTAGAACCAACAAAAATCCTAAAATAGTCAAACTAGGGGCAGTTCTTACATTTGAAGAGCAACAAATCCTAATTGAGCATCTCAAAAAATATATAGATGTGTTTACATGGATTTATTTTGATATGCCTAGGCTAGATCCAACCTTGGTAGTGCATCATTTAGTGGTTCACTCGAATACCAAATTGATTAAATAGAAACTTAAAAAAATGCACCCTAAGGTGGTCTTATTGGCTAAAGAATAATTACACAAATTCTTAGAAGCAAAGTTTATTAAACCAATTGACTATTCTAAGTGGATATCTAATATTGTCCCCATGGCCAATCTACAGGGAGTAATCATAATTTGTAATGATGTCTAGGATATAAATAAGGCATGTCCCAAAGATGACTTTCCCTTACCTAATATTGACATGATCATGGACTCTATTGTAGGGTATGAGATGTTCTCCCTCTTGGATGGTTTATTTAGCTATAATCAAATTAAAATTTCTCCCAAGGATCAACATAAGACTACATTTATCACTCCATAGGGGATATTCTATTACCAAGTAATGCATTCTGGCTTGGAAAATGTGGGAGCTACTTACCAAAGGGCTATGATAGTAATATTTCATGATATGATGCATGATATTGTAGGAGATTACATGGATGATATAATGGGAAAGTTTAAGCTTCGATCAGAGCATCTTATAGTCTTATGAATAATTTTTGAAAGTCTCAGCAATACAAGGTTAGACTAAACCCTAAGAAATGTGTATTTAGAGTCACCTTAGGTAAAATTTTGCGGTTCATAGTCTCTAGGCAAGGCATTGAAGTAGATCCCATTAAAGTAAGAGTTATTGTGGAAATGCCTCCCCTAAGAACTTGAAGCAATTAAGAAGCCTTCAAGGGAAACTATAGGTTATTCATTAGTTTATATCATAACTGGTAAATAAGTGTCATCCCTTCACCCATATCCTAAAGCAGGGAGCTCATTTTGACTAGAAATCAAAATGCCAAAAGGCTTTTGATAATATAAATTAGTATTTAGTGAAGCCTCCAATTTTATCACCACCTATATTGGGAAGGCCATTACTTTTGTATATATCTTCTACACCTTATGATATAGGGGCCTTACTATCTCAACATAATGATGATAGAAAAGAAAGAGAAATTTATTATCTAAGTAAAACTTTAATATCATACGAGATTAACTACATCCCTATTAAAAAGGCTTACCTAGTTGTAGTCTTTATCTCAAAAAACATCGGGCATTATATGATAACCAAGTCAAGCTCATAACAAAGGTTGATCCCATTAAGTACATGCTATATAAATCAGATTTAACTAGAAGAGTGGACAAATGGATTATGTTACTAAGTGAATTTGATATAGAGTCTATAAATCAAAAGTCCATTGAAGGACAAGCCATTGTGGATCAACTTGAAATAGTACCTATTGCAAACACTAAGCCTTAATCATGACCTTCCTGGATGAGTCTATACTAGCTACTAAAGAGTCAAACAACTAGAAGTTATATTTTGATGGATCTATTACCATGCATGGGTCATGCGTAGGAATCCTTTTAGTAACCCCACAAGGTGACCTAATCCTTAAAGCCTTTTGAATTTCTTTACCATGAACAAATAACATTACTGAGTATAAGGCATTAGTTTCTAGACTACAACTTACCATCCAATGGAATATCCAACATCTACAGGTATTTGTTGACTCTTAGTTGATTATAAAATAGGTGAATGAAGAGTTTAAGACAAAAGATGAGAAATTACTCCCTATAAATAATTAGTGGACTAATTGAAGAAAAGTTTTCAGTCAATAACATTAGAACAAGTTACCAAGGGAAGTAATAAAGCCATGAAATTAATATCTACTATTGTTCTTTGATATATCTTCCAAAATATGTACTTGAAGGAAACTTTCTAATTGAACAACTTATTGTCAATTAGACTCACACCCCTATGAAGGTAGTTTCAGGCCTTCATAGTCTACTAAAACATGGAAATAATCTTAGGCTGTGGGTGACCTAATAAGTGGATTGAATCTCTAGATTCTAAGGGCTAGCTCCCTTTGGTGTATCAATTAAGACATTTGCTCTACACTATAAACTGTCAAGAAAAAAGAGAGAAATTTGAACAAAAATCCTATCTAATGATGGTGATACACCTATATTTTTTTATTGATCCACTCAATTTGAGCTCTTAAGAACATTGATTTAGACAAGAAAAGGGCTAAAATTTCAACTCTAATTGACCAATATGCATAAGTATTCAAGAAAAGGTTTTATCTAGTGATCCAAGCTTGAGGGAAATGAAGAAATAGACCTAATTTAATGCACTAACCAACCACTTATATCCAATGGAAACTCATCCAAGAGACATTAAACATAGAATATGGCCTACATAATTTAACTAGCTAGTAAATAGGTAAAGGAAGAAAACTCTTTCACTTATGTAAATCACTGACATAAATACACTATACTAGCTTACTAGAATTTGAAAACAATAGTCCTTTTTATCTAGAAAGGTTACAACTCAATCTTTGATAGAATTTAGTCTTGCCAAAAAAGGGATAAAAATCAAGGCTGAAAGGCCAATTTATATAGAAAAGTATACAACAACCAAGAGATTGGCATTGAAAATAAAAGAGAGGTCAAATATTACATTAATCATGTCCAACTTGAGCTATCAAAAGATAACAAGACCTCTAAAAATAATATATTTTTGTCTTATGCCTTACATGGAAAGCTTTTTGGCATTGAAAATAGATGGTGGGCCAAGCTTGAGTCAAAATTTTCATCATACATAATGCTACACCAATCTCCAACTATAGAACTCCTCTTGAGCTAATGGAACATTTAAAAGATTTCATTTGCATGAAATCAATGCCAAAACTGAATTTAGAACTCCACTTGAACTGTTGGAATGTTTGAAAAGCTTGAAACAAACAAGAGTGCATGTATGAAATTCTATGTTAAGATCTCCAACATTAAAATCCTTGAGTCATTCATGTATTTGAGTCTCCATTTTAGAACCAAAAGAGTCATGTTTGAAATGGATGCATTTCTTGGACGTGTCTAATCCTGCTTTGGGCCATGTTGCATGATCTAAATATAGACTATAAAACATGTTAATCTATTTATTAGCTATTGAAATCCTTACATTTTGTTTCTAGTTATTCATTTCTATGCATGTATTTCTCCATCATTTATTTGTTTTGTCCCTGTGTAATTGTCTTAGGATTATTCCTTCCTGCTCATTTCCTTTATACTTATTTCCTTTGGCTAATGTAATGGTCCTCAGGACTATTTGAAATGGCACTTTCCTTCAGCTAATTTCCTCGAATAAAAAGTCTAAAGGAATTCTTGTCATTCAAGATTTTTGTCAAGAAACTTCCTTCATAAAATTCCTTTAGACAAAAAGTCCAAAGGAATTCATTCCTTATTTGCCTTGCCTTTTTTTCTATAGGGCACATACACTTCTATATTGTTGCTAGTGACTGCTCAGATTTTTGTAAAGTCTTTTTCCAAGGGGATAATAACCCTTCAACTTTTTGTTTTGAACTTTCTTGAAGGGAAGATACACTTTGAGATTTTTGTAATTGATCCTTTTCCAAAGAGATTATACCCTTCATAAATTTTTGAGTGGTCTTTTCCAAATGTAAACTTCCTTTGATACAAAAAGTCCGAAGGAATTCTTTCCTATGCAAATTGCCCTTCAAACTTTATTGTAAATAACCTTTCAAAAAAAATGACAAGCCCTTTTACCTTTATGAAATGTGCCCTTCAAAATTTTTGAAAAGTCCTTTTGAGATTTTTTTTTTGGTCCTCTAACAACTTGAAATGGTCTCTTGCCCCTTTTGAGAAGAACCTTTCTTCTTGTAAATCTCAAAGTCCTCTTTAGAATTTGCTCCTTTCAATTGATTTAGTCAACATCTGTTCTTTCTTGAAAAGAATAACACAAGTGAAATAAAACCCTCTAAATCACCTAGACAACCTCAAGGCCTGTTAACCATGGATTTTCAAGGATTTTTTAGCAAGGGTGGTAATTTGACCTATGGAGTCAAAATTGTCAACATTTTGCCAACTCAAATAGGAAGCATGCATGCTATACTTGGAGAACCTAGAAATATACATGAGTTTTGAATTAAAAAAGAAATGATAGATCTAATCTATGACTGCAAAATTTATTTTGGCATGAGATAACCTTCATCCTCCAAAATAGAACAGAAACACACAAAGCAGGGAAACCTAACTAAGCAAAGAAAATGTGCAAACAAGCACTTATTTGGAACAAAATAGAATAAAAATACTATGATTGAATAATGCTTGAAGGAAATCAAAACAAACTAACAAGGAACCTAACTAACCATGACAAATCATGATCCACCTAGATCAAAAGGTAAATGTGTAAACTCGGTCACTCCAAGAGATGGTACAAGTTGTAAGGCAGGATGTTTATTAATCATAAATTTTGATAAGGCATTTTTATTTTCTACCAAATGTATTAACATCTTCTCAAATGAGTCATTAATAAAAAACCAGTCACCAACAAAGATAAACTCATCAAGTACTTCCTGATCTTTTTCATATTGCTTGTCATCTACCACCTTGTCAAGTGATATCTCATCTATGCATTATTTTTGAGTGACCACATCCTTTTTATTGACTACTGCAAGTTCATCTAAATCTTTAAGGACCTTTGGATAGGAAAACCAATCTATATTATGATCTTGAATAGGTAATTCTTAATCAAATTTCTCATAAACATGCTCTTCCATAGGCAACATATCCATATAGAGCTCTTCAACTTCTTGCAAAGATTCAAGGTATAATTGCCAATCATCCTTTTATTCTTCATTTTGATCTATTTGAATAGAATCAACTTGAAATCTATCTAGATCCTTCTCAATATGAGATAACTATAACTCATTTATGACCTTAATTTGTACCAATTCCTCTTGGAGTTCCTTCTTGTCAAGATCAACCTTCTCACTCTCAAATGTAATTGGATTATCAACTACAAACTTAAGTGAAGTACCAATGTGAAAATATTCCAAAAACACACTTGAAGCATTCCTCTTCACACTTTTCAAGAACTTGACCTGTAGCTGTAACCCCTTTTTCAATCTTCCAGAGAATAGGGTCCTCCTAAAGAAAGGAGATGGTGCGAGGGTGATGAAATTCATTTGTTTGAGAGGGAAAATGAAGCATAGGAGGTTGATCATAATCATATTTTGGAATCTTGAGGACAATGGAATTATTTAGGGAGTTTTGGAGAGGATGGAAAGAAAAACTCTAAAAGACCTCTACATTTTGTTCCTTCCACTTGGTCATTACCTCATCAAAGTTTAAAACCTGATTGTGTTCATGGAAAACTTGAAATTGAGGGATGATTTTTGAGGAAAGGGTACTATAAGAAGGTTTAGTATCATGAATATACTCTTGAATACAACTAGGAAATTCCCTTAGCACACATCGGGCATGGTTAAGAACTTCATGACAATAAGGAATACAAGAACCCTTTGTAGACAAGTGGCTCAACTCAATTTTTTACCTCTCCCAAGCCTCCATACTATATAATAAAAAAATACATAGCTCATTTATCTCTTCTGGATCATTGGACACAATTTAGAATAGACCATTCACTTCTTCATACTAAGAATTTGAACAAACTTTCCTTGCATATGCTAGTATTTTGAGCTCTATTTAATTAGTTCTTTCTTGAAGATAAGACTACTCAGATGCAACATCATAGCCATATGGGAAAGATGAAATATGGTCCTAATATTTATATGGCTCACAAGTAAGGTAAGATTCATGCTCTTGATAATAAGGGTTATGAGAAACTTGATAAGGCTCAACATAGATTTGATAATACTATTGATAAGGATGATTAGGCTCATAAAGAGGCTCATACATATCATAATAAGGATGGTATGATTCATCATAGGGATGATAAGGAAACATAGCATATGAATTCTCTTCATACACAAACATCAAAACTATTTCATGATAATGTAATAAATTTAGAATTACTTTGAAACTATGCCTAGACTATTAGAAGCAACTACTTGAGCTTGGAATCACTAGATACTTCATGAAGAACATTACTACAACTATAATTTCACCAAGACCAGCTCCAAACTATCCCATCAAGCATGTCAAAAACTATTTTCAATCAAACTCACACCCCTTTGAAGGTAGATTCAGGCCTTCATAGTCTACTAAAACATGGAAATAATCCTATGCTATATGTGACCTAATCAGTGGATTAAATCTCTAGATTTTAAGGGCTAGCTCCCTTTGCTTTATCAATTAGGATCTTTGATCTATGATATAAAATACTAGGAAAATATTGAGAAACTTGAATGAAAATCCTATCTAATGATAGTGATACACCTATATTTTTTGATTGATGCACTAAATTTGAGATCCTAGGAACACTGATTTAGACGAGAAAAGGGCTAAACTTTCAACTCTAATTGACTAATATGCATAAGTATTTCATGAAAAGTTTTTATATAATAATCCAAGCTTGAGGGCAATGAAAGAATAGGCCTAATTTAAGGCACTAACCAACCACTTATATCCACTGTAAGCTTAGCTAAAAGACATTAAACGTAGAACATAACCTGCATAATTTGACTAGCTAGTAACTAGGTAAGAATCAAGACATGGCAAGGAAGAAAACTCTATCACTTATGAAAATCACTAACATAAATACACTATACCAACTTACGGGAATTTTAAAATAATAGTCCTTCTATTTATTTGAAAAGGTTACAACTCAATCTTTGGCATAATTTGGTCTTGCCAAAAAATGGATACAATTCAATGATGAAAAGCCAACTTATATAGAAAAGTATACAATAGCCAAGAGATTGGTACTAAAAATATAAGAGAGGTCAACTCTTACATTAACCAAGTCTAACTTGAGCTATCAAAAGATAACAAGACCTCTAAAAATAATATCCTTTCATCTTGTGCCTTGTATGGAAAGCTCTTTGGCATTAAAAATAGATGGTAGGCCCAAGCTTGAGTTAAAAATTTCATCATGCATAATGCTACACCAATATCAAACTATAAAACTCATCTTGAGCTATTGGAACATTTGAAATCTTTCCTTTGTATGAAATCAATGCCAAAACTTAAGTTAGAACTCTACTTGAACTACTAGAATGTTTGAAAGGCTCGAGACAAACAAGATTGCATGCATGAAATTCTATGTTAAGCTCTCCAAAGTTTAACTCCTCGAGTCATTCATGAATTTGAGTCTTTGTTTTATAATTGAAAGATTCATGTTTAAAATGGCTGCATGTCTTAGATGTGTCTAATCCTACTTTGGGCCATGTTGCATGCTCTATATATATACTATAAAACATGTTAATCTGTTTATTGGATATTGAAATCCTTGCATTTTGTTTTTGGTTCTTCATTTTTGTGCATGTATTTCTCCATCATTTATTTATTTTATCCCTTTGTAATTGTATTGGGATTATTCCTTCCTTCTCATTTCCTTTAGACTTATTTCCTTTCGTTAATGCAATAGTCCTGGGGGCTATTTGAAATGGCACTTTCCTTTGACTAATTCCCTTGGACAAAAATTTTAAAGGAATTCTTATCCTTTAGGATTTTTGTCAATCAACTTCCTTCTTAAACTTCCTTTCGACAAAAATTCTGAAGGAATTCATTCCTTATTACCCTTGCCTTTTTTTCCATAGGCCACATACCCTTTGGTATTATTGCTAGTGACCCCTCAAGTTTTCTATAAAGTCTTTTTTTGAAGGGCTAATAACCCTTTAGAATTTTTTTTTGAACTTTATCGAAGGGTAGATACCCTTTGATATTTTTGTAATTGATCTTTTTTTAAAGGGATTCTACCCTTCGAAAACTTTTTAATGGTCTTTTCCAAAGGTCAACTTCCTTTAGACAAAAAGTTTGAAGGAATTTTTTCCTGTGCAAACTACCTTTCAAATTTTTTGAAAAGTCCTTTTGAGATTTTAGTTTTGGTCCTTCGGCAATTTTAAAATGGTCTCTTACCCCTTTTGAGAATAACCTTTCTTCTTGTAAAGCTCAAAGTCCTCTTTAGAATTTTCTCCTTTCAACTACTCTAGTCAACATCTATTCTTTCCTACAAAGAATAAGACAAGTGAAAGAAAAACCCCTAAATCACCTAGATAACCTCAAAGCCTGTTAACCATGGATTTTCAAGGATTTTTTAGAAAGGGTGGCAATTTGACTTGTGGAGTCAAAAATTGTCAACACAACTATTATTATGAGCCCATCAATCAATGGCTCATTATCAAATTTTTGTTATACCTGATCCCAGTCTACCCTAATACCATGCCATTTACACTTACCTCTATGGAAGCATTCTACCACTAGACATCAATTGTCACCAATGTAAAACCTTCATTCATTACACATCTCATTATACCATCCTTGGTAGCACACTCTATCGATGAGGCTATGATGGGACCTTGTTGAGATATCAGACATCAAAAAAGGCTATTTTTGAAATCAAAGAGGTCCATGATGGTATTTGTGGAAATCATGTCAGTGGGATGGCCCTGGCCAAGTAGTTACTCTAGACTAGATATTATTGGCCCATAATGGATCATGACACCTATCAATATGTGTGAAAATGTGTAGCTTGCCATAAGCATGGTAATCTCATTCATGCCCTTGCATAAGAGTTATAGCCTATAATGAGCCCATGACCATTTTCAATATGGGGACTAGACCTTATTGGCAATATTAATCCTACATTATCAGATAGACAACAATTCATAATCATGTCTATGGAGTATTTCACTAAATGGGTGAAAATAATGCCGATAATTTATACCACAGGTCTACAAATATCAAAATTTATTCTGAATCAAATTATTCACTGCTTTGGAATCTTAGCCAACATTATATCAAATAATGGAAAACCTTTCAAAAATCAATAAGTCAAAGGCTTTTACAATCTCTATCACATTGAGTATCATTTATCTACCCCCTAATATCCCTAGGGCAATGGACAAGCATAAGTAACTAATAAAATGCTTCTCAAAATTCTCAAGAATTTTTTTAATGATGTTGGTAGAAATTGACACTTACAACTATATCTAGCTCTTTGGTCTTATAGAACCAATGTCAAAACACCTGCTAGGGCCACTTTGTATTCCTTGGTATATAAAACAAAAGCAATCTTTCCTATTGAAGCTGAGCTCCCCTCCTTATGAATCTCTTTGTGTGGAATGATTAATGATAAAAATTATAGATAAGAAAGGATATAGGAGCTTGAGTTGCTATATGAAAAGCATAAAAATAGAATGGATCACCTTAGGGCATATTAGAATAAACTTAAATGCCAATATCATAAAAATATCTAGTCTAAAGAACTCAAAGTTTGTGACCTAGTCCTAATGGAGAATAAAAAAACATCAATGCAGAATGTGAAAAGAAAGGTAAATTTGAAGCAAATTGGCTTGGGCCCTATGTTATCACTATGAAATTTGGACCTAGAGCCTAAAAAATAGCTACTTTATATGGTGATAATCTTTATGATCCCACAAATATATGCATCTAAAGCATTTTTAAACTCAAATGGCTCCAAATGACCTTTGTCTTTGAGTCCCCACTCTTTGGGGCACATCCATCCATCATCACTCCACTTCTCTCATATTTCCATTCCATCCCATCATTTACATATGACCCTAGTCCTAATAGTGGGTATATAAAATATGCTTAATTAAAATAAAGAGATACAAGTTTCAAATTAAGGTAAAACATTATTGAAAGTATGGGGAGGATATCTGTTGATGAGTCACTTGGAACATATAATCCACTTTCCAACATCTACCCATTCCATTTTGACATCCTAATACATATTCTAATCACATCCTCCTCGATGACTCTTCTTCCTATCATCCTCAATTGCATCCAAATTTGTCTATCCACATTCACCCCCTAAGCAAAAATCTGCATGAAATCACTAACCTCATCACTAAAGAAGGGTCATTTAAAGTTCCTACTCTAGGATCTATAGTCTGCTTTATAACTAAATCATGAATGTTCACTTTAGATCCTAATATTATCATTATAACTATTTTTTTATCCTTACCCCATTTACCTCAATTTTTTTGGGAATAATATACCCTTATAAATATTCATTTAACCATATCCCAAAGTTCATCTTATATAAACTTGTCACTATTTCCCTTTTTATTGCTTACTTGCTTTATAATTTTTAAGGTTTATGCCATCTTATAAATAATACCATCATCCTCCTTTTATTTATAATTATTTGGTTTACCTTGGAAATTCTATTTAATACCTTATTAAGAATCAACGCATATGTATTTAAGTCCTCCTTAAGTTTGCTTGGTTAAAATTATTGTGTCCAAATTTTTTTAGTCTTGTTATATCATCCTATTAAGCATTAGTATTTGTAATTATTTTTATCATCCTTTATGTATATATGTGTTATCTTATCACAATTTAACAAATATATCTACATGTAAATATTGTCAATCTATTTATCAATACTCATTAGATCATTCAAATATTTAGTATCTTTTACATATTTTTTTATTGTCTTGTTGTGTTGTATTTTTAATTTTTTTATCCTTTTACTAAAGGTAATTAGGATGGCCTCAAGTGACTACCCAACTTAGAAATTGGGAATGTCACTAAGTAAAGTTCCCTCTCCAAGCCCCCATGCACTTTGATTCAAATGTGACCTCGACTATCTTCATGTCATGGGTACACTTATACTCACAAGTGAAAAAACAAAAGGGATTGCATACATCTATAATGGATTCAATTCCCCTCTTATTTTACCCCCCAACCATTCCAATATCATGTTTAACAATCCTAACCTACTACCCAACACCCCACCCACCTCATTAGTGTAGGAGGATTTTACCCAAAATTAATTTTTGAGACACATGAATAAATCTACAGACTATTTATCTATATCCTAGCATATGCTATTAATAATCAGATTTTCCATTACATTATAACTTCACATTATCACATAAACAAAAAATAAATCATCTACATATAAACCATAACATATATTAATACTCTATATCATATAACAATAATCTAAACCAATGCATCATAATAATAATCTCATCCATAACTACTCATCATCATAGAAAAATAATATCTAATCACATAACCTAAATCCATAACCAAAAACATCCTTGATCCATATATCCATAACCAATAATCACATGTACATAAACAAGTCCATACATAATCATGCACAACATAATCATAATAACATATAACAATAGTCCACAATGTCCATAAGAGTCAATGTCAAAATATATCACTAAAATATGGGCCCCATGGGAATCCTTGAGATACAATAATACATGTCCATAATATAAACCCTATCTCACAAATATAAGTCTAGATCACTACTATCTAGGTAACCTCCTAATAGGCTAATGCACAGACTGAGAGGAACTAGATTTGAAGGTTGGGGCATGCTCATATACTAACAATATACCCTCATATAAATCCCTATAGTATTTAGCCTATCATGTCAGCCAACCTATCTGTATCATCACAAGCCCCATACCCTGCTACTTTAGTAAAATATCCTCCTCCTCCTTGGCCTTCTTAGCCACTTGTAACACCATATCTCTCTCCCTCAATCTTAATTAAAGTTGTGCTATCTACCCATATAATGATGTTATCTATGTATCTCAACTTTGAATCTACCTTTAGAGTATAGTATCTTCCCATATTGAGCCTACCTCTAAATCAACTACCCTTGCAAGGCTAACACCTATCCTAACAAGCTTGTAACCTATTTGAGTATCCTTGCCATCTAGATATCCCTCTGCATAATCTATTTTTGTAAATTTACCACCATCTTATCTCACTTAGCTGAGATACATGATACCTTTATTTCTTGGGTCTATACCTCTCCCTTTAACATGTCCAATAATGCCTGATCATCCTTACTCAAAGGTGGCCTAGATGGACTCACATCATCTACACCCACTATCTTACCTTCCTGGTCTCTACCTTTGGCTTGGTTTCCATCTTGGACTCCCTAATCTCCACTATCAATAACCATAAGATTTGACCCTACCTACTCATCCTGATGAACTTGTGCCTAGGACTATGCCCTCTAATCTCATCTCCTCCCTAACTAATCTCGTACCTACAATAACCTCTATACATCTCCCTCCTCACTTTTGCTAGCCATCTAAGTAATATATGAGGTCATCTTTGGGACCACCACATTATATATGCCATAGTCACTTATGGATATGCTATAAGAGTCTGATAATCCCATATCATAGGTTCAATGATCTCATAATATACTCTCTCTAGTGCTCTATCTACTGAAGGCCCCCACTATAGCCTCTCTCTATCACTACGAGTAAATAGATGCTCTTTTCTAAGAACATCTTGTTGCTCCTTGAACTACCATTGTACCTAATAAGGACTATATCTCTCAATAATGTAGTCATGTTGGCCCATCAAATATCACTCTATGAGCATAAACTAGGTCATGTTTGTATCCTTGGTCGATCCTCACTAGACCTATTTGTATATAATCTATTGGATCTGATCAACTTTTAGATTATCAAATTATTATCTATAAAATCATATATCATCAGCGTGGGATCTCTAAATTCCTAGAATAATATATCATTTAAACACTATAGGTTGGTTAGGCTCCCTATCCACACAAGTGCCTAGTGATCTATTTATTTCAATGTTCTCACAAATCTATATCTATAATAGCAAGGAGGAACCTAGCCTCATTTCTCCTCTATAGGAACCCATATGAAGCTTTCTATATAGATGGGCTAGTACCAAAGGACCCCAAGAAAAAACATGGTAATATTACACCATGTCAAATACCACATCTCCCAATCCTAGATGAAAAATATGAATACTCTTGTATAGTAAAAGTATGTTGATAACAAGAGACATTACCATAAGTGTCAGCCTATCAATACTCCCCTCTCTCAAGTCTTTGTTAATGTCTATCCAAGAATCTCATACTCTAATCTATAACTACCCACATATACTATATACAATCACACTTAGGGTATGAGATCATTTGTAGATCTTATCACCCCTCATTTTTATCCAAAAACTCCATAATACATCCTCTAGTATCATCGTCATTTCACTAGTCATAAAGTGGAATGTACTAGTCTTTAAATTCCATCTCTACTAAGGCTATAATTAATGCCCTATAAATCTACACCACAAGCATAGTATTAATGTAATATAATCCCACCATCTTGAACATTCTATATTTTTTTGGTGTTAATCGATGCATCTCATGTAATACCACTAGATGGTGTTATCTGGATGCCAACACTCATAAGTTATCCTACACTAATAAACATCATATCAATCTAATACCCTTGTTACTCTATCACATCCTAACTATTCAAACCTATAGCTGATATTCTAATCCATTTAGCCTACCCATACCATTTACTTAGTGCTAACCTATCTAATCCCCCATCTCGCTAATCTAACCTAGACCCATAATCTAACCACCTACTCAATTTTCCCTTTCTAATTAATCCCTCTTATCTAACTACACCATTCTTAACCAATTTTCACACCCATCAAATTAACTACTCCACCAAGTCTACCCATTCCCATATAACTAGTATCTACATCTCTAATCCATTATACTACTACCTATCTAGTTAATGCAACTACCCATTAAAACCATCCCCTCTAATTAATCCATCTTATCTAGCTAATTACCTCTCCTAACTAACTTTTCCACTAATCTACTTTATCTAATAACTTACCCATCTAATCAGCCTAAACTAAATCCCCTATCCCTTATCCCTTTATCCATTTAACTTTTACCCATACCCATTTCCCTTCCTAATCCCTCGACTAAACTTAACACCCAATTTACTCAATATCACCCATTCCTATTTAATTTAACTAGAGGTTTTGACAATATCATGTCTTGAAACCCATGGTTTTTTAAAACCACATATCAAATCATGTAGTTTTAAAAACTATAATTTCTTCTATAGTATTATAATTATGCCTATTACTTGACATGGTATTACAAAACCACAAGTCACCCTATGCAGTTTTATAAAATATAGCTCACGGTTGCAATACCATAGTTTGTGGTGGCAATACCAAAATTACAAGTAAAGTATTGCCATTCCTAAATGTATATGTCATAAATGTAATAATAAATGCAAAATTGATGAAATCAACTAGTTAGGGATGAATTACTCACTGGTGGTCCTAGTCGGCTACCCTCTGGTATTGTTAGACTCTCTCTTCATGGTGTGATGAACGAGGAATGTGATCCATCTCTTTGTATCTAGATAATAGTTTCACGAGAGCTAAAATTTAAAATAACTCTTTTAGACCCACTTTGTCCTATTTTAACCCCTATCCACCCCTTCTTTTACCCCTTTTCATCCTATTTAACCCTTGATAACTATATTATCCTACCCATTCCACTAATTTTGATCCCTGAATCCCTTTCTACATCCTATTATCACACTCACTCACATTATCATAATCCCTAAGTCCTTTCAAATCACTATTTTGGGGCATAACATCCTATTCCCCATGTTAAATCCAAAATATTGAGTCAAAACTACATTGGACTAAGGTCTCTTAAGACTATATAGGCAACACTTTGCCACTTTTTTAATGCCCAAGAATAACACATCCACTACTAACATCCTATCCCATCCCATCTCCTATGGGTCACTCAAATCTATTAAATCATATTGAATTATAAACCTTATATTAAATTTACTTATTACCAATAATCAATTATCAAAACATTTATAGGCCTCTAGCTATCCCTTGCATGCATCTTTTTTAGGGAGTTGTCACTAGCTCGTACCCTATCTCATCTTTTCATTTCCTAAATATTTGTTAATGTCTCAAGAATTTTATTCTTATCATCTCAATAAAATGGCCTCTCTCCTAGGCATTGGTCATTTCTTGGGACTTACCTTATGAGGCTAAGTAACCTTATCCCATAAGAAATTATGCTTAGGTCATCCCAAGCATAGCTTAATTAACACTCAGGGCATCCCAATCCTTCATCATCTTGGTCTTATCCCACCTCAAGAATCTCTTTTCAAGTGACCAACTAGCTTGTTCTTCCCTACATATCCACTCAAAGGGACCACTAACATCATTTGTTAATTCAACCACGAAATGGTTTTTCTTTGAAATACCATTACTCCTTCCAATTCACTCACTCACAATGCCCTTTCAAAGAGGGTCAAAATGTATACACCTAAATCCGCTCACCTTAATTATTCTATTAATATTATAGCCATAATCCTATTCAATTAAAATACTATTTCCTATTAAATATTTTCTACATCTAATAAATCTTTATACATCCCATATGACCAATTAATCACCCCATTATCTTACTAATAATCCCACCTGATCATTAATCCTACCTCATTAACTACCCACTAGCCTACTTAGAAATTAAAAATTCATATTTATCCAACTACCCCCTAGCCAACCTTCTACCTTAGCTTATCCTACATCTTTGTGAACCTTAAATCTCATTTAATCCCTTTCTATTCCCAATTATCCTTTAAACAAACCAAGAAATCTCTAGAACTAGATAAGGATATTTAAGATTCTAGAAGTCTCTAAACTATAGGCTTCTAAATAATTAAATATTCCTTAAAACTCCCTCTAACATCCTATAAAAATCCATGCTTGGGGCATGTCCAAGATAATGATAAAATACATAAGCCTTATATATACTCTCATACTAACCATCTATAACATACATACTCTCTTACAAATCCATTTAACTATCTAAGGAAGCCATTAGAGTCCTCTTGAAGTTACCATCAAGCAATCCACATATAATTAAAATTGCATTGGAATCAGTTGGAAAATCTTAGAAAGAACTTATAAGGAACAAGGTGATGGTAAAATTCTACTCTTAAAGTGTTTATTTTCCTTTCATTTCCCTCCTTGTGATGTTATTGTGTTGTTGGGTTTAAGTTACTATTTATAGTAGTTTTAATAAATAGCTAAAAAATACAGTCATACAAAAAAGAAGGCCACACAATATACATTTATATCCTCTAGGATCCCACCATTTAGATAGGTTTTCACTTGGTAATGACCAAGTTCAAAAATAAAGATAGATGGAAATATGTTGAATAGGCACACCTCTATGTGGTAAGCTAAATGGCCCAAGGGAATAAGTATAATTACACCTTATATTTTGTTGAATCGATTATGGAGGATGCTAAGAAGGCTCACTACCTACCAATTCATAAATTTCTTTGGGGCATGCTTTTTTTTACTAGTATTTGATGAGATTCACATTCCAAAATATGTTGGGAATGAGCTAAAGTGGGTGTACCCATTGAATAATAAGTCCCCTATAGAATGGTTTAAATAGTTCATTGTCCAAGCATCATCTCCCCTTCCCACAACATTAAGATGAAAGGATGTTTTGATGGGCTGAAGGAAGCACTCTGAAATGAATGGTGTATCCCTAAGGATTTGCCTACATAGATGGGAAAATCCCAATTTATTATAATGCAACATTATTCACTAGTGTGTATCTAGATGGAGCCCATAAACAACTTATCAAGGTGGCTAAATCTACCATATGATTTTAATGCCAAGTACTTCAAAACTATTATGAATTGCATTGCTAATGTGCCTAAGGTGCATATTAATGTCGATAAAATTAATTTTGATACCCACACTCTTCAATAGTTGTATGTCTATTTTAGAAATAAGGTATATAAGGATAAGAATGAGATGGATATAATTGATATTAAGGTGCACCATATTCTCATCGAGGTGCACCTTCATGTGTTATTTTATATGCTCAAGCCTAGGAAGAAGTCTTTAGAAATCTAAGAGGACCCCAGATAAAACCTTCCCCACCTACTAAAAACAATAATTCAAAGAAGGCAACATAGACAAGCGAAGAGGCTGGGGATTGATGACACTAGAAGCATACCAAAAAAACAATCTAAGTGGAAAAGGGAAACTCCATCACCTCTAAAAGATACCAAGGCATGCCTAAAATAAAATAATAAGAGGGCCTTGATACCACCCAATAAACTATCATTCTTTTGGAATAGGAGCATTTGACACCAAGTATTGGACATAAAAATAAAGGGTGGTGACTCCTCATCCATCACTTGAAAGAGAAACCAAAGATTCCACCTTTGAGCTAGAGGAAAACATAAAGTGACAAGATGAACCTGCACCTACTAATGTGCAATTAGAAATTCAAAGTCCCACTAGAAAAGAGGTAGATAGAGGAACTACTCTATGTGCCATTAACCAGGATGCTGGCTCAAGTGGTCAGTAACATATTCAACTAGACATTAAGATACTTGAGCATGATCTAAATAAGGGAAAGGGGCTTGTTAAGGAATTGGAGCAATAACAAGGAACTAAGGGTAAGAGCCTCAAAAGGGTCTTCATTCGATGTAATTTTTAATGAATTGTACATGTGGGAGTATTTTCCAAATGAGGACTCATCAAATCAGACTTAGTGAGATATCTATTTTTAATCTAGATCTTTTTAATGAGGAATACCATTTTGAGCTCCTATCAACCAACATGGATTTAATGTGAGAGGGGGTAGATCTTCCTAAAATATTTTGGGTGGATCCATAGTAGTATTCACCAAACCAAGCAAGTGAAACCCTTATTAAGATGTCTCTCATGGTAGAAAAGTAGAATTCTCTACAAGGCTATGATGTTAACCAACTTTAACAAAAGCATTAATAGGTCCTTTCCTTGTACTATCATGAATGCATCAAACAAATAAAGCTTTAAGATAAATTAGATGAGCTCTAACATGAACAAGAAGCAACAAAAGTGTCTTGATTAAAGACTCTCATGCAAGTCAATTCTATAAAAAGATCTGACACCTATTGATGGAGCCCCATTATAGGAAAATCTATTGAAAAGATGAAGACCTTGGTGAATGTTTTATTGAAAAATGCAAAGACCAGGTAAATTCCCAACATGAGCAAACATGGGATACAGATTAATTTATGGAATCTATAAAAGTGTGCAATTAATTTTTGGCTCGAGTGGATGCCACACTCCCATGGTTAATGGGGTTTTTATCAAGTTGGTAGGACGTGCCAAAGTTTTAAAATCTAGGATTCAGTCAGAAGAAATTTAACACAAGAAATTGGATAAGAATGCACTCAAAATAAAGTATAGAGTAGATCACACCAAAGAATTTTAGGATGTGGAGGCACTTAAAAATAATATTAATGCTCAACACCAAGAGCTTAATACCAATTTTTCAATACTTTGAGGATAGGTTTTGATAGAGTTTATAATGATTTAAGATGTACACAAAGATGCTACTACATCACTTGAGCTTTAACAACTCAAATAGGTGATTTTTTGGAGTAACCCAAGGAGACCAAGAGGCTAAAGAGTGAACTTGAAGAAATTACCTCCAAGTTACAATTGATTTAAACCACTAGGAAGAGGTTAAGCATTAGGTCAATAAAATAGGACTTGATTTTTTGGTAAAGGAACCTAAGGATGGTACATAGTCTACGACAGACTATTGACTTTGTGTGGGGTAATGTTAGATCCTAAATGTTTTAACATATAGTGGGTATATAAGGGTAGTTGGGATTGATTCAACATGAATTCATTGTAACAATTTCCATGACTCATTATAATGGTTGTATGGGGGGAGTTATCATTTAAATATTAATGTTATAACTAAATGATTGAGGTAAGACCATGCATAAATAGCCCCAAGCTTAATTAGATAGGGGGTTGGACAATGAGTGATTGATAATTGTAATCTTGAAAGTTGAAATCCTTAAAAATATGTATTGTGGCCTATGTATGGTGACCTATGATGTGAATGAAATAGAACACGTGTTGCTGAATCACCTTTTATAAAACTTATGGAATCACCAGTACCACTAATTTATTTTCTTAATTTATGCTTATCTTTTTTATGATGAATAACTTAGGTATGGAATGAGCAAGATTAGTTTTATTATGATTTTTGTGATTAGAAATAAGTACTTATTAAAACAAAATATTATATAAATCTCAATGAATACACCATCGCATGATATAAATGATAAGAACAAATCTTAATCTACACTTTTTAGGTGAGTGTGTGAGACCCTTTCTCATGTAATATGTCAACGTGCTAGTTTGTTGGACTTCTTGTTATCTTTAGGCACATGACTAGGATAAGTCTTTCTAAACTAAAGGAAAAGAATACAATAATCAATTATAACTAGTGGCATGCCATAGAGAATGTGACCTGGAAGTTTTTTTCAACAACTTCCATTTAGACACCCCAATTTTTGAAATCAAATGGTGATCTATTATTGCTTGAATATCCCATTGATAGTATTCCAATCTTATGTAGAATTAGCATATGTATTATTTCATTAATTTATAGACATCCTTGATTATAACATCTCAATAAATTCTAATAAAGAATCAAATAATGAAAATAATCTTTTTAAAATTTAATAATATGTGGGACTATTTTGTAAGAGTAATTAGAATCTAGTTTTAGGGTCTCACTTACATTATTTGTCATATAATATTTATAGTAATGCTTTAACATCATATCCTAATTTATAATAATATCCAATTGATAATATTCAAACACCCCAATTTATGAAATCAAATGTGGACTTACTATTACTTGAATATCCTATTGATAGTATTCTAATCTTGTGTAGAATAGGTACATGCCCATTTTGAATAAGATAAGAATAATATGAGCATACACCTTCTATATAATGGTCACACATATCATTTAATTCATTAAATATGGACATAATTGATTATAAGGGATCATTAATTATAATAAATAATCAAATAATGGACTATGACCTAAACTATGGGACATGTGGTACTATGAGTTGTAGACTACACAAGAGTCAATGAGTCCACAAGTGGGTCAGTAAGGTGTGTTGAACTATGGAACATGTGAGAATACAAAATGGGCATGGAATGAATAATCACATGGGATTACAAGGTGTGTGAGTAATTTAATCATTGTAGTTAATGAGTAAGTGAACTTATTGTGGATGGTTGAGCTCATTGATCTACTCCTAGCAAGTCAAAACTTTGAACCATGTGACATGAAAGGGATACAAATTTAGGTAACTATATATATTTATTTACATATGTTTAATTACATAGATTAAATTGGATATGAGGAGATGCACTTGACATCATTTACATGTTCATATATACATTGCAATAAATTAATACTAAAGGATAATTAATGCAATTAAAATGGTGTTAAATTCATGTGATTGAAATGGAGTTAAATTAATACAATTCATATGGTGTTAAATTAACATGATATTTGAGTGATTAATATTGTGTTAAGGTGTCAATATTAATAGATATTCAAGAATCAGTATGATTTAGCATTTAATAAAGAGTTCATTCATGACTAGACATGTGATCATGAAGAGTGAGAATGTTACATGTGTCTTCACATATAAATAGTTTGCAAACTATTTATATTTAGCTAAATTTATCTGGACCTTATCTTGATCTATATGTCCAAATTTTAGAATAAAATAAGAATCATCTTTTGATTAACTAGGACAAATTCAGAGATACAATTCAAACTACTTAGGCACATAATCCATTTTGGTAATTTAGTGTAAACACATTGGTGGTTAACCAAGATGTGGATTCTTTAAACATGTGTTCTGGCTAGATTCACTACTGAGGGTGTTGGTGGTGAAGTGGGTGGTGGAATGGTAGTGACAATGGGTGACAATGACATGGCTATGGATGAAAGAGGCAACATTATTTTTTTGTGTATCTGTGGTAGTGACATGTTGGGGGTGATGGTGGTGGTGACAATGCTTAGATTTCCTTCTTCAATGCTTATTTGACCTTGGTGTTTTTCCAAGGTGGTTACTCCTCAGGTGGTGTTTTGCATACATTTTTATGTAGTTTAGTTTTTTGATTATGTTTTGAGTTTTGGCCCTTGGTTGTAATTGAACACCTCTTGGTATTTAGGTTGCTATTGGCTTCCTCATATTGGTATGAGATTTGTATTGTCATTTTTTTGTATAATAAAATAAGTGAAGGACCCTCCAACCCTTATTATCTAGAAAAATATATATATTAATAATTTTGTTTTATAAATTATTTTTAAATTGATTAAAATGAAATCTAAAATCAAACTTTTACTTTAAGGTAAAAATGCGTGAATCTTGATGAGGAAAGCTTAATAAAAAATGTAGGCATCTGATAAATATAATACTTTTACTAGTTATTTGTTTAATCATTAATTATTTTCAATGTATATATTAATTTATTCTACTACAATAATATTAAAATAAGGGTCATTGTAGTTGATGTTCCTAGTTTTTATTCTCATTCTGCATGATGAGTTAAAGGTCATCTAAAACACCAATCACTATCACATAGTTGTTTCACCTCTTTTTAATTTGAAACTTGGCTTGAATGTTGCATTTATTGCAATAGAAATTTTATAATCATATTATGGGATGAAATGTGATATTTAAAGATTTTGTATTTGTTATCTTCACACTTGGCTTTATATTAATTTTAACTCTATAAATTTCTCATGTTTAGTAAAATTATAATCTAGAGAAGCTACAATTTTATCATTTAGTAGTATTTTGGATGAGTTACTAGAAGTGGTTAGGGAAATATCATCTTAAATAGATTCCAACTTAGAAATTTTGAAAAACTGAGCTTCATTAGAATATCTAAATTTGGAGGCTTGATATGGGCTTCTTGGTCTTCTTTATGCTATGCTTGGAATTTTTTGGAGGATGGGACCATCATTAGAGGTGCATAGTTGAAGTGTCAAAAATTCCATACCATTATTGGCCATTATTACACATATCCCTTCTCTCAACTCAAGGTTGCAATAGGTTTTATTACGCTTGTTAGGCATGGTATTTGGTAATCTCATTCTTGCTTTGAAATAACTAGCCATGTGATTACCATGAATCACATGCTATAAGTTGTACTTAGTGAGCCCTCCCTCTACATAATGACTATCAAATGGGAAGTGGAATTTGATGGTAGGGTGATGGAAGCTAGGTTGAAGTGGGTTTCCTTCATATAAAGGGAGGATGTCCTACATGATATCAAATAAGTCATTGGCCTCATCTTTTAGGAGACCATATATAGAGTTAAGTTCAATTCCTTGGTGGCATTAATGTTTGTGGGTAATTTTATTCATGTATTTAGGGATAAAAAATTGACCTTGGCTATTTGGATATATCTAGTCTAGGAGTGATTCTGAGTTAGTCTAAAGACATCTATTAAGCATTTATCCCTGGAAGAATGTGATCCTCATTCCTTTCCTAGGATAACTAGCTTAGGGTAGTCAACTTTAGAGCCTTCAAGGATTTTATAGATAGTTATTCTAACCTTTTGTCTCATATTGATTTACTATAAGATCAACTAAAAAAATTTGGCCCTTTAGAAGCCAAATACCACTGCTAAACATGGGAACCCTACACTCTCCCCCAATGTTGATTATGGTAAATATTTAGGGGAGGTTATATTTATGATTAACTATGGAAATTAAACTTATATCAATGATTTATAAGGCTCAATCCCATCTCCCTCAGCCAATTTTTTTTAGGGTGAGATCTGGCCCATCACTAGAAGAAAGGTTGCCTCGGTGCACATGTAAGCTCAATTGGTGGGCATGAGGGAACATCCTATTCCAGGTGTGAAATTGGAGAAGATATGGAGGAGAATAAAGAAGAGGTGTAAACACACTTCAACTCAAAATTTGGGTGTGGACATGTTGATGGTTAACCATAACGTGGATATATAAACTTGTGTTTTAACTAGAGTCCCTATGAAAGGTGTTGGTGGTGAAGCGGGTGGTAGAGTAAAAGTGGAAATGGATGATGGTGACATGGCTATGGATGGTGGATGAAATGTTGTTTTTGTGTGTGGAGGTGGTAGTGACATGCTTGGGGGTGATGGTGATGGTAATGATGTTTAGCTTTCCAACTTCAATGGTTGTTTGACCTTGGGTTTTTTTCAAGATGGTTACTCCTCGGGTGGTGTTTTATAGGTATTTTTATGTAGTTTAGTTTTTTGGTTATGTTTTAGGTTTTGACCTTTGTTGTTATTCAATACCTATTGGTATTTAGGCTGCCCTTGGCTTCCTCATCTTGGTATGAGCTTTGTATTATCACTTTTTTCATATAATAAAATAGGTGAGGGACTCTCCAACCCTTATTATATATATATATATATATATTACTAAAAATATTTTTTATAATTTATTTTTAAACTGATTAAAATAAAATATAAAATAAAACTTTTACTTTAAGGTATAAATGGGTGAAGCTTGATGATTAAATCTTAATAAAAATATGGGCATCTCATAGATATAATACTTTTACTAGTCATTTGTTTTACCATTAATTGTTCTTAGTGTATAGATTAATTTGTTTCACTACAATAATAGTAAAATAGGGGTAATTACAATTGATGTTGCCAGTTTTCATTGCCATCCTACATGACGGATAAACTATCATCTAAAACCTCATTTCCCTCACATAGCCATTTCACCTTATTTTAATGTGAAACCTAGCTCAAATGTTCATTTATTACAATAGGGCTTCTACAGACATACTATGCAGTATCAATAATGCTTCACAATACTAGACATATTCATGGTATCTTTAGAATTTAATTATTTTTTTTCATTTTTTTAGATAGATTTTGGGGTATGAATGGTCCCTTGCTCATACAAAAACTAAGGAGCATCATAAAATAGTGGAAAAACATGAAAACATTCATGATGTGCACCCATACCAACTCTTCACAATTTAAAAAGAAGTAGATGAGAGGCTCAACAAAACATGGGGGAAACCCTAAGCATATAATATGATGAAGCAAGAAGAAATATTGTATTTAGTTTTAGTAGTGAATTAAACAAAGATACATCCATGATACCAAAAATGATCTATGGGACCTCAAATCAAAATAATTATTTATTAAGTAGTGAATGTCAAATACTACTTATAACTTAATTACAATAATATTATATTAAAATAAAGTGAAACATCGATCCCTGTGTACCATAGTTTTGAAAAAAAAACTTAAAAATAATTTTTTGAATATACACTAATAATTCTATATTTCAGTGTATCTATATTCATATTTGGATGCCAACATAATTTTTAGAGATTTTTAGATGGGATGACATTTATAATATTGGTGGTATTAGAAAATATTAATACAATATAAGGCCACTTAAATTCTATGTGAATGTGGATATCTAGGGTCAACTTATGAATTTATTTAGTTACTATCGAATGGAAAAACTACTTAATATACTACTATTAAGAATATTACTTCTACATAGAGCTTAGACATTGAAATACACTACTAATAATATTACTTCCACATAGAGTTTATTTAGAAGTTAAAATGAAGATGTTAATGGGCTAGTAGAATGATTAACTACCTATGCCTAATTACCTATTCTATGCATTAATTGTGGTCTTATCCAAGTAGATATAATTTATTTAATTTGAGTAACCACCTACGCTTAATTTTTAATGTTATGCATTAATTTTAGGCTTACTTCAGTAGTTATAATTTATTTAATTTAAGAGTTTTATGCTAACACCTATGCCTAATTCACTGCATCCCACACCCATAGGTGGCTCATGTAAATTCCCTCATATTATTTTTCATGCCAACTTTTCCCTCAACATTTTTAAATTAAAATGTTGGTGATTTTCTTATCTATGCCATTGATATTAACATAAAATATGGAACTGCCCTTTTCAAATAGAATAAATAGATGAAATTTCTTTAATAATATTTATGAAACAATGTAATGTTTATGACTATAGGATTGTGATCAATTTGTATTGTGTAAGAATAAATTTTTACAAAATATTAATTATGTTATTTTTTTTAGTGTTACATTTTTTTTGTGATATATTATATTTTGTTTTTAATACTATTAAGCTAGATTAATCTAGCTAATGTTAGTTTAATTTTTATAAGCCCATTCTCAAATAGTCTTATACATCTTATTTTTCACTTTTTAAGAGGTTTAAATTGTAAAAATGTTTTTATAACATAAATATTTTTAAATCATAGATACTATAGTCACATCAGACACTTCTTTAAATACAGTTTTTATAAATTTTGAAGTGCAATGGTAAATGAATAATATTCATAATATTTTTCCATAGTCTATCCAAGATTTCCCATCAAATTTAACTCTTACATGGAAGCCATTCAAATTTAGAACCTTTTCAAGAAAGTTTTTATTTTTTATTAGATATGGGTAAATGCTTTTACAAAATCTAAAGCTATAAAATGAAGGGGGTAGTATTGTGACTAGAGATACGAACCAATTTTAGACAAAATAGAATGCCCATATCACCTTTAATTCCCTACCATCTCCAATATCAATGACATGACCAATGTCACTTACATCACCAATGTCACCAATGACCACAATCAACCTCACATGCCATGCAAGATTTGAACCTAAGTGGGGGCAGACACAACCAAGCCACTTAAACATGTATTGAATTTTTTTATGCAATATTTCCATTCAAATGGTAATTCTATTTTTAATAGTTGAAGGAAGAAGCAAATTCAGAAAAAAAATATTATATTTATTGTAATCTTACCTTGAACTCTAATTCTAACCATGATCTGATTTGGAATTATAAGAGTTTTGATTAGGCCATAAATACTAACTTATATCTATCAATTTGTTATTATTTTATATGATCGAGTGATTATACATTGTTGATTTCCAATAAAAGAGTCTACTCTTTTCAACAGAATCTCAATAGTTTAATAGTCAATTAAGATGGAGTTTCTGTAACAACCCCTTAAGGTTAACTAAAATTAAGTTAATTTTTTCAAAATCAATAACAAATTAATTTAGCACTAATGATATTTAAATAAATGAATCATTAAATTAAACTATGTTATTAACCAACAGGTTAAATTTTTGATTCATTTAGCTCATGATCATTTAATAATAAATGTTGATTTACTTTCACAAGTACAATATAGTAAAGTAATAAATTATCTAAGTTAATAATTTAGTAATTATTGATTAAATAATATAATAGGTATCGATATAAACAACAAACTACTATAATTATTGAATTAACATCAAATAGTACAAGTTTATAATATTACATATCTATATATTAGATTACAAATTTTTCATAGAACATATGAGTCCCAATAAACTCATTAATATCCAAAAATAATCCTAAGTAAAGCCTCTATGAGTTTACTACTAGAAGGGGAGGGAGAGTATCATTCGATTACTTTTCCACACCAACCATGGACCATTGATCCACAAATAATATCCTAACAAGGGAATGACCCTCCTTCATAGATGGGCAGATAGTGAGAGTGTAAAAATTGAGAAAAACAACTAGAAACCCATGTGTTTTAAGATAATTATCACATGTAACATATCATAAAGAAATACATTCTAACATGATATCATGTAATACATGAAACCACAATAAAATAAGAGAAATGACAATGTTCAAACCCTAAATATTACTTTGGCCAAAGTTTTAATATAGTTTTCTAGATCTGAAGATTAGTCAAATTTACAAACACTCAACTCATTTAGATATCCTTTATTTGACTATTAGTGGCACTAAGTAAGTAGAGAATTCCATCTCACCTACTTCCTTAGAGTCATTACTAAAAGATTTATTCATACTTAAACTATATTTAAATTGATAAATTCAAATAATAGACTTACATATAAAATGCCACAACACAAAATAATACAAATAAATCATTAATTACCAAATAATTCATCTTATGCATCTAAATAATATAAATCAACTAAATGTAATTATTTACAACCTTATAGATAAAACTAGCTGATTTATTTAATATATACACAATAGTATTAATCATTTAATTTTCCATTCAAATTAATGATCATTTAGTATACAAACTAATTTTTAGCTAGGTTCAGATTATTCATAAAGTTCTAATCATGTAACTATATAATTCTTATTTCTCGATTAGCCACATAATAGACTAATAATATATAACAAGATCCTTATAATATCTTATGCAAATGAATAGTCCTTTCTATAATGTAAATTCCTAGTCAAATTGTCATCTAATTATTCATGCATTAACTACTGTATACAAGTAATTGAAAAAATTACTCTAAATCAAAGTTTAATTACAGATAAGATCAATATGCATCATAATAATATACCAACCCAAAGAAAGCTTCAATTAATGTATAACCACCACTATTATACATATAACTCAAGTGTGTGTGTGTGTGTGTGTGTGTGTGTGTGTGTGTTTTGAATTTAAAAGATTATTTAAGTATTTTATTCAAAAAAATGTTTGAAAAAAACCACTTAAAACTTTAATATCTTAGTCATAATTAAATGGTTTGACTTAACTTTCTAGTCATAAATACAAAACCCGAATATCCCATTACAACCAAATAATAATTATAGGCTCAACTTGTATATTATAAGTCAATCCTCTAACCACATGAAATAATCATAAATTATTTTATCATCAAAACATTAAATTTATAATTTAAACACAATCATACAATCATTTTAGGGATATTCAAACCAAACAAAATTTAATAAACCAAAAGAATTAAACAATACTCAATCCAACATTTTTCCATGAGTCATTTCATAGAATAATATGTCAAATAGTTGTGTATATATATAAAACACCAATACTTATCTACAATTAAGTCCAATTAATTCCATTCCAAAGTTGAGTTATCTAATTTTGAAACATAATGATATATATATATAAAACCCAAATATTTTCCAGTCCACATAATAATCATTAACTCATATAACTAGTAGGGTTTAATTTATTTATGCTTGAACCTATGGATGGGTCTAAACCATCCCTAGGGTTATTCAAAAATAAACCCCTATACATATTTTTATCAACCCAAAAAAATATCTCAAATAAAAATAATCTCAAACAAATACAACTACTCATAACACCTGAGCTCATAATTTTCAAACACAGAGAGTATGACAATATACCAAATATAAATTAATGATTTGAGCAGAAAAATTCATCATTATTAAATACTATATTAAAATGTATACCCATATTACATTTATTATTTTTTCCAATTAAAAATGCAAGCCTAAGTTTCATTGTTTATACCCAAAACCATAATGCACTAACATCAATAAAAATCAGTCTTGAAAAAAAACCTTATACGCACATAGCCATGAATGATATAATTCATATCTTTGTACTTGAACCTATGTATGGTTCAAACCCATCCCTATGGTCACTTACAATTAACCCTTATAATGTATTTCTATATTTGTTATATTTATACTGAACAAACTGCTTATGAGTATTATGTTTTCTTATATATATATATATATATATATATATATATATATAAAATTAGAAAACATAATACTCATAAGCAGTTTGTTTAGTATAAATATAACAAACATAGAAATACATTGAAACCCTTATAATACTCATCCAAAACATAAAAAAAACCATTATGCCCTCAACCATTTAAAAATAAATGGATTATATAAGTTCTTGGTCTTATGGATGGTTCATATCTATCCTCAGGGTCATCCACTTATATATATATATATATATATATATATATATATATATATATATATATATATATATATATATATATATATATATATATATGGCAAAAACTAGAACTGCACATATATCACTTTGAAATGGTAAAATTTAGAAAATAAAATTAACAAACCCTACCTGTAAACAAAATATAAGTAGTGAAAATATAATAATATTCTCTACCAAACTCTCCTAAACTTCATCTATTCCTCTCCAAACCCTCAGCCTCCATATATCTCCATTCATTTCAATCTTTCATGCCAAAACCCCCAAAAAAACTCCATAAAATTGGGTTTCTATCAAAATGGATCTCAATTTTCATCATTATTTTCTTGAAATTATGGCATGATAGCTTGTCAAGAAATTATCGATTGTCAATTTAACCAATATAAAAACTTTCATGACCAAACCATGCATTGAACCAAGTCAACGGTGATTCTATAATAACTCAAAGATTCTAGAAACCAAATAACTTGAAAACCCTAGATTCCCCACATATGCCAATTAAAATAATCACTTTAGCATTATAACTTAAGATTATGTTTTGAACAAAAAATCTAATCACCATGCATCTCATTTAAAAAAAATAACCTTTGTAGAATATATCATGGTCTATGGTTAGAATCAAACCTAAAAAAAAATTCTAATTATTAATATAATAATCCTGTTAAATTAAACATGCCATTTGCCTATTTAAAATGACCATTTGAATAGATATTGGGTATGTATGAAATACATATATCAAATATGGTTAAAAAAATCATATATATTTATAATATGCTATATAATAAACATCAAACATAATAATTACCATTGCAATCATGCCAAACATGACATTCAAACTAGACAATACCCGCCATAAGTGTAATCATTGTCAAGACAAGGGAATAAGACTTCACATTCAAAAAAGATCATAAAATGACATCAAAGCACAAGTTATGATGATTATGTGTGTATTTCAACTATGAAAAATGTTATATTATGAAATCACATGCTAGATACTTTAGTAAAGAAACATGTCAATAATATGGTGCATGATGCAAATAATAAATATCAACCAACTATCAAAACACAAGCAAACTTCTATTCTAAGTGGTGTGTATAGGGTTATTATTTCATTCTCTCACATCCCACTCATCTCCATCTACTCCATCCTCTCTTATGATATCCTCCCTTGGTCATAGTCAGTTGTGTGGACTCCATCTTGCATCCACCTCAGTAAAATAAATAGTAGTTAGATCATATCCCAACATAATCATAATAAACTATTGTAACTAAATAAAAATGCATAATCATGATCATAATGTAGCATAATAGAATATTAAAAACTAACAAGTTAACTATCATGATCAAAAGAAATAAATAACTACCCACAAAGCATACTACTAATCTAGCCAATTAACATAATAAGTTAACCAATCATTAACCACAAAATACATTAATTAATAGATTAATGAGTCTAGAAGAAAATTGGGATGTAATATCCTTCACCCCTAAAGTTGGTCATCATTTGGATGACACTTATTTCAAAAAAAGTTTTAAAATAAAATAGTGTTTAGAAGAAAATAAATATACTATCCAACAAAATACTAGGCAAACAAATGTGGAAATAGCTTATGAAACTATTCATAATCTCCCCAAATGACACTATATTTAGAATATTGGTTCCTCTGGACCTTACACTATGACACTTCTCTATTTTTCAAACTAAGTTTGTCAGTGTTAATTATTCTAACTGGTTCTATTATGACCACCCTGGGATTTGGAACCTGTAAAATATTTCAATCCAATACATGAGAAGGATCAAAAACATACTTTTTAAAAGTGGACACATGAAAAAAAATTATGCATGAGTGTTAAAGCTGGTGGAAAACCAACCCTGTATACCGCAATATTAACAACTTCCAAGACATCAAAGGCTCCCATATATCTAGAAGATAATTTGGCTAATTTTCCAAATTTATTCAAGTATTTTATGGTTTAATCTACATAAATACTTTGTCTCCAACTAAAAATTACCTTGTTATTATTTTTAAATTAGTGTAACTCTTTTATCTATCATTTACTTCAACCAATATTTTCCTTATTAACTTAATCTTCTTTTCCATTTCCAGAAGCATATTTGGACTAAAGACTACTCTATCTTCTAACATATCCCAAATAATTGGTGTTTTACACTTATTCCATATAATGCCTCAAACAAATTTAGTTTTAGAGTTGATTGGTATGACTTGTTGTACGAAAAATCAACCAATAGAAGATATTATTACCACCTATATTGCTGGTCCATGTAATGCATTATAATAAGAGCTTCTAAAACTTGATCCACCCTTTCTATTTGTCTATCTATTTTTGGATGGTATGCTATACTAAAGTTCTAATGTGTACTCAAAGCTGAATTGAGATTAAACCAAAATCTGGACATCGTTTTTGAGTCCCTATCTAAAATAATGTTTTTCAAAAACCCATGCAATCTATACACTTATTTAAAAAATATCTTCACAAGCATATGTGCATCATTTAAAATATTACCAAGAATGAAGTGAGCTACCCTAGTGAGTTTATCAACAACCACCAAAATCATGTCATATATACTCTAAGACATCAACAAACCTTAGATAAACTCCATGCTAATGACCTACCACTTCCATTTTGGTATGGTATGCAGGTATAACAACCCAACAAGATGCACATGCTCAACCTTGACTCATTGATATTATAAACATTATGAAATAAAATATGCTACAAGTTTCTTAATTACTTTTTAGAAATATAATAGCCTTAGCTCTGCCAAGAGCTTAGTCACACTTGAATGTCTTGAGTAAGGAGCATTGTATAGTTCATTGAGTAAACTATTCCTCAAATTCTCCTTGTCTAATACATAAATCTTTCATTTGTACCTCAATAAACCATCATCTTTAAACCTGAATCCTTCATACTTAGGATCTTAAGCATTTTGATCCAATGCCAACTTTACTTATTCATAAAATTCATCTCTTGGTGATAATTTAACCATTTTATCATAAAAGGTACTCTTGGTAGTAGCCAAAGCTACTATATAACTTCAATGACTAAGGGCATCTACAACCCTATTTTTTTTCCTTTAATTTAGTTAATTTCAAAATCATAATCTGAAAAGAACTCTAACCATCACCTCTAATGTGCATTAAAGTTAGGTTGAGTGAAGATATGCTTGAGCCCCAAGTTATCAAGCTTGAGCTCATACAATTTTCTCAATAAACAATGCCTCCAAACTTCTAAGGCATGACCTATTGTAACTAATTATAAATCATGTGGGGCATAATTTTCCTTATATGGATTCATAACCTACAACATAACCTTCTTACATAAGAACTCCTCCAATGCCATCTCTTGAAGCATCAATTATTATAAAAAATTAGCCATTTAGATCAAGAACTCTCAACATTGGTGTTGAGATAAGCCTTCTTTTCAGTTCCTAAAAAATTTCCTCGTACTTCATTGACCACATGAACTTATGATTTTTCTACTGAAGAGAGGTAATACTATTTGAAAAAGTTTAGAATAAACTTATTGTAATATCTAGCCAAACCCATATAATCCTAACTTTGTGGACATTTTTAGGTGTTGACCACTCCATAATGACTTTAATCTTCAAAGGACCTATGAATATTCTTTCTAAAAATATAATGTACCCAAGGTACTATACCTTTTTCTAAAATAAGGCACACTTCGAAATTCTCCCAAAAAATTTATGTTTTTGCAACCATTGCAGAATCAACTTAAAATGCTCTAGATGCTCCTATTCATATTGTGAATAGATAAGGATATCATCTAAAAATACCAACATAAAATGATCTAGATAATCCATAAACACAATATTCATGAGATTCATAAATATTTTTGGTACATTCATTAGCCCAAAAAATATAATAATGAACTCATAGTGCACATATCAAGTCCTAAAATCTATTTTTAGAATGTATTTCTCATGAATCCTTAACTGATGATATCCTACTTGAATATCAATCTTTGAGAAAATTGATGTTCCACACATTTGATTAAAGAGATCATCAATGTGAAGTAAAGGATATCTATTTTTGATTGTTGTCATTTTTAACATCATGTAATCAATACACACATGAAGGGTTCCATCCTTCTTAACTAACACATCTGGTGCATGCCTTAATGACACGCTTGGTTGAATCAACCATTTGGATAATAGCTCTTGAAGTTAAGCCTTCAACTCCACCAATTCAGTTGTCATCATTTGATAGGGGGATTTAAACTATGGTTCAAACCTTGGAATGATGTCAATTGAAAAATCAAATTCTTTCTTATAGGGTAAACCTAGAAATTATTTAGGAAAAACATCTTGAAAATCATGGAGAAAATGATAATATTCAATGGAATGTTCCTTTAATTCATCCTTCTCATTTATATTTATAATAAATTCTTAACACCCTTTTCTCTATACTTTATTCAACTAAATTGTTGAAATATGTCTAATTTTAAGCTCCCTTTTTGCTCCCTAAATTTGGGTTTTATTACCCAGATCATCTAGACATTCAACCTTTTTAAGTAGACAATCAAACTTAGCTTTATGTTGGGCTAATCATTTTACTCCTAGGATCACATCATATGATCCTAGTGGTGTTGTAAATAGATCCACTACCATAGTGAATTTGGGTAGTTTGATCTTAATTTTAACCAAAAATTTATCGACCTTGACTTTAAATTCAATTTTTTATTAAATTGGCCATTTATTTTTCATAACTCTAGCTTTTCTAGACAACTTTCTAAGCATTTTAGGAGCAATAAAATAATCATTAGCTCTTGTTTCAATAAAAATTAAAATTGGATGATGAAATAAAGTACCTAACATCTTAATAGGAGAAACCTAAAACTTATCTTGATGGTTGTTAATAACTACATGAATTTTTTGTTAGAAAGATCCTTACTATAGATCAAAACCCTTATTCTTACCATCTAATTCCCTTGATTTTATTCCCTAGTGTAATGATCACCTTCATATATGAATCATCCACAATGTGGTCCTTTCATATCAAATTGTTTATTTCCCTTGAAACCTCTCTTGAAACTATTTCTTAGTTTTCTATTCCCTAAATCACTGCTAAACTTTGCATTCTAATTCTTGAACTAATTTTTAGAGTTTCCACTCCTTTTCCAATTCTTCTTTATTAAAGTCATTTTAGGACCTCCAATTTTTTTCTTAAATTTCTCTTTGACCTAAGCAAGTGAATTTAGTTTTTGCTCTTGATTTACTACCTTTTTAAAGACTTGATCTATATTTGATAGCCCATGCACATCCACCTCACATCTAATTTAGGGTTTTAATCCCATAATAAATTTCTTGATGTGAAACCTATTGTCCTCCTAATAATAAGGAACATACTTTAGGATATTGGTGAATTTCTCCCAATATTCATTCACTAAAAGGTCCCCTTACTTTAAATTCTAAAAATTAGTCATCTTATGATCAAAATAGATTTAAAAAAACTATCATGATCTAAAAAAGGTCATGAAATATTCCCATGTTGTGGTAGTAGTCAAGATTCATCTCTAATTTCTTATTTACCCATCACGTTGTTGATTCACTAGCCAACTAATAAGCTCCCTAAACTACTTTTGTGACTTTAGAGTAATTCCTTATATCAAAATACTTTTCCATCTTAGTTAGCCATGCTTTGGCTCCATCTCCTAAAACGGTTCCATCAAGCTTCAGTGGATTAAATTTATTCATATCTCATGTAATATCAGTAGCTACATGTGCTCTTGCATCTTGAGGTACCTCCTCTTGCCTAGGTTCTTGAGGAACTTCTTAACAAAATTTTCTTCGAGTTAATTATGATTGTTTTACTCAACATGGACATGAACTTCATGTTCAAGGGTAGTTATTTGGTTCCTAGTCTTATTCATGTTTGCAAGAATTTGATCAAGATTTGTAGCTTGTTTAATAATAAAATGATTTGGATTAACTGGAGGGTTAACATTATTAGGATTGGATGTATGCTCACCAACTAGCCTTCGATGTGACATTATTTATGAACATATTATAATAATAATAATAATAATAATAATATGTTAGTTGACTCATTAAGTTTAAGAGTTTGAGGCTCAAATCTGATACCACAATGTAACAAGCCCTCAAGGTTAACTAGAATTAGGTTATTTAAAAAAAATCAATAACAAATTACTTCAACATTAATGATCTTTAACTAGATGCATCATTAATGTAAACCATGTTATTAACCAATAGGTTAACTATTTGATTAATTTATGTAATGATCATTTAATAAAAAATATTGATTTACTTTCACAAATACAATATAGCAAAGTACTAATTTATGCAGGTTAATAATTTAACCACTATTAATTAAATAATACAATAGGTATATTTTAAATATCTAACTGCTATAATTATTATATTAACATCAAATAGTATAAGTATACAATATTACATATTTGAATGTTATATTACAAATATACAATGTTTTGCAAAAAACATGCAAGTCCTAATGAGCTCATTAATATCCAAATATAACCTTGAGTAAAGCCTCTATCAGTTGACTACTAGAAGGGGAGGGAGATTATCATCGAAGTGATTTTCCACATCAACCATGGACCATTGATCCCACACACAATCTCTCAATAAGGGAATGGCCCTCCCTTCACAGATGGATAGATAGTGATAATACAAAAATTGAGAAAGATAACTAGAAACTCATGTGTTGTAAGATAACTATCACATGCAACATATCATAAATAAATACTTTCTAACATGACACAGTGTAATACATGCAAACTAAATCAAACAGGTGAAATGATAATGTTCAAATCATAAACATTAATTTGACCAAAGTTTTAATATAGTTTTTCAAATCTCAAGATTAGTCAAATTCACACACACTCAACTCATTTGAATATCATCTATCTGACTTTTAGTGACACTAAGTAGAGAATTCCATCTCACCTTCTTGATTAGAGTCATTAATACCATATTTATTCATAATTAAACTATATTTAAATCAATAAATTCAAATAATAGACTTACATATGAAATGTCGTAACATAAAATAATATAATTAAATCATTAAATACCAAATACTTCATCCCATGGATCTAACTAATATAAATCAGCTAACTATCATCATATATAACCTATAGATAAAACTAGCTGATCTATCTAATATATGCACTATACTATTAATCATTTAATTATCCAATCAAATTAATGATCATTTTCTATACAAACTAACTTTCATCTAAGTTCAAATTATTCATAAAGTTCTAATCATGTACCTAAAAAATTCTTATTTCCTGATTAACCACATAACAAACTAATAATATATAACAAGATCATTATAATATCTCATGAAAATGAATAATCCTTTCTACATTCTAAATTCCCAATCAAACTGTCATCTGATTATTCATGCATTACCTACTATATATAGGTAATTGAACAAATTACTCCAAATCAAAGTTTAATTCTAGGTAAGATCAATATGCAACATAATAATAGACCAACCAAGAGAAACATTTAGTTAATATACAAACACCACTATTACACACACACACACACACACACACACACACACACACACACACACACACACACACACACACACACACACACACACACACTTTACATTGTTATAAAATTTAAACCATAGACCATATGGTCTCTCTCTCTCTCTCTCTCTCTCTCTCTCTCTCTCTCTCTCTCTCTCTCTCTCTCTCTCTCTCTCTCTCTCTCTCTCTCTCTTTGTGTGTGTGCAAATGATTAGTTTGAATTTAATAGTTTATTTAAGTATTTTATTCAAATAAACATTTAAAAAAAAATCATTCAAAACTTTAATTCCTTAGTCATAAATAAATGGTTTGACTTAACTTTCCAGTCAAAAGTACAAAACATGAATATCCCATTATAACCAAATAATAGTTATAGGTTCAACTTATATATTATAAGTCAATCCTCTAACCAAATGAAATACTTAGAAATTATTTTATAATCAAAACATTAAATTTATAATTGAAGCACAATTATATAATCATTTTAGGGATATTTAAACAAAAAAAATTGATTAAACCAAAAGACTTAAATAATACTCAATCCAACTTATTTCCATGAGTTGTTTCATAGAATAATATTTCAAATAGTTGTGTATATATAAAACACCAATATTTATCTATAGTTAAGTCCAACTAATTATATTTCAAAGTCGAGTTATCTAATTTTGAAACATAGTGATATATATATATATATATATATATATATATATATATATATATATATATATATATATATATTTCTTAGTCCACATAATAATCATTAACTCAACCATAACTGGTAGGGTTAATTTATTTGTGCTTGACCATATAAATGGGTTGAACTCATACCTAGGTTTATTAAAAAATAAACCCATGTATATATTTGTATCAACTAATTTTTTTTATTTCAACTGAAAACAATCTCAAACAAACACAACTACTCATAACACCCAAGCCCATAAGTTTCAAAATCAAAGAGGACAACAATATACCAAATATAAATTAAGAATTTGAGTAGACAAATTCATCATCATTAAATATTGTAGTAAACCATATACCCATATTCCTTTTATTCTTATTTCTAAGTAAAAATTCAAAGCAAATTTTCATTATTTATACACAAAACCAAAATGCACTAAGATCAATAAAACCTAGCCTTAAAAAAAAACTTTATAAGCATACATTCATGACTAATATAATCTGTCTCCTTGTACTTGACCCTATGTATGGGTTGAACCCATCCCCAGGGTCACAAGTAACCCTTATAAATAAATGCATATATATATATATAATACTCACAAGCAACTTATTTAATATAAATATGACCAACACATAAATTTGTTGAAACCTTGATAGCCCTAATCCAAAATATCACATAAACCACTATGCACTCACCCATTTAAAAATAAATGGATTATATAAGTACTTGGCCCTATGGATGGGTCATACCCAACCTTAGGGTCATCTATTTCCATATATATTTTAAACTTAACAATAAAAAACCAAAACTACACATATATCACTTTGAAATGGTAAAAAACATAAAATAAAATAAACAAACCCTACCTGTAAATGAATTCTAGGTAGTGAAAATCCAAGAATCTTCTCTTTCAATCTCTTCTCAACACCGTTTTCTCCTCTCCAAACCTTTGGCCTCCATATATCTCCATTCATTTCAAACTTGCATGTCAAAACCCCAAAAAAACTCCATAAAATTGGGTCTCTACCAAAATGAATCTCCATTTTCATCATTATTTTCTAAAAATTCTAGCTTGATAGCTCACTAAGAAACCCTTGATTATCCATTTAACCAATAGAAAAACCATCATGACTAAACCATGCAACAAACCAAGTCAATGGTGATTCCCATAATGACTAAAAGAGTCTAGAACCAAACAACTAAAAAACCCTAAATTCCCTAAATATACCAATGAAAATAATCACTTTAGCATTATAAATTAAGATTATGGTTTGACCAAATCAACTAATCATATTGAATATAATTTAAAACTATAGCCTTCATAGACTATATCATGGTATAAGGTTAGAATCAAACCTAACAAAACAATATGCCAATGATATATATAACAATCCTTTTAAATTAAACATATCATTGGCCTATTAAAAATGACCATTTGAATAACTATTGGGTATGTATGCAATACATACATCAATTATGGCTAATCATCACAAATATTTATAACATTTTATTTAATAAACACCAAGCATCTTGATTACCATTGTAATCATGCCAAACATGATATTCAAATTAGATAATACCAATTGTAAGTGAAATCTTTATCAAGACAAGTGAATAAGACTTCAAATTCAATAAGATCATAAAATGACATTGAATAAAAAATTATGATGATTATATATGTGGATTGAAACTAGGAAAAATGTTATATTATTCAATCACATCCTAGATACTTCATCAAAAAAACATGTCAATAATATGGTGCATGCTAAAAATAATAAATATTAACCAACTATCAAAACACAGGTAGATTTCTATTCTAAGTGGTGTGTGCAAGGTTCCTATTTCATTCTCTCATTGCCAACTCATCTCTATTTATTGTATCATCTCTAATGATACCCTCACTTAGTCATAGTTAGGAGGGTGGACTCCATCTTGCATCCGCCTTAGTACAACAAACAATAATTAGATCATATCTTGACATAATAATAATAATAATAATAATAATAATAATAATAATAATAATAATAATAATAATAATAATAATAATAATAATAATAATAAATTGATGTAACTAAATAAATTACATAATCATGATCATAATGTATCATAATAGAATAGGGACAACTAACAAAAAGTTAACTATCATGATCACAAGTAATAAATAACTATACACAATCATCATATTACTAATCCATCCACTTAACACAATAAGTTAGCTAATCATTAACCAAAAAATCTAGTAATTAACATATTAATGAGTCTAGAGTAAAATTAGGATGTAACCATTTCAATTTGAATTGAGGATTTAATTATGATATAATTCATATTGGATAATTTAAATTTCATATGATCTATGAATACTCAATCTTACAAATATAATTAATTTCAAATGGTAATTAAAATTAATTTGGGACTATATGAACTATGGTGGAGCTATCTGTCCCTTATATAAAGTTTTTACATGTCAAAACCCTTGATAGAAGTGTGATATCAAGACGTGACATTATCATGCAAATCAATTTATCACATAATTTTATTTTTTGGAACTTTGAACTTGATTCTTAATTGATAAAATTATTGTAGCCTTATGTAGAATTAGGAAGTACCTATTTTACACAAGTCTAACATATTAAGAATATTATCAATTTAGAGTTTAATATTATTCTTTATATTATGTAAAATAAACCATTATTGAAATATAGTCCTACCTCGTACCCTCATACTTAGACCATGTTCTCGTAAATGGATGTGTAATGAAGGAATTCCCCATGTAGATATACTAAATCAAAAGTTATCCTTATATTCCTAGTTTTTTCCACACTACCACATCTTCTTCACCTTCAATGTAAGAAATAGGTTTGGCTTTATCACAGTCACCTCCCATGGTTTCCCATTTATTCCTTCTTAGGGTCTTATTATAAATTAGATTCAATTTGATTTAATTTCATCCTAAATCTATCATAGCTAGTCAAGTTAGGTCCTTTACTGCCACACTCTGATCTTAGTTTCATTACCTTGCACTAAGTAATGAAATCAATGCATAATATTTCATGAATGTGAGGCTTTTCATTAACTATATACCATCATTAGATCACCCTCCTATCCTGGGGGTTGTGAATCTTTCCACGTCATTTGAAATGACTATGATTATGTGGTGTCTTTTAGCTGTGACCATTGATTAAAAGAGGGGATGAAAAAACCAATATTGGCCATGATATCTGACCTTTTGTTACCTTCTTTATAAATATTTGATATTGAGACATTTTTAAAATGTTGTAAGATCCTTTAAATATCATAATATTTTTGCTTAATTTACCAATAAAGATGTTACTCAATTTTTTCAAAGTAGATGTCGATAATTGATGATGATAATATCCCATTATTTTCATGATAGTAAGCTAAGATCATATTAAATACATCGGATGTTATTTATTTTACATATCACCTTGCTCACATATTATTTTTATATAATATATATTTATTCCTAATAACACTTAGATCCTTAGTCTATGAGATTTAAATTACATTTAATAATTATTATATATTTTTTCTTTCATGTCACATTTATGTTTAATTTTTATATCTGATAGGGTTTTATAGTTTTTTACTTTGATCTCACATTTATTAATTATAATATAGAATCAATGGATCTTACATTTGGAGAGGATGATCATGTAGACTTGTTTTCAAAAGACACCAAAGTTTTACAGGGTAGAGTGTATCCAAGCAGAAAGAAACTACATTATAGAGACATGGGAAGAGGATTTATTGTTGTCAGTGTTGACATAGTGTTGGATGGAAAAGTATAATTACCTTATTTAGTTGATGAATTTAAAACCTCAATATATGTTGATAAAAAAGGATACTACATTCCATGGGAAGAGAGTGATTTTTCAAAGCATACAGATCCATCCATTCCCACAATTCATACTGATACATTTCTAATGAATCAAAGGCATATAATTCAATGGAAGGGGAAGATTTCACTGATGATAGTGAAAACACAATAATTTATACAAGACCTAAATATATAATTGATTTTATCATAAATAATGTAATTCTCAAACACAAATGTTCTAGTAGAGATGATGACATAACCCAAGGTTTTTTAACTCATGTTCTAAAAGATCAAAAAAATCATGAAGAGAGATTGGGACCCTTGATGTTTGGTGTAATGATTGAAAATGTGGTAAATTTATGTTATGATTGCCCAAACTTACTACAACCCAATAAATTAATAGCTTGGCCAATGAAAAATTTGCTTTTCTATTAAACAAAAATTTATTTTATGGTCAATAAAAGTTGATCTTAATTGGATGGTCCATACCTTATACGTATCAGTGAACATAATTTGAAGTTTAAGGGAGTTATTTACAAATTAATCAATTTTTTCTCATCTATGAGAAATTATGTTGTAAAGGGAAAAATTACAAATGTACTTGAAGGAAACATGGTACATTTTAAGGGACTAGATACCAACACCTTTGGTGTGCATATTGATAGAGTATTCATCCCTCCTTGAAAAAGACTCTCCCTATCTGAATGATCTCTCATGTAATGGCCTACTAGGAAATTAGTCGACATAAATGGTTCTCCTTTTTGGAGGTATAATCACTAAGAGGAGGGGGTGAATCAATGATGCAAGATGTTTAAAAATTTAATTTATATCCTTTCAAACTCTTAATTAATGACCAAAAGCATTCATAAATAATACAAGATGTTCATAATAATGAATAAGAAATATCATGTAAGATCATACACATAACACAAGATCTATGTGGAAAACCCTCATCGGGAATAAAACCCACTCTCAATCTTGAAAATACATGGACTACTTATCCTATAAGATGATAAAAAATATGAGATCTTTTAGTGAAGCACCCACTTCACAAGGAGCACCCAACCCTAAGTATGAATAAGCACCCACTTGTTCTAGATGTTGAGCACCCACACAAATCCTATGAAATAAAAAACTCTATAACTTTGATTGCATTCCAATCTGATTGGAGAAATAATGTTTAACACCTCTCTTTCAACTCTTCACACACACCCAAACTTGCTTGTATAAGAAATATATCTAAACCCCCTTTTATATCACTTTAGGCTTCTTCACTCATCCTTAATATACTCTATACTTTAATCCATCCACTGAGAACACTCCCTCTAATCTCTTTCCTTCATCTCTATATTTTACTCTCTCAACATGTCCACATCCAAGTCTAGAAACCATTACCTTAGCCTTTACTCTTTATAGAGTTCTCATGAATATAAATTTTTAGGTTGGCCATATTACTTGTATTAATCCGTAAGACATATAACATGATAACATATCTCAAAATCATCCTCACTCATTGGTCAAATATAGCATCTATGGGTCATACTTAAGTAGCTACACCTTTCAATTAGGGCTCAATATCCCTTATAGGTCTCATGGAGACCTATTACCCCTTTAAGCACTTCATCAAGAAAAAAGAACACAAGATCAATTTAAAATACATGGGTCCACATCATATGACATTTAAGACATCTTTAGGTGATTAATCCCACCAAAACACTCATTTTCTAAAGCATAAATTGATTAAACAATATTATGTACATAGTAACATCATGAATGAACAAATAGTCAACTTTAAACTATAATAAATGCATTTATATAAACAATCAAACCTTTAAACCAATTTTTCTAGATGTGTCGTGAAGTCGTCTACAATTTTTATTTTTACTCCATCATCAAATTCCATATATCAAAAGTTATGGCTAAAAAACCCATCACTAGTTTTCCTTCATAAATTTGAATATTCAAATTCTAATGGTCACTATGTAAATATTAAACATCAAACACTTTGTCATGATCTCATGCTCCTTGGTAACTTTGAACAAATACACTTTGTTGATCTCATCTTGAAGTATCCTAAATTTAATCTAAAAATTCTCATCATTAATCCTTGATAAAATTATCTATGATTAAGACACTTGGCACCCTTGTGTGCTTTCTAGTCATATTATTATTAGTCCCCACTATTGTGCCACTTGGTAGTACCACATGATTGTTGAGAATTTTACTATTGGAATTAATATGAATCATTGATATTTGATCTAAACCTCCATGATTAAGACACTTGACACCCTCACATGCTTTTTAAGTACCTTGCAGTCTATCTTCAAATGATCTTTAATCACTTGGTAGCTCCATGTGCCTTCTGCACACCTTATAGTCAAACTTCAATGATATTTTCCCACTTGGTAATTACAAATGCCTTTTGAGCACTCTATTGACATATTAAATTAACAAACTCCATTGATATTAGTTTGTATGATTACATGCTCACTTTTAGATCTATTTTGACTAATTGACCCTAGACTTCAATATAGTTAAACTTGATGGTCTCTAACCCATCATAATCTTCTAGAGCAACTTTGAACCATTATATCTTGAGTTAGAAAACACCTCAATACTCCAAATATTCAAGGCACCTTCTTGGTAGTATAGAAAATAACTCCATGAAAACCTTTGACCATTATTGATTGTTTGAGTACTTTCATTAATTACACAAACTTACTAGATCACTCATATAGGCATGATGGTCTAACTTATCTTAAGATAGAAGATGCATGTTCCTTTTTTGAAATGATCAAATGATACACCAAAACTTCACTAAGATATATAGGGATGCCTCACAACTTATTATTTATCCTTACATGCCTACACATGTTCCATATACTTTCTAAGCTATCAAACATAACTTATTTGTCATTCATGCACTAGTATCCCATGCTCTCTTTGACATCAATGACAACCTAACATCAATGAACATGTTCAAAACTCCTCTATACATGAGATTCAAAAAATTACTAGGTTGAGGCAAACATGTGGGATGAATGAGAAGAGCATCAATCAAAAATGGTATATCCAATTTTTTTTGATGCCACTAGTTAAATCATTCCAAAAAAGTGATCATAAGACCCTATTGGCCAATTTTGGCTTACATAAATAACTTGTCTAGATGTAGTGAAGGTTCTAAAGATATTGGTGTGGAGCAAGAAATTAAAAAAATTTCCTATTGAATAAAGGATCCAATGTGAAAGAGAATATCATGTCACTTGCAAAGCTTTTGAAACACTTTAGGTAAGCTTAAAGTATAACCTAATTAGTATTTAAGGGATGGGTCTAGATTTTCAAAGGAAAGGATATAGGTGGGTTTTCATGGTGATTAGGTAGTATAGAGTCATGGAATAGGTCTGCACAAGCCTCAAAAATTCATTAGATCTTTGATATATCAAGCATCAATTCTTGACATAAGTCTAAATAAGCCAAGCCATCTTTCACGTCACATAAAATTGAGTGGGTTAGTTCACTTGTGTATTTTATAAGTACACCTAAGGAGCCTCTCAAGACAAATAATTTCATGGAATTAAATTTATTCATTCCAAGACCACCCTCTAAAAATTTCATAACTTGATGAGTTGTCTATCTCAAGTTATAAATCTTTGAAGTTAGACTTATAGAATGAAAGGTTCATGGTGATGTCAAGATAAAGCTACAACAATTAACTATTGGGTTTCAAAATCCTTAAATGGTCATGCAGATGTCAATTTAAAGCTTCATAAAGTAACCATTTAAATTCAAATGCTCCAATATCAATAGATTGAATTCAATCCAAACAAAGATCTAATGGTGAGTAATGATTTATTAGATATTAGTGGGTCCCAAGATCCAATGAAGCATATTTAATCATGCATTGAATATTGATGGTAAGTATTGAGTCAAATAGTCAGCATGAATACATTGGTGATAAGTGGCATGATCTTAAGAGCTCAAGGAAAGATCTAATGACAAGTGCACAAGGATGATGTCAGTGGGACCTAAAGATCTAATAGAGTGTGATCAATCATACCAAGAAAATTGATGACAAGTATTGGGTTAAAAATTTAGTAAATCTCTAAGACAAATGCATGGGTAATAAGTGTCTCAACCACATTTAAATAGAAGAAAATATATGGCTCATATCCATTCATACAAGAATATATCAATGTTGTGAGTAGGGTCAAAAGAATTAAAAGAATCTAGATTAAGATAGATGGCTAGGAGCAAAGGTTGAAACTTATATCAAAATTGACAAACGAGATCAAAATTGACAAATGAGATCAAAGTTTGAAAGACTAAGGAACTTTAGTAGAGGTCAAACATAGCCAAAGTCAAACCAGAGAAATATTTTTAAAGGGCACATACCACCATTGGATCTCAATTAAATACCATTAAAAAGACATAATGATACAATCAGGATGATCAATGATGAAGTTCTAATGCCATTGAAGCTATATATGGACCTCTGGTTAGAAGATTTATAACATGTAGGGTTCATTTTCTAGGGTTGTGATATTACTATGTGATTGTGTCAATTTTTTTTAAAATGATTTATACATATGTAAATTATCAAATTCCATAGGGTGCAAAGGCAAAAAATAGGTCTTTTAAACCTATTATGGTCTAAACAAAGCTATGCAATCTATAGATCTCCATTGATATAGTGACTATATGAAAAATAATAAAGGACATTGGTTTTCAATCTATAGTAAGACCCAGGTTCAATTTTTTTTAAAAAGGTATATCTATGATTATAAATAGGATCCTCATCCTTCAACATGGCCATATCTTTGAAAAACAACCACCTAAAATGGACATGGTCATAATTTTGTCAGATACATGAACATGAAGATTTTGTCTTCAAGTAGAAGAGAATGTGAGAGATCAAAGAAAAGGATTTGATGGTTGGGAATTATAGATGGGAGCATTCAATGCATTCTTGGGGCCTTAGGGGATTTTTTCACTTGGTAAGCCATGAATAGTGTCTTGATTCATCAAAAAGGTGGTAGAGCATTCATTGAAGCATGATGGAAGCTCATCTATTAATTCTTGAGTGGTAGTCTCCTTTCTCTTTCTCTCTCTCCCTCTCCTCCTATATTTCCCATTCTCTTCTCCATTGGAAGGGTTATTAGATCTTGAAATTTTGATATTCCTTTTTGGGACAAGGATACTTATTGAGACTCTTGTAAAAGGGTGCTCGTTTGATAAGGCTAAACCCTATCAAAATATTGTAAGAACTATTTCTTGAATCAGTAAGATTAACTCTTTACCTATCACTTGCCTTTGATCAGTCTTTAGTATACTTGTGCATGATGAATTCATGAAGGACAATCTTTCTAGTTCATTGTACTTCTTCTTGCCTCGTTCAAGGTGTTTAAAGCTAGTTTGTAGGTTTAGATTAGTGTTCTACCTAAAACTTTTCTATGAAATACTTATGCAATTAGTAAGATTATGAGGTTTTGTGAGATATATCTATCTTATGCTGATATAATGTGGATTCAAGCTTATATGAATGCCCATTTTAACTTTGGTGCATCAACTTTTAGCTTTCTTATGATCCCTTAATCTCTTTTTAAACCCTTTTCTCAATAGTTTGTGTTAGTTTAGGTGATAATTAAGAGGAAGTTGACCTTCTCTAGAGGTTCAACCCCACCATAGGTGACCCATATCCTGGGGTTATTCCCATTATGTAGCTCGATTAGAGGGATCCCAAAGAAATCTCTCTAAGGGTGCAAATTAAGCTTATAATAGTTTTTGGCATACCTAGTGAGGCTTAGTACAAATAAGATTGGTCAAAGTTTGATGCTGATTTGATCAACTTTCAGCAGTTATAGCTTCCAAGCAACAACATTTGGTGACTCATAAAGAGGATTCAACATTATCATAGCATAATATTGACTTTATCTCATGCCAAAGGTGACTAAAAGATTAAATTCTATAGGTGTTCCCTTTGAATTTATTTAACTTCCTTTAAATTCAACTAAAAGGCTAAGGTTTTATAGTGCACACCCTTATAAGGTAAAGCTTCCTCCCAAACCTATTTGAAGACCTACCTCTGTAAGAAGATATTTATTATCCACTTTCACTACCATGGTATAACCTTGAGCTTTTGTGGATTTTTATGGCCAAAGTCCTTTGGACCTCCCTCAATATGATCCTATTCTAGTAGTAGCTCTTAAAAGTGTCGCCTATTTTATTGGAGACCAAGTTATAACACTTTGTGACCACCTCATGGATATAGCCAATGTTTTCAATATACATAATTTTATAGAGGAAAATATAGCTATTAGGTTATTAGATATCTCTTTCAAAGTAAAATCCCTTGATTGGTATAGAGGCCTTGATGCTAATTCCATTCAATTATGAGACATATTAGGTGATGCCTTATGTTAAAATATTTGAGGAAAAAAGTGACCATTTTTCAATCGTAGAGAAACTAACTACCATTAAGAGAGATCCTAATGAAATCACGTGAGACTTCAACATAAGATTCCAAAAAAATTGGGACAAAATTCTAGTCTCAATTAGACCAATGCATAACTTGGCCTTCATTTACTATTTGAAGGATTTAAATAGTGACATAGCAGTGATGATCCAATATATGGGATGGAATATACTTTTAGATGCTTATGATGTGGCAATCAAATCAAAAAATTGTTTGGTTCAAGCTAAAAAACTTACACCTAGACCACCAATGCCTTTGTTTCCTAAAATCAAGCCACCTCTTATTGTTATCCCTCCACTTGATGTCATTCCTCCTATGCCAATAATTGTTGAAATACCTACATCAAAGAAATAAAAGGATTCCACTAGTCAATTTAGTGATTCCGAAGAGCATAAGAAATTCCAAGATCTTAAGAGAATATTTTAGTCCTTGAGAAAGGAGATAGTGAAAGTTAAGAGGCAAAAAGCTTTCAATAGGCCTCATCAAGGCTCATATCAACCTCAACAACAATATTATAAAGTAAATAAGACACCCTAAAAAGGAAACTTCCAAGGCTAAGGCCAAGGTCAAATCTAAGGATAAGGCTAGCTTAGATACAATAGAAAAAATAACTATAATCCAAATGTTGTAAGCACTTCCAAAACTTTAGTCTCAGTTCAAAATAATGTTGATCAAGAGACTGAGGGTACCATGCCTTGGAATCAATATTTTTGGAAATCCATTATTATAATCCCTAATTTCTCTCAAAATTTTAATGATTAATGGTAGTATGTTATTAATTATGGGTACAACCAAGCTCTTATGGCTCAGAACATAGAGGTACCCATGATGATAAAACTAGGAGATACTCAACAAGGTGAAAACCTTGATCAAGGATCAAGCTAGTTGGGTGATATAATGGTGAATTATGAGAAAGAAGAGTGATATGCACTTAATCAACATTCTAGTTCTAGCTAGTCATACATTCTAATGGCATCAAATACAAGATTCAAGAGAAGGAACATGGATGGTAGTCAAGAAAGGAGTTAAGAACTTCCTACCATTACCCCTTCACTATCAAGTCTAAGCTAACCTAATACCACTCAAAATCTCCTAGTGCCTCCCAAAAAATAAAACCAAAGGAACCCCTTTATCCCAAAAAATTCACAAGTTCAACATACAATAGTTGTGGCCCCCAAAATCATAAATAAAAGTTGGTGGTCCACCCATTAACATTGTTGAACAGATAAATAAATCCAATGTGAGTGTGCCAATGTGGGATATTATTTCCATTCCTAGTAAGGTGGATATTATCCAATAAGTTTTTTTTAAGATTAATGTTGCAATAGTTGTTGACAAGCCATCAAGCAAAGAGAATGTGGTTCTCACCAATGTAGCTAAAGTACCTAGTGAAGGACAACTAGGTAAGATGGTCAAACCTCATCCCTTATACATTTTAGTGATCATTGGTAATTATTTAGTGCATAATTTCTTGGTAGATAGTGGGGCTATCACCTCAATAATGCTAAAGTCCATAGCTAATCAACTTGGTCTAAAATATGAGCCCCAATCTAAGGGAGTGCTATAGCTTGATGGTTCTTCCACCAAGCCATTTGGTATCATCAAAGACCTCAAATTGACCTTGTATGATTGTCTTAGTGTCTCAATGGTTCAATATGTGTTTATCCTAGATGAACTTCCTCATTTTGAACTATGCTTATCCAGATAATTCATAACAAAGATTGGAGGTTCTCTTGCACTAGGTTGGTCATACATGGCATTTAGAATAAGATATAGGGCCAAAGTATCAGTCAAAGCTAATCCCATTGCATAATTACATGTAGAGCCTTATGGGATAGATAACATAAACATAAATTACACTATCATTGATGAAGATGAATTTACAACTGGTCAAGAACTAAACACTCACCTTGAAGAGATATTAGACATGTTCTTGTATGAATTATAGAACAACAATCATTTGGTTGATACCTTGGAAGGAGTTGAAGAGAGGGACATGGGTGTACACTAATTACATGAATAAGGTCAACCCATGACATCCCTCATTAGACCTCAAATATATCCTAGTGGCTTATGGAAATTATTCTTTAATGGTTCAAGGAGCAAACATGGAGTAGGTACATGTGCAATGTTGGTATCCCCTTTCAATGACAAGTATTTCTCTTTTTATAGGTTCTAATTCATTTGATCTTGTAATGCAATAGAATATGAGGTTCTTATTCATGGCCTTAAATGGGATAGTAAGAGGGGATTCAATAAATTAAAAGTTTATGGGGATAGTGAGAAGATAGTACACCATGTTAGAAGCTAGAATATCACCAAGAAACCCTTAATGAAGTCCTCAAAACATAGAGTGTGGGACCTAATTGAGTATATTGAGGCTTTCAACATTTAAGTTTTGCTAAGGAATCAAAATCAACATGCTGATCGATAAGAAATTATGGGATCTCAATTTGATATCCCTAATGAGTTGAAAAGGACCAAGGTGCAACCAAATGTCAAAGTGGTAGTAAGATTCTTAGTGCTAGATAATTAAACTAATTGGCAGGTATTTAAAATGACAAAAAAAATAATTTTTTTCTTACAATAGGAAGTAGAGTTCTCCTCTACAAACCAAGAGAAGCTTGAACATGAGTATGAAGATCAAATTGTTTAGTTGATATCCAATAAGCTTTCTAAAGGGATAGCCACCCTTGAAGGTCTCTTCCATGAAAGAGATCATATAAGAAAATACAAAGATATGATGTCAACCAATGAAGATAACTATGAAAGGGTTGTTATATTCCAAGATAAGCTCCTCAATCCTAGACTAAAACTAAGAAGCATGCATTCATAAAACTTTGTAAATAATATGTAGACATCTTTGCTTGGGAATATAGTGACCTGAAAGGATTTGATCCTAGGATGACCCAACACAATATAGAGCTAAAGGATAATGCCAAGCTAGATAGGAAAAAATATAGGCCTATAAATCCCAAAATTGAAGAACCCATGAGGTAAGAATTAACCAAGTTAATGAATCCAAGATCATCTTTCCCATTAAGCATTCCTCATAGGTAGCCAATCTAGTACTTATGAGTAATAAGAGTGGGTAGATAAGATTTTATGTTGAATTCAAAGTTATAAATAAGGTCTCTTTGAAATATTACTATCCTTTTCCATCCATAGAAAAACTCTTTTAAATAGTTGATGGTTCAGAATGCTTCTCTCTATTAGATGGATATTCAGGATATGACTAAGTGTTGGTAAGAGAAGATGATCAATATAAGATTGCTTTCACCATTAAGTGGGGCACATATGCTTACCAAAATATGCCTTTTAGATTGTCAAACGATGGGGCAAACTTTTAGAGAGCAATGGACATGGATTTCTAAGGGTTGTTAAATCAGATGGTATTGGTCTACTTGGATGACATCATAATTTTCTCCAAGAAGGCTAGTGACCACTTGGACCATCTAAGGCTAATATTCCAAAGATTCAGAGAGTATGGGATCTCTTTAAACCCCAAGAAATGTGTATTTGATATTCATAAAGGAAAAAATTTGGGTCACATTATTTCAAAATAGGGACTATCCATTGACCTTGATAGAATAAGTGTTATCTTATCACTCTCTTTACCTAAGCACAAGAAAGGAATCTAGAGCTTCCTTAGTAAAATAAATTTTGAGAGAAGATTTATACCTAGTTTTGTAAACCTGGTCAAACCCATCACCACCATGTTGAAGAAGAGCCAAGTGTTTTCTTAGTCAAATGAAGGTAAAATGGCATTCAAGGCCATCAAAAAAGCTATTTTCTAATCACCATCACTCATTATTCCTATTTTATCAAATTATTTCATATTTTACACATTTTCCAATATTAACAACATATCAGCTATGCTGATGCAAAAAAATGATGGACTTGAGCAACCAATTGATTTTTTTAATCAAGGGATGGAATGATATGAGGTAAGGTATACTTTTATTAAAAATCAAGTTCTTGTACATTTAAGGAGCCTCAAAAATTTTAGGACAATGCTTTAAAATATCAAGGTTAATCTTATGATGTCTCATCCTAGAGTAAGGGACTTCCTCCTTAACAAAGACTTGAATAAGAAAAGGGTAGGCTGGATTACCAAGGTCATAGAGTATGATGTAGAAATCAAAGTCACCAAGATGGTAAGAGGAAAAGGCTTGTGTGATCATATGGTGGGTGATCTCCAAGAAGACAAATAAGTTATTTTGGTGACATAATTCAACTCACAAATAGATGCACTTCCACATCACAATAGTTGGCTCTAGGACATGACACATTTCTTGATGACCAAAGAATGTCCTCAAGGTTTGGACAGAGTAAAAATAATGTTTTTCAAGCTTCAATACATACCTTATACATTAGGTTATGGTGTTATTTTCAAAATGGACCTCAACGTGGTAATACTGAGGTGAATTGATGACAATCAAGTGATAAAACTCTTGGAGTAGTTTCATGATAGACCTGAAAGAGGCCATTTTTCTCTAAGAATAACAACAACAAAGGTAATGAGAGCTATTTATTATTGGCCCAAACTTTTCAAGTATATCTATGCATGGATTAGGAAATTTTAGAAGTGTGCTCTTTTTATAGGAAATCAGAGATTGGTAGCTCTTTTACTCAACCAAATCTAGGTGGAGAAAACCTTCAAAAAATTGGGATTGGGATTCATATGGATGATTAATCCACCTTCAAGTATAGGGCATAAATGGGTACTCACTATAATTGACTACTTCACCAGGTGGGTAGAATTAATTTCTTTGAAAGAAGCTAACAAGATAGTAGTGTTGGATTTCTATGATAACATAGTGACCAAGTTTGGTGTCCTAGCTACTATAATTTTAGATAATTCCTTAGCATTTATTGGAATAAGGAAAAGTGAATGGGCACTTAATATAAGAATCTAACTCATCATATCTTCCAACTACTACCCTTAACACAATAGACTGGTAGAGTCTATAAACAAGAACTTGCTAAGGATTATCAAGAGGACCATGGAAGAGAATCAGATAACATGGCATATAAAACTAAGGATAGCCCTATGGATTGATAGGGTGACTCCCAAATCTATCATTGACAATTATACATATGCCCTTATATATGGAAGGGAATCCAAATTACCTATTTCTCTTCAGTTTCCTGCCTTGGAGTTAGCCCATCAACTTGAGTTAATAGAGAGAAAGCCTATGAGTGTGATGATGGTAGAGATCATGAAGCTTGAATAATCCAAGGACCTTGTAATGAAGACATTAGAGTCATATTAAGATTAGGTCAAAAGGGACTTTGACAAGAGAGCTATATTAAGGGACTTTAGGGAAGGGTACTTAGTCCTCAAATGGGATTTAAATGAGGCCAAACTAGGTAACCACATTAAGTTTGATAGATTATGGAGTGGTCCATATTTGATCCATGGATACAACCAACATAGTGCATTTTAGCTTGCCCAAATGGATGGAGAGGTATTACCCATCCCATTCAATAGCATTCATTTAATTCCTCATTATTAGAATAATTGCATCCATTTTAATATATTTTAAATGTTAGAATAGTTATCTATTTTTTATTCTAAGTGTTTTGTGCACATTTACTTTATCTTGTGTGTTCCCCTTTCTGCTAGTGATTTAGGCACTTTGTTATTTTATTCTTTTTGATCTTGTTGTTTCAAGAGATGTTACAAGTAGGAGCATCCTTGTATCATTTTCATGATTAGTTGAGAATAAGTATTCAGACACCATGCCTAATGGATCAATTTAAGGCCACCAATCTCTTGCATAGCAGGCATGCAATCTAAGGATGCCACCAAAAATGTTGGCTAATTTTGGCCTACATACAAAACTTATCTAAATGTAATTAAGGTTCCAAAGATCTTAGTGTGGAGAAATAAACTAAACAAAGCTCTTATTGAATAAAGGATCCAATGTGAAAGAGAAGATTATGTCACTTATAATTATTTTGAAACACTTTAGGCAATCTCAAAGTGTAACCTAATTGGTCTTTAAGGGATAGGTCTAGATTTATAACGAAAAGGATCCAGGTGGGTTTTCATGGTGTTCAAGTAGTATAGATTCATGAAATAGGTCTGCACAAGCCTCAAAAATTCATTAGAGCTTCAAAACATCAAGCAACAATTCCTATCATAAGTCTAAATGACCAAGCCATCTTACACATCACATAAAAATGAGTAGGTTAGTTTGACTATGCATTTATAATTACACTTGGGGAGACTCTCAAAGCCAAATAATTACATGGAATTGAAGTTCTTCATGCTAAGACCATCCTATGAAAATTTCATAACTTGATGAGTTGTCTATCTCAAGTTATAAAGCTTTGAATTTAGACTTGTAGAATGAAACATTTGTGAGGATGTCAAGATAAAGCTATGATAATTAACCATTGGGTTTTAAAATCCTTAAACAATCATACAAACATCAATTTTAAGCTTCATAAAATAATAGTTTGAATTCAAATGCTCCAAGATCAATGGCTAAAATTTAATCATATTAAGGATCTAATGGTGAAGAATGATTTGGTTAGATGTCAGTGGGTCCCAAGATCCAATGAAGCATATTTGATCATGCATCGAAGATCGATGGTAAGCGTTGAGTCAAATAGTCAACTTGAATGCATTGGTGATAAGTGGCATGATCTTGGGAGCTCAAGGTAAGATCTAACTATGAGTGGGAAAGGATGATGTTAGTGGGCCCCCAAGATCTAATGGAGCATGATCAATTATACCAATTAGATTGATGATGAGCATTGGGTCATAAAATCAATGAATATCTAAGATAAATACATGGGTGATAAGTGTCTTAATCTCATTTAACTAGTAAAAAATATATGGATTGCATCCATTTTTATAGTAATAAATCAGTGGTGTGAGAAAGGTCAAAAGAGTCAAAGGAATCTAGATCAAGATTGATGACTAGGAGTAAAGGTTGAAACCTAGATCAAAATCAATGAACAAAATCAAAAGTTGAAAGACTAAGGAACTTCAATAGAGGTCAAACATAGCCAAAGTTGAACTAGAGAAATATTTTCAAAGGGCATGTATTATTATTAGATCTTGGTTTAATACCATTAAAATGACACAATGATATAATCAAGATGATCAATGATGAAGTTTCAACACAATTGAAGCTCACTATGGACCTCTAGTTCAAAGATTTATAACATCCAGGGTTCATTTTCTAGGGTTGTGGTATTATTTTGTGATGATGCTCACTTTTATTTAAAAGGACCTATGCATATGATAAATTATTTGCCTCTATAGGGTGCAAAGGCAAAAAATAGGTATTTTAAACCTATTATGGTCTAGACAAAGTTATGCAATCTACATATCTTTGTTGATATAGTAACTATATGAAAAGCAATAAAGGACATTGGTTTTCAATCTATAATAAGACCCAAGTTCAATTTTAAAAGAAAAGGTATATCTATGATTATGAATAGTCTCCTCATCCTTCAACATGGCCATATATTCAACAAACAACTACCTAAAATGAACATGGTCATAATTATAGTAGATCCATGAACATGAAGATTTTGTCTTCAAGTAGAAGATGGTGTGAGAGATCAAAGAAGGATATAATGGTTATGAATTATAAATGGGAGAATTAAATGAATTATTAGGGACTTAGGAGAATTTTCCATGTGGTAAGCCATGAACATTGTCTTGATTGATCAAAAAGGTAGTGCAACATTTATTGAAGTATGGTGGTAGTTTATCTATCAATTCTAAGGTGGTAAGCTCCTCTATATTTTTATCTCTCCATCTCCTCTTATATGCCCCATTATCTTCTCCATTTGAAGATTTTTCAGATCTTGAAATTTTTATATTCCTTTTTGGGACAAGGATACTCATTAATACTCTTGCAGAAGGGTGCTCATTTGATAAGGCTAAACCCTGTCAAAATATTCTAAGAACTACCTCTTGAAGCAATAATATTAACTCTTTTCTTATCTCTTAACTTGGATCACTATTTAGTATGCTTGTGCATGATGAATTCATGAAGGATAATCTTCTTAGTTCATTGTCCTTCTAATTTACTCTTTCAAGGTATTTTCAAGCTAGTTTGTAGGTCTAGATTAGTGTTTTGCCTGAACCTCTTCTATGAAATACTTATGCAATTAGTAATATTATGAGGTTGTGTGAGCTATATTTATCTTATGCTGATCTAATGTGGGTTAAATCTTATATGAATGTCTATTTTAACTTTGGTACATCATCTTTTAGCTTTCTTAAGAGCCCTTAACCCCTTTGCTAACCCTTTTCTCAGTAGTTTGCATTATTTTAGGTGATCATCATGAGAAATTCAGCCTTCTCTAGAGGTTCAACCCCACCATAGGTGACCCATAGCTTGGGGTCATTCCCATTGTGTAGATAAATTGGAGGGATCCTAAATAACTCTCTCTAAGGGTGCAAATTGAGCCTACAATAGACCCTAAAATTCTCAAAAATGTTAAGAATTGAATGCCTCTCTACCTAGTTCATCAAATCAAAATGTTGATGAAGATAGAAAATGGTTAATTTTTTTGGATGAAATGAATAAAGAGATAAATCATTATTGAAAATATAACTATCTCAAAAATTTCCCCTAGCTTCAGTGAGATTTCTATGGCACAAAATTAGACCCATGAATGAAGAAGATAGAAAGAATTTTGTGTTAGATGCATTAATATCAAATGCTATATTTAATGAGGGTGATGAATCTATGGATATGCATAAAATGAAATTAGATGGGATGGATGTCTATTAGAATGCATGGTGTAAAGCTTATGGGTACCAAAGGAGCACATTCTATAGTCATAAAGTAGACTAGATAAATGGTCATAGGCATGCAATAGATGGTAACACCAAGTGAGAGAAAGAAATGTCAAATACAACCATAATAGTTGATTGCATATAAAGAATGGTTGAGAAAAATCTAGATATCTATCTACACTTAACTCATTATTTAGGATAGGATGGAATTGAATTTCCTCAAAGGCCATTTCCTACATTCTATACCCATAATTTAATGTGAAAGAATTGTAATGAGGAGCTCAAATTGTTGAAACTTTTGCCAGTGTCGTAACCAAGTTTTATCAAAATAATGACCAAAATATTTCAACATGTTTCTATTTCAAATAATAGCTTCTTTACCTAGTGTGATGAATGTACAGATATGTACAACAAATGTAGAGCCACCACATGCCTATAATCACTCTTGAAACTTGAATAGGAATAAACATGGCACAAGGAATACATTTAAATATGTTGTGCACATTACTACTCCCATAGATTACAATCAGATGAACAACCTAAATGATTCTTGAGCATTGTTCATGATAAAATGGACAAAATGAAATCTTCCATACTAAGGATGGGAAATAAAAAGTTAATAAGTAATGTTATGAACATCTGAGTTATTTTTAATGGTATGCTCATACATAGACACAATAATGAGGGGTTTGACCACTTTTGGCCTACCATTTATTGAACATGAATCAAACTACACTTAGCTTTGTGTCTTAGGAAGATCAAAGAACCTATCATTGATGAGTATGGGGATTTATTGTACACTTTTGTATCATCTAAAAAACCATTGCATGATGCACTATTAAAAAATGAAGTGCATGATAGGTGTAAAGGGTATAATGAAAAAGTTATCCATGCTAAAGTAATTAATATTATAACTAGTACAAGTACTTCATTCAAAGAATAACTACTGATCATCTACTTTCAACTACATAATTCATCAAGTGACAACAAAAATCACACCTTATTTTCATTTGCATCAATTTTTATATCAATAAGGGTATTCAACATTGTGTATGTAATATTTCGCCCATTAAGACACATCCATGAAGATATAGATGGGATTTTTGGTAGATTAACAACATCATTATGGAAACTAGACACATTTTCTTTGCCACATATCAAGGATACTTACAAAACATGCCAAGAGAGGTCTGTATACACATAATATTTTCAAAATTTATCAATTACTGATGCTTTCTATCTCAAAAGAACCCATTGAGTCTTATTTTCTTTATGTGCACACCTTAAGGGGTGTACCGAGAAAGGGGTGGGTAGACCATTGGTGCTTTATAGGTTTATTTTCCCTTACTACCACTTGTTATCAATCTAACCATCTCTTAAAAACATGGCCCTAAGCTTTACCTCCTCTTTTTCACCCTCCTCTAGTAATTTTATGCCTTCATTAGCCTTTCCCTAGCCTAAAATCCTTTTTGATAGTTAATGTTACACTGTTGACTCCATCGACCTTGTAATCTAATTGATAAAATTTATTTAGGGTCTAGGTCAGCCCTTGTCCGACTAGATCGAGACCTAATTTTTTTTGTCAATAATGATACAAGGTCAATTAGGTTAATCTTGTTGGCCTAAACTTTTGGAAAGGACTTGGGCTAGATCCATCTATATAAATACATCCATTTCATCATTTATAAGAGAAGAGAAGAAGAGATATATATTTCACATCTACTTATCCACCATTCTAATTGAGGAACATAACTTAGGGTTTCATACTTTCTTTGGAGATGCAGATCTTATCTTATGAAAAAGTCTTTTAGATGCATTGATAGGTTATGTAGCCTAGAACTGATTTATCCTTGTCATTCTTACATAACACAATAACTTATTACAAATTAGCTTGGCCAAGGGAGAGACTCAGTGGGTTTATCTTCAAAGGTAAGTATTCATAACTTTGTTCCTTATCTGTAAGAGTAGATAGATATGCATTTGTACTTATCTCCCATGCATTATGATTATGTATACATTGATGTGAATATATGTCTTTTATGCATGTTTAATTTTCATGTTTATTTCCCGCACTTTGTGCCACAATTTTTGGTGAGCACTAGATTAGACTTTAATTTATTTTTTATTATTTTAGTGAATATGAAAATATAGGACCTAGTTAGGGTTATTGCATAGTATTTCTTGACTAGAGGATTTGGAACCCTCCCTAGTAAATGTATTATGGTAAGAGATCCCTTAGCTAGGTCTAGATGATCCATCTTGGTCATGACCCTGAATATCTAATGTATCCATCATCAGAAGTGTAAGTAGGATTTATCTTTTTTGAGATAGGATTGATTTATAGATCTATTACATTTCCCATTGCATACATTCTAGTGAACCTGATGTGAAATCTAACCCTTACAGGTTTTATTTCAAGGTATCATTTTTATCATTTTATTATATTTTTCCATATTTAAAGTATTGTATCAAACCATTTAGTATAGTTATAATGCACAAGTTTAACACATAATCACTTTAAAATGACTGTATTCTATCTGTGTTGGTATTCATTAACTACAAGTTACTTGATCGAGTGGGCTGACATATTAATCTTATTTAGTTCTAGATTAACATACATTGTCTAATAGGTTGACCTTATCTACTAATTCTTTTTGTCAACATACAAGTCAATAAACACTATTGAATAGGTTGACCCTAGTCCTTATTCTTATTTAGCATATAGGGTTTTGTAGAATTTGGTCAAACTAGTTGACCTAATTTATAGATTTAAAAGCAACAATGAAGGCATTATAGCATAAAATTTTTAATCTCAACCATATTTAGGCCCACCAAGGTTCCATTATTTACTCTCTTTGTCATTTTAGTATTTCTTTCAATTCTATTTTTTACAAGTTAGCAATCTTTAAAATTGTAACCTTACAGCTAACTAGGTCAACTTGGTCAATTTAGTTCTATAGTCTGCCTTCTATTTGAGAGACATAATCAACCTATTCAACTCTATTCTTAAAGACCTTTTTTCTATAGAAAATTAATGACCCATTTGACTCTATTTTGCACCATTTTAATATAGTGTTTCCTTAACCAACTCTATAATATTCTTAATCAAGGAATTAATAGGTATTTGTTAGTAATTAATTCACATTTTCTTTTCACTTATTTGCATTCTTAAAGTAACTCACATAGTCTAAATAGGTGGTTTTTTAATTTAACATTTTAGTCATACTATTTTACTCTTTTACACACACTACTAGATCACATTATTGGCAATTTGTGTATCTTGGTTGATTTGTGTCATGGATTGTTATTGATGACAAAAGAAGCATGTGCAAAATGTGTTGTTGATAATGACAAAGGCATAAATTTGAACTCAATAAGATCCTGCACATATCCCAAAAGAATAAAGTATGGATCAAAAAAGTTTAGGAACAAATCAAGTTTGTGAATCCCTATTACTTTAACTCATTTATGAGTAACAAGTAGCTCTCCAAAACTTGACTGGGTCTTGACTTATGTGTTGATTGGGTTTATCAATTCAAAGTACATCTACTTTTAAAATTTTATAAGTAAAGCAATCACAAAAATTTGACTAGGTCTAAATAGAAAAAAGCAAGTTTTAAGAGTGACTTAACTTGTTTAAATTTTATAAGTTGAGCAATTAGAAGAACTTGACTTGGTCTAGTAGAGGTAATCAGGTTTCCAAGATGACTTAGCTTTGTTAATTTTTATAAGTTAACTTGCGGTAAGAACATGAATGGGTTAGGATGAAGTAACTCATGTTTACTTGATGTCATTAATTCTTTCAAACTTATAAGTCAAGTAGTGATACAAACTTGAATTGGTTTAGACGAGTGGATTGGGGTTACAAGGGGACTTAACTTATTTCATTTTTATAAGTTAAGTAGGTTGAAGAACTTGATTTGGTCTAGATGAGTGAATCAGGGTTTTGAAATGACTTACTTCTTTCAAGCTTATAAGTCATGCAATTTGGAGAACCTGAAATAGACTTTGAGAATTCCTTCAAAAAAATTGTTAAGTCCTCATTGGGAAGATTATCCTGAACAAAAAGTTGAAGGGATGGTTTCAAAAAGTTTGAAGGGTATGTGGTCACTTTCAAATTTCCCAAAAGGTACATTTTAAAAAGTTTGAAGGGAAAATGGATCAAGAAAGCTAAAGGGATGGTTTCAAAAGGGTATGTGATCACTTACAAAGTTCCTAAAGGGTACAACTAAAAAAGTCTAAAAGGCAAGTGGACTGTTCAAGAAAGCTGAAGGATCATTTCAGGAAATCTGAAGGACAATTGGACCGTTCAATAATTTTGAAAGGATATTTTCAAAAATGCTAAAGGGTATGAGGATATTTGTAGAAAATCCAAAGGGTATATGGACCATTCAAAGAATTTTGAGGGGATTTTTATTAAATTAAAAAGGGTATGTTTTAAAAATCTGAAGGGTAAGTAGTCCATTGTAAGAGTTTTTGAAGGACTCTTTTGAGTGAATTTGAAGAACTTCCTAAAGGATATTCTTCTAAACTTGCCAAAGGATATGGTCAAAAGAATTATAGTGTAAAGCTCTAAGCTAATACACATATCACAAGTGTCACATTCATGCTTTTTCAATGGGTTAAATGTCATGAATTTTAATAAGATCAATGGTTCATGATAAAAAATATAGTGAATATCTAGTAGAGTGAAGTATTTCCAAGCTTAAAAGGTGCTTGACTAATAATAGCTAGTGTCAAGATAAACACCAAACAAGCCTAGAAGGGATCGATGGAGTGAAGGCATTTAAGGATGTTGTAGAGAGTGATATGTTAACAAAATTACCAGAGGATAATTTCAAAGTAAGTTAAGTCAAGCACTTTCAATAACTTGATAGAGTGAGCTGGTTACAAAAGTCTAAAATGTCAATTGAAGGAACATAACTGGTTCTTGTAAAAATGGTTATTCCTTTGAGTCTCTGATATATATTCAAAGGTTGCTTTCAAAATTATATAATGTAACATTCAAAATTGATGAAGAGCAAGGAAGACAAATGGTTATACACATTTTAGAATGAGAAGAGTTTAAGCCTGTGATGCAAAGATATGAAACTCATCTAAGCATAGATAAGTAAGATTGAATTGGTATATTTCAAAGTGTCAATCAAATAAATTTAGACACAAAGAAGGGGTGAGATAGAAATGAAGATCACACAAAAGTGTGTTGAATAAGAAATGAGAAATTGTAGATAGGACTTGAAATAAATAATAGACTTGGATTCTTTTAATAATCTAACCAGAATTGTAATTTAATTTGTCTAATAGGTTGGTGCCATCAAATTAAACTAGGTTGGTGCTCTTAAAATAGGGGATTTTTGTCTCCATGGGATGGGTGTCCTGAAATGTAATCAGTGAGATTATGTCAGTGAGACAAATTTTATGAGGTTGGATTAGAATAATAGATTCTAGTAGCTTTCTCACCATGGTTTTTCCCTCTAGGTTTCCATGTGTAAATATTGTGTTGTGTGTTGTGTTTTTTATGATTGTGTTATTTATATTTCATGTGTTTTTGTTTTCCAATCATTATGGAAGGTATAATAAATTAGGTTTTTAATATCTACTGATTCACCCCCCTCTTAGTAGATAGGTGTGTTCAACACACATAACATTCAAAATGCATTTAAACACTTGTCTTCCCAAGGCCTACCTACTTGGATTTCATCACCAAGGGGAAGCTAACTTGGTTTTTTGGCCAAGTATAAATATGTGGTTGATGGTATCTATTAGAAAATAGCCTAACACCCTTATCATTATAGGAATATGAAGTGAGGGGGTATGCCACAATACCAAGCTAATACCATTGCCAACACAGATACCTCTTAGCCAAACATCTTGAAACCATCCATAGATTGCCTTTCTAGTTTCATATTTTAGACAATTCTCTTATCACATTTAAATCAAAACTTTATAATAATCTAATAACACTTATGATGATCACTTAGTTAGCATTTAATTTTTAGTTGATTTCTTTTTCTTTGATCATTGCATGTTGTATTGAAAAAACTTGCATTGGTGAACATCGATGCAAGGTTTTGTGTTTTATGCCCAAATTGGATCACTCACATTAATCCAATTGTTTATGTGTTCAATTTAATTATTTCTTCAATTATCTTGAAAAAAACTTCACTATTTTAGAACACTATCATTTTGGTCAATACAATCTCTTACATACTATATTTTTCCTCATGCCAACATTACATAGTCGACTTGTACGACTATGTCTTCTTATTTTTCCATTTTTAGTTCTCCTTACAGTAGTACATAGTCAACCTACACATTTATGTATCCTTATTAACCTATTTTATATCCTTATTTTCAATACAAAGTTGACCTACATGACTCTATCTTATTCTCTGCCTATTGGTTTACAATACAAAGTCAACCTTTATGACTATGTATCTTATTTGCTCACTATCTTTGCATCATATTTTTCCTTATTAACCTTTCTCTCTCATCATGAAATTCCTATTTGAAGATAACATAGAGTTGAACTAAATAAATATGATGAGATTTACCAAGCCCAATAGTTTTTCCAATAAACAACTTGTGGCTCCTACTCTAGAAAAAAGTAATGTGCATGTGTCCACTCACACTAAAAATTATGGGAATCCTCATGCATTTTTAGTTCACAACCCTCTTTTATCCTTATAATATAAAAATAAATTAGAGTATACTATAGAAATACTTTTATTCATTAATTAATTTCCTCAACTTTGAGGAAAACATCTTTCTACTATTTATTACCTTATGATAAGTGGTCAAATAAAATAACCCCATTCACCTTTCCCCACATTCTCACATGGATTTGGGGGCAATAAATTATTTTCCTCTCAAAATATTCCTTCTCTTTTGACCCCTTCTCATAATATGGCCATGTCTTCCTTAATTTACTCAACCTCTATGCCAAGTATCTCTACTAACATGGCAGGTTCCACATTTAGTGGGCATTTTACAAGACCTGATCTCAACTCCTTCACGAGTAAATATTTTAAAAACTAAACTAATCATGATACTAGTGCCTCATTTTCTAACAATTCCTCACAAGTTAATAATAGAATGCATGCCACTACTCATAGTGGTACCCAATCCATTAATACCAATACTAAAGCTTTGCATGCTATAAATCACACCACTCAAAACCATAAACTTTTTTTGTAAACTCTTAAAAAAATGAATGCTTTCCAAATTAATAATGCCAACCAAATGATGAAAATGTATAATCACATTATTTATCTCTAAAATCACCCTCAACAGGTTCCATGGGGAGTTCATAACCAAAATGCCCCCTCACCTCCCTTTAGGGATTCCCATGGCAATCTTATCCCTCAACCATATCTTGTTAACAAAAAAATAAAACACCTTTAAAATTAACCTATTAAACCTCAAATTGATAACTTAAACATAGGAGTTATCACCCATACCATTAGCTATAATAGGTCCACTGATCTTGCTTTACACTTAAAAACATTTGGAAATATATACAAAGATTGGGTCAAGTTAAACACTTTTGCTGCTACCAATCTCTTAGAAAAAACCCTCTTTGGAGATGTTTTAGATTGGTATAACCAACTCAAATATAATTCCATCACTAGTTTGGAAGATCTACTTAATGCTCTAGTATAAGAGTTTCAAACTAGTGACTTCCCTAAAAATACATTGGATCATTTTATTAAATGCAAGCAACTTGAGATGAAAACTACACAAGATTTCATCAAATAGTAGAATACCTTGCCTAAAAAGTGTGAATATAACATGGTAGATGATAACCTATTTCATCTATTCACCAATGATATATATCCTAAGTTTCAATGCCAGTTTCAAACGCTCTCTCCACAAACTTTGGAAGAGGCCATTAACCAATCCAAATGCCAAGATTTATTCATGTGTCAATTTTAGCCATCCCAACCTCCCATGTGCACTCACATGCTCATAAAAAATATAAATCATCATGATACTAATGATGGTGTCACTTATTACTATGATACCATTCATAATATTCAAGTTATTACTCCTAACCGTGCTTTGGAACAAGCTTCCCCTCTAAACCACTTCTTTGATCCTCACTTTTATCCAACCAGTAACATTAATATTCATAAGCCTTTATCCTTATAGGAACTAAAAAACATATACCAAATCCTCTTCCACAAGATATTGATCCCACTCACCCTATGAAATCACGGTAAGAACCAAATAAATTTTGTTGTTTTCATGCTAGTTGGGGTCACTCTCATGAGACTTGTAGGCAATTAGGTAAATTAGCTATGGATTTCCTTCTTGGTCCTAATTTTTACCATGATTAACTCATTAGTAAACATCAAAAATAATATGACATTTCCTTCAAATCTCACAAAACATAAATCAAAACTCAAGCTTTGATCCAGGCTTATGCTCATATGGAGATCTAAAAATACCCTCTTCCGAATCACCAAGACAATAATGATAAGCCTACTTCCACCAATAATATTGATAGTCTTAAATACCCAAATCATAAAGAGAATGTGGTCATCATGCATAATATGTAAAGGGTAGTTACCTTCATTGATTCTCATCCTACCCAAACTTACCAATCATCTCACACTTTCTATGTTATCCAATATTCTTCCCCAACTCACCTAATAAAGTTAGGGCAGTAAGATCTTATCTCTTTTAATGAACCAATTACAACACCTCAATTTAATAAAACCTCTCATACCATTTATACAGCTTATCTAACCTCTTTACCCATTGCCAATGATATTCAACCTTATAACACTACTTGTTTAAATTTATCACAAACTAAACCTACATCAACTAACTCATCTTCTCACAATAATCAACCAAATTGTCCCCAAATTAAACCTCATGAATCCTATCAAAAAAAAATTTCATGCACATATGCTCCTCCTTCCAAGGAAATCCTCCAACACCATGCACCTTGATCCAATATTCCAATCATAGGTTATGATGAATGGGATCATATCACTTAAATTACTAATCTCCCATCTCAAATTCAATTTATCTAACTCATGAAGACCTTGTAACATCATTGTAACCACCTTATATATCTCCTATTCAAAATGAACATCCCTTATCCTCCCCTATCATAATGTGAATATACCATATATGGTTCAGAATATATCATCTTACAATAGCGCAAAGAGATCTCTATACATATTGAAAAAACAATGGACACTTATCTCTATCTTAAATTCCTTATTTATTCTATGATTCCAAATGAGATTATACTTTGTGTGGATGATCCTCCCCTCTTTCTAAGCATATAAATTAGTGATATCCAAGTCAAGCATGCTTTGATTGATGAGGGTTTAGGTACTTATGTTACCTCCCTCGACTTTATTAAAACCATTGGATACTTTGAATGTAATCTTAAATCCACACAAAACACATGTCAAAGCTATGCCTAATGGAAAATGCCTCCCTTAGGTTGTGTGTGGCTCCCTATCACTATCCCAACTATCATTATTCAAGTGAAGGTTATTATCTTCAATTTTCCTTTCTCCTATAATATCTTGCTTGGTAGGCCATGGACTCATCACATGAGGGCTATTACCTTTTATGCCTACTAATGTGTCAAGTTACCTCACAATGGCACAATCTATAGAATTAAAGGCAACACTAACCCCTATATTTTTGAATAATTACAAGACCATGGTGTATTCAAAATTTCAACCCTTGAACCCTTTTCAAGTGTTCCATTTTGAGAATATCAAGATTTTAATTTCCCTATCAATTTTATGTGAGGTTACCATGGTCACCCTGAACTCATCAAGAATATACCACCTAACCTTTTACATTTTGAAGCTTTATGAGATTAACATCAAGAAAAAAATTATGATCTCTCTTCTCATATTATTTACCAACTTCTACCTTCTTTGCATCCATCTTCCCATCAAACACCTAATGGAAATATACTCATAGTTTTAACTAAGACTCAACACTCTATTCATCATGCCATATCCAATGAGAAGGTCATCCATACTTGCATAATTAATCTTCATACACTTGACTAAGATGATGGTTATACCCTAGATGACCCATTTATAGGTGGTCTTGTTTAGGATTGAGATGCTGAGATCATTCATTATCATTCTTCTTTGTTTCAATATTTTCATTTGTTGTATCATATTCTATCTTATATAGTTTTTAATTTTATAATTATTAATATTTTTTATAGGGTAGAGATGGTGCTCACACCTCCAATTTTTGAAGAACCTATTAGAATCATGTTTATAGATTGTGCTATGACTTGTCCTTATCAATTCACTAGATACCAAGATCCTTATAGCCGGTTTACCTCTGAAATACTTGCTACTAATCCTCAAACCCTCTAAATATCCTATTCCTCCCTTAACTAAGCCAAGTCTAAATTATCTTCCCACTCTCCCTCTATATGAGTCTCTTCTTACCTCTGAACCTATTTTTCCTATAGTCTAACCTCATCCATTCTATCTACCATCCCCACCTCCCCTAGGTGATTGTTTACTTCCTTTACTATAGCTTGCTCCTTTACCCACCTAATGGGCTAATCAGACATACTATGATATTCATAGAGTTACTAGTCATAGGACTAGATATTTTAAATTATACCAGCCTTCCTTGGCTTCTACTTCCACTACCTCTATTAGTACACCCATAAAGTCTAATAATAAACATATCTATTGTTTCTATGACACATATAATCATTCCTCCACTCATTTTCATAAGATTCAAATATATTTAGTCACCTTGAATCCTAATCTTCCTCAACCTATAGATAAGGCTATACATGCCCCAAAAGTATTAACTAAATATACCTCAAAATATGGAGAGGTATATTGTCTGTGGCACCAATGTGGTACCCATCACACTAATCATTTACACATCCTTCAATAGCATCTCTAAGATCACCTTATCCCTCCTCCCATAGGTCATCCATGAAAGAAGGTTCCCCCTTATTCCCTCATGGTTCCTCCACCTATAGTTTTTCCACCCGTGGTTCTTCCACCTGTGGATCCTCCTTCACCTATGGCCCCTCCTCTACCAATGACTCCATGTCACATATATTCCACTCCTATTCCTTCTCTTAAGTATCCTATTCATGATGTCCCTCATAATCATAATCCTTTAATCCTTCTTAAATTTTATATGAAGGAGATTTAATGTGAGATATTATCTCAACTTTCTCTCAAGATCAATGAGATTCTTACTGCAGTTAGAGTCTTGCTTCATAGATATTTATCAAATGTTATGGATAATGTTTGTGGATAAATTTACCAGTATTTATGAACACAACATGGTATTCTTTCACTTTATTTTTCATTTTGGATTGGATGTGTGATCCAAATTTATATTTATATAATTTATATCATTTGATTTTGTGTCAAATTTTTATCTATCTTACATGGTTATTTATACTTCACTCTATGTTATCTATGGTGTCATTTTATTTCCTTATGGATTTTTTTCATGATTACATGATTTTTATCTATATGTTCATTTATTTTCATGGATGTCTTGTTATTTTCTCATGATTATTTGCTACCTAATCTCTATAACATGGATAGTCCTTATTGTGCTTGGTTATGCAAACCTTGTTCCCTTTAGTCCTCCTTATTTACCATGTGATCAGTTAGAAAACAAGTCATCTCATTATAATATCATTTTATCAGTCCATCTTAGATCTCCCTTCATTTCCCTTATTTCCTTTTGAAAACTAAGCATACACATAATTGAAGGTTGAGATAACATGTTGGTTCATAGGTAAGCCTAAATTTTTTAGTCATTCATGTATTTGGATACTTGGATTCCTTTAATCCAATGTCTAAATCTCATTTTTGTGTATCACTCTCATGATTGGTAATTCCAAATTCATATGGAGGAGGAATATTAAAATCAATAAAAATTTAAAATCCAATTCATTTTAAAAAAAGGAAATGATACAAAAGGCAACCTTAATAATTTAAAAAGTTAAATAACACTAAAAGATATGATGCAAAGCACATCTCTTTATTCTAATCAAATATCAAAATCCATGGTTGGGTTCATGATAGATTCAAGGTATATTGGGGTGTGGTAGGCTAGTAGATAGGGAATGAAGAATTAAGAAAAATATTTTAGTGCTTCTTACTTTCTTACACAAGTACCCAATCTTTACAGTAGATCGATGACTCTATAAAAGGTTCTAAGGATCGGGGAACATGTTGTGGGAAGGCAGGTCCATTTTAATTTTTCTTGTTCAAATAACCAATGTGAGTTAATTTTTATATAGCTTTATGCTTACTATGAATGGGCATCCTTTGTATATCGATGGTCACTATTTACTTAGTGTCTTTTTATGTCCTTAGTGTGCCTCATGTTTCCTAAAGTCTTATTATAGATTCCTATATTATTATTTTTACATTCCCTCTTTCACTTCCCACACTCTAATTTTTCCTATTGATAAATATTGTTTGTTCACTAATCATTCCCCCCTAGGGATTCCATTTGTGAGTTATAGTATAAGACCTTGGATAAGACTAGGCCTTCTTTACAAATTACCAAATTACCATTCCAAACATCCCCTTTAACATATTTTTCTTATATTTCTAACTCATTGGTGTTCCCTTTGTGAGTTTCAGTGTAAGACCATGGATAAGACCCTAGCCTTCCTCACATTTTTTTCCAATACCCAAGTCACAATGAAATTACATGTGTCAAATTTGAGATAAGGCATGATTGATCATGAGTTACATGTCATTGACATGCTTTCCATATTGATATAGTATGTTTTATGCTTACTTCATTGACCTCTCTCTTTTATCTTCTTATTTTTTGATTGCATGTAAGAAAACAACCATTTTTCTTAAGTTTTTCATACTTCCTAGCTTGAATCGATGTAATCAATTTAAGTTCATTTTTATGATTTTGTTTCTCTCTTATAATTCCCAACATGATTTAGTATGATTGATTGATTTAATTATTTTAATACCATTTGGTCTTTCCTATGCCTTCCATTTTATTCCATTATTTTCATACTTTCCAACATGATATAGTGTGATTTTACTTGTTTTAATTTGGTGTAAATATTTTTCATGGTTTAAAAATATTTTGTATCCTTTTTACCATCTTTGGTTTATTATACTTGGTCATCTTTTGTTATTAAACATTTTCCATGGTGATATGGTGTGTAGTACATTTATTTTGGATTAATTATACTTTCCAAGTCCTTTTTGCCTTTTTCTTTTCAACCATGCATGTGTATCACATAATGCTAGAAAAGAAAACACTCCACATATATTTATCATATAATATACCAAAAAATCAAAATACATGTGATAGAAATAAATATATCCATGCATCAACATCCATAACTAAATACAACCCATGAGATAAAATCCAACTATCAAAATCAATATCTATATATATCATGTTTTTATATAATATAAAGTACAAAATACAAAATACATAGCTCTATATCTACGGTTGGGCTCCATTATACCTATCATGTGGCTTAGACACACTACCCATAGATGCTTGAGACTATCCCATCTACATGTACATTGTAATGAGATCATTTGAGATATCAATCCTACTACCTATCCCTATAGGTTGGCCACCTAGGCCTATACTTATCCAAGTTAGACCATGGTATCCATGTGTGATGATCTCTCCTAGTCTAAGGCATGTCAAGATTTTTCCTCTTTTGATTCCACCCTTATTAGTGGCTTCACTCCATCCCCATATGTCTATAACTACCTTACATCCTCCCCTATCAATCTAAACCAACCTACCTAAGCTAGGGAAGATGGTACCATAAGATCATGTAGCATGATGAGGTCATATGGTACTAATACCCCATCCAAAATGTCATGGTACACAACCATGACCAAGGATCCCCATCTAACCTCCTTTATCTTCAGATTTTCAAAACCAAAACTAGATAGATATTAGATCACATATATATCTCAAAATCTATCAAGATATTACAATCACATGTAACTAGTATTATATATCAAATATTAAAATTATAATATTTCTCACTAGTCCTGGTGTCACCAACCACCATCTCCCCATCTGATCATCCATCAAGCATGGTATCTCCATCTACTCATCCCTCAAGCACCTCCTCTATATATTACCTCCCTACCAATGCAAATCTAGGAGTCACCACTTGTGCACATCATGATCCTCTCCTAAGAGGTGCCTCTATCAGCCATCTCTATCCTAAACTATCTATCGGGTCATCCTTTGTAGCAATCTATGCATGTGCCTACTCTCATTAATGGTGAATTTATATATGGTGTGGCCAAATTGGTCACTACTTCTCCTATTATGGTGCTTATTGTGGTACCTACTACATCCCTACATCAACATCCATGTCCTCTCCTCTCATAGCCACTTGCTATCATGATCGATTAGTCCATGGTATCACACACCATGACCTGATCTTAGGTCTCTCGATAGGTACTCCTAATCCTCCTCTCCTCCTCAAATATCTAGCATGTCATACCAAAAAATTATGAACTACTATAAGATCCACTAGGTGTATGAGTATAAACTTCCCTAAGAAGCATGCCACCAGCTACAACTCTACCCACCAAGTATAGTGGCATGTGATTTACACCTGAGCTAGCCTTGTCACCATGCTCAACCAACTAGGACAAAAAGTAGCAATGTGTCTATAAGGTTTACACATGATTTACCCTCATTTGATCATCTATAAATATGGCACATGGGGCATGAAATGTGCTACCTATACCTATCACCATCTAGTCACCTAAGGTAACCTATCATCCACCATGTGGGGTAACCTAGTTGGTCGATACATAGGGAGCCTCTCATATATATAGGAACTCAAAAAAACCACTAGTCCCATGGTCTTCTACCATATGGAAGACATAACATACATATCATGCATGATCTTAGCTAATAAAACCAAATTCATATAATGCCCCCTGATCCAAAATGGACTAGCACAAGGTTATCACATATAATATTACCTTGTCATCTGAATTGTGACAAAACACTTATGCTATCACAAGTATAATCATGGATTTATGTATGTATATAATATGTGTAATATACACATGAAAAATATCAACCTAAAAACTTAGGTATATCTTATCTGAGTATGTTACCCACCTACCTAGTGCTTGTCTTTCGTCTAAATCATCTGGTGTCCTTATGATCATTGGTGCCCCTCTTATTAGTAGTTCAAGTAACATGTGGATGTACTATAATGTGATATCCACCTCTATGGTATCTCCATTCACCACCCATCAAAAATTATTGGTTAACTATTCCCATGCTTTAAGGAACATGATATCAAGATCAAAACTCAATGGGATGTGCCTCATCTCCATAATCTTTCCTAGGCCAAGTGTAACTAATCATACTATATATATGTCTATCAACCACTCTAGAATATTTAGTAGCCATGATGTATTTATCAATCACCATTACCTATGATGCCTCTAAAAAATATTAAATAATAAAGGATGAATCAAACCTCTATGTCATTCATTTGGTTTGATTTAATTTTTTCATTTTCTTAAAGGATAAATTTCACAAGATACTAAATCAACCTTATAATTCATTTGGGACACTAAATTAGCCTTATCAAATTCCTAATGATTCAGCTTATCCAATACTATATTAGTCAACTTCTTACTTTATAGTACTATATCAGCCTTGTTATACATAATTGGCCTTTATCAACAATACTAAATTGGCCATTTCAAAACAACTAAGTCAACCCACTATAATGCAGTCCACCCCCTATTAGAAAAATAAATCAGGCCACTATTATGTATTCATACCTATTATTCTCCCTCACCTTTTTAGACTAAGTCAACTCTATTCATCCACATTAATGAATTTTTGACCATTTACCATAAATGCCTTAGGCATTTATTGGTCTAACTCTTTCCTACCCAATACCCCATTTTACCCCTAATGTACCTAAAACTTCTTAGGGTTCATTCTGGTGCATAGATGTTTCCTTCCAGTCAATTTTATATAGTTAGCTCAATTTCAAATCAAAATATTCAAAAATTTGAAATTTCTAATTGCTTACCTATGTTTCACTCACTATGGCCGCTATGTGTCCTCCCCATCTCAGTTGTCATAATAGGTCTCTCAAATCTCTATTTTCTTATAATAGTAAAAATGAAAAATTTTCACCCTATTTATATTTACTATTCAAAATTATTTACCTTTCATATATTTACCATCAAATTTCATGTTTTGATCATATCTTTGTCTTTACTAGATCTTATTTCAAACCATAAAATGTTTCAAAATCATGACATCATAGAGAATATTTTCACATATTATATGTATATATCTCATTTTTTTTATTTTTCCCTCCTTTTTGCTAACCTCTACAGGTTTACCTAATATTCCCTACATTGGACAACTTCACAATTCTTGCATCTCCTTCTTTATCTATATCACTAATTTAATTCAAAGTATGTGTTTTTTAATTTTATCCTTTCATAGATATTATTTGATCCTTATTGAAGTTTATTAAACTTCAATGTTGTGTGTTAATATGTTCTTTTCTTGAAGTACCATCCCTTTTTACACCTGAGTGACACGTGAAAAGATTTGAGTGGGACATATGTATACACATAATATTTTCAAACTTTATCAATTACTGATGAATTTTATCTTGTAAGAACTCATCGAGTCTCAATCTCTCTAAGTTTATGCCTTAAGGGGTGTACTAAGAAAGGGTTGGATAGACCATTGGTGCTTCATAGGATTATTTTCCCTTACTACCACTTGTTATCAATCCAACCATCTCCTAAAAACATTCCCTTAAGTTTTGCCTCATATTTTACACCTTCCTCTAGTCATTTTTCACCTTCATTAAGCCTTCCCTAGCCTAAAATCTTTTCTTATGGTTTATGTTACACTATTATCCCCATCAACCTTGTACTCTAATTGATAAAACCTATTTAGGGTCTAGGTAAACCCCTAACTAACCTAGACTGGGACCTAATTTGTTTTTTTCAATAATAATACAAGGTTAATTGGGTCGACCTTGTCAACCTAAACTTTTAGAAAGGACTAGGGTTATATCCACCTATATAAACACATCTATGTCATCATTTATAAGAGAAGAGAAGAAGAAGATATATACTATGCATCTACTTATCCACCATTCTACTTGAGGAGCATAGCTTAAGGTTTCATAATTTCATTGGAGATATAAATCTTGTGTTATGGAGAAGTCTTTTGGATGTATTAATAGGTTGTGTAGCCTATAAATTATTTATCCTTATCATCCTTACATACCACAATAACCTCTTGTGAAGCACCTTAGTCAAGGGAGATATTGAGTCTCGATGACTTTGTCTTTGAAGGTAAGTATTCCTAACTTTGTTCCTCATTTATAAGAGTATATAGATATGCATTTGTAATTCTCTCCCATACATTAGGATTCCATATACACTGATGTGAGTATATGTCTTCTATGAATATTTAATTTTCATGTTTATTACCCCCACTTTGTGCCTCAAGCTTTGGTGAGCACTAGATTAGACTTTACTTTACTTGTTATTAGTTTAGTGAATATGAAAACATAGGACCTAGTTAGGGTTATTACATGGTTTTGCTTGACTAGAGGCTTTGGAACCCTTCTTAGTAAGTTTATTGTGGTAAGAGATCCCTTGGATAGGTCTAGCTGATTCATCTTGGTCATAACCTCAAATATCTAATGTATCCATAATAAAAAGTGTAAGTAGGATTTATCTTCTCTAAGATAAGTGCAACAAGTGGAGGTAGAGAATACTGGCTTCCAAAGATAACATTTTGGGAGAAAAATTATTCTTTGGATAGACCATTTATAAATTATATCAAGATGTCAAATCTTTGTTTTTGGCCACAAATAATACAATATAATGACATATATAACCAGATAACATGATCCATTAATTTCCACAAAAAATACTACATTAATGAACATATCCCAAGTAGTAATGATATCTATGTTGGGCCTATTTTTGGAAGATATAAACAAGAATTCAATCCATTGATGGATGTGTATATGGGACAGATACTTCTAGTATAACTAGAAAATGAAAATGAAAAGATATGGATGAGAAGGGAATATGGGGATATTTACCCTAAATCTAAAGGTGAAAATGTGGCTAAAAAGGTGAGGATTCAATATTAGAAACCCTCAAGGAGAGATTTTGGTGAAGCGTTATATCATGTTGTTTAACACATAGTAAAATATGGATCAAATTAGATGAAATCAAACAAGACATTGATGTGGATAACATCATCTGGGCATGGACACCAAACAAAAATTAAAAGGTGGATTGACTAAGATTTCTAAAAATGGACATGAGGTAATTGAATCATACTTTACACTACTTGAATAGGGTAATGAATATTATGGTGAAACTATTAAAGGTCATAAATTAATGTGATATCATCTTGGCCCAAGATGTGGGTATTTTGAAATTTCTATTCCAACATAATCTCTAATAACATGGCCTTTCATTTGTACCTTAATTATTTAATATGAATTAAAGATTGACATTTATTTCTTCTATTTGACAACCTTCTATTAAATATTTTTAGCCCCACTTATATTCAAGCTTCTTACTATTGACCCATTAACAAGGCAACCATATTGTTTATGAAATATGAATGTAAGATTAAAACTTTCTTTAGAATATTAATTTTCATAACTATGTAGAGATAATAATTTAATCTAATTATTTAATATTGAAATATGTAATCAAAATATTTTTCAAATAGTTTTTATTTACTAGCATTATTCTTCTTAGGCTCATGGGAGATGTGCTAGTAATGATGTATCACTATAAGTTATGAGGTTCTGTCACACTTATTTGATTATATATAGATTTATCGAGGTCTATTTTTTTCTCAATGTGGCATCAATAAAATGAGTGGATATATTGAAACTTTTAGTCCACTTTAACTCTCCATATTTACAACTTTCTATACTCACAATTATATGCTAACATACTAGGGATTAAATGTTAACTATAAAATTAAAGGGGCCTCCATGGACATGAGAGTTTGTGGATTTCATATTAATCGATCATTGGGTCCATTATTCATGAAGATATCATGTAATATGTGGCATGAAAGTTAAATTTGTGAACCTTGATTTATAACATCTCTAAGTTATCACACATTTTCATAGATAAAAAAAAATTATTCAATGTTTATTTACATAAGCATTCAATCCATTGATGGATGTATATGTGTCTAAAAATGTGAGGTTTTAATATTTGAAACCTTATGGAAGAGAAGAAGGTGAAGTATTGTATCCAAATTGTTTAATGCATGTTAAAACATGGATCAAACAAGTTACAAAAGTTGGTTATCTCTCCATATTAATGGCTTCCCTACACATTATTAATTAATAAATATACAATAGTTAAACCATTTTATTGGGTATGGTCATTGATCTATTATGTTATCATTGATGTGAAAGAGAGCATGTGGTTCTAGTACATGAATTACAAAGTGATCAGATTAATATCTTAAAGATATATGGCATATGTGCAAGTCTATAAGGATAAAGAAGAAGTTGTGAGGCATCTATAGATATCTTGGTGAAGCTATGGTGTATCATTTGATCATTTTGAATGAGCAACATGCATCTTATAGCTTAAGAGAAGTTAGTTCATCACTGTACATCATACAAATATGATTGATCTTGCAAGTTTGTGTATTTATTGTAGGTGCTCAAAAAGTCAAACAAGGTCAATTAAGTTCATATAAATGTTATCTATAGTGCCATGAAGATACCCTAAAAATATGGATTCTTGAAGTGTCTTCTAGCTCAAGTTATAAAGCTTAAAAATTTCTCTAGTAGATTGTGATGGGCTAGAGACCATCATGTTTAACTAAACAAAAGTCTGAGGTCATCTAGTCAAATAGATCTAATGGTGAGTGTGTGTTTTTAATGATGGAAATCAATGATGCAAGTGAAATTAAATATGCTAATAAAGTACATGAAACTTCCAAGTGGAAAAAGTTTATTTGAAGATAGATTGTAGTGTGTAGAAGTTATGTGAGGGTGCCAAGTGTCCCATGCTTTTTTAAATATCAAAAGATCTAATGGTGAGTATGTAATATTATAGATTATGATTAATAATGCATATTGAGACAATATGTCAAAGAATTAATGCACTAGTGACATGTGTCACATTCACAAAGCTTGGATAGAAGATAAATGATGAACATATGATTGTATAGTCAAAAGATCAATGATGTGAGTTGATTTAAAGAGTCAATGTGAATAAAAGCTACCAAGTGGTATAATCATGGGAGATCAGATCTTAGATCAATGGTGAGCATTGAAAGATAAAGACTTGGCTAATATAACAAGATTGATAGTGTGTATTTGGTCAATATTTTAGGGTGCATAAGATGAGGTCAATATGTTTAAAGTTTAACATTTTCTTAATGACCATTGGAATTCAAATATTTGAATTTGTGAGGGAAGACCAGTCTACAATTTTTCTATTATAAATTTTGATATATGTATAATTTTATCATGGTGTAAAAGTAAAAGTTGTATAAGACTTCATGTTCTTCCAAAGAACCTAATTAGAAGGTCTAATTATTTGTATATTCAAAGATATGGAGATATAAAGTTAACTATATGTTCTTTCATGGTGTTTACATGTACAAAATGATGTTTGAGTAATTTGTACTTTAGTAGAAGGGTGTTGTGCTAGATGTTATCACTTAAGAAGGACCTATATATTATACAACATAAGTCTATGTATGTGAAAGTGTTCAAGTGTTCTTAATTTACTCAATGAAGTGTTAAATGGGTGAATAGGTATCCATGAGACCTATAAGGGCTAATGAGGCATAGTTGAAAGGCATAACTACTTAAGTGTGACCCATGGATTTTGTGGCTAACCTATTAGGATGTGATTGATCTTATGTTAGTGTTTTATATGTCTTAAGAGTGAAGGCATGTATTATGGCTGGCCAAGAACATGATATTCATGAAGACACTATAAAATGTGAAACCAAAGGTGATGGTTTATATAATTTAAGAGACTTAGATGCGCATGTGTAGTGAGATCAAAAGATAGAGGTAAGGGAAAGAGATCTAAGAGAGGGTGATCAGTTGATGGGCTAAAGTATAGAACATATTGAGAATGAGTGAAGAAGTCTAGGTTGATCCAAAAGGCTATTTTAGATATTTAGAGTTGTTAATTAAAGCATAGAGAAGTATGTTGTGTGAGCTTGGTGGATTAATTAAGAGGCATATTAGAGTGAGGACTATGTGTATGACCTTTTGGTCATGTTTTTGTTGAGTGAATAATAGATGTTTTTTGTTTGAAGATTGTGGATGAGTGAAAATATTAGAGTGATCCAAAAGGATGTTTAGATGCAGGGCTTATGTTAGTAAGGTTGAGAGAGTGTAGGGTTGAATAAAAGTGTTATTCATTATGTCTCCATCAAATTGAAAGGTAATCAAATTTCTAGAGCTATTGATTTCATAAGGTGTTGTGTGGGTGCTCAACATCTAGAACAAGTGGGTGCTTGTTCATACTTAGGGGTGGGTACTCCTTGTGAAGTGGGTGCTTCACTAAAAGGTTCTATTGTTTGTGATCATATTATAGGACAAGTATTCCATTTGTTTACAATATTGAGAGTGGGTTTTATTCCCCATGAGGTTTTCCAATAAGAATCATGTGTTGTGTTTTTTGATCTTTCATCATCTTTCTTATTCATTTTTATGAATATCTTGTATGCTTTATGAATTCTTATGATCTTTGATTAAGAATTTAAAATAATTAGAATTGGACTTTAAAATATCTTACACCATTAATTCACCCCCTCTCAATTATTGTACCTCTAAAATTAGTATCAAAATAGGAGCTTATTTACAAGTTTAACCACTTGAAGGTGATCCAAGGTACAATATGGAAAGTTAATAGATGCTGTCAGGAATCTAGAACAACAAACATGCTCTGATACCACTTGTCAGGAATCTAGAACAACAAACATGCTCTGATCCCACTTGTCAGGATGCAAAACCAGAAACATACAATTGATTACCAAACTTCAAACAACTTAATATGCGGAAATAAACCAGATTCACCAAGTAACTAGAATTCAGAATAACACAGCATATGAGAGACAATACACAACTTGTATTAACACTTTATACAGAAAAGAATACAATAAAGAAGATGCCACTTCTTCTCCACCACCTTACAGAGGTTTCCCACACCTCAAGTGAACAGTAATTCTTCTCCCCAAAGCTCTCCCTCTCACAGGTCTCAACACCCAACTCAAATACAGAGTTGGTGTTCACCTCCTGTGCTCCACGCACACCACAAGTGCTCCACGCACTCCACAAGCACTCCACGTGCTCCACAAGTACTCAAGGTACTTCAAGTAGATCTCCCATGAATCTGCAACAACCTGCAATTCAACAGACCATACTTATGGAAGGAACTCCCTTGCCTTCCTCTTGCTCTATCTGAGTACACACCTGTACTCCAAGTAGATCCTGCCTGATACTGCTCCCTGTTGTGTTGCTGTCTGTATGACCTTGCACACCTGCAAATCAAACAATGGTTCTGCTCAACTGTGAACCTCGACCTTGCACACACATACACCTGCAGATCAACGATCTTACTTACCATGTAGATCTCCTATATAGGCCATGCAACTGTGACCAAGATCTTACACTCCTGAAGAACCCAGCTGGCTCTCTAATCCAGCACCAACACACCTGGTACTGTGGCACTAGGAGGAACGCACCATTGCTCTACCTCACACACAGAAGGAGCTTATAATTATGCTCTCTTACTCCCTAGCACACTTTTCCAATACAACCATGAGTCTATTATATAGATCTCATCCAAACAATAATTAGACATCTAATTACAATAATTAGATCCGCAGCTATGAGTCTAAAAATAGATCTCTTCATGCAAACACTTGGTTCGTTAGCTAACTGCCCGTAGATAGCTCGCAGTCGAACCACACAGGTGACCGACGTCGGTCCCTGTCTGCCTGGGGGTCGCCGACGCTGGCCGATCTCTGACCGATGCCGGTTGCCTTCCTGCCCTGTCCTGCCGACGTCGGTTGGCCTGACCGACGCCGGTGTCTCTGACACTCAGCAACTCTCCTGCAACCTCCTCTCCCGTTTGCATCAGTGAAGCTTTTAGCTCCACAATCCTAACAGATGCAGGGTTTCTCTACAAAGCAAGCACCATTATTTAATTGGTCAATTTTTTTTTTAGAGTGTAAGGATGAGGACATACATCATGTCTCTAGGGTTTGATATTTGGAAATCTATCATAGATGGTTAAACTACACCAACTACACCTCTAACTAGTGTTATTGACAAAAATTTGAGTGAGAATAATTATAAAGCTATGAATGTTATCATTTATGGTCTATCTAAGGCTGAGTTCACCAAAGTGATCCATTACAAGTCTACCAAGGAGATTTGGGTCAAATTATAGGCTATCTATGAAAGAGACTCTAAGGTAAAATTGGCTAAGTTGTATACCTATTGAAGATAATTTGAAGGTCTCAAAATAAAGGAAGAAGATAATATGTCATCTTATCTTCTAAGGGTTTATGAGGTAGTAAACATGATTAGAGATCTTGGAGAGGAGATTTATGAAGATACTATAGTACAAAAGATATTGAAAACTATTACACTCAAGTTTGATTCAAAAGTTTTTGTTGTAGAAAAAAGTCATGATCTCACTAAGCTGAAGATGGATGAATTGCATGACATTATTTCTACCTATGAGATGAGAGTTGATGAGTACAAACTTCCTAATAAGGAAGTTTCTTTCAAGGTGATCAAGGAAACAAAAGATAAGAAGAACAAGTTAAGTCTTGAAGATTTTGATCTTAATGAAGATCAACTTGAAGCCTTGATTTTAAGAAAATTGAATGTAAGATTAGGTAAGTATGAAGGAAGACTTCCTTTAAAATGTTTTTCATGTGGTAAAGTTGGTCATTTTGAAGCTAGATGTCCAAGTAGAGATAAGTTTGAACACAAAGAAGCTTTTAAGGAGTCTCATGAGGATGAACATAGGAAATATGAGGGTCCTAGCAAGTATAGAAAGTTATTTAGAAAGAAAAATAGAAAGAAGGAATCATAAAAATGTAATAAGATCCCTTATCATGAAGAAGACAAAAACTCATCTACAGAAAAAGAAGTAAACACATCTGAAAATGATGATTCTTTTCATAATGAGGACAATGAGACATTATTCATGGTTTTTAGTGATGATGAAGGTGAATGTTCTTTAAGTAGAGATTTATTTTACAAAGATAGCTCAGATGAAGAAAATGAGAAAGTCACTCTTGAAGATAAATATCTAGATACTGTGGAAGAAATGAAGATACTATAAAGAAAGAATAAAAACAAGATTCCTTGATCAAATCCTATGAGGAGAAAATTGGTCTTTTTGAAGAAAGGCTAAGTAATGAAGTTAAAGATCATGATGAGATCACATAAGATCTTGAAACTTAGGTTTATACTCTTTATGAAGAAGTAAAGAGTAAGAATGGAGAGTGTATCATGTATCAAATAGAGATAGAGTCTTTGAAGATAAAAATAAATCAAACTATGAGAAAAGATGCAACTAATGTTGTAGATAATAAGGATGAATTGATGAACTCTCTTGAAGATCTAAAGATCTATAAGAAAAGGAACAAGAAGATGTTATCCCAAATCAAAGACTATGAAGAGTAATTTAGTATGTTTGAGGCAAAAATAAATGAATACACCAAGAAGTATAAAGATATATTCAAGCATCTCAGTTGTTAATTGGAAATCCTATTAACGAGCCTAAAATATAAAGAAGATGAGTGTTCAAGGTATGTGACTGAAAATGAGTCATTTAAAGCTGAGTCTAAAAAGACTTCAAGACAGTGAAGTCATTTATGGAGTTTGAAAAGAGGTCAAATGATCTTGACAATATTTTGAGTAATCAAATGCATGCTATTGATAGATATGGTCTTGGATACAAAGAAGAACAATAGTAAGTAACTCAAGATAAGATAAAGTTTTGATGAATAAGGACAATCAAACTTTGAAGATCAATCATCAATCAAGGAATGAAGGCATCGAAAAATTGAAGATAAATCATATTAGACAACCAAATGCTATGAGGTATGTAAATTTCAATGGTCATTGTTACTCCTACAATTAGTTTCGTCATAGGTCAAAAGATTATAAAAGATCCTCAAGAAATGAATTTTCATGGAATTATGAGCAATAAAATGGCAAGCATGAAGAACATCATCACTCAAGATAATCAACAAGTTCACAAGGAAAAAATGATATCCTTTGCTACAAGAGTCAAGGATTTGGTTATATTGAAAAGTTTTGTAATATCTTCATCAGGAGACTAAATGATCAGGTACATGAATGAACTCATGAAAATTCAAGGAATAATCATAATGTATGTAAAATTTGAGAAACCTCATTTTTTTAATTGTCATGAAAGAGGTCACATAGCTAGATTCTACAAGAATGATCAGTATTCTACTTCAAATATTATCAATCTTGTCATGAAGAGGAGTCATAATGAATGGAGGCCTAAGTAGGTAAATGAAAAATAAGATCAAAATGGATTATTTTCCAAGATAGAATATGAAACAAATTCAAGAATTAAGGAATAGTCCTTATCTGCCCAATTGGATAAGGAAATCAAGTAGGATCCTGAGATAAAGGAAAATAATAAGGTTGAGAACTCATTCAAAGTTAATCTGAAGATGAGGAAGGACTACAAATCAAGTAGGAACATGGAGTTATGGGAGTATCTTGATTATTGGGATATTTAATCCCTCTGTGACAAAGGGGTGTCTTTATCTATGCTTCTTAAGAGACATATTTATTATGTGGAAGCAAGTGTGTGTGTTCTAGATGATGATCAAAGGGCTAATCAGTATAAATGTATGTTCTCTTCAATTTGGTAATATGAAAATATGTGTTTGGCTTAGGGGGAGCTAAGTTTTTTTCTTGAAGAAGAAGTTCATAATGTTAGGGGGAGCATATGTGGGATGTTACAGACATGGTGGAGATATGAAGATGTCTTCTACAGTTGTGAATTCAAGAAGATTGATATGATGACTTGATCAAACCAAGTCATGTGTTTTGAAAAGGTATTGAATCTTCATAGATAGCTTGTGAGTTTTATAGATAGATGTGCATGTTTAGTAAGAGTATAAGATAGAGGAGAGGTAAAGAGATCTAAGAGAGGGTGATTAGTGGATGGACTAAAGTGTATAACAGATTAAGAATGAGAAAATAAGTCTAGGTTGATCAAAAAGGCTATAGTGGATACTTAAATTTGTTGAGTGAAGCATAGAGAAGTATATTATGTGAGCTTGGTGGATGAATTAAGAGGTAGATCAGAGTGAGGACTATGTGTATGACCTTTTGGTCATGTTTTTGTTGAGTAAACAAAATTTGTTTTAGGTTTGAAGATTATGGATGAGTGAAGAAGATTAGAGTTATCCAAAAGGATGTTTGGATGCATTGCTTATGTGAGTAAGGTTGAGAGAGTGTGAAGGGTTGAAGAGAAGTGATATACATTATGTTTCCATTAGATTTAAAGGCAATCAGAGTTTTGTAGTTATTTATTTCATAAGGTATTGTGTGGGTGCTCAACATATAGAAGAAGTGGGTGATTATTCATACTTAGGTGTGGGTGCTTCACTAAAATGGTATCTTCTTTGTGATCATCTTATAGGACAAGTAGTCCATGTGATTTTAGGCTTGAGAGTGGGTTTTAGTCCCCATGAGGGTTTCTCATAAGAATCATGCATTGTGTGTTTTGATCTTACATCATCTTTCTTATTCATTGTTATGAATATTTTGTATGCTTTATTAATGCTTATGATCATTGATTAAGAGTTTTAAAGAATTGGAATTGAAGTTTGAAATAGCTTGTATCACTGATTCACCCCCCTCCCTCAATGGTTGTATCTCCAACACATTTAAATCACATCAGTGGATACAAAGTGATTAATATTTATAGGAATATACTGGTACATAAAGTGTGAACTATAGAAAATTTGATTAATATATGTGGTAACCATCTTTAGTTTTATAAAAACATGTCCATTATAAATGAGTTGATAGGAATAATATGAAAAACATAGGCCTATATTATTATCTTAGGTAGAATGGGGAAATGTCTATTATACACATTGAGATAAGAATAATGACTTTTGAATTTATAATATGAGCAACAAAATCTTATGTTATTATCTAATGTAAAATGGGTGCTTGCTGATTCTACACAAGATTATTAAGAATAATGATAAGTATGTTTTACATTAGGCATATGGGCAATGAAAAGTGTTTTCCAATACTTGTGCATGGTGATATTAAGTGTGTTTTACAGTGTATCCATCAATATTTTTAAATATTCCATGTCATGTTGTGATTTGTTAATATATGATAAATTTTGGATAAATATTAAACATTACTAGAATAAATATAATTAGGCAATAGTATGGGGTCACATTACATAATTTAATAGGACCCATTTCAACTATTGGACCATGATCAACTATTGGTCCATTTATCCTAAATATGAATGTAAATGTGAAAAATAATTTGAGATATAATTGGAATTTTATTCTACACTAGAATTTGGAATCCAATAATAACTATATTGTAATAAAATATCACACTAATTAAAACTAATAATAACAATATTGGAATTTGACATCCCACTGGATAAAAACTAAGAATAGAAATATGGAAATCTAATTTCAAAAATTGTAAAACCATAAATGGAAATACTATAAGTATAGAATCTTAGGAATATGTCAAAATTTAATGAAATTATGGTTGTAACAATCTAGAATTATAAAGGATATGTTGTTTTAATCTCTATTCATGCATCTGCATAAGTTATCCCTATAATTATCATGTTCTAGATTCTTCTAGGAACCTCTGCTAAAAATGGTGTAGTGAGCATGAAACTATTTGGATGAAATATATTGAGATGGTTACCAAGAAAAATGGATATAGATAGATGGCTAGATGAAAGAATCTAGCATTTTGTAGAAGAAGAAATGAGGAGAGATAGAACAATTGTGAAAGAGATTATCCAAGAGCATATTTATGATGAAATCCATGAAATAGTTTTGTATGAGTTTCTTGGATTGTTATCCACATGGATATCTATGGTGGAATATTATTAATTTAGTATGAAGACATATTTTATAGTTTAGATAGAAGAGAAGTTAGATAGACTGTGTAACCTAGACATAGACTAGACCAAAATAATAGACTATTGGATGAGGAATACAATTAATGGTTATATTACTAAATTCATAGTGCAAGGACACATAGACTTTGAATCTACATAAGATCCATTTATCCAAGGAATAAGGGTAATTTTTTTAGTGAATACATACATTGATAATAATGTTGGTTGTGGAAAAGGCCATGGTGCCTACTCTAGCCAACATGGATTAATCACTTCAAGAACCATGGGGATGCATGCGATATGAAGTGAATGATGTGAATTTGAGTAAAATAAAATTTAATTTGATCCCAAAAAATAAAATATGAGAAGACTCAGAGTAAGAATAAAATTTTTGGACTAAAATGGAACTGTGACAACAAATATGGTGGAATAAAGCAAGAGATCCAAACTTAACAATGAATAGGAGTAGAGATAGAGTAGATGATGTTGGAGATAAAAATATGCAGAGAGATGTTTTGGAAGATGATAGAATAAAAGGATGGATAGATTATGATAAATATGCCAATGAATAATAAGAAGAAAATATAAATGATGCAGATATGGAGATAGTGTAGCAAGAAGAAGAAGGTAAGTTAGTAGAAGAATAATTAGATGGTAGAGGTAAATGATATTTAATGAAAGGGATTTTATCTAGACATTGGAAATAAAGTGACTGAGAAGAAGTTATATTTGAATGCAAAAATATCATAGGTTAAATTTTAAAGTTAGAATAAATTCAAACTAGAAGTCATTCATTTCAAGAGTACACATCCCCCCAACCTAATTTATTATTAGAAAGAAGAAGTGCAAGAGAAGAAGTGGATATAGATTGGTTTGATTACTTTAAATTTTTTTTTGGAAAGCTAAGTGTAAATAAAAAGTAGGCATTAGATAGGAATAAAACAAAAGAAATATAATTCCTTTTTAAGATACCCAAAAAGACTAGTGCGTAAAATGCTAGAGTCATTGTCAGTAATGCACAATAACAAAAAGTCATAGTCATCAGTGTGAAATTACCTTAAATCAAAGTTTTTAGTATTTATAAGCATAGGGTACTAGTTATAAGTGTACCAAATACAACATTAAATATAGGTATGTTTGTTAACTTAATGCAATATGACAGGTCTACAATTCTCACACAATATTTAGTAACTTGTGATATGAAGTGGAATGTGAAAGGGGTAACTTCTAATGATGTTAAGAGGTGATAAGTCATAGGGGTTTTATAAATATGAATTGTAAGGTTCATATGTAAAATAAATGTAAATAACCTTGACTTTATGCAAGTTAAAGATCTGCTGGTAATAGAATTTGAGGTAAATAAATGTACAAGCTAGAGTATTCAAGACCTAAAGAAGATTTGGAAAATTTTTGGTAAATAAATTCCAAAATATGATCAAATATTTTATGATGTCATGAATATAATTTAATTCATTCTATAAGACTAACATAAGGCTACTTAGTTCGTAGAAGGGTTGTGACCAAGAATTAGATTTGCCATTGCGAATACCTATTACCGAAGCAAAGTTGAGGCTCAATCTATTGATTTATGAGTATAAAAAATTGAGGATTATGGGGAGGTTTAATTAGTTTGGTTTAGATTTGGGTAACTAACACAAAAATAATAGAGTTGAACCATACAAAGAACACAATAATATTGTCTATTGTTCTGATTAATTAATTCAATCAGGATATTACATTTTTATAAGAAACTATTCCTATAATCATGGAGTTCATATCTCCACTTATATCTCAACCATATCCCTAAAAATATAAAACTAACAAATAACCTATATTCAAAACATTGTTCTAACTTCTAACAATATTACAACAACCAAATATAATCTAACTAATTATAAAATTACTTATGTAAATACTTATTTACTAAAGTAAATACCAAATGTAAACGTTAATCCTTAAAATTCCCCCCACCCTTAGTGTTTACATAGGAAGAATGTACATCTTCAAGAATTGGCCTGAATAGAGTCATATGCCAATGCATACTTTTAGGTCTGCATACTACTATTTGAATCTAGTTGTCTACATCCCTCTACAAATGACCACTACTATGCAAAGAATGCATCTCTAATTTATTCCATGTGAATGCAATACACATTTTATTGGATGATCATCTTCATAAAGAAGTATGATAGTCAAATGATCTCTATAGTTAGAGGATTTCTTTATTTAGTTTTCATCTTATACAATTGTTACCACATTTCATTATATCTACACTCTCCTTTTCTCTAATCCAACAAGGGAATGAAAAAATATATAATAATATAAAATTAAATATCATGAGGAATACATCCTTGTTGTCATTTTATGTAGCCTATATCAATTTTTGTTTTCACTTCAAACAAAAACAACATAGATAGTTTACACTACCAGTGAAGACTGACCTTAGCTTTAGCTGATTTGGTACAAATCACACCACACTAAAAAATAAAAAATTAACCACAAAAAGATGTCACCAAATCATCTGGGCCCCATCATTAGTGATTGATGAGAGGAATGGAACATCCAATCTCCATTTCCTTTAACCTCCAATAGTTTACTGCTTACTTGAAAAATATGTTGATGAAGCTCAGATGCATGAAGTTTTTGAGGAGAAATCCCCCTTCATAATTTGAACATCATGTACAAGTGATAATGCATCTATAAATTAAATGTTTTTATTTTTACAATTTTGAATTTATAAGACAACATGAATCAATAATAAAAAAACTTTGACACTTTAGAATTTTTGCTTTTGACACAATGACACATAAAATCAACTCTATTTGAATAGATGTATAATTATTGACACTACATGGAAGTGATACAATAAAATGACATAAATTAAATAAACTAAAAATACTAAAGACTTTATTTTTAGTTTTGAAATACAAAACCAAAAATAACTAGACCAATTAAACAATGGATAAAATAACAACTATATACACTATGACCTATATAAGACTATGAATAACTTTCAAAAAGTCATAATGCTAATTAAAATCCTTCACTATAAAATTTAAATCACTTAATCCCTAAAATAAAATAATAAACTTAAATTTAAAATACACAATTAATACGTTTGACTATGCCTATAACATCAACTTTTAACATTAAAAAACTAGGTCTTCATAAAATTAATACCTAAATAATAGAGACTACAATTTATAGGAATTGTTCACAGGAAATCCAAGCGATCAGATTATGTACATTAAGTAACTTGTGATGGTACCCATATTTTTGAACAACAATCTAAAAGTTTATATGCTACAAGAGATGATGATATAAATATCAAGAGAATGTTAATAGCAGGATCTAATAAATGGCATAAATAGTGTAGTAGGTGAGTCAATAGTATATTATAAAAATGTATTAAATCATATCAAATGTATCCAAATAACCAACAATTTCTATTTGATTAAATGCAGATAAACATATGGTGAACTTACTGAAGATAACAACATAAGTTTGCAACTTTGATATTTTAATTAGTTAAGCACAAATCTATCATGAAATTTTGAATATCAATTCATGAAATGTGCATAAAAAATCAACAAAATTTAGTAACAAAGAAGGCTAAGAAGGTACTAAATAAATAGAAAGTTGCACACAGATCTAGTTGATGGTATATAAGAGACTACAATAAAGTTGTGAAAGTAGTCTACATGGATTCATAGTAATGAACAATTTTTTTTGGTAGAATAGTGAAAACTGATTCTCATAACATAAAAATTTGAAATCTACAACTAAAACCTTAACTATTATGAAACCAGTTTACCAAAAAACTAAGTAGAAGACCTCACATCAAAGAAAATCTCCATACATGGGTAATCATGAATTGGAATGGATTTACCCCATATAAATTTACTAATGAGAATGGAGTTGAACCATATAGATAACACAATAATATTGTATATGTTTTTGATTAATTAATTAATTCAATCAATATATTACATTTTTATAGGAAACTATTCTTATAATCATGGAGATCATATCTCCACTAATATCTCAACCATATCCCTATGAATACACAATCTGACAAATAACCTATATTTGTAATATTGTTCTAACTCTTAATAATATTACAAAACTAAATATAATCTAACCAAATATAAAAATACTTATGTGAATACTTATTTACCAACGTAAATGTTAATACTTAACATTCCCCACCTTAGTGTTTACATGGGGAGAATGTACATCTTCAATAATTGGCCTAAACAAAATCATATGCCAATGTATACTTTTAGGTCTGCATACTCTTGTCTAAATCTTACTATCAAGATCCCTCTACACATGACCACTACTATGCAAATAATGCATCTCACATTTAATCCATGTGAATGCAATAGACATTTCACTGGCTAATCATCTTTATAAATAAGTATAACAGTCAAAAGATCTCTATAGTTAGAGGATTTTTGTAGTTAGCTGCCATATTATACAACTATTTCCACATTTCATTATATCTACACTCTCCTTTTCTCCAATCCAATGAGGGAATGAAAACACACATAATAATAGAAATTAAATATCACGAGGAATAAATCCTTGTAATTTTATGTAGCCTCTATCAATTTTTGTTGCCACTTCAAAAAAAAGCATATACTATTTTCACTACCACTGAAGACTGACCTTGGCTTTATTTGATTTATCACAAATCACACCACACTAAAAAACAAAAAATAAACCACACAAAATATGTCACCAAATCATCTAGGCCCCATCATTGGTGACTGATAAGAGGATCTAGAACCTCCAACCTCTATTTCCTCTAACCTCCAACATGTTGTTGCTTACTCAACAAATATGTTGATGAAGCTTAGATGCATGAAGTTTTTACAGATAACTCCCCTCATAATTTAGACATCATGTACAATTGATAATGAATTTGCAAAATAAATGCTTTTATTTTTACAAATTTGATTTTATATGGCAACATGACTCAATAAGAAAAAACTTTAACACTTTAGAATTTTTGCTGTTGATGTAATGACATACAAAATTAACTCTATTTGAATAGATGTGTCATTATTAACACTACATGGAAGTGATACAATAAAATAACATAAACTAAACAAACTCAAAATACTAAATACTTTATTTTTTAATTTTGAAATACAAAACCAAAAATAACTAGACCCATTAAACAATGGATAAAATAACAACTTTATACACTATAACCTACAAAAGTCTATGAATAACTTTTTAAAACGTCATAATGCTAAATAAATCCTTTATTATAAAACTTAAATCACTCAATACCTAAAATAACATAATCAACTTAACTTTAAAAGACATAACTAATACATTTGACTATGACTTTAACGTCAAATTTTAACATAAAAAATTAGGTCTTCATAAAACTAATACCTTAATGATAGAGACTACAATTTATAGGAATTATTCATAGGAAATCCAAGTGATCAATTTTTTTACACTGAGTAACTTGTGATGGTACCCACAATTTTGAAAAATAATCTATAGGTCTATACGCTGAAAGAGATGATGATGTAAATAACAAGATCCAAAAAATGGTATCAGTAATGTGGTAGGTATGTATGGTAGATTGATTTTGACATTGGAATTATACATAGTGATGGAAAAATATGTAGGCATTAGAGAGTACACGTGGGCATGGATGGTGGGTCGATAGTCTGTTATAACAATGTGTTGAATCATATCAAATACTTCCAAATAGCTAACAATTTTTGTTTGCTGATAAACAGACAAACATATGGTGAAGTTATTGAAGATATCAACACAAGTGTGCAACTTTTAGGTTTTAATTATATGAGCACAAATCTATCATGACCTTGTGAATAGCAATTCATGAAAAGTGCATAAAAAATCAACAAAATTTAGTAACAAAAAAGGCTTTGATGGTACTAAATGAATAGAAATTTGCATGTAGATATGGTTAATAGTATGCAATAGACTACAACAAAGTTATAAAATTAGTCTACATAGATGCATAGTAATGAATAATTTTTTTTTGTAGAACAATGATAATCTATTCTCACAATATAAAAATTTGAAATCTATAACAGAAACCTGAACTATTACAAAACTACTTCACCAAAAAACTAAGTAGAAGACCTCACATCAAAGAAAATACCCATACACAGTCAACCATGAATTGGAATGGATCTACCCTATATAAATTGATTAATGAGAATGGAGTTGAACCATACAAAGAACATAATAATATTGTATATTTTTCTAATTAATAAATTCAATCAAGCTATTACATTTTTATAGGAAACTATTCATATAATCATGAAGTTCATATCTCCACTAATATCTCAACCATATCCCTATGAATACATAATCTAATAAATAACCTATATTTGCAATATTATTTTAACTCCCAAAAATATTTAAAATATATATATAATCTAACCAAATATAAAACTACTTATGTAAATACTTATTTACTAAAGTAAATACCAAATGTAAACACTAGTCCTTAACAATGCTCCCTTAGCTAGTTCCAAGGTTGAGGCCAAGATAGATGCATGAAAAAGATAAGCCTAAACTAAGATTATGGTGTATAGAATGCAGATGAGAAGGACATCATAGAAATGATCATCCAAAACTTTTGTGAGGTATGCAAGGTAGTATGGCATGAAACTTCCAAGTGCCATCTTTTATAGCACTACATATAAAAATCATGGGGTTTATTTTGTATTTTTTTAAATTTCACTAACCATGATGAAAATAATTGCCGAGCATTACAATAGTTGAAGGAAGATATTAATAATAATGTCTTCATAATGACAACACATCAAATACTAAATGCAAAGCAGATAATTCCAAGAACAAAAGTGGACATGACAAGTGAAACTCAAGGTATTCTAGTATGGATGCCTGTGTCACCCTAGTATCAACCATAGGCTATATAAAGTTTGAATAATACACCATCTCCATCTTATCAATATTCTATTTAGTATTAGTAACCTAAGACTAATACTAACTTTTAGTAGCAATCATCTAATTGCGCTATGAGTTCCCCTTAGCACCAATATGGGGGGTATGATGTACAACAAAGATACCAAGGAGGCTATGGTGGATAATAGAAACAAGGTTTAGACACCAACAAAAAAAAGGTGGATATAGGGTAGGTTACATGGGATGATATTATGGTAGATATCAAGGAGAATATAACAATGAAAATTTCCAAACTCGACCACCTATGCAATGTTATTTATGTGGAGCATACAATCACTATGAAAGGAATTTACCTGATAATATATAGATACAAGTCTACTATGTATATTACATATTTTAAGGTCAAAAAAAATATAAGATTCTCTAATACTTGAACAACAAAGGAAGGAGAAGCTGGTGCACAATGTAAACTTGATTAATGTGCAACCAAAGGAGAAAGCCTTTATATAAGAAATTACCAGGAAACAAAGAGTAGAACAAGGGATACCACCATTAAAAATGCCACTAATCAAGGAATTAGAAAATTATAGTGGGAAAAATATTTTGATCCTACTACTAGAAAGAATTTTATGTACCAAGTTATGCAGGTTTTACAAGAAATCCAATAACAACCAACTTCTAAAGGTGATAGTGTAACCATTGATGCTCAAATGTATGAGCAAACTTTAAGAATCATGATAAAGAAGAGTGTTGTGACTAACTTGACAAACCTGATGAATTTATTCAACACATTGTGTAATGAATATATTTTGTAGAACGTCACTAATCTCCTACATAATCTTATAGAGTGCACACAATGAGGTCAACAACATAATGGCAAAGAAGTATGGCATGTCAAGATTAATAAACCTTAGGATGTTGATTTTCATATAGATATTGAGTTATCCAGATATGAGATTTTGACTATAGTATTTGACTTTGGTGGCACATTCAGTATTATTTTGTAATCAACTTGGGAAGCCATTATTTGACTGACCTTAAGTTACAATCTTGTTACTCTTAATTTTTTAGATTATGGTAGGGTAGAACCCATTGGTAGGTTAGAGGATTTTGAGATTAAAGTAGTCAAGATTGGTTTGTGTGGAGATTTTGAGGTCATTGATATGATGATAAAATAAACCCATTATCCCACCTTAATCAATAAGAAATGGGCCTATTATGGCTAAATAACCATTAATCTATGCAAAATCAACTAGAGGCACATCAAGGCAATAAGATAGTAGTTATACACCTTAATAAATTTGAGAAAAATCCATATATCATCTTAAAATATCTAGAGTCTTGTTATGGCTCTATGGATAATATATGGTTTAAGGTCAATATAGATGAAAGGAAAATTAATTTGTGACATGTAGAGTATCAATTTGGAAAGCCACACACTTTATAACAGGAAGAATGACCAATGTACAAGCTTGTTATAAAAAAATCTCCAACCAAGTAGGTTCAAATAGAATAATGTGTCTCTCTATTAGTGCACTCTACCATAAAATATGAAGTATATTTCCTATATAATAAAAGTGTAACTATGATGTATTACATATAACTTACTATAGAGGGTGTTCTACATCATAAAATGATAGCATCCATAAGTGGTGACTTAGACACTCATATGTTGAACAGGTATCAAATAGACCATGAGATACATCCTTTGCACATGGTGTATGTTATTGAATTATAGATACCTCAAACTTTATTATAGGTGATATTAATCCTTTCATATTGAGGCTTGAACACCATGTGCTAAAGGTGGATTAATAAGTCAATGCACTCAACTATGCACTGAAAGGGACTGTTGAAAATTAGTGGGTAGTACATAGCAATATAAAAATTCACTGGGAGGAAGCTTGTAAATTTTTACATGCAATATTCTAGCTACCAGCTACTGTGAAGTTAGAATGGCCATTATTTCAAGAAGCTTAATGCCCTAAATTACACATTCATTAGTGTGTGGATATATGGATTACGTAGGGAGTAGATCCAAGTTATTGGGTGCACATTTTTAGTAATACATTAACACCTCTACCTATGGCCTAATATATTGGGCAAAAGTTTAACAAGATTTAATTTATATTTTTGTGTTGGAAGATGATAATATAGTGGTGAATAATTCTTTCCATAAGATTAAAATATTTATATGTCATGGATGAGATGAAGAATTAACCACTACAATTGAATCATCATCCTAATAAGAAGACATGTATGATTTGTATTTGGTACTTCATCATTATAAGACCAGTTAATAAGAATAAGCTCTTGTTAATCCTTGCAATAGAATAATAAGGGAATTGATAGAGTCCAATGATAGTGATGGATATCTAGACTTAGAAGGTTTCTTTGAACCATATTAGGAAGTTGAACCAAAAAATAGTTGAAAGAATAAATCAAGTTGAAGAATAAAGATTACACAACATAAACATCCTATAATGGGAAGGCAAGTGCATTCTACAAGATGATCTTCCTAGTATATCAATAAAACTATACCAAGAGCCCCTAAGAAATATTGAAGATAACATTATAGTAGAGTTGGCTCCTCAACTTGTGACTGTGGGAGACTATTGGGGGAAAGAACAAATTTTAGAGGCTTTACAGCTACTAAGGGATTATCAATTTGTGTTTCCAACCAAATTCTTAGAAGTGAAAGGTGTAGATCCATCTTTAAAAGAGATGAATATAGAATTGAAAAAGTGTACATGGCTTATTAAAAAGTGTCTTTATAGTCTCAAACCCAATATTAAAATCAAATTTAAGGATAAAATAGACTGAATGTAAGGATTTATAATCATTTATCTAGTTGAAAAAGTATAATGGGTGAGTCCTATAATTATGTAGCCAAAGAAAATAAGGGAGATTTAGGTGTGTGGGGATTACTATGTACTCAATGATGCCTACATCAATGACCCATTACCAATACCATTCATGTATGAAGTCCTTGATTCCATTGTATGGAATGAAGTGTATTCATTCATATATGGATTCAGTCAGTACCATCATATTCACATTACAAATGAAAACCAAGCTAAGACTACCTTCACAATTGAATGGGGATCATTTGCATATAAGGTAATTACTTTTGGCTTCAATAATGTACCCAAAGTATTTTCTAGGGCTATAGTAAATGTATTTAAAGACTTCATTAATGAATTTATGGAAGTCTATTTTGATGACTGGGTTATTTTTTCTCTTTTTAAATAACATTTTTCAAAACTATGTTTAATATTATAAGGATTTCATGCTTTTTGCATTACTTTGAATTTAAATAAGTGTATGTTCTTTACACCTTTTGATGTTTTAGTGGGCCAAGTAGAATGTAGAAATGGTATTTTGGTTGACCCAAGTAATATTTTTGTAATAGTATGGATGCCACCTCCAACCAGCTGTAAAAAAGTATGCACATTTCTTGATCATATTAGATACTACAAAAAAATTATCAAATGATACACACCCATATTGACAACCATGGATAAACTACTGCACAAAGATACATGGTTTGAATGGATAGCATAATTATAAAGTGAAATTCATTGAGCTAAAATAAAGGTTGGTAACAACACTAATTTTAATTTTTCTTGAATGGAAGAAGCCATTGCACGTATATATGGATGATTATATTACTATAGTAGGATCTTTTTTAACACAAATAGATAAAATCAATATCACATTTACTCACATAAAAATATCAAGACTCTCATTGAAGAATTTATGATTTTGCACCATAAAAGCACAATCTATCATCCTCAAGCAAATGGGTAAGTTGAAGCATCAAAAAAGGTATTGGGGAAAATGTTAACAAATATTTATAATGTGTAATGGGATAAATGGGAGGATCACAATCCTATGGTTTTATGGGTATATAAAAAAAATTACAAGCATATAAGTAATTTCACTCCCTTTTATCTTGTTTATTATCTTGAGGCAATAATGCTTATGGAGTGCATAGTTTTGAGCTTATGCATTGCAATGATTATAAATTTGGGTGATCACAAATATTGAAACTAAAGGTTATTGGATTTGACTAAGATGGAGTAAAGTTAATAAATAGCATTAGGGACATAGAAGATACACAAGCTAAGTCAAAAGGAATGACATGATCACAACTTATGATCCAAAAAAATTACCTAGAGTAGGTGGTATTGTTATATGATAACAACTTTAGAACATTCCTAAGAAAATTATGCATTAGATGGAAATCACCCTATGTTATACATGAAGTTTCACAACAAGGTACTATTATGTTAAAATATTTTCAAAGAACCATATTTCCAAGACACATAGATGGTTGTAAGCTTAAGCCTTACCACCTTTAATCTCTATCATTTTGCTAATAATATGAGTGGGTGCTAAGTGGCACCATGTAGTTAGGATTTTTTTAACACTATTTTTATTGTTGTGTGTGTGTGTGTGTTTTTAGGGTAGTGTTTTTTTGTAGTGTGATTTTGTCATTGCATCACATCATATTACATCCAATAATAAGTAGTTATAGTCACAACATACAATTGGATTCTAGAGCAAACTAAGGATGGACATGTGGAACCAACTATTGGAGGTCAAGAAATAAGTTTGGGAAGGTAGCGGTGATAAGACAAGTATTGTGAAAGGATAAATAATGGTCATTAAAAATCATTAAAGACATGATGTTTGAAGAGATTACATCTTTCTCAAGGAAAATTGAGTGGAAAATGGACAACTAGAGTCATAAAAGAAATAGGGAAGATGGAAGGATATCATGTCACATCAAGTAATCACAAAGGGATACATCAAGAGTCTTGATATAAGAAGTGTCATAATCACATTAATCAAGTATCAAGTCATATTAATTTTGGATCAAAACTTGTGAACACCTAATTAATTATATTTAAAATAATTAGCTACATGGAATTGAGCACCAAAATATATATAAAGGATCTTGACAAAATTTAGACATTACACACTTTGGTCAACAATAAAATTTGGTGATCTTCCTTCAGAATACCTTACTACACATATATTTAATACTAGAGTCTGATTCATCAAAGCAAGTGTTCCTCCCAAGCTATAAAAATAACTATGGATTGGTATCAATTGTTAATGATTCTCTTGGGTTTATGGTAGACTAAATGAAATGACCTACATCCTTTTGAATTTATCAGCCAAGTGAATCTACCTTATTTTTTCTAGGGTCATAAGAAGCTTAACAATCTAAAGCCCTAGTACTCTCACATCCATTATGAGGTTTAGACACAAAAAGGTTAATTAAGTTCCCTACATTTTTGTAGCTCAATGAGGTCATTATCACTCTTTTAAGTTGATATGATTAATGGGATATCCATTTGTCCAAATATATTATAATTTGGATCGATGCTCTAGCTATTGAAACAGCCACAAGCCTCCCCAATCATGGTAAATACCTCCTCCAATACAAATCTGCTGCACCATTGATCCATGTAGACATTCAAGAGAAGTATACCACAAGAGTAGGTAGAGGAATACCAATTGATTCAATAGAGGATGCTTCAGTTCACATTTTTTTTGAATGCATCATAAAATATTTTGGCAGACTACCAAACACACCAAGCAGGCAACAAAAGGGGTAATTAATATTATGTATCACATGATACATCTATAGGCGGACTTAAATTGGCATGAGTTTTTAGTATTAGAGCTCACCACCAATATCGAGAAGGTATTTTTAGGTGCCTTAAAAACATTTCAATATCAAATTTTGGTCTTACTATTATGTTTTACACAATGAAAATCTCCACTAGGAACAATCAATGTTACTGTAGATTTTTGGCTTACCAATGCCATTTCAAACATCACATGGACCAAAATAGGGTATTACTATGAATAATTTGGGTGGTTTAATACATGGTGGATGGAGGCCCTAGCCTTGATTAGATGTACCCAAGAATCCTACAAGATGTCGTGTAATATTTATGATAATATGCATCAATTACAAAGATACGTAATGGCATTCAAATCAAATTTCATGAGTTGGCCACTCCAACTATGACTCTGATTTCATTTTTCATTACAATGGTATAAGCGTAGGCTAAAGTATGGAGGGAAAAATATTTAGCTATGAGGAAAGTTCCACCTTTTTTATATATTCCTCCACAATGGAAATAACTAACATAAAAACAACCACAAGCATAACAACAAGTGAAACTAAAGGTAACACCAAAAGATTTACTAGCCCCATCCCAATAAGAGAGTGAAAAATAAGGCACCTACAAAGTGAACCTCACCTCCTCCACCCAAGAAGTGGATGTGGTAGACAAAGTCTTGGCTAGATAATATGCATGTTTCAAACATAGTAAATTAGTGAAACTTAGTAGAAATAAGAGTATAAGAACAACAATTAATGAATATCATGCTTGAGGACATTGATAGTGAGTTCTATGATAAGGAGGAGGATAAAGAAATTTTATTTTGGAAAGTAATTCTCACTTGTCAAGTGAGAAATTAGGTAAGGTAGGTGTCAAGATCCCTGCTCACTAAGAGCACACTTGATTACCTTTGTATAAGCAATTAAACACAGAATTTAACCAGAATGATAAGTAACTAGATTTCAAAAATAACACAGAATATGAGAGGCAACACACAATTGTATTCAACTCATCCAGAAGGAAATATAATAAAGAAGTCACACTCTTCTTCCCACACCTCTAGGGCTCCCACACCTCTAGGGCATACAATAATCTCCCTCAAGAGTTCTCTCTCTCAATTACAAACACAAACAACTCAAACACAGAGTTGGTGTTTCAATCAATCAATAACAATACTACCAGTACCACTGAGTATACACACATACTCCAAGTCTGAGTACACCATGTACTCCAAGTAGATCTCACCTGATCTTGCTACCTATTGTGTTGTTGATCTCCTTGATCTTGCACACTTGTAGATCAACCTAGTTTTGCACACCTATAAACCTAGATCTTGCACACACACACACACACCAGTAGATCAACCGACCTTACTTACCATGTAGATCTCACCTAATCTTGCTATATCATAGATCAACCTAGCCTTGCACACCTGTCAACCTAAATCTTACACACCTATAAGAACCCTTGTCCTTGCCTCACCAAGTCCTTATGATTCTCCCTTGGATAGAACCCTTCTGATTCTACAGAACTAATGATTCTACACACCAACACCCCTATGGATCTTCTACTAGATCTTGTTCTCCTACAGATCTACCTGATCATACACATTTGGCATTGTGGCACTATGAGAAGCTATATTTGCTCTCTTCCCTCTGAAAAAGCTAACCTTGATTTCTCTATCTAGAACACTTTACAATACAACCCATGGGTCTCTTAAATAGATCCCATACAAACAATAATTAGACTTTCTAATTACAATAATTAGAAATGCAGCTCTAAGACTAAAATTAGTCTTTGCTTGCAAACAACCAGTTTGTTAAACAAGCTATTCATGTAACTAACAGTTCTAGAACCACACAGGTGACCGATGTCGATCACCGTCTATCTAGAGATGAACAACGTTGGCCGATACATGACCGATGTCGATAGCTTCTTATCCACCTCTGACTGACATTGGTTGGCTTGACATGCCAGTTACTATGATACTCAACACCTCCTCCATGTTTGCATACCTATGAAGCTTTTAGCTCCACAACCTAACAATCTCCCACTTGGAGATAAATAGATGCACCTATACTTGTACCTGTACATCATCTAATTTGTGTCCTGGCTTGTGTCCCTCTTCAAGTTCAATCTTGAAGACCAACCACCACACATCCTATGGTGCTATGCCTATCATCCAAGTCCCCTACCACATCCAAATCTACATACCCATGTAGAGAAGTCCCTAACCCTGCATCGCATGTATACCTATTGCTAGTCCCTCTCAGATACCTGAGAATCCACTGAACTGCTTTCTAGTGCTTCTTTTCTAGATTGGCCACAAACTCACTGACAACACCCACTGCTTGGAAAAACTCAGGTCTAGTACACATGTACTCAACCTCATCATGTGATTGGGGACATTGTTTTGTCAACTGTCCATCCATAGGTGTGATAATCAGTTCTGCATCCTGCATAACAAACCTTGCCACTACCTTATTCACATAATCATCCTGAGACAACATCAACCTATGATCTTCCCTGTCTATAGGAATACTCATACCAAGGATTTTTTCTCCTCCTAAATCCTTCCTAGCACACCACTAAACTAATTTTACCCTTAGCTCAACAAAACCCTGCATGTGTGACCCTGCAACAAGCACATCATCCACATACAGTTACAGGAAAATGTCATGACCATTATCCACCTTGGTAAAATAAACATAATGGTTACAATTACATTGACTAAAGCCATGCTTTGTCATACACCTATCAAACATGTACCACTATCTTGGAGCTTACACAAGACCATATGACCTGGCCTTCCATCTCACGTGTCCATTCCCTCTCTTCTATAGCCAAGGAATCCATTCATCTTTTAGTGCTTTCATACCGGCTGGCAACTCTACCGAATTTATTGTTTGGTTCTCTTCCAAAGAATTCATGCCATGTTCCCACTATTTCTTGGATTTTACCTTCTCTGTTTCTTTAAAACTTCTTGGTTCTTGACCATCAGTGAGCAAAAAGTAGTATAAAGAAGGCAAATAATGACTTTGAGGCTTACTTACCCTTTTAGTCCTCCACATGGGTGTTTGAGACTCCTTGATAGCTTGTTGTCCACCCAAAATCCATTCTTTGGTCGACCCTGGTCTGCACCCAATTGATCTAGTTCCCTGACCGACATCAGTGTCCACCTAGTCACTGACACTGGTTCCCTGACTGATGTCAGTCTCAACCTACTTGACACCATCGACTCTGGTTTACACATGATCGACGTTGGTACCTACCTATTCAACATCGATTCCACCTGACCAATGTTGGTAACTATGTTTTCCTATGAGTGATGACTTTTTACCCACGAGCTCACTTTGGATCAAAACCCTATCCTAACTACCCTACTCAGAATTATTCAGCCCCTGTGACTAATCTCTGTCCATCATCTCCTCCATGAAAACCAAGGCTTTCCAGTTCTTAAGTTTGTCAAAGACATTTGACCTCCTCTTAAGAACATGCATCCCCTTCTTACTCATGTGACCAAGCCTATAAAGCCACATCTTTGAAACAAAAGGTGAATCAATAATACAAGTAGATAGATAAAGAATACCTACTTTCTTACCACATGCTAATTCAAGAGCATCTACTGTGAGAGTCACTGTGCATCCCTCATCACCCAACTTTCTTGAAGCAATTAGACTCCTCTTCAAGACTAGGACTTGCATGACATTCTTCAACACCCATGTGTTGACCGTCTATAATTTCAGCCACACTTCCCCTTTGCCAAAAATTTGACAAGGATCACCAACCCTCAGATAAATCTTTCCAAAGTCTCCCTAGACATTAACATGGAAAAATACTCTATTTGGGACTGCATGGAAAGAGGCAACATAATCTATAACCCAAGATTCTACTTTATCCAAGGAACATACAAGAGCATCCTGTGCCACAACACCTGTAACATCTGCTTCTTCATTTCCTTCATGTTGATCTTCTACCGACCAACAATCTTTCTTTACCTACTCTTTCTTTCCATAATTCAGTAATTGAGAATTCTTGCCATTGAATTCCTCCATTCTTACTGTACTTTATTCTACCATTGCTATACTCCCATTCAATCAGAAACCCCTGAGAGTGACCTGTAATCAACAAACACTAACCTACTCAACCACTTGTTAGTTGATCCTAGCTCTGATACCAACTGTCAAGATCCCTGCTCACTAAGAGCACACTTGATTACCTTTGTATAAGCAACTAAACATGGAATTTAACAAGAATGATAAGTAACTAGAATTCAGAAATAACACAGAATATGAGAGGCAACACATAATTGTATTCAACTCATCCATAAGGAAATAAAATAAATAAGTCACACTCTTCTTCCCACACCTCTAGGGATCCCACACCTCTAGGGCATACAATAATCTCCCTCAAGAGTTCTCTCTCTCAATTACAAACACAAACAACTCAAACACAGAGTTGGTGTTTCAACTAGTTAGTAATAATACTATCAGTACCACCACAAGTAGATCTCACCTAATCTTGCTACCTATTGTGTTGCTAATCTCCTTGATCTTGCACACCTGTAGATTAACCTAGTTTTGCACACTTGCAAACCTAGATCACACACACACACACCTACAGATCAACTAACTTTACTTATAATGTAGATCTCACCTGATCTTGCTATACCACAAATCAACCTAGCCTTGCACACCTGTCGACCTAGATCTTACACACTTAGAAGAACCCTTGTCCTTGCCTCACCAAGTCCTTATGATTCTCCCTTGGATAAAACCCTTTTGATTCTATAGAACCAATGATTCTACACACCAGCACCCCTATGGATCTTCTACCAGATCTTGCTCTCCTACAGATCTACCTGATCATACACACTTGGCACTATGGCACTATGAGGAGCTAACCTTGCTCTCTTCCCTCTGAAGGAGCTAACCTTGCTCTCTCTATCTATCACACTTTACAATATAGCCCATGGGTCTCTTAAATAGATCCCATACAAATAATAATTAGACTTTATAATTACAATAATTAGAAACGTAGCTCTAAGACTAAAATTAGTCTTTACATGCAAACAACCAGTTTGTTAAATAAACTATTCATGTAACTAATAGTTCTAAAACCACACAAGTGATCGACATCGATCACTATCTATCTGGAGATGACTGACATCAGTTGATACATGACTGATGTCGACAATTTCTTATCCACCTCTGATCGACATCGATTGGCCTGATCGATGCAGGTTACTGTGACACTCAGCACCTCCTCCATGTTTGCATACCTATGAAGCTTTTATCTCCACAACCTAACAATCTCCCACTTGGAGATAAATAGTTGCACCTGTACCTATACCTATACATCATCTAATTTGTTTCCTAGCTTGTATCCCTCTTCAAGTTCAATCTTGAAGACCAACCACCACACATCCTATGGTGCTATGCCTGTCATCCAAGTCTCCTGCCACATCTGAATTTACATACCCATGTAGAGAAGTCCCTAACCCTGCATCACATGTATACCTACTACTGGTCCCTCTTAGATACTTGAGAATCCATTGAACTACTTTTCAGTGCTTTTTTCTTGAATTGGCCACAAACTCACTGATAACACCCACTGCTTGGGCAAACTCAGGTCTAGTACACATGTACTCAACCTCATCATGTGATTAGGGACACTATTCTGTGAACTATCCATCCATAGGTGTGCTAACCAATTTTTCATCCTGCGTAACAAACCTCACCACTACCTTAATCACACAATCATCTTGAGACAACATCAGCCTGTGATCTTCCCTATCTATAGGAATACTCACGCCAAGGATTTTTGCTCCTCCTAAATCCTTCTTGGCACACCACTAAACTAATTTTACCCTTAGCTCAGCAAAACCCTGCATGTGTGACCCTGCAACAAACACATCATCCACATATAGTAACAAGATAATGTCACAACCATTATCCATCTTGGTAAAATAAACACAATGGTTATAATGACATTGACTAAATCCATGCTTTGTCATACACCTGTCAAACTTGTACCACTGTCTTGGAGCTTGCACAAGACCATATGACCTAGCCTTCCATCTTACGTGTCCATTCTCTCTCTTCTTTAACCAAGGAATCCATTCATCTTTTAGTGATTTCATACCAGCTGGCAACTCTACCAAATCTCTTATTTGGTTCTCTTCCAAAGAATTCATACCATGCTCCCACTGTTTCTTGGATTCTACCTTCTCTGTTTCTTTAAAACTTCCTGGTTCTTGACCATTAATGAGCAACAAGTAGTATAAAGAAGGTGAATAATGAATTTGAGGCTTACTTACCATTTTAGTCCTCCACATGGGCATTTGAGACTCCTTGACAGCTTGCTGTCCACCCAAAATCTATTCTCTAGTCGACTCTGTTCTGCACTCGACTGATGTCAAATCCACCTGATCACCGATGTTAGTTCCCTGACTGATGTCAGTGTCCACCTAGTCACCAATGCCGATTCCTTGATTGACGTTGGTCTCAACTTGCCTGACACCACCAAATTTGGTTTGCACATGACTGACGTTGGTACTTGCCTGTTCGACATCAGTTCCACCTGATCAACATTGATAACTGTGTTTTCCTATGAGTGATAACTTTTTACCTGTGAGCTCACTTTGGATCAAAACCCTATCCAAACTTCCCTGTTTAGAATTATTTATCCCTTGTGACTGATCTCTGTCCATCATCTCCTCCATGAAAACCAAGGCTTTCCAATTCTTAAGTTTGTCAAAGACATTTGACCTCCTCTTAAGAACATGCATCCCCTTCTTACTCATGTGACCAAGCCTACAAAGCCACATCTTTACAATAGAAGGTGAATCAGTAATAAAAGTAGATAGATAAAGAATACCTACTTTTTTACCACATGCTAATTCAAGTGCATATGCTGTGAGAGTTACTGTGCATCCCTCATCACCCAACTTTCTTGAAGAAATTAGACTCCTCTTCAAGACTGGGACTTGCATGACATTCTTCAACACCCATGTGTTGGCTGTCTGTAATTTTAGCCACACTTCCCCTTTGCCAACAATTTGACAAGGATCACCAACCCTCAGATAAATCTTTCCAAAGTCTCCCTAGACATTAACATGCAAAAATACTCTATTTGGGATTGCATGGAAAGAGGCAACATAATCTATAACCCAAGATTCTACTTTATCCAAGGAACATATAAGAGCATCTTGTGCAACAACACCTGCAACATCTGCTTCTTCATTTCATTCATGCTGATCTTCTACTGACCAACAATCTTTCTTTACCTACTCTTTGTTTCCATAATTCAATAATTGAGAATTCTTGCCATTGAATTCCTCCATTCTTAGTGTACTTTCTTCTGCCATTGCTATACTCCCACTCAATCAAAAACCCCTGAGAGTGACCTGTAATCAACAAACACTAACCTACTCAACCACTTGTTAGTTGATCCTAACTCTGATACCAACTGTCAAGATCCCTGCTCACTAAAAGCACACTTGATTACCTTTGTATAAGCAACTAAACACAGAATTTAACCAAAATGATAAATAACTAGAATTCAAAAATAACACAGAATATGAGAGGCAACACACAATTGTATTCAACTCATCTAGAAGAAAATACAATAAAGAAGTCACACTCTTCTTCCCACACCTCTAGGGCTCCCACACCTCTAGGGTGTACAATAATCTCCCTCAAGAGTTCTCTCTCTCAATTACAAACACAAACAACTCAAACACAGAGTTGGTGTTTCAACCAGTTAGTAACAATATTTTTGGTACCACCGAGTATACACACATACTCCAAGTCTGAGTACACCACGTACTCCAAGTAGATCTCACCTAATCTTGCTACCTGTTGTGTTGCTGATCTCTCTAATCTTGCACACCTATAGATCAACCTAGTTTTGCACACCTACAAACCTAGATCTCGCATACACACACACCTACAGATCAATTTACCTTACTTACCATGTAGATCTCACCTGATCTTGCTATACCACATATCAACTTGGCCTTGCACACCTACCGACCTAGATCTTACACACCTAGAAGAACCCTTGTCCTTGCCTCACCAAGTCCTTATGATTCTCCCTTGCATAGAACCCTTTTGATTCTACAGAACCAATTATTCTACACACCAACACCCCTATGGATCTTCTACCAGATCTTACTCTCCTACAAATCTACCTGATCATACACACTTAGCACTGTGGCACTATGAGGAGCTAACCTTGCTCTCTTCCCTCTGAAAGATCTAACCTTGCTCTCTCTATCTAGCAAATTTATAATACAACTCATGGGTCTCTTAAATAGATCCCATACAAACAATAATTAGACTTTCTAATTACAATAATTAGAAACACAGCTCCAAGACTAAAATTAGTCTTTACATGCAAACAATTGGTTCATTAAACAAGCTATTCATGTAACTAACAGTTCTAAAACTACACAGGTGACTGACGTCAGTCATTGTCTATCTGGAGATGATCGACATCAGCTAATACATGACTGATGTCAGCAGCTTCCTATCCACCTTTGACCAACGTCGGTTGGCCTGACTGACGCTGGTTACTGTGACACTCAACACCTCCTCCATGTTTGCATACCTGTGAAGCTTTTAGCTCCACAACCTAATAGTAGGATCTTTGAGCTAACATCATGTAACCCCCCTTCTATCATTGTTGACACTGTAAGAGAGGAAGTAACATGGAAAAAATTGGTAGTTGAGATATTTCACATAGATCTAATTGAGGGATATCTGGCTATGCAAGAATAAGAGATAATAGCATAAGAAAGTCTATTGCTAGCTCTAAAGTGCAATCCAAGGACTCATTTTTTGAAAAGGCTAGCATAACATGTTATAGAAAGGATGGTGTCTTTTGGCAAAGTAGTAGAAGGGATTAGTGCACAAGAAACACAAGATTCACATTAGCAACCATAGATCAAATCTATGAAGAGATTCAAGGAGACCCTAACTCCCCCACCATTATCACTATAAAAGAATTTTATATGGATAGGTACCATAATAGAATCAACCTCCGTAGAGGAAATCCAAATATTCACTAAACTCAATGCACTAAAGATAATGGAAGAGCCTGAAGAAACAAGTTTTCCTTAAGTCAAACCATAAAAACAAGTTGTGTAGCAATAAGAAAACCTAGAAGAGTAACAAAAGAGGCTTAAAAAGGATAGAATAAAGGAGGATGAAAATAAAATAAAGAAGCTAAATAATAAGTAGTTATGTAAGAGGTAGAAACATAAAGATGCAAAAGAGTAATAATGGAAACAGTAGGTCAAAGAAGTAGAGGCTATGCAAAAGGAGGTTAAAGAAGTCTAGGCTATGTAGAAGTAGGCTAAAAAAGTAGAGGCTACCAAGAAATATGATAAGGAAGTTGAGGTAACAAAGAGGAAAGATGAAAAAAAATAAGATCAAAAGAAACAAGTCAAGGAAGTAGAGGATCACAAAAAAAGCTAAAGAAGTGGAGGCAAGGAAAAACTACAAGAGGAAGAAGACAAGAAATAACAAAAAGTGCAAGTTATGCAATGGTAGAGAGAAAAGGCATAAAAAAAGACCAAGGAATCACAATTGAAGCAAAAAATTTATGATAAAGTAGATTGAGAAAAGTCCAAGGTTGAGGTTTAGGACAAAGTTAAGGTTGAGGTAGATGCCAAAACCAAAGCCAAATATGAATCTAAGGCTCAAGCTGAGGCACAATTAAAATATCAAGCTAAGGTAGATGTTAAAGCTAAGTATAAAGGTGAAGCTAAAATTGATCAAGCCAAAAAGGAATCAAAGTCTATAATAAAACATAGGTTGGTAACATAATCAAGTACATAGAAGGAGCCCTCATATACAAAGCCTTAGATTGTTAACTAGTGGTTATGGGATGTTCCCACAACATCCACCTAACACACCATGTTTACTCTTCCTTTGGCATAATTCAAACCATCTCCTTCTATAAATTCTACCACATCCATGGTGATTTCCACTAATACTTTGGAGATAGCTTTGGATTTATCCCAGCTACCATTATCAAATCAAATTGAAGGCATAGCTGTGTTTCAAGTATCAATTACACAGAAGGCATTAGACTTGGAACAGGAAGTGTTGAGGCTATAGGATGATAATTAAAACCTCAATAATCAACAAGTAAATGTATGGAAACTAATAGAGTATACTTGTCCCACTTTATTTATGCAAGTAATATGTGATCAAGTAATGTCTATAGATAAAAACTCACAACCTTGTTAACACAACTTACGAAGGATTTGTTGGTTGTGCAATCCATACAAACACTATACACATAGGGGAAAATATTAAGGATGGGGAAAACGGTGATTTTTAAGCTATTGGAGGAATATGAGTAGGTTTTGGAGACCAATATGAAATAGGCCAAATAACTAAGCCAAGGAATGCTCTATTATAGGAAATACTTCAATCAATATTTGGATACTATGAAACTTGAGTTCACATTAGTTGATAAATCCAAAGTAGTGTTAGATGATCAAATAGCTACTAAAACCATAATGAGTAGTGAACTCAATAAAATTCTATATTCTAGGGACAATACTATGCAAAAGTTATAAATATGGCATAATGAGACAATGTAGAACATATTTGTAGGCATTCAAGCTTAAAAGGCTACATATTGATTGGATGAGTTTATGTTAGATAGTCAGCTCAAAATGTCAAACACAAAATCATTAATCTCCTTGTAGAAGATGATGATGTGTAAAATTTGATGTTGATCCAGACTCCACCACATATTTCACTTTCTATGGTGCATGAGGCCCTGATGGATTAGAAGATGATAAAGTAATATCTTGCATAGATTGATATTTACATTAATCAACTAGTGGAGGTACCTCAATTTATTCCATCACAACAACTCCAATAAATGATTCTACAAAAGAAGGTAGTTGTGAAGACTCAGGAAGGCACCCAATAATAACAATCTCCTCTAACACACCTTGTGCATGTAAAAGATCCAACTACAGTCTAGACAAAACCAATAATGTAGCAGCTTCCACCTCATCTACTCCAAAACACACCACCACCTTTTCAATAGGTATTATGCACTTAAATTTTATAGATTACATAAGTTTTGTACTAAGAGTATAGGATAGTCTTAAACATTAGAAGCAAAGCTAGAATGGTTGAAACCTATAAAAGGTAGCCATATAGTTATGCTAGTCTATTGAAAACATGAAATGGTAGTAAGCTAGTATGATACTTAGTTGAAAAATTGGAAGGGCAAATAAGTAGTGCACAATGGGTGAAAATCAGTAAATGAAACTTGGAGTGATAAATAAAACTAGTGTTTATGACTCATCCTCTCAACTTTAGAGAAGATTTCAAGGCACAACTTTTTCTCAAGATGAGACAACAAATTAAATTTAGAAAAGTGTTGGGTATGGATTGAGGTCACCAAAACCATGAAGTATAATTAGCTAGAAATGTGTAAAAAATATATGGGTTTATCTTTTGTATAGTCTTTTAGATGTATTTAACCTTATAAGTTAAGTAATGGTATAAGAATGTGAAGAGTCTTTCCTTTTGAGTATATTGAAAGATTAGAATGTAAAGACACAACACTCTAGAATGCTTTATATATAACATTCAAATGTAATGAAAGATGGTTCCAATGTGTGATAGAGATTAATAGAATTATCCTAATATGGTTCTTTGATTATATTTTATCATTGTATTATTCAAAGTGATTACTCTATTTTTCTTTAACATTTTTTATTCATTTAAAATATGCTAGCTTGTTTTATATTTATTATTTTTGTGATTATTCCTTTCATAAGTACATATGTGTTTTCAATTAATAATCTATAATTATGAATTATATGTCATGTTTATCTATATTATTGTATTTACATAAGCTATCCATATAATTATAATGTTTTTTATTCTTTTAGGAACCTCTGCTAACATCCAATATGGAGCACGAATACCCAACCTTAAGATGAGACGCTGCTCAGTCCTGATGTTAATGTCAATGGTTTCTTCAATAAGGGAGGCATTTCCATCATCAAACACATCAAGGGCTGGGATAATATTAGGATATTCACCTTATCTATTTAAAATGTTATGTTCATCATCATAGGATATGTAATCCTTAACCTAGTAGTAAGAATGATAGTACCCATCCCCAAGTGCAAATGTGGGATAATAGGTGCTAAGAAAACCCTTTTTGTGGTGAAATGATGGGAGGTCATTGTACTCTTGAAATAAATAAATAATAACCTCATGATTCTCAAATAATTCAAGGATTAATGGATTTTCATCTCTTCTAATAGGGGTGATAGTATGGTCACTAAGATTTTTGTGTACAAGAGGCTCCATCTTTATTGAAACTATAAAATCAATCTCTGGTATTATCATTAACCAATTTTGACCCCCAAGTCAAAATGGTCAACCCATATATGTTTATTTTTTTCATAGGTTTATTAAATCTTGTATATAGTTGTAATGATCTTGTAATGGTCTCCAAATGGTCATATTGGTCCTTGACTAGCTTATTTTAAAGTTGGGTCTTTCATGTAATTGTATAGTCTCAAGGTCATTTATGAAATTATGGTGTTTTCATGTGTGGTCAAGGTTGTAGTGTGGTGATGATTCATTTTTTAAGGTTTTTAATGTGTTTTTAAAGTCATATTATCATGCACTAACCTATTACTATGATTGTCATACATCACAAAGTCTTAAATCACATTTCTAGGCCAAAATGGATGAATTGTATGTACCAATATAAGGTAAAAACATTTAAATAAATATCATAACATACCTGATGGCATAAAAGGGTCATAGGATGGTTAGAGCCTAAAAAAATTGAATTTCAATGCCTAAATTGAGAGAAACACTCCTTTACAGGAAGTTATAGACACTTGTATGGACTTGGGAGATCCATTTGCAGGTGAAAATGATTTAGAGGAGCATTTTAAGATTAAAAAGTTATATTCACACTTGGAATGAAGTTTTAGGCCTCATAAATGCAAATAACTCTCTCTCCTCCATCACATCCTTTAGAAGATCATAAAGACAAATTTCAAATTCATGGTACAACCATGAGAAAGAAAGTTGGAGGCTAAAATTTTGGTAAATATTAAGGGTCATAGTAATATTAAAATTTATGGCATTGGTTTGTATATTCATCCCCTCTCTTTTATGAACAATCATTAAGAGTGCAAGGAGGTCACTATGTCTTGTCCATTCAAGCAGGGTCTAATTTTGCTTTTGTTTCTTCCCTTTAGAGTTCGATGGAGGAGAATGTATTTTTTGAGATGTTTTCAAAGAAAAAAGGAGTACTTGTAATTCTAATTTCACTAATCAACTCAATTGTATGAGGTTTCTTCATCAAAAGAACTAGTGTCTCAAGTGTATGGAATATATCATCCCAAATACAAGCATTTTGGTTGGTTTGAAGTGGTCCCATCCTTAGAAGTTTCCAAGTGACTAATTATCAATGGAAAACCCCTCAATCTTCCATGATCCATGTTTTTTCTCTCTAAAATTGGTTATTTTTAGACAATTCTTCAAGAGATGTCATGTTTTTTACTATGAGAAGCATAATATAGTTCACGAATGGTCTTCTACAAGCCTAATTGATATCTTGGACCAAATGGCAATGAGAAACAAATGATATCATATTAATATGGAATTGATCAATTTTAAATCCCAAGGTAATGATCATGAAGTTCAAATTCACTCTCTAAAAAAGACATAGACAAGCTTTATCCACCCACAGGTCTGCAAACATGTAGGTGAATATTCATGGGTCTAAGTTTCATGTTGAAAATGTTTTATCAATGGATAGATGTGGTGTAGACTCAAAAAAATTTATTTGATATTAAATGAACCCATTTAATCATCAAAGATCATGAATTAATGTATAGACTCTAACTTTGAATACACGAAGCCTTATGCATGAGTTAACCTCATACATGCATGTACATGTGAATGGGAAAATTTGAGATTGTATAGTGCTAGCTAGAGACCTAAAACCTATTGAATTAGATTATAGGAATTGATGATGAGTTGACACAATAATGAAAATGACTAAGAATCAAGAAGTTGTCTTTAGTAGTCTATCCAAGTAAAGAGATAGACCTATAGGTTACAGACCTGTAAGTCCTCATTTTGGACAAAAGACATTTATTCATATAAGGAAGAGTATGTGTAATAAAAATTAATAAAAATAGGTATGAGAGAAAGAAAAAAATAATGCAACATCTAAGTTATATGATAGTCATAAAAGTGTTGAGGTGACTAGTGTCATAGCCACTAATTGAGTTCACAAGTCTAGGCACTCATACACAGGTCTGTGTATGGAGACAAAGAAGCAAAAAGGTTGAAGATGATATAAAAGGATAGTATCCCAAGGTATTTATAAGGAAATTTCAATGAATTTTAGTTACTTTCAATTTTTAAATTACCTAATTGAATAAGGCCAAATTTCAAGGCTTAACACTCCAATCACCAAATGATCACCTACAACCATGTCTAAGCACAAACATAAGACATATGAATGTTTATTTGGAAGAAGAAAGGTCATTGAAAAGGTGGTAGAGTTTAAAAATAGGGTAATTAGTTCTTATTATAGTAAAAAATATTCTTTCATTCCTAATGATTTGTTTTGAAACCCTAAGAATATAGTCAAACCTCAATGACCACCTACAGGTTGGTCTAGGCAACTCAGATTGATTATAAATTTGAGGAGAAGATATAACACATATAGTGAAATTGTAAGTGTGGAGAGATATAAAAGTTATGATTTATTTTAGATAAAATTAAACATGAATAAGTTTTAGATAAAAATGATCAAATCAACTCATCTGAACCCTATATACACAGTTGGTACCTTTAAGTCTGTCTAGTCAAGTGCAAAAGGCTTGCTTGTGTTGAAGGGAAAAATCATTTTATTAAAATATTTAATATAAATTTAAACAATTATTTGATTCATTATGACCTTCATAAGACCTTAAAATTCAACAAAATTGATGTCAAAGCATATAGGTTTGTTCAAGCCTATAAAGCCTAAGACTACATATATAGACCTATATACACAGTCATGTGAAAAGTGGTTTTGATGATGGTAAACTGAGAGTTTAGAGACATTGACAAGTTTTTAAATGTTTTAATAGGCCATAAAGAGGATTATAAAAGTAGATTAAGTTAGTAAATTAATTGTTTTGGCTTATGAAGACCTCCTCGAGCTCCTGTAATGCACGAATGCAATTCAAGACCAATCTTCTCTCACATGGTATGACCTTAAAAATATGAATGGGACCTATTGTATTTAAGGGATGATAAATAGGTCCAAATTTTTTTATAGTATGGTATTTTTTGTTGGATTGGATCCTTGACAAGTATGACCAATGGCTAAGATGGCAAAGCACTCTCCAATGGCCTAGTTACAACTTGAGATGCACTTTCATAATATTGGGATTATATAGAGGATTTTCATGGGATATTATAATCTTAGTTGAAGTTTAGGAGGCTAATTAAATTTATTTTTATGTCATTGGTTCAAGAATTAATGGCCTAGGGTTTATGAATAATCATTAAGAACCCAAACAAGTTTAAACCCTCCTAAAACCCTAATAAAGGGGCAATGTGGAAGATTGGCCTCCAAGGTACATTAAATTAATTGAATTTATTTTAATACCTATTTAAAACCATTCTATACTCCTTTAAGTTTATCAATATGTACTTTCATTATACTTAAAACTATATAGGTTGCATTTAATGCCATGTTTTATAGGGGTTTAAGGTGTTTTATAAGGTTTTAAGTAATTGAACACTTAAAAACTATTGGGTAGGGTGGTTTGTGATGTTTTATATTTTTAAATTCAAAAAATACATACAAGTCACCATGGAAGTGACCCTACAAGTCTAGTTTTTGAAGATAGTCTAAAAAGGGCTAGTTTCTTGGACTATTTCATGGTTTCATACCTACATAGGGTATCCAAACATAAAATTAGGCATGAAGGTTTATTATGGTATGGGAAAAGTTAATCACATTATTTTGTGGTTTTTAATGTGTGGGAGAGTTTTGGAGCATAAACTCATTCTTCTAGGCATGAGGCCTAATTAAGGCCTAATTAGGGGAAGAGAACAATAAAACAGGACACTTTCACTTGGTTTCAAGTCATGAAACTTGACATGGATTTTTAATGGGATACTGGGTACTCAAATATATTCCCAATTTTTTATGAGTGTTTATACATTATCCTACATAAGGAGGTTTACATGATTTTAGGGCTATAAGGAATTGAGACCCAAATGAGAGTATAAAATGCAAGATAAAGTCTTGGGGGTTATTCTATGAACCCAAATGAATTGATTAATGTATAATAAGTTATGATGATTTCATGGATAAATATTACCTTGATGAAGTTGAAATCAAGTTTTGATCCATTTGGACAAGGCTAATCGTAGTAGACAAATGGGTTTAAAGACACCTAAGGCGTTAGGTGATGATTTCCACTAAAATGTCAAAGTAAGGGAGTTTAAAAATGAATGATAGGTGTCAAATATGAGGTATAAAATTATTTTGTGGTGTGATTATAATTATTAATACCATTGTTCACTCTTCACATGTAAAGAAAGGAAATTTTGAAGAACAAGTGTAAGGTGTCAATCCAAGTTTAAAACTCCTATACCATGTGGGAGATGAAACATATTTAGAAGAGGAACACATGTCCTTAGAATTATATTAGGAATATTCTATAGCTCATTTATTATTGTAACTCTAGATACACCTAGTAATATCCCTCTTCTACGCCCCTCTGTCTTCCTCATTTCTCTATATAAGCTGCCTCTTTTGGTATTGTAAGATGTCCAAATTTGGTATGGAAAATCCATACTAAGTTGAATATTGATTTTTTATTTGGAATAAATATTTAGATATAAATAAGTTTCTCAAGTTATTGCATAAGTGTGTCAATTAGCCTGTTATTAGATGATAAGTGATGGTTATATTTCCTTGCGTTCATCTCACTCTTTCCTAATTTGTGTGAGTAATTTTCCTCCTAAAAAGTCACATGATGTGTAACTAATTAATTTTTGTGTATTTAAATTTAAATAATATATATAGTGTCTATTATCATACCTAATATTTATCCACCTTGATAAATACATTACATTCTACCTTCATGTTAAAACACTTTTGTTAGGAGAACCTTGGGTTTTGAGATCAATATTATAAGTTATATTCCATAGTGTAGGTTAAAGTAGGACTATGGATTTTATCTTGGTGCATCACCTCCATTATATTAGTGTTTAATCTCATTCTATCCCTTTTTATTCAAATAAATTATGTTAGGGGTTAGTTTTAGGTGTTGTGCATGGGAGCTAGCCCATAATCTAACGACTCACCTCTAAGAATTATCACCCATAGAAAATGAGGTGTTTCAATATTATTCCAAATTTAAGGAAGCTAGAATATCCCTCATTAGGTGTAAATTTGGTTAATAAAAATAGAAATATAAGGGTTAAATCATGAAAATGAAGTAGTCATAGATTTAAAAAGCTAGTTGATTTACATAGGGACTATTTCTATAGAAACAAAGTTGAATTCTTTATCAATCTCACACTCAGTGGCTTTGTATAATTGAATAAGCTCAGATTTCATTTGATAGACCTCAAAGTATTGGTTGGTGATTAGATGTGAGTCACATTGGATTCTTAAGTTATGAATGCCCAAATATTTTATAATTATCATGCCAATAAATAGGGATTCATACTTATCCCCATTGTTTGTAAACTCAAATTCTAGCTTGAAATCAAAAATCATGACTTTCCCCTCAAGATAAATGAGAATAAGTCCTACCCTAGCACCTAGGCAACACTTAGCCCCATCATAGTAGAGGACCCATTGATCATGTTTAGAAGAGGGGCATTCATATGATGAATTTTCTTGGTCTTATGATATATTAACCATATGGATATTGAAAATGTCAGGTAACCCCACTTGAGTAATCTAATCCTGAGACCTAGTAGAGTGATGAGCCCATATACCTATTTTAGGGTGAAAGAGAGTTTATAGGAATTTAAAAGGTCAAATCTTGTGTTCCAATTTAAGTAAATGAATCACCTCTTTTAACTTAAAAGGCTTACTTATAAATTATGGATTGAGGTACGTAAACACCTTTGGGAGCTCAAAAATTTTCTTGCTAGACTTTTTCTTTGGTGTGGGAAGTATATCAGCATAGTTATGATTATTTTTTGACATGGGCAGTATCAAAACAAAGTTATGATTTTGTTTTGCATCATAATTTTTAGGAAAATAATTATACAACTTACAATACTATTGATAAGACATGGTAAACTTTGTTTCTCCTATAGTTATATGTGGGAAAGTTTATAATAACTTAATGAGTGGCTCCCTAAGGGATCCCTTATTCATGGGGGGTAAAAGGACTCTCTTTAGGAATGCATGGATAAGCATGAGATACAATGTTAATCTCTATGGTACTTATTTTTAATGTATGAATTTTCTCTTTGAATAATATCATAATCAAAGGAGAAAGTATGGTGTGACTGCCTATTTAAGAACTTATGATATGATGGGAATCACAACTTGATGTGGGATAAAGTAAAATAACCTACATCTCAAGAGGGATTAAACCCAATGGATTAATAAAATTCAAAAATTAGTATGGCTCTATCATAGTGTGATCCAAGAGCATGCTCTAAAGAGGCTCAAAAGTAATAAGAGTAGAATGTGAAGTATGGCTTTCCCCTACATGTTAGGGCATTAGGAGACTATGATAGTAGTAAGGGGAAAGATTATTATGAAGGGGGGTCTCTTTGTTATATTAAATTTATATCATGAAGAGATCAAGGAGACTAGCTAAACCATCTTGGGGTCCATGAATTCAAGGATCAGATAAGTTATAGGTCCCCATCCCTCATGGGTCAAATAGGAGGATGAGTGGCATGTCTTTTTCCAATATATTAATGATTTCAATTATTTAAATGGTACAAATAATCAAACTAGTAAATGGTTCTAAATTAGTGAATTTTTCATCCATTGATACATCCTTTTATTATGATTTATATTTTAACATAGTTTAAGATAATTCAGCCCCTTTCTTAAAGATAACCACCTTGGGCTTCATGGGTTTAGCAACATCGACCAACTATGGTGGTTTTTTGACTCTATTGGTAAGTAAATGGTAATTGATGTGTAATATAAGATACTTATGCATGGTCACTTGTATCATATCAAAAGGTTTAGGATCCCACTGGGCCATGAAGACCTTATATAGGTGTAGGAACTAGATTTATTTGAATAAAGTTGAAGGTATAACCTTATTCCTATGTATCCAAGGTCTTCCCAAGATCATTTTATAGTTGGTATCATTTTATATAACATGGAACACATTTAGCACCATCTTGGGATACAGAGTGATTGGTATTATAATGGTTCCTATGATTTTAGATTTAAGGCTAGCCTCACAGGGTGTTATGAGTTATGGAATAATTAGTTTCCCCATAACCAAGATTTTGTAGGAAATAAAAGGGAACTATATTTTCAACTTCTCCATTATCAACCATTATTATCTTTACATAATTTTTGTAAACAAAATCCTATATAAATAAGGTTGGATCCCCTCTCCTTTCCATTTCAGAGTTTGGGGAAAGACTACGTAAATAAAATAAATAGTGAGTATTTTTAGAGTTCTAACCATGTGGGAACATATCTATATCAATATGGTTGATATGAGCTTGTGATAGAGGAGTGACACTGGATAGATGCCCCAATCCTAGGGCATCAAGCAAGTTTGATCGATGAGTGAGATAATTCTTAAGTGAATCAAGAAATAATGTGGGAGAACATCTTGGTCATATCAAAGATCAAATTATAGTTTTCCATAAGCTTAAGGATATACTTGATTTCCAAAATGTTTTAGGGATGAAGAGTCATAGGTTGATACTATTTACTATGAGTAATGGTATTCACCTCTTCTTTAACTTCTAACTCCACAACTCCTATTATTTTGGTTTTGCATTATACTCATAACTAAGGAGTGACATCATTATTAGTAGTTATAGAGATGAAAGCTTTAACATAATGGGTGCATGACATCATGGGTTGATTATGCTAAGTTAGGTGGTTTTGTAGGGCACCCTATAATTTATTTTGGGTAACACATGCTTGATGGTTAGGAAATGGGTTTTGGTATATCTATAAATTTTAATTTTGATGAGTAATTGAGCTATTTTGAAGGGTCTGGGGGTTTATTCTAGCATTCCCTAGGAATGTGTCAACAAATATTTGCTTTTGATCTTTTGGGAGACTTCAGATAAATTATTTTACTTTGTATTTTTGAGTCGTGATCAACAACTCAGTGGAAGAGGTAATAGACATTGGGATCATGTTTTATAGGCCTTATGTTTTTACCCTATTTCCCAAACCCTTGCTAATGATTTATTTGGTAATAGGTTTGGTTCTAAAACTATGGGAATTACTTGACATATTGATATTATTTTGATTTTGGTTCTGGTGTTACATGTTGCATGGTGGTGGTTGGTTAAAGTCAACCACATGAATGACAAGTGGTAAAGTTTGGATCCTATCACCTATATTATTATTGGAATTGGATTTGTTCATTGGATGATATTGATTATTATTTATTGGGTCCATAATTTTACTCTAGTTAGTGATGCCGTCAGCGGTGGAATTCTTATTTTGATTTAAGACCTTGAGACCTTGGCTATTAGTATTGATTAGACTCACATTTTGAAACCCCCCATTATTTTAGTTTTGGAAAATGATGTGTTTGTTAGTCTTGTAATTTCACCAGCCACTATTAATGACCACCTAGTCAATCTACAAGGCACTCTTAAGAGCTTATTCATAGGATTGATGTGGGAATTTATGAAAATCCTTCCTCATCTCATTATTAAGAGAATAGAGGAAGAGGTCACATAGTTAACATTGATCCATGTGGGATTCACTAGCATGGGAATATAAGACCTACTACAATCTCATGATAAATGGGTAGCTATTATACCCTTAACCTTTAGTGCATCTATGAATATGTATGGCCAACTTGTGACTTACATACCTTCATATCATCTTATTATATTTCTCAATGTTCTTATTATGGTTATCCTATAGAATAACCATGGCTATTTAGAGTATATATAGGAGGTATTGGTTAATATTTTATCATTATATTATGAATTATATTCTTAATGCATTGTTATGAAGGTTTCCCTCTCAAAGTGACTCAGTCATAATATTCAACTATTCTACTCTTTCATTAATTTTTTTAAAGATTTTTTAATTTTATTCTTAATTATGTGATATATTATTTTATTATTGTGAATAATCTAAGTAATTTCATTACAAGAGGTATCAAATATTTGATTTAGGGAATTTTATATAACACAATTTTTTTAGATTTGGCATCCTGAGCACTAGAAGGTCGAAAAACATTACTTGTGATCTAGGAAGAATTAAATTTTTTCTTCACCATAATTTTGTTCATTTATTATTTTTACAAAAGGGAAATAAATAAATAAATAATTTATAAAAAAAAATTGTCAAATTTTTAACCTTATGCAAATTAGCAGTCAGATTTGTGTCTATGATTTGATTACAATGGTGTATTCTATTGGTACACTTTTTTGGGCCAAAAAATTCCACCCTTATTTACATTAGTAGTCATTAGATTCATTAAAATTAGGAGATCATAATGGTCACATATTCCACTACACTTTTTAGGGCTTGAAGTTCTCCTAGGATTTGTGCATGGTTGGTCCTAACACTTGCAGACACAAAAAAGGGTAAAAAACTCCTAAAAATCCTCATAAGGATAACATAGAGTCAAGAACTTTTGATCTATGTTTTTTAGAAGTGGTTTAATAAATTAAGTTAGAGTTGAATGGCATGGTGTATAAATATGATCTTGATGTAGTTAAAGGGGACATCATGGGGCTAAAAGGGGATTAAATGTATTTTAAGATCAATTCTAACAAATGGAGAAAAGTACATCATTATGCTAAAAAGAAGTTTTAAATTAAAGGCACTAATGATGATGGTAAAGATGATGAAGCCTTAGGTGTAGGTTTGGATGAAATTGAGGATGAATCTAAAGATTCTCAACCTATAATTTCCTATCATGCACTTTCTAGTATTAGTACTCCTCAAGCTCTTAAGGTGGTGGGTTTCCTCAATTAACTAAAGGTGACTATGTTTATTGACTATAGGAGTACACATAACTTCATCAATAGTAAGTTAAATACTCATTTTAACTATTTTATTTACCCAACTCCAAAATTTTAAGTCATGATTGTAGAAGGTGGCATCATCAACTATTTTATAAAATACCACGGTATTATGCTTACTATGGGAGACTACCTGTTAGATTCTTCTACATTTGTTATTCCCATGGGAGGTGATAAAAACCCATATGAGAAAGGGGACAAGGTTAGGCACATGTAATGTGACCATTGGAAAGGGTCTCACTTCTCCAATGGTCATATTATAATGGTTAGATGGGTTTTCCTATATTATAGATATTTTACATTGTAAAATCTAATGTGAATGCCTCCATATTCGATTATATCCATCTAGGTTTTTGAAGATTTATATAATTAATAATATTTGTGGGTTTTTAACCCCTTCATGAGGTTTTGCCATGGTATATCTAGGGTTTTATGGTGAGTGTCTTTACTATTAGTCTCACATCTAGATATGGTGTCCATATGTAATCATATTACTTATTCTATCATTTATGGTACACTTATTTTCTATATAAGTTCAACCAACCAAGGATTATACCCATCCCAATTCATAAATGGTGTTGGATGTCCATTCTATTATTTTTGGTGACATGCCAAATGGACTTCCACCAAGTTGAACACATGATCATTCCATCAGACTACTTAAAAGTACACCACCCAACATAAAACCCTACACGTATCCCTATGCCCATAAGAATGAAATTGAAAATATGATGTAATAGGTGTTGGAGGCATGAATCACCTAACACAACCAAAGTGAATATTCCTCCCTAGTGGTTATGGTGTGGAAGAAGGATGACACTTGGATGATGCGCCTAGACTAAAAATAAATAATTACACCATCAAATATAAGTTTCTTGTTATATTAATTAATAATTTTATAGATGAATTGCATGGTGTAGTTTATTTTACCAAGTTAGATCTTTGATCTAGGTATCATCAGATTTGAATACGAGTATATTACATACCTAAAAAAACTTTTAGAAATCATGAAGTTCATTATGAGTTTATGGTCATGGATTTTGGCCTCATAAATTCACCATATACATTTTACATTTTGATGAATATTTTTTCAAGACATTTTTGAGAAAGTTTGTGTTTGTATTTTTTGATGACATTTTCATTTACAATAAAATTTGGGATGACCATTTTAATCATGTGAAATAGGTACTCTCAATTCTAGAATAACATAAGATTTATTTAATACCTTCCAAATATTATTTTGGCATCTGAGATGTGGATTACTTGGTTCATATTGTTTCACATGAAGGAGTGAAAGTTGATCCTAAAAAAATCCAAGCAATGATGGAGCAGCAAGTTCCCAAGACACTCAAGAACCACTAAGGATTTCTGAGGCTAACTAGTTACTATCACATGTTTATCAAAAATTATGGTAGCATCACAACCATACTCACATATTTTATAAATAAAGACTCTTCCCATAGGACTGATATAACCACCAAGGCATTTGAATAGTTAATAATGTCTATGTCCACCACTCCAATTTGATCTACTCATAATTTTTATAAATTTTTTGTTGTGAAATGTGATGCATCAGGATATGGCATGGGGGATGTAATAATGTAAGAAGTAAAACCACTTTCATTTGAGATTAAGCATATAAAGTGAAAAAATAATCTCAAGCCAATCTATGAGAAAGATATGATGGTTATTTTTCATGTAGTCAAGTAATGGAGACCATATCTGATGGGCCATCACTTTCAAGTAAAGACTAATCATGATAGACTCAAATATTTTTTGGAACAATGATTGTATTCTAAATAAAAACAAAAATGGGTGACTAAAATATTAGGATATGATTTTTAAATAGTTTATAATAAAGGAAAGAGAATGTGGTGGTATATGCACTATCTCAGAGGGATGAAACAGTTGAGGCATTGTTATGCACAATGACTATTTGGTAAGAAGATTGGTTAGAGGAAGAAATATTAGAATGGGAGGATGATATTGATACCCATTACTTGATTCAAAATATTTAGTAGGGTTCTAGGGGATATGAAAAAAATTACATGTAAGGGGAACACATTATAATATAAATATAAATTATACCTATACAAGATTTCTCTACTCAAACATAAAATTCTTTAAGAACTTCATGCATCTCCATTAGAAGGTCACTCAATATTTTTAAAAATATATCATGGAATAAATCAAGGTTTTTTTGGGAAAGACTCAAGGGGGATGTCTAAAAATATTTAGATGAATGTATGGTATGTCAAAAGAACAAAGGTGAAACCATTAAGGCCCCATGTTTTTTTTAGCCTTTGTTTATCACTAGTTAGCATTGCAAAGGGTTTTCCATGGATTTTATTGCTAGGTTACCATGGTATGAGGTTAAAAAATTTATCATGGTAGTTTTGGATTCATTCACTAAGTGTGCTCATTTTGTTTCCTTATCATATCCATTTATTGTCAGTACAATATCTTATATTTTTCTCAATATAATTCAAAAATTACATGGTACTTCAAAGATCATTATAACTGAGTGAGCTCCCATATTTACTAGTAATTTTTGGAATACATTATTTCCATGTTTAGGCACCAATTGGCTCATATCTCATCCTATCATCCTCAATATAATGGAAAACATAGGTAGTTAAAAAATGTGTATAAGGGTATCCTCATTATTTTGTTTCTAAAAAATGGGATAAATGGGTTAATTGATTTCCACTTGATGAATGGTGGTATAACCCTTATTTTCACACTTTATCTCACACTTCTTCCAAAATGTATCCCTTTGTAGCATTGTATGGGTATCACCCTCCATCCATCACTTCAACCTTGATGGTACATCCTAAGGTTTGAGGTGTTGAGGAACATATTCACCATCAACGGTAGGTGCTAGTTAGTTTATGAAACAATTTAGTAATGGCACAAAATATAATGAAGAAACAAGAATATAAACACTATACTAAGTGGCATTTTGACATTGGTGATTAGGAATTTATGTAGTTTCAACCATATAGATAGATTTATGTAAAGAAATAAAATAATTATAAAAAGATATCCCCTAAGTATTATGGACCTTATTATATCTTGCAAAAAATTGGTAGTGTGTCCTAAAAGTTGGAATTGCCTTAATCCATTTGTATACATCCAATATTCCATATATCTTCCCTGAATAAGGTAATTAGACATAGAGTTTCCATTAAAAATGAGATACCTAAATTTTATGATTAATGTTGAGTCATTTTGGATCCTAAAGAGATCTTTCTCACATGCACTAAACAATCTAGACCAAATCAATAAGGAGTATTTGATTAAATGGAAGAATCTACATTATAAAGATGAAACATGGAAGGATGAATGTTTTTGTAGCAACATCCTAGTTTGATTCAATGTAAAGTACAACATTTTTCAAATTGGGATAGGCATGCTACACCATTAACCTATAGTGTGTTTATGGATATATGTGGCCCACTTATGGATTACATACCTTCATATTATCTTATTTAATTTCTTGATGTTTTTAATATGGTCAACCTATGGAATAACCATGGATAAATAGATTATAAATAGAAGGTAGTGGCTATTATTTTATCATCATATCAAAAAATTTATTTTTATTTCATTATTGTGGAGGTAACCCCCTCAAAGTGGGTTAGTCATAATATTCAAGTATTATGCTCTTTCACCAATTATTATTGTGGATCTATTTATTTTATTCCTAATTCTATGATAAATTATTCTATTATTTCAAATCATATAATTAATTTTATTACAAAACCACTCATGTTATTATTTTTTATGTGAAATAACTCTTATATTATAGTCTTTAGGATTTTTTTCATATTTAAGGATTTACAAAAATTAGCCATGAGTTGGTGAAAAGAATGTATAGTCCCCTCAAGGAGGAAGTAATATTAGTCAAGTTTTATTCCTTTTAGGGTTTTGGGAAAATTTTTGGAAACAATCCCATCCCAAGGTAGGATTTACCTAATAGTTATAATGTAAGCCTTTACATGTGTGTTAGGATCTCCTCCCACTTTGAAATTGGGAAGGATAGGTAGGGGACACAAAAGAATAACCCCTCATATGTTAAGATCAGGAAGCTCCTTAAGTTACTCAACATAAGTCCCAATATTGTTAAAGTCTATTGTTGTCATGGTAGGGTTGTATTGAAAATTTAGGATCATATAGGGGTTAGTTGGATAACTACTAAAATGGATAGAAAAAGCTTGATAGGGTGAAGTAGAATAATCTCAGAAATAGTTATCTAGTTGAGTAGATTTGGAATACATATGGAATTATGAAGGGAGATTATTAGACATAATAAGATTGATGGATTATTACAGAGGAGTATGTGTATTTTGCACATGTCTAAAGTTTATGTAATGTAGGGTATATCCCCTTTGTGGTGGGGGGTATATGTGTGAAGCCTGTAACCTAGAGGAGTAAAGAATGGTGGATCATTGGTCACCACATTATTTTCCAAAGGTACGCTATAAGTGTACATGATTCTTATTGGGATTTGAGTAGGGTATTTTTAGGATGGAGGGAATTTAAAAGTATCTAGGTTGGGTACCCCATGAGTAAGGATTCCCCCTAGTAGTTTTGATGTAGGAGCAACACTAAGACAATATGAATTTTGGTTTAATAAGTTAATGTTTAGTCTTACAAGGTTTAAGAGGTCAAGTAGGGCCAATAAGAAGTTTTTTATGATTCCTTTTTTGTTAACTTATTTATTTTTAAGTGTTTAAGTTAATGTTAGGTCCTTTAGGGAGTGTAAAAATCATTATTCTTGTAGGATTTGGTCATTAAAGCTCCATTTCTAATTTCCTGCCAAAATGGGAATTCAAAAATTTGAATTTCTTAACAAAGGTTTTGAAGAGTTTTAGTGTGTTTCAAAGGTATTAATCCATTTTTAAATGGTATTTCAGTTATAACCATATTATTTTAATTTATTTAACCTTATACTTAATGTAAATCTATCCTAAATCCACTCTAGAAACATCCAATGTAGGTTAGTGGCTAAAACAAACATGTTTTGGATGAGTTTCAAAAGTTGTTAAGAGATCTTTGGTGGATAAAATAAGGAGATACCAAGAATAATCATTATGTAACAAATTTATATACTTAAAATCATGAAATTAGGGGTAAATAAATAAATTAATATAATAAATATGAGTAGAGCATGGTGATTGGTGAAGGTCTCTAGGTTTGTGTATGGTTTGTAACAGATATCAGGGTATATATTTTAATTCTTTTGAAGATATATAAATAAAGGTAACCTTGGTATTATTTTTATTTGAAAAAATAAAAATTTATTTGAAAAAATAAACTCTCAAATTTAAAAAAAAAAAACTAATATCAAACCAAAAGATCATGAACATGTGATCATGTGAGTCAAGCAAGCACACATCACACAATTGAAAGCAATTCAAACCATATATATATATATATATATATATATATATATATATATATATATATATATATATATATAATGATTATGGGGAGTTAACTCATAGGATAAATCATCATGGGACTGAGTGTAACTCACTATGGAACTCATAGGAGAACTCACAGTTGCATTCAACTGAACTCCAGGTGGAACTATAGGTAGAAGTCACCCTCTCACCCCCTTAACCTCTTTATTATAACTAAGTAAGATGAATCTAAATGTGTGAGGATAATCAATTTAATAAATATATGGAATTATAAATATCCTACCCCAACATAAGGATTCCCCCTAGGGGTTACGATGTAAGATCATCATTAACACAATATGAATTTTGGTCTAATATGTCAATGTTTGGTCTTAGAAGGTTTAAGACGTCAAGTAGGTCCAATAAGAAGTTTTTTATGATTGATTTTTTGTTAAATTTGTTATTTTTAAGTTTTTAAGGTCATGTTAGTTAATTTAGGATGTTTACAAATCATTAGTATTGCAGGATTTGGTCTTTAGAGATCCATTTCTAGTTTCCTGCCAAAATGAGAATTAAAAAATTTGAATTACTTGTCAAAGGTTTTGAAGTGTTTTAGTGTGTTGTGAAGGTATTAATCTATTTTTAAAGGGTATTTAGGTTCTAAAAATATTATTTCAATTTATTTAACCTTATACTCAATGTAAATCTATCTTAAATCCGCTCTAGAAACATCCAACATAGGTTAGTGGCTAAAACAAACATGTTTTGGATGAGTTTCAAAAGTTTTTAAGAGATCCTTGGTGGATAAAACAAGGAGAGACAAAGAATATTAATTATGTAAAAAAATTGTATAATTTAAATCATGAAATTAGGGTTAAATAAATCAATAAATACAAACAATATGAGTAGATAATGGTGGTTGGTGAAGGTCTCTAGGTTTGTGTATGGTCTGTAACAATTAGTAGGGTATATATATTAGTTATTTTGAACATATTTAAATAAAGAGAAACTTGGTATGAGTTTGAATGATATTTAATAATCATAAATATTTTAATATATGTTAATGATGATTATTTAATAGTGTCTCATATTTATATGATGATCTTCAAGCTATGAAGGTTTGCAGACATGGTATTGTTTAACACAGTCTAAATAAAGGAAATTTTATCACATAATTTTATGATTGTTAAGATTTAAAATTATATTTTAGAATATTAGGAGTGTTTTAGGTATTTAATAAATCATTTATAATCATTTATAGTTTATAAAGTGAGATATTTATCCATAATTATCCCTTAGGTTATTGTAGATTGTTAAATCCAAGGTCAAGGTTGTAGCATACAAAATTTTCTATAACTTTCAAATTAACCATAAAAAATACATAAAAATTTATAGGTATGTTCTTGGGATTGTTTTTAAAGTGATACATGTTTTTAAATTCCTTTAATATCTATTAATGTGAAGATATTTATGATTGAGTTTCTACATCAAAAAAAATCTTCAATTTTAACCTACCAAGTGTCTTAAAATTTTTTAAAAGGATTAAATGGGATGATTTAAAGGTTATAAAACTATTTTTAGTGTTTTTAGGTAATTAGGGATTCATATATAAAATAAACTCAGAGAAAAGGCTTGTAAATAGGCCTATAAACCCTATTTGAGAATCTAGAAAAGAAAACATAATTTGGAAAAGAATGAGTTAAAGAGTCTAAAACCTTTTAAGGAGGTAATAAATATGTGATTTAATTTTTCAATGTGTTTTCAAGATATATTTTTCAATTTATATTCTATTGATTAGTTTACAAGTGTATGTGTAAGGCCTAAAAGATAGAATTTGGTGTTTTTTAAAGAAAATGATAAAGGAAGATGATTAAAAGTTTGACCTGAGTAAAATAAAAAAGAGAGGAGTTGAGAATATTTTTAAATATATAAATAACCCTATATAGGTATAAGGAGACCAATTTTGAGGTCAAGACCTAGTGAAGAAGTTGCAAGTCATAGGTCTAATTACAAAGGCTTGTTTGAAATTGTAAGAAAGAATCAAGTCTAAGGAGGAAATTTTAGTTGTAATAAAGTGGATAACATAAAGTAGAGACTAAAAAGTCTCTAAAAATTCTTGATAAGATAGAATAATCTATGTATATTTGATCATATCCATTCAATAAGGATACAAAACTTGTTGATCGACCTAGAAGACCTAATGGAAGAGACCTCAAGAAGTCGAATTACATCAGGTTGGCTAGAGACATAACTTGGTGGGGAAATATGATTTGGTTGTGGTGTAAGTGTGTCAATTTTTTTTTACAATGGTGAATTATTTGTAATTTATATGGGAGGAGGAGAAGTGTTAGCAGAGGTTCCTAGGTTCATTAGAACATGCTAATTATAAGGATAACTCCTGTGATTTAAGGAAGAGCTTGAAGGAAAGGAAAATCATTACTCTATATTTAGATTCTATCTTAGGATCATATAGGTTATAAAATCTTGATTAATTCTATGACTATCTACTTTGACATATATTTAATGGTAAACTTAGATATGATGACATAGTTGTCAAACTTGTAGAGAAAAGACCTTTTTGATATCCATTAAGATAATAGTATTTATAATAGAAGAAAGTAATTTGTAGATGGTTATAGAGGAAGATTATCAATTCATGAATTTATTATGCAATATCCCCAACTTCACAATGGGTGGATAATATCAACTAGAAGACAAAACCATTTTCATAAGATATAGTTTTGTAACACATATCATTACCCATAAGATATTTCACACATAGGAAGTGCAGAGTTATTATATTAACCATCAAACACTAAATATGCTTAAAATCTTCATATTATGAAAAAATCATTACATTTTCATTCCAAATATCTTAACATTTACTCAAAAGGCCCGTATATGATATTATCCAGTACTATCCAACACTATCTAACCCATTCTACTATAATCCATAGGACTATATAATCTTGAAAACTATATTATTATAAAAACAAAGTCTATACTTGGCATCTAGGTATATCAACCTATATTTTGTTGCTAAATATTCCTTGTATATGATCCCTATTTAAAACAGCATATCTTCATAACAATATTGTAGAATAATCATTAACCAAAAAGAAACCATGATCCCTATTCACATGGTACATTCATAGATGTGAGTGGCTAGTTTACACATTCCCTAGCTAACGCTTTCCTATACTTAAAATTTTATCTCATCCCAAGACAAGACTGTAAAGAACTAAGAGTTTTTAGAACAAAAATTAGGTATAAAACATAGAAAATGCATATCATTCAAGGTGTCATTGACCAATTTTCACCCATTATGTATTATTTAGTCACCCTAATGGGTTTTTAACTAAGTATCAAGCCAATTTATCACACTTTTAGGTTTTTAATAGACTAGAAAAACTAGACGGTTTCCCTTATAGGTTTTCAACCAACCTATCCTTGTGGGTTCTTCCAGTCCTACCATACAAAAAGGTTGACAAGCAAAATTTCAAAATTCCTTGTTGCAAAATAAAAATTTAGCTAGATGGAAGAGGCATTGATGGAGAAACTAATGCAACTAGTGGTTGAAAAGTGAACAAAGCACTTTGTGAAAAACTCAGTTCAATAATATTTTTCTAGTATAGCTATTACTAGAGTTGACTGGGAGGAATAATGATAGGAAAATCAATGATTGGAGTGTTAATACTATCAAATTTAACCACGTACATCTTATAATTCTTCCAATCAATTAAATACTCATAAATGCTATGAAGAAGTGCCTAAAAAGGAATATAAGTATACAATAATTATGAAATATCACTATCTATAGTATAAAAGAGAGTGAATTTAGCATTAATCATTTTTTTAGAGATGTCTGCATGTAGATGAATGAGTTTCTCAACATGGCATTATGCTTGGATCCTAGAAAAATTGTTGCATATCATCTAAGTCTTTCAAGCCTAAAATTGGTGCATAAATGAGTCTTGATATTTCATGGACGCTTGGAACACAAATTAAGACCCAATAGAAGTGAAAATGGGATCACACATTATGGCTTTAGAAGAACTTGTAGTGGTGAATTTAGGTAGCACACCATTTTATACCACATCCACTTGGGATTTCCAATCTATCAATCGATGGGCCATAGCTATGGATTGGCTGATCAAAGTAGTGAGGTTAGTTTGATAAATCTCCAAGAGCTTTCATAAATCATTAAAATCTTCCTTGATAGCCTAACCTTGAAATTTGAGATGATTAACTTGTTAGATGCTCACCTAATCTTGTGTAAGCTGTCACTAGATTTAGAAGTTTCATGTGATCCAACATAAAAATAGGGTCCATAACTTGAGAGTAAAGGGTGGGTCATGATTCTTCAATAAAATTAATAATGTTGGTAAGCACACTCTATACGTTTAATTTATCCTACTTCAACTAGGACACCCTATTCTACAAGGAAATAATAGTCTACATAATGAACCCCTAAAAAGTAGAAGCACCTTCCAACTGATTAGCCAAGGAAAGTTTAAAAACATCAAGAGATGATTTAGTTGTGGGTGGAGGCATAATAGAGACAATACTAGAGGTCATGGTAGGAATTTACTTCAATAGAGTGAGGGGAATGAAAAGATGGTATGATGGGAGGGAATGGAAGAAACATCCAAGAAGGATAAGTGTTGGAATCTATATGTCACAATAGAATCAGGATTTGGCAAGGCTTGACCTAGGGTTGGGAGGGATTGAGAAGCAAAAGAGGTAGAAGGTGGAGTCATAAATGGTGGTTATGGAGGATTAGTCTATGTAAGCTCAACCTATCATAAAAGATTAGGGGGATCCTTAAGCAACATGGGCATAATAGTGATCTTTGTGGTTTTTAGTAGAGGTAGAGGTATGAGAGGCATATATCATATGGTTTTTACATTCACATATTTTTTGACCTCTTGAGTGTGTATAGCTAAAGCATCTAGTTGATTCATTGCCACATCCATGGTAATCTTCCACTCGACCACATTAGTAACCTACTTTTTTACTAGTTTAGTAAAAACATCTAGCTTACACACTTACTTGGCCTTAGCAAGAGTCTATTTTTGTGACTCTATTTTTATAATCCACATGGATGGGATGGGAATATTTATTAACACATGATGTTGTACATGGTTAGTTGAGGAATTTTCTCTATAGTCATTAGTCTTCACAACTCAAAAATGAATTGCAGCTCACTACTTGTAGGAGTACCTCAGTTTGTTGTGGTTGGTGTGCCTCCAAATACTTTTGTTTTGTTTCTTCCTTTTATTTCTTCTTCACTTAATTTATTTATCTACAATTGATAGCTTATTGTGCTTCTTCTTGGGAAACCTACTTTTACGCAACGTTTGTGCATCCAAAACCACCTCTTTAGTATTAGTGAGGGGTTCATTAGACTATCATGAATAATAAATCACAATGGATCCACACACCATATCCCTTGACACACATCCATTATGGAACCAAAAGCTAGGGTATTCCTAAGGAAATAATGGTTTAATATATAGGATCTACTATAGATTATTGGGTTACAGGGGAAACTTATTGCTCTTCCTCCTCCATAATTGATTTATATATTTACAACATGTGATGCATGTGATGGAGTGATTATGGTAGACTCTCATCAAGATGATAAATTTTTGAGGTGTGAGAGGACTTGCCAAAGCCACCTAATATCATAATCTTTTCTTTGAGCCATTATAGTTTCACTTTGTTGCCTAAAGTATCCATAATATTGGACTATGAACAAGCTAGAAATTCAACCCACAAATGTTGGGGCACCTTCTTGTGGACTTACACTATACACACCACTTTCCAAAATAAAAACTCTTTTTATTATTCCCTCTCATATAAATCACTAGCCATGTCTATGAGCATAGTCTGGTAGACCTCTTATTCATTGGTTTGAATTTTTTGCCATTCACATTATGAAATAATTTGAGGCATATGTGGGTCATCTAACCATGTCTTCTAGTTATGAGTCTTATTTCATGGAAGAGAAGGTGATCAATGACTCATATGATATTTTTTATTTCCTTGATTGGATGGAGTAGACATTTTTGGGAAGTTTGTACAGTGTCTATCAGAATGGGAATGCCAAGTATGATTATTTAAAAAGGGGTTTCTCTACGTGTGGCTAGGGTTTTTTACTGGGTGACTTCCTTTTAGGACATATACATATTGATAAATAAGTAAAAGACACAAATGGAGCCTTTGGAATCTCATGAATGTAGACAAAAATTCTTTGTGGAAGTTTCATAACCACCACATGTTGGCTCAGAAATTGCATCACAGGAGATGGGATTCTCGAGTTACTGAGCACCAATTCCTCTAGTTCATCCCACCATGCACTAAATAGTTATTGAAACTCAAGGTAACCAATTTCAATATGTTTCCAAATGAGTTTTTATAATTTAATGTCTAGCCAGTAATCTACATCTGGATTTAAAATGCCTTCAAGAGATTTCCACTTATAAATACAAGCAATAACACCATAAAAAGATATTAAAAAGATTACTTCAGAGACACAATGATTTTTGCAATATTCATTATAATCTCAACCACCAAAAATTATGGATAATTAAATTTTCCCCCTATAAGACCATGTGATGCATAATATTAATGATCCCTTTGGTGGCCTCCTTCATGGCTTTGGTGGTTTGCCATAAATGTGTAGTAATACACTCTGCAAAGATATGGATGACTTTATCTGGGATGTCATCTAAAGGAATTCCTAATTGTCATGGGTATAAGCCTCCTTAATATTAGGTAGAATCATAGGATCTTTTGATTTGTAAAGCACCAGGGATCATCCATGTGTTTTCATGCCTGTGGCCCATGCTATCATAGCCTCATTCACATATAGAGTGATGTCCATAAATAAATAGATTTTTCCATCATTATACATTCCCAAAAAAAGTTCCATGATTTCACTCAGTTGGACAAATGTAGGTAGCTAAATTAGGTGCTACACATCAGTGTTGTGGAACCTATGTAGTGGTGTAATTGCCAAAGGTTATGCATCTAGGGTTACTTTTAGGGAAAAAATATTCTTCAGTGTGTTTGAAGGATAGGCCTTATGATATAAGTTTTTTACCTAGCGTATATTTGTGCCAAACCTAATGTATTATAATTGTGAAATAAAGACCATTTTTATTAATTTAGGTAGTTCAATGGTGAACATCATGAATATCTCTATTATAAGGTTAATCTAGTTGGAATTTAAGAGTACAAAGAGGTACAAAAGACTTGGAGGGAGGCTCACCAAATTACTTGAAAAATAACTAAGTATGAAATGATGATTCAACTAGAAATAGGGGCTATATATAGATATATTGTACATTGATGCTATTTTTGAGATTTAAATGCACCAAATTGTCCTGAGATATTCTTTTGAAATACATTAGTAACCAAATCTTTGAATTGATTATCTAGCATACTTTTTGCTGATGTGGCATCTTTTTGTAGCAATTAGGTGGAGTGATGTGACCCATTAAATATGTGAATTGATTATTCCATTTCCTAGTGTGGATTGAGATGATGATTTGGATTATATGATATCTATCTCATATGTGTCGGGTATTAACACCCATCTCTTAGCCATTAGACATCATCAAGATTTTTGATGTACATAGCTTTCCTAGACTTAATTATCTTTCCTTGCCACCCATTTTAGCCATGGTATATATGCTTTCCTCCAAATTATGCATAATGACTCCTAATTGAGGGTTAATGGAGCCAATTTATTTATGCAAACTTCTAAACTACACACAAAACATAACAAAAACCAAACCCAATGTACATATCATAAATGAAAATGAATCCTACATTAAATTGATATAAATGATCATGTGTTCTTTCATGGGTACATAAATTATTAGTGATAGGGTTTGAGCCTATTACCATTTACCTTTCCAAGAAAAATGGTACCTTGTAAATCCCATAAGAAGACCATTCCTATTCGTGGTAATGCATGAATAATATATGATCCTTTCCAATCGATGTTCAATTTTCCTAGAAAAGCTTGAAACTGGATATCATACATGTTGTGCTGATCTATATGAAATTATTTAGTGAGCAGATTTTTATCATTCAAAGCCTTCTATCTATGCTTATTTACCTCTTCTGTCTAGGTTTCTCTATGGTGGTCTTCATCCATTTTATTTAGGTCTAATATCCTACTCCTTAAATATTTATGGTCTCCCATATGCATAATTATTATGATCTATAGGTTGGGTACAACATTCTCTAAGGGAATTATTGCTTCTAGGCCATAGATCAGTTAAAAGAAGGTAAACCCTAACACAAATCTATAATGCATGTGATATGCCCATAATATAGTAGGAAATATATCCTCCCAATCTCTTTGAACATCATAGACTTTTATAAGCATCTTACCTAAGACTTTTTTGTAGCCTTAGCTTGATCATTTTCTTGAGGGTGATAGGTTGTACTTTTATGATGTGATATGAGGAGTTAATTAGTAAGTGTTTATATGGTTTTATTTAAAATTTTTGTACCTCTATTGCTTACCATCTTGATTGGACACCCAAACTTGATGATTATGTTATCATATAAGAACTTTGTTATATCCTTTGTACCATAGCTAGTTGTCATAACAACTTTGACCCACTTGGTAAAATAGTCAATCATAGTGCTTATATAACATGCATTACTACATTTATTTGGGTGGATTGATAGGTCTGACAAAATCAATCCCCCATTGTTTAAATGGTTATTGTGTAAGCATTGGTTGGAGTTGAATTTCATCCTAATGGTTTGAATTTCCCATCCTTTGACAGACATCACATTGCAATGGGATTTGATGTGCATATTGAAATAAATAAGGCCACCATAGGCTACTTTGAAAAAAAATTATTGTTAAAGCATCCCTTATGAAGTGACCTCTGGTGATGCCTTGAAGTGCTTCTTTAAGTACTTGAGGTCATTCATGCTCAAGTGATACTATATATAATAATTATTGCTTACTTATATAGTACAAGAATCCTTTGATGATACTAAAAGGAAGGGCCTTAGTAATCAACTACTTTTTCACACTTTTTGTAGTGTTCTAGAAATGTCCTTTGTTCTAAAAATTGTGTGATCTTTTCTAATTATTCAAGAATCATAGACACCTAAAATAAATGTGCATTAGGTGATTAATCAAGAATTTCCTTTGGATCTTCACCATTTTAGATCTAACTCAATGGTCCAGTCCAACATTCTCTTGACCAAGTTTGACATTAATGAAAAACTAAAACTCTAAAAAAATAATTAATCATCAAGATGTCTGACCTCTCAGCAAAGGTTTATTTACCAGGTAACACAAGGATTGATGATCAATTAAAAACTCAAATGGTGTAGTTAATAAGTAATGGAAATTTTTTTCCAATGAAAATACTATTGTAAGGGATTTACACTTAGTGGTAGTGTAATAATTTTTAGCCACATATACATTCTAACTAGAAAAGTGAATGGGTTAATCCAAACTACCTTCTCCTAATTGTGCCAACACAATGCCAAATATGATTCCTAATGCATCCACATGTACATGGAAGGACTTGTTCTAATCTAGAAAAATCAATAATGGTGCAGTTACTAACTTCTACTTTAAATTGATGAATGCTTCCTGGGATTCATCTATCTAGATGAACCATATATCCTTCCTTAATAACTTCTCTAAATGGGTAGATATTATAGCATATCCCTTAATAAAATTTCTATGTTATCATGTATGTCCAAGGAAGGATCATGATTTTGTTGCACTTATGGGTGGTGACATTCCCATAATTACTTTGATTTTTGTTGGATCTACCAAAATAACTTCTATATAGAGTACATGACCCAACAAAATCCCAAAGGGTGTAAAAAATAAGCATTTTTAAAAATGTATCATTATACGTAGTGTTCTACATCTCTCTAACATGAATCTTATTTTGGACAAATGATTTTGAATAATGAAAAGATTGCCCAATCATCTAAATAGACTTTTAAGAAATGATGGATGAAATCCTTAAATGTGACTACAATAGCCCTTAAAAAAATTATGTGTTTTTTAGTCCAAATGGAATTACCTTATATGCAAAAGAACCCCATTATATTTCAAAGGTTATGTTGGCTCTATCTTCTTCTATGATTATAATTTGATGGTACCTACTAAAACTATTAGTAAAGGAATACACCTTGTGGCCTATGACTCCTTCTAGAACTTCATTTGTAAATGGGATAGGGAAAGGGTCATTCATGCAAGCCTAATTTAAAAGACTATAGTCACCACAAATTCTTATCTCATTGATAATCTTTGGTTAAACCACCATAGGAATCACCTAGCCAGATTTATCCATAAGAAAATAATTTCAACCTCCTACATGTGGTCTAGGTTAACCTTGACCTTTAGTTTCATGTTTGGGTTCAAATGGTATGGTCTTTTCTTAATCAGTCATTTAAACTCCTTTAGATTAATGCATATATCCCCCATATATGGCTCCACACACTTGAATTTGGTGAACTTGGTTGAGATGACATCCTGATAATCCCATAAAAGCTATAATATTTCAGACATGTCTTCTTATGACCAATAATCACCAAGATGTGCCAATTTTGAAACATCCTTGGTTTGAATGTTCTTAATGTACACCTTCAAGGGTTCATGGTATTTGTTATATTCTTCCTTAGGAATGGAATTGAATATTAGTCATTCAACTTCGCATTATGGAATGTTAAGATGATTTAACCTTTCTTCTTTAGATGATTCTATGATTGGAATTAGAAGTGTCTCAAATTATCATTATAATTTGAATAATTATGCAAGATCCATGTCATCCTCTTTGGATGAATCTATTTTCCACTCATCTTCATCTTATATTCTATGACATGGTTGAATAGAGACCTTTGTCTTGTCCTTCTCTATTTTATAGACATATAAATCTTTATTCAAATTATAGGTTACATCATGGGAAGATGATGAGTCAGTTAGTCTATCTAAGTTTTCTATCCTCCCATGGCATATAAATTTTTTTATATTTTGTACTGCCTTATGTGTTAAAGGGTTATCGCCTTCATAAAAAATAGGTCTAAATGAAATAACCTTAAACCTACACCTAATTTATTGTCTCCCTTATGCACTCTTATTGTATGTACCAAGTGGTAGGAATGGTGCCTAGAGTGTAATGGAAAATATGTACCTAATACTTTAAAATGATAACCTCCATAGTCTAGACCTCAACATAATGGTAAATATGAAACTCAGGGTAATCTCCTTCATGAAATATTGGCCAATCCTTATTTACTCCTCATGGTAACTAAAATTGACTATAAATATTGTATAGGCTTCATCTCATTGCATATGTGCCTCTTTATGTACATACCACTAGTTCACATCAATCAACTACCTTAAATGCATTTGTGAGAGCACTAACTCTCTAGTCAATGTCATGAATATATTTTTAGAATTTTATAATAAATTGACCAACATCCTCCATGGTGAAGTAGTGGGGTAATTATCATTCTATTGCAAAAACCATGCAAAGGGTCATACCTCATAGTCACCCTTCATCCAATTGAGAGTGTGAGTGTCATATTATCCACTTACCAAAGAGGCCCTATCCCAAGTTAGAATGCCTTCTCTCATTGGTTCTATGTAATATTGATCTATTTGACCAACTTGATATAAAAAATCTATGTTTGACTGAGTTGGTGACCATATGGACATAGAATATACATCATCTGCCAATAAAAGTGGAATATACACATGTGGTAACATAGACTTGAGAGGTAACTCCTTTAACTATAATGGTACCTTGGGAAGGCTTGTTTAATTGTAGAAAAAGCCACATTTAGTGGCTTGTAAGGCATGTTGTCTATATTTAATGTTCACCTTCATCCAACTATTCTCACTACAAACATAGGGAGAGTCTAACTCCTTAGGGATACAATATGCCTTTTATCCATCTTTATTTAAAGGAATCACTAAAATTTTATCTCCCTAATGAGCTTCCAACTAGTTCCTTATTGTATTGATGGTCATATGACCATGATAGGCTCATTTTTTTCTAATGAGCACAGGATAATATGTATCATCTATCTTTATATCTATGAATTTAAAGTCATCATGCAAGCTCAATTATGTGGCTTTGATCTACATGTCCTACAATCAATGTGCCCATAAACTACAAGACTCAGTGTAATGGGTTGTAACTTAATGTAGGTTAGCAAATAACAACCCATATTGACTAAGGGATCATATTGATAGTGATGCCAAAATCAATCACTACATTGGGTACCTCATACCCTACTATTTCAATGTCCATCCTTGAATCAACATCTCATGGTTTTTTAGTTTTTACATGCCATATTATACAATCCACTCATTATTGGCCCTTCTATACACACTATAATAGGCTATGGAGCATATTGGTGATGTTATGTGAGATTTCCTCATTATGAAATGTACTTAGGAGCTTTATCAAGTTCATCAAGGTAGTGAAAAAACCATCTTGTTAAATGATGCACACTATATGTCCATACATTTGCACATCTGTGGTTATAACATCATCCTAAGTGGTCTTTTGTTGAATAATTTTTATAATCTAATACTACTTTTCACATCAACCCTTTATCCATAATGAGCTCTAGATACTTGTCTAGTTGTGCTTTCTTGATCCCTTAGTCCTAGGGTAATTATAAATGGGGTAATCTTTGATCTATGTGATACCAATAAGTAACAACTTGTAAGAACACATCCTCTCTAGGATATGTGGTTACAATATTTACATTTCTTACAACCTTGTCCTCACACTACTTTGCCAACACTAGATAATCCTCTATATCATGTTGTTTAGAAACCCTATAATAGGCGTAGTAGGATTGATGTTGTGGATTCATAAGGAAATTCCTTTGTAGATGGTTGAATTCACCACATAGGTAAAATCAAATTAGGTGTTAAGGTCTATTTACTCTACCTCATTATATTCCTCCTTAGTAACCTCCCCTCATTCCTCCATGATATCCTTTTATATTTGGTTAGAAACCCTAATTACCAAATTATTGTGGTCCATAGTTCATAAAATTCTATTGAGGGTTCCACCCTTGCATTTGTTGGTTTCCCCATATCTACCATATTGATCCTAACTTGTTTATGGTGCCTAGTTAGACTGCATTAGTTATAAGACTATAAAATTACATAAATTCCAATTCTACGTAGGGGTTATCCAATTCTGAATAAACTAGGTACATCTATAGGTTGGTATGTTGGTACCATCAGTGCCTAAGGTACAATATATATCTTAGTGATAGACCTATTCAATTTAGGTGTGATGATAGCTTACATTATCATATTTTATTTCTATGTAGCTACTATAAAGACATTTTTGGTGATGTTTTCTCTTAGTTCTTGTAGTGCTCATCAGTTATCATCATGGTTATGGGCTTTATGAAAGTTGTAGTAAAAATTTAGTGGGTTCCTTACATATAATTTTAAAAATTGGCATTGAGATGTCACATGTCCTAATACATTAAATATATCACATAATTTAGTTTTTATTATTGGACACTCATTCCTATGGTTACCTTCTTTACTATAATCCACTAAAGATATGATTGAGGTCTCTATACTATTTATTATTGTTGTTATAATATTTTTATGAGGAGTTTTAAGTTGTTATATATCTATGAACTAGATCTAAATCTCTCCCATAATCTTTAATCTATTCCTCTTCTATTGTAGCTATTATATCTTCTACATTATTAGTGAACTAGGTTTGTAAAATAGTAAACCTTATCCTTCGTCACAATCCCTCTACGAACCAAGTAGCCTTGTCCTTGTCTACCATAACAAAACTCAAATTTTTTCATTATGTATGAAAATATATGATCATACTAAAAAATAATCTCTTTAGCTCCTTGCCTAATTTCCTTGAGATCTTGGATGGTTTGACTAGAGCATTTTTGGACTTTAAATTCTATGATCAACATAATTTTGACTTCATGTAATGTAGCTTGCTCGACACCTTTAATAAATATAAATTCTAATGCTCTACTAGCAAATGCTCCAATAAATTCACACTTCATCACTACTTCATTGATGATTCCTTGAGCTTTCCATTTCATAGTGCAGGTGAGTAGGTACTACTCTAAGTCCATAAACCCATCACAAGAAGTCAGGTGGGTTAGTGATCTCAATTGAGTAGCCATAATGGGGTTTCTTATAGGTATTATAGTTGATTTTATTACAATTGACATTAGGTATGGTTGTAGTTTTTGGGACTTCTATGTAATTTTGGGTGCCTCCTAGTCTGGTGGTGGTTGTGATGTCTCTTCTAGTTCTATAGATGTGGTAGTTACAGATATATCTCCATCATCTCCTTCCTCTTCTTCTAATATTTTAAGTTATGTAATGGAATTATTAACCAACACAATAACTAGAGGATCTGTCTTTGTATAAATTAATGTTGTTATGTTCTTCTTTTATTGGTTTGAGAAACTCTATATAACTTCATGATATGTAGCCTTTTGTACTTCTAGGGTTTTTCTATGAATTTATTTTATAATTGGTCCTTTCCAAGTGTCATCATATAAATCTATGTAGGAATTACTATAATTTTGAAAAAAAATGGGCTTGGGGATGTATACTCCTTTTGGAAATGATCCTTACCTATAAAGATGTATCTTTCAAAACTTAAACCTATACTATGTCTACAACTATAAGGTAATCTTAGATTTTCTTTCTAGAATAGCTTTCTTGGAAATTATGAACTTTTAGCCATATGTTCTACTTCTATACTACTACCTTCTTCTTTCATCCAAACTAAATCATCATCACTTCCTTGCACTCTATCTTTACTTTTCTTGGGCTCCTTGCTCTTTCTTTCTTAACCACACACTTCTCATTGTTGTCTCCTTTCATCAAAATCATTAATACTAATACTAATCCTCTTCCTATTCACAACTTCCTAAAATGCACTCTATTTATTCCATCTCCTTTATTATTACAACTTTCTTTATAGTTATAAAGTCTTTTTCTTATCTTTTTCCTCTAGATTCTCCATGTTGGACTTAGGTTTAAGCTATATCTTTTCATATTTTATTCATTCTCCCTTATCTTGCATACAACCCCATGATGCTTGAAGATATTACTCCATATAGAAAGGAATAGGTACCATCACTTTATCCATATCCATCATCTTAATGACTGTAGGAAGTCATTTCAAGAATTTACCTCTTATACCTCTCATAAATAGATCCTTTGCCACTTTAAATGCTATGTAGCCTTGTACTATAAACTCTATGTTATACTCATCAATAGTAAAATCCACCCAATGATCTATCACATGGGTCTAATAGGTGTCTAATTCCTAAATATATTTGGTCTTCTCCTCAAACCATGTAATGTCAGTAGCCACATGAGATATAAAATAATGATGTTTTAGATGAACCAACTAGTCAACTATCAATATAGGGAGTTTGCACTAGAATATCTCATAATTTCACGATAAATATATTCTTACACAATATATTATTCATAACACCCTATTATTTGAGATTCCTTTTATAAAAACTTAGCTATTTTTTGCTCTAGCTAGCATACCATGTCTCTTTGAATAGGAAAACACCTTATCATATCCTCAATAGTGAGTCCACGCTTACCATACCATTATTAATAGAGGTTCTTAGGTTCACTAGAACCTGCTAATTATACAGATAACTCCTACGATTTGAGGAAGAGCTTGTAGGAAAGAAAAATCATTACTTAGTATTTAGATTTTATCCTGGGATTGTAGAGGTTATACAATATTGAGTAATCCTATTACTATCTACTTTGATAGATATTTAATGGTAAACTCAGATATGATGACATAGTTTTCAAACTTGTAGAGAAAATACCTTTTTGCTATTCATTAATATAATAAGATTTATAATAGAAGAAAGTAATTTGTAGATAGTTATAAAGGAAGATTATCAATTTATGAAAATATTATGCAATATCACCCAACTTCACAATGGGCAAATAATATCAATTAGAAGATAAAACCATTTTCATAAGAGAAAGTCTTATAACACATATCATTACCCAAAATATATATCTCACATAAGAAGCACATAGCCATTATATTAATCATCAAATACTAAATCTACTTACAATATTCATATTATGAAGCACTCATTACACTTTCATTCTAGGTATCCTAGGATTTACTCAAAAATATTATATACAATATTATCCAATACTATCCAACATTATCTAACTCATTCCACTATAATCCATAGGAATATATAATCATAAAAACTATATTATTATAACCATTAAGTCTATACTTGGTGTCTAGGTATGTCAACCTATATTCTATTGCTAAATATTTTGTGTACATAATCCCAACTAAAAATAGAATATCTTCATAATAATCTTGTAGAAGCTAACTAAAAAGAAACCATGGTCCATTTCCACGTGGAACATTCATAGATGTGAGAAAATAGTGTACACATTTCCTATCTAATAATAAGGATGAGCTTGTATAAGAGAACCTAGGCCCATCCCTTGACTCATAAATTGTTAGTTGTTTTCTAGGTCACAAATGCAACCCACTAGAGTGTTGATGAGCTCATTCAGGCCATTGAAGGTTGTAATATTAGGAATATAGTGTATAGGAAAGGTAGAGGAATGAGACTATTTAGTCTGAATAGGTTGGTTTAAAGTTGAAGCCTTTGGGGTAGTGGTCATCATTTACATTAATAGGTTGGAGGCATCTTGGTTCCTTTTAGGGGGATGTGTGGAAACTTACATACAATTAACCGCATCCTCCAAGTAGTGGATCCTTATTAGATAATGATCATATTTAGCCTTTTAAATTCTAGGATTTGTAGTATAATTAATGTCTTAGTGGCCATGTAAAGAGTTACCATACCTCCTCTAGTGAGGGTCATAGCATTAGATTCAACATAGTTACTCACAATTTAGGATATGTCTTGTATCTCCTGAATAGAGACCCCACTCCTAGTTTGGGTGTTAGGATGAGAATAATCATAGAATTGGTAATCTAGTTTGCTTTCAAAGTTTGTTTTTTTCTAACTAAATAATTAAGTTTCATTGGAATTGATTTGGATTCACATATATCCCTCCAGACAAAGAGATGCACCTATGTCTTATCTAGAAATATTTTAGGTTATATGAATACCAATAGAGTAAATGGAAGGAGGAGGGAAAGTAGAGAATGGAGGAAGAAAAAGAGGAAGAAAGGGGTAATGCAAAGGATGAAATTCCTTCACATTGGATTCACTAATTTGTGTACACTTGAATATCACATGCTAAACTATGCACTTGACTCCCCAAGGTTAGGTTGAGGCAATTGACATAATGGATGGGATATGGATTAATTTGGTTGGTAGGTGGAATGGGATTTAGATGGGTGGTAGAAAGGGGTTATCATGATGGAACAAAAATACCTCCATAGTGTCATGAATCTCATTATGAGCATCAAACTATGCAAAAATTTAGCTCTAGGTCCCTTTGGTATTTGAGATTACAAGGAGGCAAAGCTCTTGGTTGATACTAAGACTAGGGAAATGAGAGAGATTAGGGTAAATGACTCATGGGATGAGATAAACTCTATCATGTTGGATATACTTGGTGACTATCATCCACATATGTGAATCATTTAGGATGAGGTTGGATCTAAGGAGAAAAATAAAGGGGGTGGAGGTGAGGTCTAGGTTTGGATCACATTATACTGTCAACCTCTATTATGAGGGAGGATAATGATTGTTAGATTGGGAATTTTTTCTTGTTATTCTAAGGTATTGAGAGAGTTAAAAATGAAATGGGGGATTAGGGTGGAATGGAAAACATCTCTCATAAGTTTGGTGTTGATATTAGACTATATATTAATTGTGGGACCAAGTTTCATAAAAATCACATCCAATTTCCCCTATGGATTATTTAAATCATTAATTAGTGGATTATGTGGTTAATGACTAACATATTTGTTATTTATTTTTGAGCTTGTTTTGTATATGCTATTTGGTTGATATATGTATTACATGTTTTCATGATTAGTATCTAGATAGATAACTATTGCATATGTTTTATTATGCTTATGATCATGTTTTTTATATATTTATTGAAGTCAGTAGTTTACTATAGTTATATGATGATAATTATTTTGAGTTTAGAATAACTACCAATTTTTTTGATGAGGTGGATGTAGGACTGACCCAACCTCATGTTCAGGGGGATAGTATCATCAGAGAGAGGGGTGAAGATACTGACAATAGGGATAAATATAAATTTATGATTAACCCAAGCACACAACACATTTAGTTATTAGAATGAAACAAATATTTCTTGCATTAATTTCTTAGTGATAGTTGAGCCTTATTAGTCTTGATTTCCATAATTTTCACATATATGTTGAATATCTAATGATCTGTGTTGATTTTTAGTACATTGTGTTTGATAGGCATGAATATAATTGACCTGATATATTACTAATACTTTCATTTATCCAATTTAATTATACTTTGGTGATACAACTAATATTATGGTGCCTACTTGATTAGAGCATTCCTCTATATCTTTGTAAAATGACTATTTCCAAATATTAATAATTGGGTGTTATGTGTCTTATCTAGTCTAGCTTATCTAACTCGATTTGGATATCTTCATATTCGAGGAAGAAAACACATTATGTAAAAAAAGAGATAAATTACCCAAAATAATTGATTTTAAAATTAGACTTTGAAGATTTATACACTTTGAGATTTTTACAATGCATATGTGGATAGATGGGTATGTGTTTGGAGTTGGGGGAAAATTCTATGGACATTTCCCATAATGTGATCGCATTATTAAATAATGCAAACATGTTATTGATATAATGCAATCATGTTATTTAAATTATGGCTTGGTAATTAGCGATCCATAACATGATTGTGTTAATACGTAAAACAATCACATTATTAAAAAATAATGCATTCACATTAATAATGTGATTATACTATTTGAAACCAATAACTTGATCACATTAATAACATGATTGCGTTCCCTATGTTTACTAAAAAAAATTAAAAAATGAACCTAACAACAAAATTTCCTCACTTTGTGTTTGAGTTCTTTATTCCCTTCACTCTCCTCCACTCCATGATCATGTTTTTACTTATTGAGGCCAAACCTTACCAGAATTCATCTCAAGAAGCTCGACACATCGACTAATTGACAATGCCACCATGTAGAAGAGGTAAGTGCTAAAAATATACACCTATTAACCCTAAATTTTAGTATTTTTTTGTTATTTTCATTGTTTAATTGGTGATTTATTTATTTTGAATAGTCCATCCTACTAACCCTCATGTTCTTCAGCCTTACCCTCCACCTAACCCTCTTGTTCTTTAGCTTAACCCTCATCCTAACCCTCCGCCTAACCTACCTCCTAACCCTCCTACAGTTCCAAAAGATCCCCAAAGAAGTTAGGAGAGTATATTTGACCACATTGTGTAAAATAAAATTAAAATTGAATAATTAATTAGGAGAATGAGGGATCCCACTTCTACCAACATCCACTACACCTATCTAGCCAATTCTCTATAGTCATTATTAGGTCAAATTGAGTCTATAATGAGTCAAATTGACATATGGGCTTCATATCAAGATAGTTGTAGGGATTACTATGATCATTAATTATTAATAAATGAGGTCAAGAACAAAGACTCCATTTTCACCTTATTCATTGACCTGACCACCAATGCACCATTTCTAGTAACTGCTAAATGTTCCCAATCCATTATTGCCAACATAATTTAATCACATCTAATTTATGGGATCAATGGTGGATGGTGTTTGATTATCCACCATGTAAAAACCATTATGTCCCATTGTATTTTTTGAGGAAAATCTACTTTGATTTTGTCCTCAATAATATTCTAAACTATTTTGATTATAATGAGTTTCAAGGCCAAGGGAAAGGCTCTGCACAAGATTGACCAAGTGTACATTGTGCACATAATTGGCTTAAAAGGACACATATACAAAAGGAACTTCAACTTTAAATCCCATGTGTTTTTCAATATTTTGTGGAGATCAACACTATGCATGCACTTGGTTCACTCACTTATACACTCATTCAACATATTATTAGGATCTTAGAGACTGATGCTAGAGATACACCACCTAGTGTGCATTCCTAAACCCACCCTTGTAGATCTTGTAGAGATATATGCGTTGGACCTTATGATGATGATGGTGTCAGTGATTCTAATGGATTGGATAATATACTTATGAGTAATGAGTATTTAGCATGCACATTTGGTGTGTAGACATCAACCACTACATAGATGCAGGTATATTTTATATAAATGTCATGTTAAATTTAAGTTATATTTGTAAATTTAATTTAGATAAAAATTAATTTACATATAAATTGATTAATATATATGTATTTTTTATGTACTAGGAAGAGATAGTGCCTTCATTATTATAGTTGACATTTGCAACATTTGATTTAACGCATCCATTGTTTACATTTTTCAATCTAGCAGATTGCCCATCCACTATTGAATATATCTCTATTAAGATGACACCTTTTACTTATATAGAGGCAAAAATTTTAGTTAATATTACGATCTATGTACATTTAGTCTATGTATATTTTCCTTATAAGTTTAAATTAAATTTATCTAAAAGGGATCTCAAAATTCAAGTAGAGTGCTATTAAATATATTCTTAGTTTAATAAATAAGAAAAAATTGCCATATATATATATATATATATATGATACTTTATAGAAAAGTAAGTGAGATCTTGTTTACATTAATTTTATGGATCAAGTAGACATTCCTCCATCACTGCAAGTTGAGACAGACATAGGAATTACTTTTTAAATGTCATCCGTATAGATGTTGACAGAGGTATTTATTAACTTTTATTTTTGAATTGTAAAAATAGACTTGTTTTAATAATTTTATTACATGCTTGAGGAAAATATAACGTATGTGAATATATTATGTATGAAGGGTTTTCCCATGACATATGATAGTCCTCATCAAATGATTAGTAGGGAAACTTCTTATGTTTTTTTCCCTATTTTAGATGCCTTTTTGAATATTTGAGCTTGCCAATAACTCTTTTGAGCATCAAAAATAGATTGAGAAGGACCATGAGCTTTTAGTAAGTGCATGTTTAAATGACATTTTGTTATAGTTTAAAATTATTTTATTAACAAGTGATTGAATGTGTTTTATGTTAATTTTGTAATAATACTTGTATTTAAATAGATTTAGCTACAAGTGAGCTATGAGTATAAGACCTAAAATCAGACCTTGGAGTAATCCAAGGCATTTGAGGGATCTTCATCTACCAGTAGGGCATCCTAAGGAGAGTCTTTTTTGAGGAAGACAAAGAGAGGAAGGCTATTTGATGGTTATGATGTCTTACATGAGATGTTATTTTCTCTATGCCTATATGGAAATATATACATTTTTGGAACTTTATATGCACATATGACATTCACCTAACATTATATATAATGTTGGTAGATGTTGTAATTTTTTGTATGCCTATCATGGAAATCTATGTATTATATATGTTGTACTTGTCATCACCCATTTACAACTTTTCAATTTATCATTAACACAATTTGATTTCACTTAAGGCCCATACCCAATCATGTTCATAATTGTATAATGTAGAAACATAAAATCATTCATAAATCCCTAAAAATTTCACTTTGATACCTATACCTACAAACCTAATCTTTCATCTTCACTTGGGTTTAATGCCTTTTGGCTAGCTTTTTTTGAAACTAGGCCTACTACTTATATGGCCTCTATGATTCTTGTTCCTTTATATTTTCCCTCACCTCTTGAGTAATCTCTATCAATACCTCTTCTACACTTAACTCCTTTACTATTCTCCAACCTACCCATTTTGTCATTCACTCTTCACACTCTCTCACTATAAATTCCTTAGGCTTGGCTATGCCAAGATACCTTCCTCTTCTTTAATACTTTCAATAACACTTACTCTAGATCTTATATCCACCTATCCAACCTTAATTCAACCCGATCAATATAATTTAATAGTCCTCCACACTCCTTTACACTTTATTTCACTTTTTCCCTTCTAGATTTATTTGGCCTAACATGCCTAATGCATGCTTTTGAGACTTGTTTTTGATCCTTCAACACCTCATTCCTAACATAATTTAACTCCCCATTTAGGTCTCTAGATCCAAATAAACACCCATTAAAAGTTATGTATATTTATAGGCACGCCCCTTAAGGTTTTTAGGCCTCCTACAATTGATCTTTGACAACTGATATTTGACAATATCACAAACCTATTCTAGCCTCCAAATCACCTTAAACACTTAAAATACACTTTCATGAAAAAGTGGGTGAGAAAGAGATATTTTCATGGGGGTGTGTGGTTTAGTAGAGTAGGTAAGAGGCTTAAGAAAGAGGGATAAATGGAGAAATAATATGCAAAAATCTATTATCCATGAGGATAAAAATATGACAATGGATCATATTGTAAATATTTATGAATATCAATAAAAGATGTGTTAACTAGTGGAAGAACCTCCTTATCATTGTGTTTTGAATGTAGTTGAGTAAAATTTGATGTTTTATAGTGTCATTAAACCTAAAGATAACATCCCATGCTAATTTTCACATGTGTGGAGGATTGAGTGGCTATAGATAGATAGAGGGGTAATTCCACCCTCAAGTGAAGATGGTTTGAGGAATAAAAATCATGCAGATATAGTTTACTACATTCCTATGGAAAGAGTTTGATTGAATTTTTAGAATTAAAATTTTTTATGTATACTTAAAACTATCAAATTGAATATACTACCCATAGATCCCATGCATCATTCGAAAAGAAATAATTAATTTCCATTTAACCATACAAGGATTAATAATAAGTGCAAGTAGAAAATATTAGTTCCAAGTAAAGTGTCAATATGAAAAGACCTCATCTTGACTAAAGCATAGCATTAAAAACACATTCATGGGGGTGGATAACATCTATAACTAGGCTCTTAGCCTCCCATCATTCCTGATTGACAAACCCACCACCTATTTTAGCCTCAAGAATGCCCTTCCCAATACAAGAAAAATGTAGTTTGTTAGCCTAAGTTCAAAAATGCATAAAATAAAACATGTAAGTCATTTCCATTAACTTTTAGATCCCTTACATACCTATTTAAGACCTCTAATCACACCCATAACACTTAGGTGTAACATTTGAGATCAATCAATGGAACAAGTTATAGTGATGGGTCTTAAAATGCAACTCTTTGGCATTGAATAAACAACCTTTTGACCTCAAAATTCTCTTTATACCTATAAGACATATAATTGAGAATATATCAATTTTATCACATATATATAGGAAAATTACACATTCTCACACTACCATGACATTTAAATCCACCCAAAAATACATCTTCACTACTGTTTAAGAGTGTAGACACACTAACAATAAATGTCGTCAAAGTTGAAATTATGGTTGTAAAACTCTAATTTTGATGATTCCTAACCAAAAAATGGCACTTAAAACATATATTAGGGGTTGATAGCATCTAGTACTAGGTTCTTGGCCTTACATCATGCTCAATCGATAAACCCACTACCCATTTCAGCCTCAAGAACACCCTTCCCAATATAAACAAATACAATTTTTTAGCCTAAGTTCAAACACACATAAAATGAAACCTATAATTCATTTATATGAACCTTCAGATCCTTCCTCTACCTATTTAATCCCTATAACTTCACCCTAGATCACTCAGGTGGAACCTTAGAGAGCAATGCATGGCACATGTTACAATGACGGATCCTAAAATGTAACTTTTTGGCATTGAATAGAGAACTTCTTGAGCTCTAACTACCATTTCTACCTTTGGGACATCCACTTGATAATCCATGATATTCAAATCCACTTGAAAAATTACATGTGATCACAATGCCATGATATTCAAATCCACTTGAAAGTGTATTTTCACTATCATTTAGGAGTGTGAAAATACTGACAAAAATGTCAAAGTTAAAGTTATGGTTATATATCTCTAATTTTGATGATTCCTAACCAAAACTAGCACTACCAACACATCTGGGGGGTGGATAACACCTAATACCAAGTTTTAATCCTCCCACCACACTCAATTGACAAATCCACCACCCATATTGACCTCAAGAATGCCCTTTCCAATTCAATAAAAATGTAATTTTTTATCCTAAGTTCAAATATGCGTAAAATAAAACTTGTAACTCATTTTTGTGAACCATCAGATCCCTCCCATGACAAATGTTTTTAGTATGTAAATTACATTGAATATGGGAAAAAAATCATAGTGCATTGAAAATTCAACATGTTGCCTATAACAAGTGGTGTGTGTGTGTGTGTGTTTTTTTTACATAAAAAGGTTTGTTCATCTCAAAATATCTTTGACAAATAGAAATTTATCAATATTTTTACAAAAAATTAGAGTAATATTGTGTTTGAGTCATATTTAAGAATTTTTTTGGATGCATTTCACATTTATGATAACCAACTCTTATTTTCACTACATCTCTTGCATTGGGCAAAAGTATTGTATTGTCTTTCCAACATTGAGCAAGTAACTCTTTGAGAGCATCGGCTATAGCCTTGTCCTTTCATGGAAGTCTACCAAAAAATGCCTAGATCTCATTGGTATTAGGTTCATTAAGTCTTTCACATCTTTTAATTGGTTTAATTAATGTTTTTATGTTTATGTTAAGTGTTTTGCTTGTTTTTTAAAGCATTCATGTTTTCCCTATTTGAACACTTAGTGAACAAGTTATAAGTATACGTCGGGAAACATTACAATCTTGGGTACATGAATTTAGGCCTATAGTATGATATGCATCATGTATATTTAAAAAAAAATTATTATTTTCATCATCCATATTAGATGTTCTTAGTCCTAATGTGTACATTATAGGTCTTATCTTAATAAATTTTATCAATGAAACAAATAATTGACATCTTTGACTATCATAATCCAAATTATGAAATAAACTATCCCAAATTTGTTAAGCCAATCTTCTTATATGCAACCATAAATTTTTTTATGTATTGATTCTAAAATATTTTAATTAACTTCAATTAAGTACATGTCTTTTTTATGCATAATTATTAGAGGTGTTATTAATGGTGAAATTTATTGAGAGGGTATTTAAAAATCATTATTACTTTCATTGTTTAGAGGTGGGATGACATTTTATTCATTATTTATTTCTTCATTATATGTTTCCATGAAATTTTATTGATTCTTAATTTCATCATTATTTTTTTCCATCAAAGGTTATTCATTCATGGGGGGTGGGGGGGCAGGGGGTAAAGCATCATATATGAAATCATCATCAACAAAATAAAAAAGTTAGAACTTTGAATGTAAACTTCCAACATTATCTAATTCATTATTGTCAATTTCATTATGTTAAATTTCATTATTATTCAATTAATTATGGTTAATTTCATCATTTTTTAATTCATTATTATCAATTAGCTCATTATCTATGGCATTTAGTTCATCAAGATTAGTGTCTGTACCTTATCTTAAATGAAGTTTTTGTATTTGTATCTTGTGTTTCTCTCTCAAATCTTCTAATTTATCTTGTGTTTTGTTCTTCAACTTCTTCCTCTTCCTTGAACATGATTTTTCACCCATCAAGGACAATTGATAACTTTTCAAAAGTGGGGTTAAAAGAAGTACACAGGTCCTACAAGTCTCACATAAGTATGTAGAGAAAGTTTATGGGGATAAAATTCTCAATTTAGATTAAAAATAGACGTTAAAAAGATATTTTCATCTATATTAAGAATAACACAATCACATTATGCAATAACATGATCACATTATTCTTAATATACATTAGGGATTACGGATTAGGTCAGAGGTTTTAGGTTTAAGGGTGTATATAAGGTCTAATTTATCTATGCCATGTGAACATAATTCTTACTACAAAGGATGTTAATTAGGGCTAAATCAATTGGTAAATAGGGAACTTATGGTTTGGTTTATAATTTAGGGTATAGTGTTTAGGGTTATGGTTTAGGGATTATGGTTTAATGTATATATGGTTTAGGGTGTACATAGGGTACACTATGTTTTTAGGCTCAATTATCCCCTACATCATCATAGATTGAGCCAATTAGTCAATTAAGACAATGAGTAATGCAATTTGGGAGAAATTTAGTAATATATACCTCATTATTACTATAAATGATGTTAATTAGTGCTAAAATGATTGGTTTAAGGTTTAAAATATAGGGTATAGGGTTTATGGTTTAGGTGTTTGGGTTTAAGACCTATAAGGTCTAGGTTTTAGGGTACACAAGATCTAATCACAAAGATACTTGAGGATAATTTGAATCACTTAAACCTATTTGTGACTATAGAATGTGTTATTGGGTTGTCATTATACCCCATGTTATTATTTATATTGAGTTAATTAGTAAAATAAGTTAATTACTTATGTGATTTAGGCCAAATTGAGCCCTATTAGCTTAATTCTTAGTCTAAATGAGTTTAGTTTGAGCTAAAATGATTGTTTCAAGGTTTAAAGAGTTTCAATTTATGGTTTAGAGTTTAGGGATTAGGAAATTTAGGGATTGGGGTTTAGGGTATATGTTTTAAGGTATATAAAGTATAATTGTGAAGGTAATTGGGTCAAATTTAATCTCCTTTAACTTGGATTTGTGAGTAAAGAATGTGATTTTGGGCTCAATTAGCCCCCACATCATCATATATTGAGCCAATTAAGTCAATTGTGGTAATTAGTGATGAAATTTTGACTAATTTTATCCCTATGAACCTAATTCTTACTATATAAAGGATTTAATTGGGGCTAAATTAATTGGATTAGGGTTTAGGGTCTATAGTTTAAAGGGTTTGGGGTTTAGGGCTTATGGCTTAGGCTTTAAGGTAAATGGTATAGGGTTTAAGGTAAATGATACAAGGTTTAGGGTTTAAGGTATTAGATATATGATCTAATAACTAAGGTAATTAAAGAAAATTTGACCTAATTTTTCACCTATTTGTTATAATTACCTTCA